>CM062817.1:188787322-189387322 GCA_031772625.1 Pinus tabuliformis | reverse complement strand
ATATTTTATCATAACCAAAAAAAAAAAAAAAAAAATTAAAAAAATAACAAAACATAAATTAAAATATATATTAAAAAAAAATGTTAAAAAGAAACAAAACAAAAACAAACAAACAAACAAATAAATAGTAATATATATATATATATATATATATATATCTTCTAAACCATTAAAAAAAATGGCAAAAAAAAACAAAAACAAAAATATGAAAAAAGAAAAAATAACATTTAAAATAAACTAAAAATTAAGTAGGTAAAAAAAAAAAAAAAACAAACAAACAAACAAAACAAACTAGATTTTAAAAATAAAATTAAAATAGAAAATTAAATATAAAAAAAAATTAAAAACTAAAATTAATATTAAAATGTTGATTAAGGGAAAAAATAAATAAAAGACAAAAATAAAAAATGTTAAAAAAATTATCTCATAAGCCATAAAAGAATTTGAAAAAATAAAAATAATTAATTAATTAATTTATATATATATATATATATAGAGAGAGAGCTAATTGCGTAGATGAAAATAGAGAAATTGAAAAAAAAAAAAACAAACAAACAAACAAACAAACTAATAAAAAAAAAGGAAAATTTTATAATTTTATTTTTCTTTAAACAATTTGTTTTTATTAAAAAAAATAATTATTATTAACTACGAATTAACATTTTTAATTTAAAATTTAAAAATAAAATAAAATTTATCGATTTTTTTGAAGACAATTGTTTTTTTTATTTAAAAAATAATTATTATATTTAGTTTTTTTAAAACATTTTTTTAATTTAAAATTTAAAAATATATAATTATTATTTAAAAAAAATTTATACGCTTAAAAAATTTTAATTTAAAATTTTAAAACACATAATTATTATTTAAAAAAAAATTATACATATAAAAAATTTTAGTGTTTAATTTTAAAATTTATATTTATTATTTATTAAAAAAAAAAATTGTGTCTTCCTGCCCCCTAGCCGCCCGTGGTGGCGCGGCCGTAGGCGGAGGGTTCTACGCGCAGGCCTTCCTCCCACGGGCGACCGAGGGGGTCCGATTCCCGAAATTGGACGCCTGCCCCCCGCCTGCCCGTGGTGGTGCGGCCGTGGGCGGAGGACCTGCGCCCACAGCCATGCCACCACGGGCAGCCGTGGGGCAAGCGTCCGATTCGCGCAGGACCCTTCGCCCACGGCCGCGCCACCACGGGCGGCCAGGGGGAGGGCGTCTGCGCTCCACCCACGGCCGCACCACCACAGGCGGCTGGGGGGCAGGCGTCTGATTCCCTCAGCCCACGGCCACACCACAACAAGCGGCCGGGAGGTGCCAACCCGTGGTGGCGTAGCCGTGGGCAGAGGGTCCTGCACGCAGGCCCTCTACCCACGGCCTCACCACCACCGGCAGCAGGGGACGGGAAAACGCAAAAAAAAAAAAAAAAAAAAAAAAAAAAAAAAAATATTCTTTTAATAATAAATATAAATTTTAAAATTAAAAACTAAAAATTTTTATATGTATAAAAATTTTTTTAAATAATAATTATATGTTTTAAAATTTTAAATTAAAAATTTTTAAATGTATAAAAAAAATTTTAATAATAATATATTAAAAAATAATAATAATAATTATATAATAACTATTTAAAAATATATATATAGTTTTTAAGAAAATCGATAAAAAAAAAAAATTAAATCTTCAAATTTTTTTAAAATGATTTTTTAAAATTTTTAAACTAAAAATTAAAAATTTTCATTCATTTTAAGAAAAATAATAAAAAAAAATTAATGGTTTTTTTATACCGAAAAAAAAGAGAAAGAGAGTTAATAATAATATTATTTATAAAAAAAAAAAAAAAAATACCCGGATGCGGGTGACACTTGTATACGCATGAGTACATGCAATGAAGGGCAGCTGTAGTTATAAGACCGTCTGGCCGGACGCTACATTAACTAGCCCCTGCCAAACATTAACGCAGATAGCGGTGGAAAAGATGGCCATGCAGAAGGGGGGTGGCCTCAAGCGAGGCGAATTGATTGCCTTGTACGCAGTTCTATGGAGTCTTGGCTCCATTGCCGCCATACAGTTCAGTTCCAGGTCCTATAAAATGAGGTATATGAATCAGTCCAGTGATTCGAGACATAGTTATGTTCAGTGGTTTGGATGTAAGAGTAAGACGAATACCGGCGGAAGGGGGAAAGGCCATAGCCTAACCTCTGTTCCATTCGCGTGTTCTGGGCACTCTGTTTCAACTGTGTGTTCTACGCTTCCGCTGGAGGAACGCTCAGTGAGGCACCAGAATTGGGTAAGTGCTATTAAGGAGAACCGGCTAGATAATTACAGTCCTGCTTTTTCACTGTTTTTTGCTTGCAAAGTGTGCTCTCCAGGGACAATGGCGCCACGACAAAGGGGAATCCCAAGACGTGGAGGGGTTTGGGGTATTCGTGGAAGGCAAGAGGCCCAGGCAATTCAGCCAGTGGCCATGTTGGAGCCTCAATCCTCTCCCTCTGAAGAGTCCGACCAGTTGGACAGTCAAGTCCACACTTCTCGCTGCACCTTTCGCTGCCGGAGAAATCAGACCCGTCTCTCACTGCTTATCACTGTCCTTGCAACTGAGGAAGAGGACGACTCGTCCAGTCATGGGGAGCTGGAACAATTGAACCCTGCTCGGGCACAGGCAATGAAGGACAATACTGAAAATGAATTTGCTGTTGATATCACTGTGATGGAGCCTCCTCCGGGACTGAGAGCGCCTCAGCAACCAACTCAAGGTTTGTCTCAGTTTCCGGCTCTTGGTTCACCTCAGCTTCCTGCTTATTCCGGCAATCTGGAGCCGAATGAGGAAATATACAAATCAGGAATTGATCAAGGTGAGCCATCAAAGGCTTAGTTCATGCTTTCTCTGTTGTTTAATGAAAATGTTTTGGAATTTTGAGGGGACTCATTCTGGTATAGAAGGGTCCAGTCGTCGGTTTAATAGTAGGGAGCTCTCAAGAAATCTCAGCACTCCCAGTCTTTTGAAGAATATGGACTTCACACCACAGTTTAGTACGTTGGTCTCTGCAGCAAGCCACACTGGAAAGGCAAACTTCTCAAATCAAACGCTGCCCTTTTGTATGGTCGTTTATGTATGGTCGGATATGCTCTCTCCTACTTTCTCCATATATGTAATCCAAGTTGCCTTGAGCACCTGTAGTCTTCTCTGATAGAGGATGCTCCTCTGCATCTTCAGAGGCCTCGGCCTCTTTGTAAATATTTTCTCTTTTTCTTAATACAATAGATCAGCCTTTATCCAGAAAAAAAATATATATATATTATTTAAAAAAATGGTTTAAAAAAAATTAAATGTTAAAATTTTTTGGTATTTTTATATTTTAATTTTTTTTTTAAATAAATTTCATATTTCTTTTTAATTAGAGCTCATTTTTGTTTTTTTAAATATTAATTTAAAAATATATATAGAGTTAATTTTTTATTTTTTTTAACTCGCTTGTTTTTAATTTTTTCCCTAGTTTTTGCTAAAAAAAAATTAATTTCTCTATTTTTAACTTATTTAATTTTATATTTATATTTTTTTAATTTTTTTCTAAATTCTTTTATGGTTTATGACATAAAAAAAAATTAACGTTTTTTATTTTTCATTTTTGTCTTTTTTATATATGTTTTTTAGAGACAATTCTTTCATGTGAATTGAATATTTAATTAACGATGTATAAATATGTAGAATATCAAAAATGAAAAATATCGATTTTCTTTAAATATGCAAAAAAATAAAACCTCATTACAATAAAAATAAAAATAAAAACAAGAAAATATGAAGAAGAAGACCACTTCCAAAGTTATTAAATTTACAAAATAATTATTTACATTTCATACATTGAAAAAAAAAAACCTCTTAAAAAAATGGTATAGTGTAAAATTACCACTTTTTTAAATCAACATCAAAATCACTACCATTCTAAAACGCAATGTACAAAAAAAAAAAATTATAGTGCCAAAAACTATGCTCTAAAAAACATGTGTGTTCTGCATCACCTCTTTTCAAAATCGTGTCACTTTTTTGCTATCTCTACAAAACAGGTAATAGTATCAGTTCCCATTTCAAAGTTTACGTTGTTAAATGCAAAGTTTTTTTAAAATGATTTGATCAGTGGAAGCGATCAAACCAGGAACATAGTTTCTAAGAAAGATCATTCAGAATCTCAACCTTCCACCTCAAGTGATAAATTGATTATTGTTCACAACACCCCTCAAGTACAAAGTGGTGTTGAACAACCAATTGTAGAAGTTCCACAAGCTGCTGACGACATTCTAGTAGATCAAGTAGCTCAAAAGTTGCCAAGAACTTTTGAACAACGAGTTGAACCACATACTTCTCAGGAAGATGATGGTACAACATTAAGAAGATCTATTAGACCAAAGAGATCAGCGATTCCTGATGATTATGTTGTGTATCTGCGAGAATCTGACTACTACATTGGAGCCGAAAATGATCCCGAGTCATTTTCACAAGCCATGAGTTGCAAAGAATCAGAATTATGGTATGATGCCATGAAGGAAGAGATGAATTCTATAAAGAGTAACGAACTCTGGGATCTTATTGAGTTGCCTAATGGTGCAAAAGCCATTGGATGTAAATGGGTCTTTGAGACAAAGAAAGGATCATTGAGCAACATTGAGAGATACAGGGCAAGACTCGTTGCTAAGGGATTCACTTAGAATGAAGGAATTGATTACATGGAGACTTTCTCTCTTGTATCTAAGAAAGATTCATTACGCGTTATTATGGCGTTAGTAGCCCATTTTGACTTGGAGTTGCAACAAATGGATGTGAAAACGGCATTTCTCAATGGAGATCTAGAGGAGGAAGTTTACATGAAACAACTTGAAGGATTCCATCTAGTGATGGTGAACAATTGGTTTGCAAGCTCAAGAAATCACTATACGGTTGAAAACAAGCATCCCGCCAATGGTATTTCAAATTTCAGAATGTAATTTCTTCTTTTGGTTTTGTAGAAAACATTATGGATCAATGTATATACATGAAAGTCATTGGGAGTAAAATCTGTTTTCTTGTTTTATCTGTGGTGGCATTTTGCTAGCAACCAATGATAAGGGTTTGCTGCATGAGGTGAAACAATTCCTCTCTAAAAATTTTGATATGAAAGATATGGGTGAGGCATCTTATGTCATTGGCATTAAGATCCATAGAGACAGATTTCAAGGCATCTTGGGTTTGTCTCAAGAAACCTATATTAGTAAAATTTTAGAGAGATTTCGGATGAAGGATTGTTCACCAAGTGTAGCTCCCATTGTGAAGGGTGATAGGTTCAATTTGAACCAATGCCCGAAAAATGACTTTGAAAAGGAACAAATGAAGAACATTCCATATGCTTCTGCTGTTGGAAGCCTAATGTATGCTCAGGGCTGCACAAGACCTGACATTGCATTTGTTGTGGGAATGTTAGGACGATATTAGAGTGATCCAGGTTTAAACCACTGGAGAGCTACAAAGAAAGTGATGAGGTACCTTCAAGGAACTAAAAACTACATGCTTATGTATAGATGGACAGACAATTTGGAAGTAATTGGCTTCTTAGATTCTGACTTTGTTGGATGTGTTGATTTGCGTACTTTGTTGGATGTGTTGATTCACGCGAATCAACAGCATGATACATTTTTATGATGGCCGGTGGAGTTGTATCATGGAAGAGTGCCAAGCAGACCTTAATTGCCACTTCCACTATGGAAGCTGAGTTCGTCTCCTGTTTTGAGACTACTTTACATGGTGTATGGCTTAAGAGTTTTATTTCTGGACTTAGAATTATGGATTCTATCTCTAAGCCATTGAGAATGTATTGCAACAATTCAGCGGTTGTTTTTATGGCTAAAAACAACAAAAGCGGGAGTCAAAATAAACACATCGACATTAAGTATTTAGCTATAAGGGGACGTGTTAAAGAAAAGAAAGTGGTCATTGAGCACGTCAGCACTGAGTTGATAATCGTTGATCCTTTGACTAAGGACATACCACCGTTTAAATTCAAGAATCATGTAATGAATATGGGACTTGGTTCCATTATGTAGTTTCTCATTGTATGGACAATGTTATTTTAATTAAATTCTTAACTATTGTGACGTTTTTCTCATATTTATGTGCACCTTAATTTGATTTGAGAGAATTCATCTGTGTAGGACCAAGAATAAACATAAGGTTTATTCATTAAGAAATTGTTGTCACATAAATTATAATATAAATAAATACATAGTAATACATGGAAGATAATACTCGTCATTAAAGGACTTATCGCCTTGATTCATGTATCTATTACTTAATACAGATTATCATGGGTTTTAAGATGAGACATTAAGATTGGAAGTATGGACCAAGTGGGAGAATGTTAGCTCCCATAACAGTGGTTGTTGGTTTGGAAACAATCTGCCAGTTATTTCCTGAAATTATGGAAACTAACTGCAGTTATTTCCTTCAATTACGGAAACTATCTTCAGTTAATTAATTTTTTGTTGGGAGCTCCTGGAGTGGTCGATTACTCCCTTTTCAGTTCTCTACCATGATCTGTGGAACACTTGACACACAGCCAACAGAGACTTGATGGTAGCTTGGCTATAAATACTTCTGTTTGGTCCCCAAACTCACTAACTCAATCCCCTTCAATTTTACACCATCAAGTTAGAGTGAGCAGAGCTTGGAAGTGCCACACAGATAAGAGATTTTGGGTGAATTTTGTAATTGTGAAAGCAGTGAAACACTGTTCACATCATTATTCTCATTAACCCCCTTCTGGCACTGCGTTCTCGTCTCTCTATTCTCTTTTCTGTTGTGGTGTAATTTTTGGAGCGCTCCTTCTATTTCCGGAGCCCCTTCTATTTCTTAAAGTTGAGGCTTGTAACAAGTTCCCTGATGTGCTTGAGTATTAAGTGGTAAATTTAATTTGGCTGCCATCACATAATTATAAATGAGATGAGGTTGTGATCGAGGCTTGAGGCACGTGCGTATTGGTTTCAATCATTTGTTAGTAACTGAGACAGAGAACCTTAGAGCTGAGAAGCATATCTAAGGCTTAATGAGCAAAGGTTGAAGGTGTACCCAGTGCCAAAAAGGGAGGGAAAAACAATGATAGATTGAGAACCAGCATTAATGATTGGAGATGGAGATATGATTTATTGGGCATTAAAAAAATTTATTATTTTTAAGTGTTTATTCCACATTATAAAATCGCTAAAAGCGCTAGCTCGCAGGTGGCCATTGGTGAAGGAAGTGAGCCGTCGTGTCGTAACCAGCAAGCGGGCCTACAAACGGGAGTTAGATGGCCAGCGAGAAAACAGACGTTAACAGAAAATAGGAGCTAAATGCAGAGTGAGGAAATGGATATTAACGTTAAGAAGCTCTGTTTTGTTTGTTAAAGTTGGGAAGAGATGGGAGCCGGGCGAGGAGATCGAGATCAGATCAAAAATATTAATGCATATCGACAACGGGGCCGCCTCTTCTATAACACTTCCAGTTTCAAAGCCAATAGTCGAAAAGTCTTTAACAATATGAAAAAACTGTGAAAATTTCGCTCACAGAAATAAAATTTGTTTATTTATTTTCATCTCAATAAGATTATTATTCAGTTTTCCAAATTTTTTAGATGGAACATGCAATTAATCGCGGGTCAATGGCGAACTCATTTCTATAATCCAGGCGTTCGGCAGAGACTGATAAGGCCCGATTCAAGCAACGGGCCTCTTTTTCGATTCACGAACTCCCACCTAGAAGGCCAGAATAACCCCAGGTCCGTGTTCGGACTTATTACTGTATTATTATTTATGTGAAAGTCTTTTGATATTAATTATGCTGCCTCTGCCAGAGCTTCGTTTTTTGGTTCAAAAGAAATTATTGCAAGGTTCTGTTGGAGGTGCAAATTTCCATAACTGAATTATATGAGTAGGCTCCCAAATCTTGCACCATACCATAGCGAGCCAACAACTCAAGTTTATTTATGGAACTGACAGAGCCGTTTTATATACTTGATAGTTTGGTAATATTGTGAAGAAATCGCTGAAAATAAAAAGCTGGAAGCTCCAGTGTGTTATGGGCGTTAAACAAGATGGATATCAAAGTCTCGAGCTTAGCTACAAGACTAAATTAGCGAACTTGACTCGGCCTGAGCGAACCAAACCTGAGGTACCGGTGATCCATCTTTCATTGTTTATCAAATTTTCCTAAATTTTTTGAAAATCTGCAATCAAATTAAGCTCAGATCTTACCATATTCTACCATTTCAGGATCAGAAGTAATGTAAAAATAGGCTTTAAATGACATTAGGAAACTTTGAAACTCTGGATCTATCGTTGGCCCAAGATCATAGGTTTCATAATCGATAAATGGGGATGTTGACTATGATAATTATGGCCAGAATCTCTGTAGCGGGTATACAAATCCAAACTAGAAAGTCGAGATTGATTCCAAAGCTAGAATTAGATTTAGGTAGAGAAGATCTGGACATGGGTAAACGAGGAAAAGATGGCTCCGAGCAATCACTCAGGCGCCCAACCATTGGAAATTACAATGAAAGAATTTGGAAACCGGAAGATATTCTTCACATCAAAAGAGATATTACTTCAATGAGTCAGTATCGTCAATGATACTCTCTTCCTTTGAAATACTGGCATCACCATATCGCACAAGATAGAAGAATGCACGGGCTGACCAGATTGTTCGCAATATGACACAGATTCTGTACGCAGAGAGAAAATCACCAATTGGTAGACTTAGGCATTGGTGTCTTGAAAATCTTCATTTATAACGTCCTAAACTTCAATCTATATGTCTCCAATATCTCTGGTGTCTAAACTTCAATCAATATGTCTCAGATATCTCTGGTTTCTCAAGGTCAGGTGACACAGTTTTATGTCTTGTCAGTGGTTTATGTTTTATTTTTGAAATTTGAATCAATAAGAAGATGAAACTTAACATTATAGTTTATAATTTTGTTTCAGTGTGAAAAATTTATCATAATTCAATCATCAAATCACTGGTGGAATAATATCATCTGATGCTATCTATGAATGTAAGTTAATTCAACATTGAATGTAAGTTAATTCAACATTGTTATTTAAAGAAAGTCATACTAAGTGAAATTACCCAATTAGTAATCATAAAGAGATAGGCTTTCAATATTGTCAAATATGTTTAGATTTTGAATAGTGTTTCTTTACTTAAAAAAAGAACTCTTGACCCAAACACAAATAGTTAACACACTCCAAACCCAATTTAAAATTTATAATTTATTATAAATAAAATAATTATTTATTCTAAAAATGATAATTTATAACTTTTATTCATATTTAATAAAATCATCATGAAAATAAACTCAATTTATTTCATTATTTACAATGAATTTATTGTAAATAGAATTTTATTTTTTATACAATAGAATTTTATTTTTTAATTTTCATTATAAAAATTCAATTGGGCACTTTTAATCACTCATTTTACCATTATTTTTCTTATAAAAATCACAAGTTTTCTCTATTTTTACCTCATTTATTCATCATAAAAAAATAGTGATTGGATCAAGTGGTAATGAACCAAAAAAAAATTATAATAAATTAACAATTTTACAAGTGAATATTGAAGGAGGACACCCTTTTAAAGTTTCACTAGTGAGAAAAACTGTGAAATTTTTTCGTCAACCATCATGAAATTAGACAAATCTCTATAGCACTAAAGTGTGTACCACCTATGGTACATCATACTACGGAGATTCTCTGCAACCAGAGATATTTTCAACAACCAAAAAACCATGGTTGAAGTTAGATAAATCTCTATAGCATTAAAGTGTGTACCATATATGATACATGGTACTACGGAGATTCTGCAACCAGATATATTTTCAACAAAGGAAACCATTGTTGTAACTTTTGTCTATTTCCTATTGTAATTATTTACTTTTCTAACTCTTAGTTACTTTTTATTTGACGAATCAGACTTCTTATTTTGATTCAACCCAATTAAGATCGTTGTTTTGCAACGCTTAATTGTTTCGAGTGGTTAGCTCCTTTATTCCTAGCAAAAACAGCTAGAAAGTAACGAGCAATCATGTCAATTTTCGTATAAAAAACTTTGAAAATTACACTCAAAGGATTCCATTATTTTTGGATTGTGTTGCTATTTATTGTTAATAGAAATTACATGTTTCAGTTCTTGAGAATGTGTGGAGGCTATTTTTCTGGTTGGTATACATTTCTATATTTTTTTTGTTTTTTAATTTATTTTAAAGCACATATTTACTCAATTTATATTTTAGATATTTTTGGATATATTTCATCAGATGCAGAAATTATTTTTGTGCATATGTTTGTGTTAAAGATATTTTATTTTCAGCAGATCAATATTTTAGATTTATTCACTTTCAATAAAATAGATTAATTGGTTTGTGAGTAGTTAATTTTCTTTTTTTTCTTGTTTTTAATTAGTTTTAATATAAAAAATTGCTGTTTTAATTAGTATTGTTGTAGATTAGTTTTGTTTTGTTTTAGGTTTTTTTTTTTTTTTTTTTTTTTTTTAAATATGAATTAGTTTAGACTTTTAACTACAATGACTTGTACAGTTTTTCTTGTACTTAATTTTGATCATTGTAAATAGTTTTCTCACTTCTCGATAGAAAGGAATGCATAAAGCCCAAAAAGCATATATTTTGTTGAGTGTTTGGTAAGCAATATGGTCCCAAATTGGTATTAAAGTAAGGCATTTAGGAGAACATTGTAGAAGTCCATCAATTAAAATTATCATTTACTAATGAAATTTTTTTGTTCTTGTCATAAATATAATTGTTATTTATTAATGAATTCAAATAGAAAGGTAATAATAGAAATTTTATTTATTAGTAAATTAGAATACATAAGTAATAATGTGATGAGTTTTTTGTTTTTATATTATTAATTTAAATTTAAAATATTATTAAATTGAATTAGAAAAAATGTTTTCATTATAAATAGAAGTAATAGTATACTAAAGAAGTGGTAGACTAGATATGATATTTGATCGTGGGATGGGGAAGAGCGTGTGTCAACATCTTGAAATCCTCCATAACACTATGCAAAATGGAAAGTGTCACTCAAATTATAGGGGGTGCAAAGTGAAGGGTATAGTTTTAATGTTGCAGTGAATATGGCTAGGGGATTTGACACTTAGGAAGATTTGCAACAAATGAAGATGGTTGCAATGGCTTACATTAATCAATATTGAGTGTAGAGAGGGTCCTAAAGAATGTACAATTGTTCAAAAAACTAGATGTTGAACAGGGACAGCAAAGGGCTAATGCATCACCATAATGCTCTAGGGAGTGTTGGGATGATGGATACTAACGAAGATGAAATTTACTCAGCACAAGGGAAGGGGTTGAGAAAATACTCTCTAAGCTCTTGAGGAGGCAATGGTGATTCTCTATGTTGAGCTTTGTAAGGTCATTATAGTTTCCTTTATAGTTCAACTGTTGGAAATACTGAGGGGAGAGGGGGGGTGAATCAATATTTCTTTTCAATTGTTCTTTTTATCACCAAAAAAACATTTATATATGGAACACAGAGATAGATAGCTGGAATAAATGCTTTTATTAATATAATATGTGCAATGAAATAGATACAATATATAAATTGTTGCAATCATTTTCCAAGCACCAACTTCGAATTTTGTGAGGCTCCAACCTCCAGAGCACCAACCCTATTTTGCCAAGGCAACAGTCCTGGACTTAGAAGCACCAACTCCCAAGGACTCCAATCCTTTCAGTTCTGAGGCTCCAACCCCACAGGCTCCAACCCTTTATTATAAACTATTATAATATGTCTTGTTGTAGTTCTCTGCTCCCAAGCTTGTTGAGCTTATGCTTCACTTCTGTTCTCCTGCTTCTCCTGCCTCTGCCTGAACTTCAGCTTCCTCTAACTCTGATTATTCACACACACTCTACCCTTTCCTTGTTTTTCCTGTTTTATGTATTCTTGATGCCTCTAACTGTTGGTTTCCGCTTTCCGCTGGCTCTTTGGCTTCCTCAACGCTCGCTTTAGCTTCCTCTGTGCTTGCTTGCCTCTTCGGCTTCTCGATTCTTCATGTCGCTTTGGCTTCCTCTGCGCTGGCTTGTCCTTCGACTTCCTCTGTCTCTTCGAGTTCACCAACACTCCAGGGACACGTAAATTCAAAAGAGAGGGCCGAAATACACAAAGAAAAAATGTTTCATATTAAAAACTGTAACAAAGCCCCTTTTTCAATAATAATATGCATACACAGGACTTTATTGTTTTACGGAGAGATTGTACCAATCAGGAGACCCCACATGCCACATCACCATCGCAATCGCAATCGCCATCGTTCAAGCCCACTGAACTATCGGAACCGTTATTTATGCATTTTGGCCTTCAAAACCCGGGCAATACAATTATTTGAAATACACAAGAATATATGGAAAAACCGACCGAATGCTTAAGGTCGGACTTCAAATGCCTTACGCCTGCATCTATAACTTCATCGGGTTCGTTGTGTAATCGCAATCGGCAGTCACAGCCTCTGGAAGTCCTATATAAGTTGAGCCCATCACATCGTTGATGGTCGATGGCCTTGCTGGACGCGATATAATATTAAGTTGTGTTACAATAGGACAATCGGGTCCGCAACATATATCGCAATCGGCGCTTCCAATACGGCAAGGCCTTAAGCACTTGTGATATGGCGGATGCGACATAGTCTTAAGTCATATCGCAATGTTGCAGCGAGTCTGCATTCTTTATCGCAATCAGTGCTTTCAACGGTGACAGCCCTTTATATATTGCGATATGCGAGTTCCGATAGGCGGATGCGATATAACAATAGAGCATTTCATAATGTTGCAGCGGGTTAGCAATGTATCGCAATTATATGATATATATAAATATATTGCAATTCGCTTGTTTTAATGTGGCAAGGCATAGAGCCAGAATATATTAAATACACTTAAAAGCATGCATCGAAACACTTAGGCGACTTCACCTGTTTATGCACCCGGACATACATCTCATCGGGTCCGCACATGTATATCGCAGTCGGGGGTTTCAGGTAGTGGCTCATAATAGAACCCCCAATATGATTTCTCTGATATATATATATATATATATATATATATATTCCACCTCCAATAGTATATTCCGATATATATATATATATATATATATATATATATATATATATATATATATATATATATATATATATGTTTTCCACCTCCGATAGTGTATATTGCATATATATATTATATACTGCTCCGCCTCTTTTAACTCTTCCACCTCCTTTAACTCTTCCGCATATGCTCCTCCGATATGTTCTTCTTTGGCATATATAAGACATATATATGGCTCCTCCTATAGCTCCGATAGCGTTGTTTATGCTCCTCCGATATGTTAACTCCTCTTTTGATGGATTCCTCCGCCTCCAATGGCTTGACTGTCTTGGATTTCCTCTGGCTCCTAGAATATTCCCATATTGACATCAATGACAATCTATGTCAACAATCTCCCCCTTTGTTATTGATGACAATATTCTTCTTCTCTCCCCCTTTCACATCAATGGCAAAGGAATGCATACGGACTCCCCCTGTCCTGCAACATCTTTATGAATGAACTTAAGTGATGCTAAAGAGATAACCCCCATCTTTTGACAAAGATGTTCAAATGCTTCCTGAGGAAGAGGTTTTGTGAAAATATCAACTATCTGCTCCTTAGTATTGATATATTCCAAGATGATGTTTTGTTCAGTGACTTGTTCACGAAGGAAGTGATACTTGATTGGTATATGTTTGGTCTTTGAGTGCATCACTAGATTTTTGCTGAGACTGGTAGCACTTGTGTTATCACAATAGATGGTAATTGGTTGATTTGTACCTATGTTAACATCTTTTAGAGCTTCCTTCATCCATAGTATTTGAGTACAACAGTCTGTTGCAACTATATACTTGGCTTCGGCTGTGGATAATGATATGGATGTCTTTTTTTTGCTGAGCCAAGATACTAAATAGTCTCCCAGGAAGAATGCATTTCCACTAGTACTTTTTCGATCATCTACACTTCTGGCCCAATCAGCATCGGTGTATGCAGTTACAGTAAGAGTTGAGCTCTTAGGGTACCAAAGACCGAAATAAGGAGTTCCTTTTAGGTATCTGAGAATTCTTTTTACAACTAAAAAATGGGATTGTTTAGGAGCTTATTCAAATCTTCCCACCATTCCTACTGCCTGCACAATATCAGATCTCGTAGCAGTTAAGTACAGAAGGGCTCCAATTATTTCCCTATAATGAGTTGCATCTACCAGAGAGAAGTCATCATTTTTGCTCAATTTGCAATTTGTGGTCATAGGTGTGCTCATGGGTGCACAGTCTTCCATTCCATATCTTTTAAGCATGTCTTTAAGATATTTGGCTTGAGATATAAACAATCTTGCTATGGTTTGAGATACTTGTAGTCCAAGGAAGTGAGATAACTCTCCTATCATCGACATCTCAAACTCTTTTGACGTGTTTTGTGAAAATTCATGGCTCATCTCATCATTATTGCTAGCAAAAATCAGATCATCAACATAAACAAGTGTGACTAGTAACATACCTTCATTTGTCTTTATGTAGAGATTACTCCATGCCACCCCATTCTTGAAGCCTTGTTGTTGTAGATAGTGATCCAATCTTGCGTACCAAGCTCTAAGAGCTTGTTTCAGCTCATATAATGCTTTTTTCAACTTACAAACTAAGTCTTTTCCTTCTATTAGATCAAACCCTTCTGGTTGCTCCATGTAGACTTCTTCCTTGAGTTCCCCATTCAGAAATGTTGATTTTACGTCCATTTGATAGATTTTGAATCCTTTTGAGCAAGCAAATGCCAAGAACATCCTGATAGCTTCCACACGAGGTACTGGTGCAAATGTTTCTTCAAAGTCAATTCCTTCAATCTGTGAATAGCCTTTACAAACAAGCCTTGCCTTGTTTCTGATGATTTGTCCATCTTCATTCATTTTTTTTTTGAATACCCACTTGGTTCCTATTATGTTTTTTTCCTTTGGACGAGGTACCAACTCCCATGTCTCATTCTTCTCAATTTGGGACATTTCTTCTTCCATGGCTTTTACCCAATGAGGATCCTTACTTGCTTGAGTAAATGTTTCTGGTTCTACCATGGATAGAAGAGCAATATCATTTTTCTTTGGTGTACTTATCATCCTTCTTCGGGTTTGCAGCCCTTCATCTCTATTGCTAATAATCTGCTCTTTTGGGTGATATTTTTGGAGAAACTTCATCTTTGAAGGGGTTTGAGGTGGTTCTTTTTCCTCGGATTCTTCTTGATCCATTTCTTCTTTTTCAGGTTCTTCTTCTACAATGAGAGGATCAACTTCGTGTTCTTCAATTTCTTTTTCTGGAAGGTGTTCATCAACCTTTACATCATGCCTTCCACTATTTTCCTAAGTCAATTATTGTAGCACTTGTAGGCTTTGCTCTGTGTAGAGTATCCAAGGAAGATCCCTTCGTCAACCCGAGAATCAAACTTTTCTAGTGAGCCATCATTGATTTTTATGAAGCACTTGCTTCCAAAAATCTTGAAGTACTTTACTGAAGCAGGTCTTCCTTTCCATAATTCATAAGGAGTTTTTTCATAATTTGGTCTTAATTGAGTACGATTCAAGGTATAGACAACTGTCTTGACTGCTTCTCTGCAGAATTTTGGCTGCAAATCAGCTGCTAATAACATTGTTCTTGCCATTTCTTGAACTGTTCGGTTTCTTCTTTCAACTACCCCATTTTGTTGGGGTGTTATGGCAGCAGAGAATTCTCTTTCAATTCCATGTATTTTACATAATTCATTAAATTCTTTTGATGTGAATTCTCCCCCTCTATTTGTTCTAAGGCACTTAATCTTTGAGTCCTTTTCATTTTCTACAAGATCTTTAAGATTCTTAAAACACTCAAATGCTTCAGATTTATATTTTATAAAATATATCCACATCATTCTAGTATAATCATCAACAAATAAAACAAAATACCTTTCTCCTTGGAGTGTCGGATTTCTAGTTGGTCCACATAATTCAGCATGGATGATCTCCAAAGGCTTTGATGTAGAAAACTCCTTGGTCTTGTGGTTGGTTCTAGTTTCCTTTCCATGTTGACATGGACCACATATTCCTTGATTTGGTTTGAATAACTTTGGGATGTCTCGTACTGCTTTAATCTTGCTAATATTGATCAAGTCCTCGAAGCTTGTATGTCCAAGTTGCTTGTAACACAACCAACTCTCATCTGTTTTACTTAAGTAGCATTTATCTTCTTGAATCTTGTTCAGAATGTAGATGTTGTCTGGTGTTCTAACCCCTTTCGCCACAAGTTCCCCTGAGGAAGAGTTCCTTATTTCACAGTCTTTGGTGCTAAAGACAACATTATGTCCTTGATCGCAGATTTGGCTAACACTCAGGAGGTTGTGTTTGAGCCCGTTTACTAGCAGAGCATTTTGAGCTTTTCCTTGTCCATTAATAAGAGTAATTGTTCCTTTTCCAGCAATTCTAGCAGATCCACTTCCAAAGGATACATTTCCTTCCTTTTTGTTCAATGAAACAAACTTCCTTTTGTCCCCTGTCATGTGTTTGGAACACCCACTATCCACAAACCAATGATTTTCATTATTTTGAGCATATAGAGCCAAGCCACATTTATCCGTGTTGGGATTCTCATTTCTTGATTTTCCTCTTTTGACTGGGAAACTTTGTTCATAGTGTCCATTATTATTACATAATGAGCAAATTTGGTCAAGGAATCAAACGAATTGTAGGTCTTGATTTGTCCTTGCCTTTTGGGGCCATATGGTTTGTTTATTTGATCCTTTAGTTTTGGTGTTTCATTCTTGCAAGCCATGCAATGTCTAGCTTGATGACCAAAATTTTTACAATAGAAACAATGTCCAAAAAAGATAGTTTTGTACCTGTTGTAATAGCCATGATTTGAATCAACATTCTTCCTTGGAATTACTCCCGCTTCATTCTTTGGATTTGATATGGGCCTTTGATGGAATATCACTACCACAAAACCATGTGATGAGCGTCCCTTTTTGCTTCATTTTTTGCATCTAGAGCCCATTTTTGGTGCTATTTGTGTCAATTTATCAAATATGATGCAAAACTTGATGCAAATTTTGCACCAAGTCTTACACCAAGTTTAGCACCAGGTATTGTAATAGGTTTTGCACTAGATTTTACACCAGGTTTTAAGCCAGGTTTTATGCCAAGTTTTGTACCATCCTTTGCACCATGTTTTGCATCAAGTTTGGCACCTAATTTTGCTTCACCAACTTTTTCATCCTCTATTGCATCCACTTTTTGCGCCTACACTTGCATCAACTTTTGCATCATCTTTTGCATCCTCTTTTGCACCAATTTTAAAATCATTTTTTGCATCATTTTTTGCATCCCCTTTGCGTCAAGTTTTGCATCAAGGTTTGTGTCTAGTTTTGAATCTAATTTTGCATCCACTTTTACATCTTGTTTTGCATCCATATTTGCATCCTCTTTTTCATATGTTATTGTGTCCATTTTGCATCCAATTTTCTTATGCCATAATTTTCACCTAGTTTGGCACCTCCCTTTGCACCCATTTTTTCTTCTAAATTTGCATCCACGATTGCAACCTCATATACATCTAGGTTTTCATTGACTTTTACATCTATTTTTGCATCCTTTTTTGTATTTGCGTCAAAATTTGCATAAGGTTTTGTGTCTCATTTTGTATCTACTTTTATATCGACTTTTGATGCATCCAATTTTGTGTCCACTATTGCACCCATGTTTTGTCCATGTTTACATCCCTCTTTGCATGCAAGTTTTTCTCCTTTTTCCATCCAAGCTTGTGTCCCTTTTTGCGTTCATTATTGTATCCACATTTGTTTCACCACAATTCATGCTAAGTTTTATGCCTACTAATGCACCCATGTTTTCTTCCACTTTTTCATCCATGTTTGCATCTTATTTTGTGTCCAAGTTTGCATCAACTATTGCATATACTTTTTCATCCACTTTTGTGTCAATTTTTCTGTCTTGTTTTGCATCTACTTATGTTGTGTCCACTCTGCATCCAATTTTATGTCTATTGTTGCCCCCATTTTTTTGTTCATTTTTGCATCCCTTTTCCAACACTCATCCTATTTTTTGCATTGATGATATTTCTTATGACATTGACAATTATGAACAATTGATGACAATGTCAATAATTATGACGATGATGATCATGAAGATGATCATGATGGCATGAATTGTGATTATTATGATAATGAAAATGGTGATAAAAATGATGGGGGTTACATTGACAATGATGATGATGATGTTAATGACCTTGGCCAATCTTCCCAATTTTTAAATGTTGTCATGGTCATAATCATAATCATTATCTTTGGCATCATCTTCCAAGTCATCATCATTTGATCATCATTATCATTATTTTCATCTTGGTCATCATCAACAACAATAATGGCATGAATGATGGTTATGATGTTCATGATGAAGATGACAACAATGATGATAGAAATTACATTAATTATGATGATAGGGATGATGAAAATTATAATGACGATGATAATGGTACTGTTGATGATGATCATCGATCATCTCTCGAAAATAAATTTGTTATTTCTATTGCATATATGATGTGTCATAACAACCCTTTTTGGGTTGATGATATTTCTTACAACACCTATAATTATGAATAATTGACAACAATGTCCATAATGATGATGATGATGGAATGGATGGTGATTATGACGATAATGCAATGATGACGATGATGGTGGTAATGATGACTATATTGAAGATGATGACACTCCCTCTAAACTAGGGAGGTATTCATAATGAGACAAAACATTACCCTCAAGTTGAAATATTCATATAAGAATGGATCTGGATTGATAAGCATCAACGATGATTTACATCATCATAGCCAACATTATCAAAATAGCAAGTCCTTGAATAACAAGTTCTATCTCTCCATTAGGTCAGAGCACAATGTTGGGAGGCATAAATTTGGACACCACCGTCTCTCTAGACACTTACCCCACCAGGATGTTCACCAGGTTTTTCATCACATGATCATTTCCTAATCCAATGTCATAATATTTGACACCATTAAATGCCGATCCTCATGACTATTCTTATCTTGGATTAATGTGCTTGACTTATAGCAGTTAGCCCTAGTCAAAGTACAAATTCTCAAAGAATATTGGTCCCAGATGTTTATCCAGCCCACCATTCTCCCTACTGGTGTCTTTACTAGGCTTACAATGGTTAGTCCTAGCCATAGTACATGACACATGGATAATATGGTGTCCACCCTCACTCCCTCTCAACTAGGGAGGAGACATCCACAAGCATAAGCTTTTCTCAAGAATACCCATCATTTTCATAGAGAAGAACATCATTAATTTGTTTTCATTGCATCATTCCTTTATGATTAAGCATTCATAGATTTGTGGCAAAATATTTCCAATTTTTTCATTTGTGATGAATTAAAATAAAAAAGTGAAAGCCAAAATCATTAAATATACACTATAATGATTTATCTAAGTCTAAACTCTAAGTTTCAAGTGAAAATTCATGTAAATGTTATATATATGAGTTGTGCCAAACTTATGAAAACCTTATTCCCTAAGTCCTATATATAAGAAAAGGAAAAAGAAAGAAAAATAAGGCCCAATGAATGGTAACTCATGTAATCACTCCCTCTTTGGAAAACATATGAATATATACACTCCTAGTCACACTTTATCACATGTTTGTGATGGTTTAATCATGAAGTCCTCTTTTCCCCTTACATTTTCACTTCATCATTTAAGCACCTAATTGAGGACCTAGGGAATTTTTTTTCCTAAGGGTTTCATGTCTACTCTTGGTTTACTTATGTCACATTACGGTCAATTTATGTGACTGAGTGAAATACTTTAGTTTGTGGAGTTATTAGAACAATGTATTAAGTTAGTCACCACACACACATGTATTGCATCTCATTGATCCACATGTGTGGGTTGGAGACTCATTGCTTGAGAAATTTAATGGAGACTACTTTAGGGCTTTGATGGCATAGCTTACAAAATCTCTTGGTAAATATTGTGATTCATCCTTTCTTTTCCTCGAGACACTTGATAATATTGGAGTCACTCCCAATAATCCATGGAGATGGGGAGTATAAATTACTTGTGTTGGAAATAGAATTGAGAAATAGAGGTTTTCCATTTGAGATATTGGAGTCATATACATTGGATACATGGTAGTTGTCCTCGATGTCAATTAACTAAAATTGTGTTGTCATAATGTGAAAAGAGGTAAACATATTGGTAACCTTGATGTCCTGATCATTCCAAATAATAGCCATTCCACCCAAGTATCTATAAGCATTAATCACTACTACTTGGCACTTCCCCCTCTATTTTCTAATTATATGAGGTAGAACCTTACTTAATATTTTTATTTCTTATATCAACATTATTGATGGGTGCTTTTCATACCATTTTTCTTTTAGGAGTCTTTCTTTTCCTTTACTATTGAGGCCCCTCATGTTCCATGAGACTGTTTCCATGGAGAATTTACACAAAAAGGAAGTATAATATGACTAAAAAAACATGTTTCAAGATTTAAGTGCTTGGACAATGCCACTTCATGACTCTTATATTTCCTTAACCTGGCACTGAATGGTGAACTTGATGGCCTTGAGGAAATTGACCAATGAAAATCTCAAAAAGAGGAGACTCTTGACTTTATCATATACAAGTTAATATACCAAAAAAATACCCATAACAATTTCATCAATCAATGAATCATTAAAAAAAAATATCCAAAACAATTTCATCAAGCAATGAATCATTACATTATAAAATACAATCTATAAACCTTTTGGGAACTTTTTGCTAAACCATGCTCAAAACCAACATAGTTAATATTATTATTTAACAATAATATGGACAATAACACATTTTCATAATTTAAATAACATGTTATCAAGCCTAAGAATTGTCGCTAATAGAAAACTAAAATGCATGCAACTAATGGGAGTGACCACTCAAGGCCACCATAAGACAATTAATCTATCAATACCAAGATTAATGGGGACAAAGATCTACAAAGGACAAAGGAAAACCTATTTTAAATTTATTGTTTTATTAGGCGCAAGTTGAACATCTCGAGCTATAATGAAGAGCGAAATTAATTTTATTGCATTAAGAAAACCCAAGCACATGCTATAACTTAGCAAGGAAGAGATGTATAATACCCATCTCAACAACACAAATTAAGTCACCTTTTTATGTATAATTTAAACTTCTATCATAAAATCACAAATTTAGCATGAATGGAATGTTTAAAATCCATTTTATAAAAACAAAAAATAATTTTTGTTATAAAAAAAAATACCAAAAACTAAATATATTTTTTAGAGAAAAAAAAATATTGAAACTAAATATATATTAGAAAAAAACTAAAACATAAGCAATATTATTTCACACTCTTTTGGCAAAGCCTATTGAGCTTCACCTATGATATATATATTCCTTGATGGAGTCCTTGATATATTGATCAAGTTTTGATTCCTTGGAGATTAATTAGAGCAAAGAAAACATGAGTACTCTTAATTCCAAGTTCAATGCCTTTGATGGTGGACACGAGGCAAGGGAGGGGTTGCTATCGTGGTCATAACTCCAATTTCATTGTCTCTAATGGTGGACTAGGCAATAGAAGGGGTTGCAGTCGCGGTCGTGGTCGTGGAGTTTTCTCTTTTACATTATATTTAGGGAGTTCGAAGCAATTTGAATGGAATCATTGTCGTCACTAGGTATAATGGATAAAATGAAGTAATATTTGTGAGCATTTGTTCTTGAACGAACATTAGGATCCATTTTATCATAGAGTAAAGTACATGCATTAAAAACAACTCAATATTTCATGTGGCATTCATATTGTATGTGACTTATTTTTCATTAAAAACAATTTAATTTTTCATGTGGCATTCTTTTTTTTTGTTAAAATTTCTTCTATTTCTAGCCTGAATTACAATTATAATTTGAAATAAAGCTTCCAGTAACTCTTAATTTACCAATCGTGCATGGACATCATAAGAAACATTCACAATATAATATGAAGAACAAATTGGTACCTACTTCATATGCATTTAAAAATGCTTCTACTACTTAATGTGAATTACAAGTGTAATCTTAGTTGGATCTCCAATATATATTAAACCATATTTTTATTTTATTTTTTAGTACTATTAAATGTTATTGTGTCCTACTTAATTTTATGGTTAGCATTGTAATAAAAATATGCATTGTGCTATAGAATTAGTACTAACATGTAATATTGATTTTTTTTCTAGAATGCTACATGTAATGACCACGAAGATGATGATACATATTATGTCTAGTTTACATCATATATCAGAGATGATGATGATGAGGATGGCGATGGCATTCGTGATGATTATGTGGATGATATTATCAGGATGGTCAAGATGATGATCATGGAAATGATCATGAGGATGATCTTGACAATGATTTTTGTGGTGCTAGCTAGTCATTCGTTATTTTTTATATTTAGTTAGGATGTCTTAATATGGTAATCATACATTTGAATTTTAGTTGATTCGAATAATGATTATGATACTATCAGTACTATCTTGTTACCTTATGAATATGTTGAAAATTGTTTAATTTTCTAGGAAGAATTATTGTATGTGATGAGATTCCTATTTTTTATGGATGTTGTGAATTTACCTTAGAATAAGGATATCTATGAAACATTTTTATTTTGTAATCATACATTGACTTTTAGTTGATTTGATTAAATATGATGATGATATTATCATTTTTATACTGTTATTTTATGTATATATTGAAAATTATCAACATTATTTGGATGGAGAATTATTATGTATGATGATATTACTATCTTTTATGGACATTGTGAATTTACCTTAAAATAATGGTGTTCACGAAATATTTTGATCTGATAATCACACATTTGAATATTAGTTGATTTGATTAAATATGATGAGGATATTATTAATATTATCTTGTTACTTTATATATGTGTTGAAAATTGTCAAAGCTTTTTTTATGGAGAATCATTATGTATGATGATATTACTATTTTGGATGTAATGTTGTGAATTTACCTTGGAATAATGATATTTGCAATAAGTGTTGATTTAGTAGACATATATGTATAATGAAAATTGTCAATGATTTTTTGATGGATAATTGTTATATATGAGGATACTACTATATTTTTTATGAATGTTGTCAATTACCCTCAAATTTGTTAACAAATATTAAGTTATCAATTTTAATTATGATTTCTTCTTAAATGTGTTATACATGAAAATACCTCCTCATCGTCTTGGAGGAGAATGTTATGTTGTTGGTTGAAATACCCCTTTCTCCTAGACTATATAAGACTATAATACAAGTTATGTGCCATGAGGACCATGTTATCCTAGTCTATAAAAAGTTGTCCCCTTCATCTAATTTTTGTTACCAAAATTCTCATTGAGTCACAAGGAAAAAATCTCGAGTTAACTAGAATTTGACACTTTTGTTCACTTTCGGAAATTCATAAGGTGGAATGTGATATCTTTATCCTCATCTTTAGCTTTTTCATAAAAACGAAAGCATACAAAAGTGGGAAAGAGCCATAAAGCATGGGGAAGCTTTTTCCTAAGCACAAAAGCATCTAAAAAGTGGAAAAGGCCATTTTTATATGAGGAAACATTATTCACCCAAAATATTTTGCCCAAATTGAACTAATGAGGAATTTGGGAAATATTCATAGCCTTCAATTTCATATATATTGGAGGCTTGGCCTTTGAGAAAATGATGGGAATTCTTGTATTGTCACGCTACTGAGATCTATCTTGAGAGGGAGAGTTTTGGAGCTAGGCGTTGGGGGAGGTGCTATTGCAACTACATCTGATGGTTGTAACTTTCCTCCAATAATTTTATTAATATAGATAAGTTTTTCTTCATTCCATATGTTGATATTCATCCTTTACTTATTCTATTTAACTAATGAATGTATGGGATTTTTGTTTATATTTATTTATTTAGTAATATTTATGTTTATAGTTTTGATTATCAAGATATTATTTTGTGAAGGGTGCTTTGTTCTCTCTCTTATGTGTAGGACCAAGCTTTGGAACTAACCAGGAGCGCTTCCCAACCATACTAAAAACTCCAACAAGACCTGCATGCGAGGATTCACACAAATTCCTTCTCTTTTTCTTAATATATACTCTACATCTTGATCTACTAATAATCCTGAGCCTTAGAACAACCTTTCTCTTAATCGACTTGTCCTAGGTTTCCGAAATAAACTTAGAGGGTTTTATGTTCATCTATCCATGCATTAAATCCTACAGAAAAATGATATTTAGAAAATGTAATATATTTCACTATGTAATTGAAATTAGTAAAATGAACCCATAAAGGGGGTCATAAATGGAAATAAAAGTAAAACTCTAAACAAGAAGCCAAATTGGATGTAACCATGGATGCAAAATTGGGAGTACAATTGGATGTTAAACTAGCCATCAAAACAATATGCAAACAATGACACAAAAAAGGGTTTTAAAGTAGAATTTAAAAAGGGTGCAACACTAGACACAATGAAGGGAACAAAATAAGGCATACAAAAGGATACCAAATTGGGCGTAGACAAGGATGCAAAAATAAACACAAAAATGAGGATGCAAAGAATGGTGTAAAATTAGGATGCAAAATTGAGTGCAAAAAGGATGTAAAAAAAGACACAAAACAAGATGTAAATGGGACTAAAAAAGGTGAAACCAAAGAGCCAAAAATGATACATAACTAGATAAAAATTTAAACTAAAATCTACGTAAAAAATGAGATGCAAATGTGGACAAAAAATGTGGCAGAAAAAAGGGTGCAAATTTAGATGCCAAAAATGATGTAAAATTAGGCACCAACAAGGATGAAAAATTGGACATAAAAATGGTGCAAAATTGGTCCACACAAAAGTAGAAAAATGGTGCAAAACTGGGCATAAAAACGGTTCAAATTTGGATGCAAATTGAGATGCAACATTGGATGCAAAAGGAGGCGCAACAAATGATTCAAAACTTGGTGCAAAAACAAATGCAAAAGTAGACGAAAAAATGGCCCAAAATAGAACGTAATATTAGACACAAAATGAGATGCAAAGGTGGATGCAACACATGGTTCAACATAGGATGCAAATTTAGATGCTCAACAGGATGAAAAATTGGATGAAATAAATGGTGTTAAAAATGATGCTAAATTGGATGAAAGAAATGGTGTTAAAAATGATGCTAAATTGGATGCAACAAATGACACAAAATTAGATGCAAAATATGGTGCAAAATAGGATGCAAAAATAGAGACAAATAAAACGCAAAAGTTGATGCAAAAAATGGTATAAAAATGGATGCAAAATTTGGCACTAAATCAGATTTAACATATGGTGCAAAATTGGATGCAAAAAATGGTGTAAAAAAAGGCAGAAAAACTAGCACAAAAATAGATTTAAAAATAATTACAAAATTAGAAGCAAAAAATGGCATAAGACTAGATGCAAAAATTGGCACAAAATGCATGAAAAAAGGCACTAACTCAGATACAAAAGATGGTGTAAAAATCAATGCAAATTATGACACAAAACAAGAAGCAAAAAATGGCACAAAACTAGAAGCAAAAAATGGCGCAAAACTAGAAGTAAAACCTGTTGTAAAACCAAATGCTAATCTTGGTGCAAAATATGATGCAAAATTTGGCATAAAAAAATATGCAAATTTTGGTGCAAAAAATAACGCTTTAAAAATTGCACAATAGAGCCATATTTAGCGCCAGGCTACTCATCCCAATTGAGAAAAAATGCAATAAAATATGGTGCTAAATCTGGCGCAAATTTCATGTTTTGTTGTAGTGTATTGACTTGTATTTGTTGTAATATCCATGATTTGAATCCACATTCTTCTTTGGAGTTATTCTCTCTTCATTCTTTGGATCTGGGATGAGCCTTTGATGAAATAATATTTCTTCTTTTGGGTTGTTGGAAAGTGCATCGGCATAGCTTTTTGCAATATTCTTAGTGCTTAATGATTCTCCTTTAAAACCTATTCTTGATTTGTCATGTTGAGGTTTTTGATTATTTGGGATAGTCTCAAGTATTTGAGAGCTTTTCCAACCCTTTTTAACTTGCTCCAATTCCTTCCTCGGAAATACTATTCCGGCTTCACGTTCTTCGCAAGTTTCTTCTTTTTCTTTTAGCTTTGTTTCCAAGAGACCTTCCCTTCTTTTTGTTTCCTCGTTTTCTAGCTTGAAAGAAATGATTTTATTCTGTAATTTCTCATTTTCTTCAATGGCACATATTAACAATTCAGCTACATTTCCTTCTAGCCCTGAGTTATCATCATGAAATGTCACATATTAACAATTCACCTATTTATGCACCCGAACATATATGTCGTCGAGTCCGCACATGTATATCGGAATCGAGGGTTTCGGGTAATGGCTCATAATAGAACCCCCGATATGATTTCTCCAATATATATATATTTTCCGCCTCCGATAGTGTATTCCAATATATATATGTTTTCTGCCTCCAATAGTGTATATATATATATATATATATATATATACTGCTCCGCCTCTTTTAACTCTTTCGCCTCCTTTAACTCTTCCACATATGCTCCTCCGATATGTTCTTCTTTGGCATATATATGACATATATATGGCTCCTCCTGTAGCTCCGATAGCGTTGTTTATGCTCCTCTGATATGTTAACTCCTCTTTTGATGAATTCCTCCGCCTCCAATGGCTTGACTGTCTTGGCTTTCCTCTAGCTCCTAGAATATTGCCATATTGACATAAATGACAATCTATGTCAACATCAACTCCATCCAAAGCAGTGGTGGCTTCTCAATGCTAACAATATCTATGGGTGAATGTGAGTTTGTCTTTTTTCTTCTTGGGTAGGGAGGGATTTTCTTTGTTGGTAGCTTTCTGGTGGTGACAATTTTCAGTGTTGGTAGCTTTATGTTAGTGGGAGGACCATCGAAGATGGAGTCTGTCTTTAAGAGGAGTCTAGTTAGGTAAATGAGGGAAGGAGGTTTCACCTGTGTCTCTAGGGGTTGAAAAGAATCTTTTGGTGAGGCACAGGGGTTATGGACAGGAGAAGGTACTAACTAATGTTGGGACTATGAAGTGGGGGGTTGGCCCAGGTCTTGTCTTTCTATTTGTAAGCAAGGTCTTCCTGTCCAAGTCAGAGTTTTAATTAGGGGGTCGCAATTTTTGTGCTTTACTTGGTCACAACTTGAGGAGAAGCTCTTGCGAGATAATTCCATCTCTCTACCCATAGCAGTCTTTTATAGAATGAAGGGAGGGTGAAAACAAAGGACGAGGGGCAATGTTTGCCCCACAGGGCGGATTCTTTAGTTCTAGGCATGTGATGAGAGCAGAGAAAGAAGTTACAAACACTGAGTCTAGCTTCACGAAATGATGTTCAAGAGATACTTCCCCCACTATTTGATTTATGCTCTCTATTTTAGTTTACTAGTCATTATGTCTAGTTATCTTGTGACAAGAATTCTAGGCTTTTTCGTTTATCCATATCTAGTTAGAAGCAAAGCAGACTCTAATAATCAAGCAAATATCATGTCGATGGAGATGTTAGTTTCCTAATGATAGATATCAACTAGAAAGTGATGTAATCTCTCTATATATTAATATAAACTAAAAAATCATTTTTAACTTATAAAAATAAAATAAATAAATAATATTATGGTAAAATCCTTATTTTGATCCCCCAATGGAGGTGCAATATGAGTTAAATGATAGTGTGGATAATTGTGCCTGCCACCTTGAAACATGAAGTGCATTGAAGGAAAGGGGTGGCGTGGTCACCCCGTGCATGTAGTTGTATGTGGTATTATCAACCCCGGATCAATTGAATGCATGTCACTTGCGACTAGAGAAGGGAGCAGCATTCCTGTCAGTGTCGCTGCTCAGACAAGAATTGGGATGCTACCAGTATTAGAATGCCTTGGCTTGTGCTTGCGAAGGTTTCTAAGTAGGAACGAGGTGTGGATTGCAGTTGGATTGGAAACTCATGAAGTGGGTCAAGGTTGTGTGTGAACTTGGGGAACCAAATTAGTAAAATCCAACTCCTTCCAAATGGGGTTATGGTAGTTTTTTCTCTGGAGAATAAGTTCGAAGATCAAGAAGCAAGCTAAGAGTTTAGATTGGGAGCGGCTTGCTGAGCTCGGAAGTCATTCCAATGTCAACATCTCTGATCTTCCAAACGAGGTGTTATCTTCCTACCTACAACACTTAGAGCTTGACTCTATATTGGTAATTCTTAAGCCTTTCATTCACTTTAATTTTGTTGTTGTAGTACTCTCGGTCATCGATCTATTAGTCTGTTAGCAACCCTTGGTTGGGGCATTTTTAATTGGCCAAACGCTAGTCCAAGGGTGTTTGTCTAGGTTGACAGTGGGTATACGAGGATCAGTTATGAGTGTCAGCATTGTTTCTTGGTTGTTGGGGTTTGGTCTCAATCACATTATTGTTTATTTGTTCTGGTTTGTGGGTTTATTCATGGCAAGAGACAAATTGGTCTAAAGGGGGCCCTTACTCTTCTCGTAATCGAGCCAATAATTAGGCCCAGGAGGTTGTTGAGTCCTTTCACTAGGCTATCCCACTTGAAACTTGAAGTGGTATACAACACCTAGAGGTTGAGGCAACCAGAGACAGACATGATTTTTCAAACTCAGAGCTTTTGGAGTAATTGGGTAGTGGATTCCAGACCCCAGCCACACAAGAAACAGTACCTTCAAGCTTTATTCCTTTACTATAAAATGAAAACCCTAATAAGCAGAATTCTCATGGAAAAGCACGTTGATAGATACAATGTGTTTGTTAGCCTTGAGGGCCCAAATTGAGTGACATATATTGTGTATTGCCACGACATCAGCTCCTCCAAGTTCCAACACAAGAGACCTGACACATGTTACTTTAGACTCCTAGTTTGTTGAACGATTGTTGATAGTTTTTGTGGTACAATGACACTGTAGGCACTCTAGTTATGTTGCAAATGTTACTCTCTTTATAGCTTTGGACTAATTGCTCTATTGGCAAATGGTCAAAATATCTAGTTTCTTATTAGGCAGATTGAAACCGTTCACAACAAAGGATATTGATAGTGGATGTATGAACTATGTACTAGAAACTCGGATTTGTAAGGAAATACAAACTTAGCTTACAAAAAAAATCCTTATGTTGATGGTATGGGTCTTTAGATTGACAATGAATAGGTGATGAATTCAAATAAAGAAATAATATAATTATTATTTATTTGTGAAGTCAAAAAAAAATTGTAGTGGTTAATTTTCTTATTTTTATAAAATTAATTTAATATTAAGACTATTAAAATGAATAAAAATAGCTATTCTTTAATTGCGTGTGGATTCATAAAAAATAGAAAATACAAGTGAAAAGTTTCAAATTATAATCTTTGAAAGTCATTAAAAGGAAGGAAAAAGTAAATAAACTTTTCATTTTTATTTTTTTAAGTAAATGGATCCTTTCATTAATCATAAAAAGGTACATATAGCTTGGATTTTTAAAAGAGGACTAAAATCAAGGAGATTCTTGAGACTAACAAACAATCAGAAACTAACTACAATAATCATGACTATATATAAAAATCCTTGAAGATTCAATATTTCAAGAGGAGAAATGCCTCCAACATTAGCGTGATTTTCCCCAAGTTGATTAATGTTTCACCATCTTCTTAGATCAAAGCCTTATTGCTCTTGCAGCCTCGTTTTTTGAATTGTTTGTCCTACCTCCACCTTGAAATCCTTTGTTTGAACTCCAAGACTAGACTGTGAGTAACTCAAGCCCAGTTAATTTCTTTCCTTATTTCGAAGATAAGCATTGTACAGAATCGTAGCATAATGATCTAGTATGTCCTTCGTATCTTTTCCATGTCATTCTTATGCAAGTGCAATCAATCATAGGCCATCTATGTCCATATCTTCTGGAAGGGCTTTTGTTTTAGCCTCTTTCGTAAGATAGCTAACCATTTCCTATGGTGATGGATTTTGTTCGCGCTCTTCAAGAGACTGTTGCACTAGCTTTGAAAGATTCGATAAAGGGTTATGGGGTTTTCTTTTTGCTGATTGCATTCTTGATTGAACATTGTCTTACTTTAGAGACTCCTCCAGATCTAGAGATATGATCTGGATTTGAGGTACCCTAAAGACTCAAATTTCGTCTTCTTTGGGGGAATTTTCCCAAATAATCTTGCTCTCTCTAAGAAGGGTGGTCTTCAACCAATTTCTCGGTATTCATCAGACTATCCATAATAACATGCCAATATTCATGATAATGTCTACATCAAAAGGGGATAATCTAAAGATTGCTTCCAAACATTATCCTGATATTGGGTTGACAGACTAGTGGAGGCCACTTGGGCCTATAATACAACTTGGAAGACAACCACTAGCTTCACCCCTTATGATTTGGTCTATGGGAAGAAGGCTATGCTTTCCATTGAGTTTGAGTACAGCACTTTAAGAATGGAAGCACAGTTAGATTTGGATGTTACAAGGGCACAACAAAAGAGGTTGCTCTAGCTCAATGGGTTAGATGAATTCAGGATGCAGACCCTCCTACACACAAAGGTGACTCAAGTACAAAGAAAGGTTTGGCATGACAAAAATATCAAAGACAAAATGTTTCAAGAAGGTGATTGGGCTTTGTTGTATGATAAATATCTATGGAGGTTGCAAGAAACTAAGTGATATTCATGTAAACATAGATCCAAGTGTATGATGTGTACCTCCATCTCTTAATAACCTCTGATACTTTGACAACGTTGCTAATAGATCCAAGTGTATGATGTGTACCTCCATCACACGAAGAGCCCTACATTGTTTAAAAAAAATACAACCCTCCTTCAAAAATCTTTGATCTATCTTCCAAGCTGGAGAAGATGACAATGAAGAATCCTTTTACCCCTAACTCCATTCTATTTGACCCTAGAGGTTCCATTTATTTTGAATCCACCCAATCAATGATTTTTCAAAGGGTCATAGTCCAATGAATTTGCAAATCAAAGCATGATCCTGCATATATTGGAGATATTCTCTAATCATACTAGAATTAACCTTGTATTTTGGACCTTGCACCGCTTTTGGCAAGCAACACCCTAGATTTCTAACTTGCCATGATGCTCCCAATGCAGGTTTGGTTGCAAAACCAAAATGCCCACTTTGCCCAACTGCTCTATGAAAACGATGTCAAAGATGAGGAGATTGAACGGGAATACCAGTATATCCAAAATCGTTATATACTCCTAAAACAATCTAGCTAAAGGAGGGGGCAAAGCCCCCTCTTGAGGAGTTGAGCATAAAGAACTATGTAGAAGAAACCCTAGAATTTGCAAAGCATAGCAAAAACCTAGACCTTGTTCTCATAAAGGAGATCAGCTTTTAATTATTAAATACATGTATTTTTGTCGTTTCAAATATATTGTTATTTTACATTTTCAAATAATTACATTGAATAAAAAGATCAAAGAAGATGGGAAAGCTTCTTAGAAGTATTAAATTTAATTTAGACTGTTAATCTATAATTTTTGGAAACTTATTTGTAAAATTTTAATGAGGGAAACTAATAGTGGCCAAGCTATTTGAAGACAAGTTTAAATTTTAAAACCTTCGCGGTTAGAATTTCTATTATTTTGTTGAGTTTTGGAATTGATTTAAGGATGTTTTTTGGCAATGTCAATTAGTTTTTTTACACAAATAATTATCTAATGTTGGAAGTAATGCTTCCATGTGTTCTAGGTTATGTGAGTTGTAATCATGAGTTTCCAGGTTAGCTATATTTAGCTAATCATATCCCCTTTCTTAGAATCTAGATTTGTCGAAGTCAATAATCTATATACTATATATGTAACATTTGTGAGGTCAATAAAAGATATTGTGGTTTTGTGTTTGGTGCAATCTCTATCCGCTCCCTTGATAAATCTAATGTGGTATCAGAGTTGATTCAACTTTGATTCTCTCACGAGAGAGGTTGAGATCATGCAATTTTAGCAAATCATTTCTCTGGTCAGTTCCAGGCCACCATTTTCAATCTTACCAAGCTTCAATCGTTGGGCATCAGAGACTGAATTTGTCAGGCACTAGATGGACCAAAAGTGGAGCCATTGTATTCTTGAACTAATTGAAACCTTTCGTGACCATTGCATTTTGTTGCAATTGGAAGATGACGAGACATTGTGGAGTGGAGATGATCTTACAGTTATCAGTAGGGTCGTGTCCTCCAATTTTCATTGCAAGCTAAGGAAGTTTATGCAAGCAAGTGTTGGATGTTTGTTGTTTGTATTTTGCATCCCTAATCACCAAGAGCGATCTTGGTATCTACATGAAGATCACCTACTAGTCCACAACTTCAATTGTGACAAATTATTTGTTTCCTGCCAACGCATGTAGGGCAACGTCCAAATGGATTTTGAGTTGGTGGATCCCTTGATATTAAAAGTCATTGATATGAAAATCCCCACCTCCATTTGCATGTGTTGCATTTTGATGGTAAACATTTGACAATGAAAGAAGTTGTTCAAATTCAAGAGCATAGTTGCAACATGCAAAAAAAAAACCATGAATAGTGGAATAATGATCCCATCCCATGGAAGAATCGAGAAAGAATCATGCACAGAGTTCGAAGCGCTATGGCTTTGTCCCGAACAAAAAAAAAATCAATTCTGATTGTTCAACAAACTATGGACTGTAAATCAACTCTCAAATTGCTCTAAAAAGAATACGTAGAGTGTTTTTTGTGTGATTGTTTATGTGTTTACTTGTGAGTTTATAAAATATGATGCAGAACCACAAAAAACAAGCCAATTATTGAACAGACTAATGTTACTTGTTGTGCTCCATGAGCATTAGCTACATGTTGTTCTTAATTAGGTCAAGCTTATGTGACTCGGCGTGCTCCAAAAGCATCAGTACAGATTATTTTCTATGAAAAGTCAAGTTGTATAATTAACTATGGAAGACATTCAATGTCTAAACTATTTACCTAGATAACTAGTGAATATTGTGAAAGGCCATGTATTCAACAAATGGCGACAATTCCATAGAATGATTCAATATCGAAATTGTCCTTCAAAAGGTCAAGCATCAATTTTGCAAGTTCGTCAACAATGGTCAAAAGCAATTATATTTTAAATGGAGGTCAAGTGGTAGCTCGAAGTTGTGTTGGTAAAGAAAGAGTGTTGTCTATAAGATTCTAGGGTGAATGTAAGTGTTGAGGAAGACCATATCAAACAGATACGACAAAATATTTGTATGTGTTTCTTTAATATTGTAATTTGTCATGTAAACATTAAGGGAGGGTGTTGGAAGTAATGCTTCCATGTGTTCTATGCTCTTGTGAGTTGTAATCATGAGTTTCTAGGTTAGCTATATTTAGCTAATCAAATCCACTTTCTTAGAATCTAGATTTGTCGAAGTCAATGATCTATATACTATATATGTAACATTTATGACATCAATAAAAGATAGTGTGGTTTTTTGTTTGGTGTGCAATCTCTCTACTCACGGTTTTTCTATCTAACTCTTCTTTGTTACTTGCAATGTTGGTTTATAGCCACAAGCATAGTACTATAATTAGCAATTGTTTTCCAACTTTTCAAGTACACATCCTTGCTTACACAATACCTTTTTGGTGATCATAAAAATGATTATATATTTAGTGTTATGTCTATCTATTTGGTTCAACTAAAGTAGATCTAGCATCATTCTGCGTTTTGCACATTAAAGAAACCCTTAAACAATGAACTAGATCAAAACGACTAAAATTCCAAACTAATAATTGTTTTCAAGCCATAATTTACATAGGTTCCCAATATCAAAAAGTGAGTCTAATTGAGACTTTTCACTAAAGAAAACCTTCAAGGTTATACAAGGCAGATTCACCATTACAATAAACATCGTCAAAAAATACCTCAAACCACATGCCAAGTATCAAGTTAAGAATAAATTTTAATAAACCATGCAAATAAATAGACAAAAAAATTATATAAATTAATAAATATTTAAAACATGCTTTATAAGTCCAATTAGCCAAATTGTTTACTTTTGCAAAAAATTATTAAAATATTTATATACTAATATGATTTAATCACCATATCATTAATACTTATTGTATTATATTAAGTTTTGATTTTATCTTCAGAAATTTCCTTTCTAGTACAAAATTTAATCTTTTTAATAAAATGTGAACTCGAAATGATCGATAAAGATACTTTCTCAGTTTTGTTCACAATGAAAGTTAAGATTTTGCTTTCCATCGCCAAGACCCCTTGCCGTAACTCTCTCCATGACACTTAACCATCACACGGATCACTCAAAAACATCATCGTATGTTCAGCACTTGTAAAAGTTGTGTAATGATGAGGACTATATGCACACGTTTGCAAAGCAGAGGCACATCAACCCATGTCAGTTTGGAGAGATGTTATTTCATAGATTGCAAGTAAATAACCAAATCACTATTTTTAATTAAAACCGACCGATCAAAATCTAGGTGTATTAAATCTCGAACAAATTTAGTGGTAAAGTGTCCATTTGGCATGTCAATACATCATTAAAGCTTTGATGTCAGCCACACAATTTGTTACTTAAAGCAACGTTGAATCACAATCTTTCAAATGATTGAAGTAATCTAAGTACTGTTCAATTTGATATAAAAACGCCCGTATAAAGACATCCTCATCAAACTTGGATTGTACATTGTAACCATACCATCTACAATATTTGCAAAATTTGCCTTTGCATCTATGTCACATCTCATACCCCGAATTGTGATGTAAATGGGCTATCCTCCACTAGTGGAGTAAGTTGCTCACACATTTCCCATGTTTGGATTATTGCAGCATTGTTTTCCACTTAAATGTGAAAAAATTAATTCCATAACACGAGGAAACAATGAAGTAGTTGTACATGGAGAAGCAAAAGAATCTCACAACATACAGAGAAACTCTGCCCTGGAAAAAACTAAAATTGGATGAAGCCAGCAGTGTATCACTTGACTTATGCGAGTGCTGTTGTACCTTGGATAATTTTCATAGCGCATTTGAATGGTGATTACCATGTGGACTGTAACTTTACTTGAAGAGATGCCAAAATATCGAAAAGTTTATAAGTCGAAGTTTGCAGAGATTAGACCTCGTAAACAGGTAACTAGATGAAATTTATATATTACCAACAACAGCCACTATCTCTGACATCAAGCTCTACATATATCAATAAATTCCAACGGTGTCCCTTCAGGGAAACATTTCGATAGCAAGAGTATCAAACCCATTAGATTTTAGGTATCATGGTATTTCAACAAATTGGGGAACTACTGCTATAAGCCTCCGATAGTAGTTGAACCCATGCCCTCCCATATTTCTGTAGAGCCAACTTCGTCACTATCAAGTCCAACCATGTCTGTGTCCCACCAACCGCCGCCATCAGCATCTGAAACCACAGTGAAATTACCATGGAATCAGCCTTTGATTGGCTTGGATTGAAGGATTCAACGTAAAGATGAAAATTCGCTACTTGTGATTTGGAAAGTCAAGATGGTGCATAACGAGAGTGTGGGAAAGAAATATACTTACAGTGATTGAAGATAGTACGCGGTAATTCATCCACCCGCCTTTGGGCATTTAGCTTCCTTTTCGGTTTGGGATCATCGCCAAGAACAAGAAAGGAGGAAGAGGAAGAGAACATCTGGATATTATCTGAAAAATACAGAAAAGAGATTCGCAAAAAACTGAGTTCCTAAGGTGAAGTGGCCTCAAAAAGCATTTTCAGTTATTGTAACTGATCATTATTCTTTAAGTTTATCATCATTGAATTCCAATAAATAATTACCAATATTAGACTGTCTGAATATGATCTCCTATTATCATCCATTGCAACTCAATAGCATAATTCCTACACGTTTCATCTAGTTCTGATACAAGGAAACCCATTAGAATTGCCTCACTTTTGATAGGAGGAATTTTGAAAGGGTGGTAGAAGGAAAAGAGCTATTGAATTGAAGTCAGTGTTGAAATTGTGGTAAGGTTTTATTTGTATGGAAATACGGCCTCAGAATTGCAAGTAAAAGCGTGCTGGAAAAAACTACATAGCATGCCAGGAAAAAAGAAATCGCATGTAAGCTAAAGTGGTAAAGCTGGATATCCCTTCACTTATTCTTGGCAGTTGTATACAAGCATACTCCTTGGTGTAGTATGTTTTAATCTCATTTCATGCGGTTAGCTGAGAAGCAGACAAGACTCTCCACAGTTAACAAGCCTTTTGGATAGCAAGAGGATTATAGAAAACATTGTGCAACATTCCATTAACAGGAAATATAAGCCAATGTCCAAACTCTTGAAGATAGTGACCTCACTGTTTTCCCTTGAAAAGCCGACTCTGTGTGAGAGAACTGAAATGGGAAGACAGAAGTTCGGTGGTAGATCAATCCTGTATTTGGCTTCATCTTAATCACCCTTTAACAACGTCCTTGGGAATTCTTTTAATCCACCCTCAGGTATCGTTGACGTCTAGTGAATATGGCCTTTCTTGCAAGAGCAGAATTCCCAATATGTTTTGCTCTAAATAGCTTGGAAACACTTACAAAATCTGTTAATAGACACGTTACTAACGTAATCTTTATCTTCAGAAATCTACGCAAATCAGATACCAAAATACGAAGGCAAGTTTCCACAAAAGTGCAAAGATGAGTACGGGAAGTCTTCTTGGTTTTTCATTATAGCAATCTATCAGGACTGTGATAGGATGCTAGCAAGCTTGTTATATAATGTCAGCTCAAATACAGCATATATTTTCTGCTTATTAGACATTTCACATCTATCATCCTACCCAGGGATTGTTCTCCATTTTTTGACGAAAAGTATAGATGGGAAGTGGTCCCTAAAATGTCCAAACCAGTGTTTCACTGGGATGTGCTTTCAATGTTTTCCATGGTTCTGGACAGAGGGCATCTGGGAAATGTTTCGCTATCGCTATGTCTCTCTTTAGGAAACAGGGGGAAGATCTCCTGTGGGACACATTTCCACAAAATGGTTACCTCTGATAGTCTCTTCAAATTTTTGCCAGATCAAAAAAAACTAAACTATCTCATTTTCTCTTTTATTTACTATTTATTCACTTTCACCCTTTGTTGCTCATTTTATTTTAAATGTTCATTACCCTTTGTTACTTTTCAGTTTTTAACTCTTTTTGTTTTAACTTTTGTTTTGACTCTAAATACTAGCCTCAGATCAAATCTTTGACTTATCAGCCTTTATTATTTTTGAGTTTCAGTCATATCAATTTATTATTTCATATTTCAGTATCTACTGTTTTTCTTGGTGTTAATTAAATTTTAAAATGATGAATCTAAATCAATGTATCAGTATTTTATTATCTCAGTTTTGTCCATAGTTTATAAATCACTGTATTTCATTACTGAACCTGAATCATGTTTATATCATTTATAATGTTGAATTTAATACTAAGTCACCTGACACGGGACATGTTGGACATGCAAATTCGAGTGGGGACACGGGGCACACATATGACACTATATATATATATCAATGTTCATATTACATAATTTCTCATTCATGATACAAATTCAAATAAAGATCTAGATTGTACATTGTAAATTTGTAAGTTATACAATGTAACATTATGCATACAAATACAATTGTGAATTCATCAATGATCCAATAGGAGAAAGACAAGAAACTGCAATTTTCTCATCAACTCATCAAAATCAAAATGTGTTACTTCTGAGTCATGAGGACACCTGACTAGCAATGCCAATGGCAAATAGAAATAGCGAATACAAAATAAGTACAAGGTAGTAGGTGGTTCATCAATTATCATCATCAAAATCAACATCATTGTCACGGTCACCACTACTCTCCTCTACTACATCCTCCTTTGTATCCAATGTAATCTTTGCATTTGTCGGTGTGGAAGATGACCCCTCAACAATATCACCATCATCAAAAGTGACAAGCTCTAGCACTGGCTTGTTAAAATCCAAGTTAGCTAATGTCAACTCAACACTATTGTCCAAACCCATATCATCAAGAAAAACATCCTACATCTTTGACTTTCCCTTCAACCACACATCTATCTGCCTTTAAATAGGACGAAGGTTGGTGCACACATACACCATTGTCTCTGCTTAGGACTGCTCAAGCTTGCTCTTCTTGACACTACAAATTCCCATATGTACTCCAATTCCTCTCGCAACAAGAGGATGAAGTAACCTGAGAGAGGAGCCTCATGGCTAATTGCTATAGAGGATGGCTTGTTGCCCCATGAATTACCCACCAAGAATAGGACTTCTTAACCCCTCTATCTCTAATCACATCATAGCCTGCAAATCACTCAGTGCCAATGTAAAACTCTACAAAGGCATCCTCCACCCCATCAAGGGATGCTCTATTCTGAAATATCTTCCTCAATGCATCCTTCCTCCCTTGTTAGATTTCACTATCCATGTGAGAAGGGAATCCGCGAGAAGGTCCACCATTCAGCCACTCATGGTTGTAGTATTTTGGGTTCAATGAGTGAACCAAACAATGCAAAAGTGTGCAATTCTTATCCCATCTGTTGACAAGAATATCCTGTATGGTGGTCGAAAAGGTCTTCAATGAAGTCTCATACTCGGGGCACTCACTCTATAAAATAATGGTCCTTACAGACTCAATCATGGAATCTCGTCCATCATAAACCTCTCCTAGGATGGGTTGGTATGTATCTACATCATCTAACACTATGTCCTTGACTCCATTTTAGGCTACTTGATCTATCTTTCTCGAAAAAGACTAAAACTTTGAAATAACCATGGCCCCAAGAGTGGTCTTGACCTCCCTCAACCTCTTCAACATGATGAATGAAGAGGCAAACTATGTACCTGCAATCTTCAACAATGATAAATGGGTGTACTCCTTGTATATTGTGAGGGAATTAATATGATTTTGTACAAAGTTGCCGATATGTCACGCATCCTCAATAACACTTACAATCCAAGGCGCATCAGAAGCAATAGTTTTAAGTGGTAAATTCAAGGAATGGGCAATGCAGGGTGTCCAAAATACTTGTGGATATTTAGCTTCCACAATCATGCCAACAACATTGCAAACAAGTGCATTGTTTGTAATGATTTACACACTAGAATCAACACCTACATCTTCAATAACTTTAATGAACAACTCACCCATATATTGTGCATCCTTGTATTGTCCAAATGCATCCACCGATTTCAAGAAAACCAGTCCATTCAAGGAAGACACCACGAAGTTGATGAGTGGTGGTGTGTTGGATCTATCCATCCATCAAAAACAATACTAACCCTGATATTGGTCATGTTGATTTAATAGGCTCAAGCATTTTGTCCACCTCTTTCTTTTCCTTAATCAACAATGTAATTCTAAGCTTCTCTGACCCAGGGGGCACATACCTTGATGGAGCCCTTTGAGTCGAAGTTCAACCCATCTCAAGAAATAAAGGTGAGCATGCAACAGTAAAGGATATGAAATTTAAAATAGAAAAAAGAAAAGAGAATAGTGATATCAAGCTCTTCTTGTCTCTCTTTCTAAAAAATCTTGTCCATTGGACCAAGTGCCACTATCTTTCTTTTCGTTGCTTGACCTACACCCCCACCAAAACTCTCAAATGGAAATTTGTTGTTTTTTAATTCAAGAATGGAAGGGGATCCTCATTCTTGTTTTTTTAGATGATGCAGCCACCCTTGACACACCAGCATTGGCCTCTTTTTCCATTTCTTTCCTCTTAGATACAGACACATTTGCACATGCTCCAATTCTACAACATGGCAAGCCCAACAAATGAGCTTTCACACGGAAATAAGTGTTTTTGAAATGATTGTCGCAATAGTTGCATGTCCAAGAAACCTTCAACTTTTTGCCTTGCCCTTAATTTCTTGTGACACATTTCCACAAGGGATATTTACTTTCTTGAACCTGTTGTCTTTCTAATTTATTTTGCCCTCAATATTTGAAGTTGTTGTTGCAGCCCCACTTCCAACAAAGAGAACACTTGCAGACCATGATGAAATTGGTACATGAGAGGCATCACCAATGGGAACATTCTTCCCCTTCTTTTGCCCCTTCTCTGCTACCCTTGATTGAACCATAAATATTGTGAAAAAATAATGAAAAAATGCACAAACATGTAAACAAAATAGACAAGCAAACAAAATGGAAACAGAAATACACTTACTTGTTTCTTGAATTACCTCCCAAACACTCTCAAATCCTTCGCTAGTTGCTCCACACACCCCAGCAAGAGAGAGACACAAGAATGAGGCATAAATCGGTCCAAATTGAGCTTTTTTAAGCCGCGCGGCACTCTTTTCAGTGGGACACATGTCCCAAAATCGAGATCTGTTGGCCCGTCAAATCTAATTCACGTGTTTAGGGAATCCCATGTGTCAAGACGTGCTTGAGCCAAAAATCAGACATGTGTCCCTCGAAAATTATCTCCGGCACAAGGGATTCGAGACACAAGAGGGGAGGATGAATCTGGGTTCTTAGATTTAATATTATTTTTCTATTTACTATTTAGTATTAACATTGTAAAATGATAAATTTGCTTCGGATAAAATGTTATTATTGAGATTTTATCATTTATTTTTATTTTTATATTTTAAAAAATAAAACCCCGACATACATCCACCTTGAATTTCTCCAAAATTTAGAATTGCTTCTATACACCCCGTGTACATCTCCCCGTTCTCAGGAAAACTTTGTGGAACATTGGTCCAAGCCCAAGTTTTCTCTATATAACTAGCATACTCGTAAGTCAAGATGCACGCTTCTGGCGGTTGATAATTTCATTGTTAAGCGATTGATGCAATGGAAAAACTCCAAGGCAAACTGTTATGAACGTTTAGCTCTGGGGTGATGCGAAAATTCCAAACTTAAGATGGGCCCATTTCATCTGAAACTTTCAAGTCATGAATTTGACTTGGAAAAAGCAATATCCACCAGATAGCCTAGCAATCACTAATTTTATTTTGTTTAGACAGTTCAGATAGAATAGCAAACATTAATTTTCTTGGCACAGTTGAACTTTAAACTTGCATTCAGCATCTTGGAAATCGGACGATCCAAAATTTTATTTTGTAATTCTCCCGATTAAATCATATACCCAGTATTATTTAAAGGAGGCCAGAGAGTTCAAAAGGCCTAACAGTTCCATAATGAACTCTTCATCAACCAGGATAGTAAACACTCACTCCATACACCAACAAGGATAGTAAACACTCACGCTATACATCTAAGCAAATTACATCTTAGGATCTATGGCATTGTCTAAATCAAAGTGAGAACACTTGTTCTCTGACTGCAAACTCTGCACTGGCAGAAGGTTTTGGCATTTTAGAATGTTAATTTTTATGTCTGTTTTGTGCCTGCACTAAAACGTGCAAAACTGGATTCTGGAATAATTGACCCCAACCTGAACCCTTAAATCCTGGCAACCCTATTTTTCAAATGCCAAACAGCTAAAACAAAATATCCACGTGGAGGACTATGAATAAGTTGCCATACTGCGACTATTTCCGACACACTGGTATAAAATATTTCTGGTAAGAAAACAACCGGATCCAATCCAGCGAAGGGAGAGTCCCCAAGTTGGCTCATACCATTTGGACTATCAGGAGGGATGTGTCAAGTAGGGCATTATATTTTCATGATCTGAGATCACTATGTGGGAGGTGATTCTTAGTGTCATCCATTTTTTCTCAGTAAAGCCTCGATTTTTTCTATTTAGTGAGAAATTATCTTTTCCTGAAAATATAATAAAACGCTTAGCCTCACATGATAGAAGAACTCCAATTTAACTCATTGCTAGAAGCATAACAACACAAAAGACTTTGTGGACTCACTCTACCTGTGGAAAGCCTATTGTCACAATTGCAGTTAGTATATCAATTACCAAAACAACTTCATTCAATGCAAAACACTAAGTCTTTCACAGATTCAATGATCGTGATACACCACATGAGGCTTAGAATATTTCCCGATAAAAATAAGAGTGTTCTCTACTAAGAAGGTATAAATAATGAAAGACATTTGGCAACAGGTTAATAAGGGGTTGGAAGATAGTACAAATTCCTTTTGAATGGCTTTCTTTGATTTTCCTTCGGTAGGCAGTTTACATTGACACTTGATTTGGGCACCATGCATTCATGACGACTTAGATTTGTAGGATGGGATCAAGATTAATGTTGGAAATTAGAATCCATACCTTTAGATCAACCATTAAAGCCGCTCATCATTATGTATCTTAGTGACAGAAGTCGGTCGATCAAAAAGTAGTTCCCTGGTTTGAATAAGCCTGCTCAAGTTTCAACATGGTATCAGACCCAAGTATGCTGATGTGACTGGAAGGCCCGGGCCAAAGTGTGGCTTAAGAAGGGTGTTGCAACCTGGAGCTAGCAATCCACACCTCTAGATCAAACTGTTTAGGGTGACCATAAGGAAGGGGCATGTAGCTCAATGCTAAGGCAGCCCATTAGCCAAAAGTACGTTTTGGGTCTGATTCCTCGCCTGTCTACTTTTCAACATGGCATCTAGACCAAGTAAGGTTGAAGTGGCTGGAAGTCCTGAGCCAAAATTAGGCTTAAGGCACATGTAGCTCCACAATAAATCAGTCCGTCGGCTGAGAATACGTCCCGGGATCGCTCCCTAGCCTGTCCACTTTTCAGTACGGTAACAGAACAAAGTAGATATATATAGTTACTAGATTTGAGGAACTGGGACAGGGGAGATCGCTCAGTGGTAGGATAGCCAGTTGATCGGGGATGGGCCTTGAATTTGACTACCAATTGAAAATAGACACCAATTAAAATTCCGGGAGACTAGAATGAAGCATTTGTAATAGCATCATACCTGTCGATGAAAAGTTCTTCCTCTTTAGTGAATTTCTTCTATTAATCGGGTCATATGGAGGATTCGCGGGTGGATTTGAGTCTCCCTGTAGTTGTTTCAGCGCTTTGGGCACAGGTTTCAACTGCTGGAACACTGAACTTGCGATACTAGTATTAGGCTGAAAATCAGATTTCCTTCCACTTAAAACCCTAGGAATAGGACTAGCAGTTGCACTAGAGGGTTTGTCGTCCGTACTTCCCTACACAAACCAAGAATCTAATTGCTCAGAACCTCCATCTAATACCAGTGAATATAGGGTTTGCAAGTTTATCTAATACCAGTGTTTAGCGAGCTTTGTGATTGATAAGGAATAAAACAGACAAGCATACACGCACACATATTTACATTTAATCGTACCTGAGGAGTTTTTTCAGACCTCTTTTCTAATCTTTTGTCAAGAAAGTCAAGCAGAGAGACCGAAGAAGACGAAGATTTGCTGGTTTTCTTTTCCCTGCGTTTCATAAAATTGTAAGGATGAATGAATTGAATGAGACTCGTAACAGACCCACGTAGAATACAGAACTGAATTCAACTCACACGACTTGGGGATCAAAAATTGACAAAATGGATCGCTGCCCGAACTGCCTGATTGAGGAAGATGATGTAGCAGATTGTTTGGGCTTCATCGTGCTCATGCTGCTGCGCCGATGCCAGTGGCGGGAAGAAAAGAATGTTTTGAACGTATGTCCAATAACGATGGCGAACAGCTATTTAAATATGTGAAATTTAAATGACTTTAGGGCACTTGGGGCAGCGCGACGAGCATGGTCTTTTGGGTAAAAAAATTGAAATTAATAATTGGGTCGTTATAATGATTTAAAAATTGTATAAATGTATTGTCGACTCTTTTAACATAAAAACTTAGTGATTTATGAACATAATAATTGAATTTAAGTTTGGTTAAATGTATGTATTTATATCACTTTATTTTTTATTAATTAAAAATAATATCATTTTTATGTTTTCTTGTTAAGGGTGCCCATTAAAGATAATATGATTGATAGTTTTTTGTGTTTTTTTTTAATGATATGGTGAATCAGTCGTTACCAGTCCTAATCTATGGGAGATCCAGGATCAACCCTCGTAGCCGCCTTTATAACACCAGAATACGTCCAACCACTGCAAGTCAGCTATACTAAGATCCTATGATTTTAGAAAGAGCAGACTCACGTGCCGCCAAGACGGGATTAGGCGAAGCTTGGGAGACCGAAGTTCAAATCTCATTGAGTACACTGACCTGCTGTGTGCCACCAAGACGGGATTGGGTGAAGCCTCGGAGACTGAAGTTCAAATCTCATTGAGTACATTGACCTGCTATGATTGATAGTTTTTTAACACTACGGTCATCTCACCATTTAAAGTCACGATGGAGGGATAATAGTTGGAGTTTAATGTTCATTGTGTTACTTAGTTGTTAGGATCATTAGGGCTAGTCTTGTCCTTTCTTTTTGGTTCTTTATAATGATTCTCATTATTTTATAACATCATATTATTAGTGGTGGGTGTAGTTCGGTATAGGAAACAATTATGGTATATTACGAGTGTGATACTTGGAATTGATGGTAAAAATTTTCTTGAGTGCATGTTTAGGGGTATGGTATATGTTTTTTTGTTTTTTTTTTGTTTTTTTTTTTTGGTTTTTAACATGATCAATTTTGTTTCTTTTTTATCATGTTTTTCTTTAACTTTCTTTCTATCAGTTCCATTGTGCTTTTTCACCACTCTATTAGAGAGCTCCTCTACTCCTCTGTTATGGTGGAGTGATTCTTCGTTGATGTGTTGGCCTTGAGCCTCCTTTCCCTTGTCTTTCTTCCCCATTCATTTCTACCAATAGCCATAATGCCTCATCATGGTTGCAACTCCTCTGAACATGGTGGCAATAGTAAAGAACAACCTCTTCACACTAGGGCCCAAGCCAATGTAAAAGTCTTTGCTCATTAATATTGGAATGCACCTAGTGATTTACTTAGGATGAAATAGATCTGGTATAGTAAGAAGGTTAGGTAGAGCACAAGTTCTTGTCTAACATTGAGGTGGTGGAAAGCATAAAACAATGGATTCTTGGCATAGGAACACTTGATTCAAACAAACTCAATACATGCAAACGTTGATTTATATTGGCAATTGAAAACTTTGATGGGTAAAGTCTTGGTTTTGAAAACTTTGATGGGTAAAGTCTTGGTTTAGCTTAGTTAAGCTCGGAAAGAAATACTTCTCTGTATAGATGCCTTGTAGCAACAAGTTAACATGCTACACACTTACATACTAAGGTATCAGTCCTCGCGAAGAAACTCACCAACTTGGACTTCAACAATGGTGAGGAAGATGAACAGCTATAACTCCTACCCAAGTGGATTCTCTTACTAATTAACCATGGTCTACTCTGTAGCAACTGTGTGTTTTAGGAAGCTCTACAAAGCTCCCTACTTTATTGTTAATTTTGGCCATGTTCATTTATCTAGTTTACTTGATAGTTGAAAATTGCATTATCTAAAGCAATGCTACTATATGTTGGAATATTTTTTTGTTCTTACACATATTACTATGTTATTGCTTTGGTCTCACCAGTCGTGAGCAAACAATCATATTCATATATGTAATGTTTTTTTCTAATCAATGATATAAAGTTTGTCATATATATCTTTTTTTGGGATAAAAGGCTTCAAATCCATCTTAATTTATTAATTTAAGAAATCTCAAACACCAATTTAATATTTAATTTAAATGTAGTTTTAAAATCAAATTATTATAATAAATATCATTAATTTATTACCAAACTAAATCCATCTTAATTTCGGATCTACCAAGCACTGAGAAAGATAATATCTTTTTTCACTATAAAAGAAGTTTGCATCTCAAGAGATTTGATTCTTCTAGGCGTTTGGTAGTTAAGATGGATCTAGTTTGGTTTAATTATAATTATAAATTTTGTATTTTCAATTTAATTTAATTATTTTAATTTATTTTGGACCGAGTCAAAATGTTAAATAGAACATTACATTACAACATCTATATCATAATGGGATAGAGATTTAATATTACCAGCCAAGATCCATCTTAACTTCAGATCTACCACAGGTCAATACCATGGGTTCTCATAAATGTAAAACTTTAACTACTAACTTGACCAAATCAAGTTATCTTATTATTTTAGTTTAAATTTATTTTTATTTTAAAGTATGGTTCTTTTTTATTTTATTTTTTGACTCTGTAAAAATGTCTAGGGAACATTGTATTACATTTGGAAATTTAATACAGAACTTTTGGAATATTGTATTACATTACTGGGAAATTTAATACAGAACTTTTATAAAAATATGTTATCAATTTATATTATTTAATTTTCAAAGAACAAGTTAAATTTAATTGAAAGAAAAATACAATATTATCAGAAAAAAAAATTGTAGAAATTAATTTGTATTAACTCAAACCCAAGACGTTAATGAATTTCCAACTTTGAAAAAAAAATTGTAAATTTTCCTTTTTACACTTACAATGGCTTTTCCTTTTTATGCCTACACTTGATCCAGGTGGATATTGGTGGCCACCCGCTAATTCCACTTGGATCCCCTCTAGTGCTTCTTACAGTTTTTATCAGTTTCCTTAATTATAGCACAGTTTACTATTTTTAGCAGTTTTTCGGGTCCTAAACTTCCGGAGCCGTTTTGAGGCCCTAAACGACGTTTTTTGGGAAATCCACGGCCAGCGATTTTTCTGATAAAAATCGTCTTTTCCGTCGTAGTCCTCGGAGAGATCTTTCCAACGGGCTATCATGCACGTCAAACGGAGATAGTATGACCAATTCGCGACCCCGGGAAGTTGATGTACCAACTTACCCGAAAACGGGGCCCACAATTTGGCGTTTCATCTTCTAGGGTTAGGTTTTGGAATGTGAAGGGTTTTCCATTGTTTCTCAACAATAAATAGGCCCTCGAGCCTCATTGTAACACAGTTCAAAAACAGTTCAGAGGCATGTAGCCGACACATCTCTTCTCAGAGATAAGCTACCATCGCCCTAGCTGGGTTATTTCTATTTGTAAGCATATTTCAGTATTCTCCATTAATGAAATGAAGTATTATTTCCGCAGCATCTCTGTTTTTATGGTTATCACATATTATTATTTCTGTTGCATCTCTGTTTTTATGGTTATCGCATCTCTGTATTTATGGTTATCTATGTAATCTATTGCGTTCCTGCTTAAATCCGGATCAACACTGCCCCAAACAATGAGGCTTGACCTTGATGGACTCAACAAAAATTGAACCTACCTTTTTATGCCTACACTGCCCCAAACAATGAGGCTTGACCTTGATGGACTCAACAAAAATTGAACCTACACAGCATGACAGAAAACCAAAAACTCAGTAACATAACTTCAACCAACTAACTACCCATCAACAAAAATTGAACCCACACAGCATGACAGAAAACCAAAAACTCAGTAACACAACTTCAACCAACTAACTACCCATCAAAACTAAACATGTATTATTATTAATATAACCATTATTACTTCATTACACTCAATTGATACAATGTTTCCCTTTGTGACTTCAATTTATACCGTAAAGAAGAGGAAGAAGCAAAGTCCACAACCTTAGAAAAAGGGTTTATCATTTTGCATGTTTTCTTTTAACTATTTTTGGAAGTTTATTCCACGATGATTGTCATATTTTCGAATTATTGTTTTCAATTTTGTTTCGTGAAAAAACTAAAGTGGTTGAACATGGTCTTAGATATTGCTGGCCTATTAACGTATTCTACCATGAAAATTAGTATTCTCACCCCAGCCTTCCTAGAGCCATTGACGGGCACAACACTATACCATGATATTATTAAATAAACTTTTACTCAAATCAATATCTATGGATATTGGAGATTTTGTTAAACAATTTTACATGGATTAATTAATAAAATATGCAATGAATTTTATATTTGGTTACGATGATATTGTGTTATATTTTTATTTAGGTGTTTTAGATAAATATAGTTAAGGTATTGTTTGATGTGAAATCCCCAATTCAATTCTTTATCTCAATCAAAATAATATATTAAATATGATAAATATATAATTTGATCAAATTTATATAGAAAAATTGTTAATAAAATTGATTTAAAACATAATTAAATATTAGTATTTATAAATGCAAATGTCTCAAAATATAAGTTAAACAATTATGATAAACCTACAAAAATATCATAATATCACATGACCTGGTATGAATATGTTACATGACTTTGAAAATTAAACATATAATCTAAATAAGTACAAAGAATTTTATAAGTTCCTTAAGATATAGTTTAGTGGTACTCAAGAATACCTATAATAATAGTAATCTAGATTTAAATTTTGAATAAGTACAATTTTTTTTATAAATATGTTAAGATATAATTTAGTGGTACTTAGAAATACCTATAATAATAGTAATCTAGATTTAAATTCTGATGGTATGGAATTTTTTCATAAAAGATTTTATTAATACATTGAATAAATCATTATCACACCATTGTTATAACTATTTGTTTTTATTTTACAAGAAATGAGTTTCATAATTTCACTCTTTAAATAATGGTTGTTGCACATGCTAAAAGAATGTATAAAGATTATATAATCAACAAAATTGTAGAAGTTGAATATGGTGTTGTTGGAGGGACAATCATAGTGGTAAGAGGATCATCATTGTCATTGTGATGATACATCTCTAATGGGTTGGTTTGAAGTGTCTTGGCGTATCAATAATCATTCTTATACTCAAGGGTGTATATATTTCTAAGATAATGACAGATGACATCAAAAGTTTGTTATTCAAAACCTTAGGGGGAGGTTGTGAAGGACAATTATATTGGTACTCATGGCATTTCCTAGAAACCTAACTTTTGTGTGTGTGTTATTTCATGTACTTTTTTATTGAAATTACTAAAAACAACTATAAGAGGGTCATAAATTGATGTTTAGATTAAAATATAAAAACTCCTGAAATTTAGTACATCAATTGTTTCATAGAGACTAGCATAGATCCATCTTAATTCTAGATTTATCTAGCACCAAGAGGGATCAAATCTTTCAAGATGCAATCTTCTTTTTAATGCAAAATTTGAAGAAAGATTTGCACTTCGAGAAATTGGATTCCTCTCCTCACTTGATAGATCCTTGTTTTAGATGGCTCTATATTGGTTCTTAATAACATTATTTATATAATGTAAATTTCACATCTCTATATATAAGAATATTTTTATTTTAAATGTTATTAAAACTTTAAATTAATATTTATGGAATATCTACATAATATTTTTAGTAGTAGTGAGGATAGAGGGTTTAGATATGTCTCAAAAATAACTATCACGTTTTTGCTTTTAAATTTAATTAAAAAAATGTGATAAAATAAAATTAAAATAAAATATTTTGATTATAAAATGAGTTATGGTTTTTAGGCATGTGGTATTGATAAGTCTTAGTATTGTCCCATGGTATTGTAACAAAACTTATTTACAAGCTAATAATATCCATTGTAAAGTGGGGATGAATATCCATGGTTAAGAATCTTGTTATATTGTAAGCATTAAGTTTGTATGTGCTTATTAATTAAATTTAAATATGATTATGAAATCATTATTTTAATCTATCTAGTAAAATGGATCTTAATTCATAACTACTAATATATATTTTAATGTGATTGTGCTAAGAGGCGCTCTTGAGCCCAATATGTTATAGATGTTGTAATGTCTTGTCCTGTTATGTTATGTAAACATTTTGACGCAGCCAGATATATATATATATATATATATATATATATATATATATATATATATACCAGCCTAGATCCATCTTAATTCCGGATCTACCAAGTACTGAGGGATCAAATCTATTGAGATGCAAATATTTTTAGAGTGAAAATAGAATTGATCCCTCTCAGTGCTTGGTAGATCTAGAGCTAAGATGCATCTCGGTTGGTATGTATATTATGATTTTTTTGTTATCTAGAAATTTGTTCATAATTTTATTAATAAAAACAAAATTACAATATAACAAATTAATGTTAATTACTTTTATTACTTTTAACATTTTATGATTAATTGAGCCAACATTTAGATGTTTACACTAGTTTAGAGACACTACTACATCTCCTCCATACTTTTAATATTTTTATTATTTTTTAATCTAGTCGACATGTAAATGTTTACAAACAAACATTTGCACCACTACAACATCACTATAATATAACCCCCATACTTCGTTATAGAGCACCTCATAATTAAAGCAATTTTTTTGGGGTGGGGAAAAGTAGTTTTCTATGCGATGTGAATGGGGTTAGATGCAGATTTTTACTCGCATAACCTTGCTATTAGTTACAAATCGTAATTTTTCATAATGTGTAAATTTACAATAGTAGAACCATATTAACTTTGAACCTAATAAGTATTAAAGAAAGATTCAAAATAAAATAAAGTGTAAAACTCTTAACACTTAAAACATCAAAGTTAACATGGATTTATGTTGACTTATTTTATTATTATAATAGTATTATTATTATTATTATCCATTTTTGTGTTAGAGATTTTAATTTTTATTTTATTTTAGTTTAGACCATTGGATTATACATCCCATCTATACTTTATCTGATAAAACAAAATGCAAAAAGATATGCCTTAATATTTCCAATTTAAGATTAATATTTAATTAATCTTAACTATATGTGTTTGTTGAACATCACATGCTTAGTTTTATTTATGTGTGTTATGGAAAGGACAAGTGAGGATCTTGATTTAAGAGGAGCATATATAAAAGATAATAGCAACCACATTGACTAGTAGTACTATTGAGAACACAAATGAGTTGTTTTAATGAGCTTTTTAAGGACTAGTTGTTAAGATGGGAGAGGAGAGATGAGTTCTCTTGGTAGTTGTTTTAATCACTAATCTTATGTGAGGCATAATTTAGTTGTTTTGGTAGTGATATTGTTGGGACAAGAGTAAAATGGAAGTGTGAATGATTCAAGTGACATGTGGGGAGATCATGGACTTAATGACTAAGGAAGAATTTATTGTATATGTTAAACACAAAAAATGTAAAACTTATTAGGCATGCATTATATTAATGGATATCCAACTACATAAGATCATGGCAATTCATATCTAGCCTCTTCCAAACCACATATAAGTGTAGGGCATTGATTTACAATATACCATGTCACTACACATGAAGGGAGAAGTTCTAGACAACCTCAACAATTCTTATTCTTAATAACGAACTTTATCTTACATGTATTAAGTAGTCTCACTCTTGGAATGCATTGGCACATGGTCTATTTAGAACATAGTTACCAAAATGTCCCATGACTGTGCAAAATCTATCACTTTTTTATGGTCATGATGAATATTGCTTATATCTCCCTAAAGAAGCTCTATAAACACTTGTAATGGGCCATTTTTAGTGTTGCTCTATTGATAGTGTCAAACTTGATAACATCATGCTCTTAAGTTGATTTGGTCAGATTTAATAAATTGTGGAGCACCCAAAGCATGAATATTTCAAGAAATATTTAGAACACATCTTGTTATTCATGCAAAAACCCTAGGAAGGACCAATAATCCTATAAAAAGGCTTCTATCACATGGGGTCACATATCTTAGATTGATATAGGATTTGGATCTATATTTTGGGTGGATATTTGGTTGTGCATTTTGGTGAACTTATGATGGTTTGATTTTGTGCAAAAGAATGACCAAATTTCACCTTTGCCTCTACTTGTGTAATTTCCACATTGAGGATTGGGAGTGTTGGGTGAAACTATGTTCGTTTAATTCCGTTGTAGTACTTACCCAACTATTTAATTTATCAATCTGAGGTCCGTAGACTTACGAGACACATGCACTATATATGCAGGACTGAAGTGGAACTAATCTAATCTAATCTAATCTAAATTACTGAAATCAAATTAAAGCATTGGAACACTAACTAGGAAAGCATGAAATTGCATAAAGGAAAATAAATACAACATGTGAAGAAGTGAATGGCAAACAACAGATATGAGCTCATAACAATAAAACTATGTCAAATTATATTACAATAACTAAATTACAAATCATGAAAGAATCAAAGTTAATCTCCATTCTCTATTATTCCTTCTTCCAATGAAGAGAGAGCACTCTCTTATATACATGAGGAAGATAACCTTTCCATAATTACATATCAAATATTCTCTCAAGCACTCTCAACTAGTTTCCCATTATTACAAGATATAATCGCACAAATCTCTCAAACATGATCCCACAAATCTCTCTCATATCTTGGATAAGATATGTCTTCATGATTTTCTCCTTAGGATAAGATATGCTTCCATGATTTTCTCCATAGAAAAGATATGCCTCCATGATTTTCTCCATAGAAAAAGGCTTGCATAATTATCTCCTTGATATGGTGGAGGAGATATTAATTCTTCACATATTTCCTACACATCACAAAACTCACATATTCTTGAGATATATAAAAATATGTACATTTTCTAATAATTAATCATAAATTCACTTAAAATACAAAAATGAATAAAATGGAAAATAAGAAGGTGAAACCCAAGTGTATGTAGGAAAGTGATATGATAACAGGTTAATGGGATGATGAAATGTAAGGAAAAAGGTGGATGAAAATATGACATTTCTGAATCCCAACATCCTCCCCAACTGAACTTGTTGCATGTCCTCATGCAACCATGCATGGGTATCTTTTAAGAACATTTGGCATATTGAACTTTGGCTTTACATGATGATGTCTTAAATGTTTCCAGGATATGTGAGAGACATTGGTAATAATTTACATTTTCTTATGGTTGGTTCTTGTGTGACAACCATGAATATGGTTGGTTCTTGTGTGACAACCATGAATACAAAGAATGTTGGTTCTTGTGTTAACAACATTCATTTCATTTTCTGTTCTCTTTTCTTCAATAATGTAAACACTCACTGGAAATCATAATGTGCATAAGAAAGCCCTTTTGTAATATTAATGAAGCATGCCAATATTGCGTATGAAACAAAGTGCAACAAAGTATCATTGGAAAATAAATGTTGGTGAATGGTAAATGGAGTGATAGTGGTGAAGAAGTGGAATCATGGAAGTGAATATGTAGTGAATGTAGTTCTCCCCCCCTCAACTGAATTGGTTGCATGTCCGCATGCAACTTAACATGGCGCATGAAAGGAAATGTAGCATGGTGAGGGAATTTTCCAAAATATTCAAGTTAGCATATAAGGAATTGCATGATTAAAGATTAGAAAACAACATACCTCTACTTACCCAAGAATGATGAAGTATGCAATAGGAATGTAGCTGCTGCTATTGCTGGATCAGGAAAATGTGACTGATGTAACTGGATCCTGGGAAATGAAGGAATCTGAACTGTTGATGCTGAATCATGGAAAAGATAAAAGCTGAAAGTGGTACTGTGGTACTCTCATAGATCAGAATGCATACTGCTGTAACTGCTGAGGGAGTCATGGAAAAGTGTATAGTCTTCACCCGCTACAAACCCGATGGTACAATTCTAAACATGCGAATGAATGTGTCGATGTCGAGCATGAATAGAAATCATTGGATTACCGGCCATTGATGTATGTCGTTAACCAATGCGAGGCAACTCACCATTGATGTCAATGAGTGCCAAGGTACTAGAGTACATCTTGCGAAGTGCGAATGGATGTGTCGAGGTCGAGCCACTTGCAAGATCTGAAGGTCAAGGGACATTGATGTATTCCCATGATCTCCAGCAAGAGAACTTGCCATTAAGGCATGCAAGCCTCTAGGTACTCAAAATGAACTCTAGTCTATTTCCCAGATAAGGTGCTGATGTCGATGGGGCAAGACTTGTTGAAAGGTGGGCCTTAAGGAATCCCACATCAGTCAACGTGAGTTTGTACAAAAAGATTTGGTAGGACTATAAATGGAAAGAACTCACGGACAAGCAGTGTGGATCAGCATGGCTAGGAAATCAAGGTAATGTGATCATGGAAAGGGAATGAGTTTTATTCAAAAGGAAAACTAGAAGGCAAAACTAAAAAGGATAAATGGATGTATGCGATTCAGAAAAATAGGCGTGCATGAAGTTGTGAAAGATAAGGAAATGGAAGATGGGCTGCAACACAAGGATGGTCTAGGCGTTTGGAAGGAAAAAGGGAAGTAATCATGACGCAAAAGGTGTGTAGTGGAAAATGTCATGATATGTGCAGTGAAGAATTTGTTCCTTCAAGCGTCCAATGATGCATGTTTCATTGTGATTTCGAAAAATCACTTTGCATACTCTGAAAAACTTAGCACCATTCCTGCATAAAAATTGTCATCTTCGTGTGCCATCTCCATCGATCATTCCTGTATGAAGTGACTCAAAAACAAATTAGCGCATTTCAAGAATTTACAAAATGTCCATTTTTTTTTAATTATTTTTCGAAGTTACACTAATTGTGGATGAAAAGGGTGTTGCATTGGAATGTTGAGCTTTCTGCATAAGCTTCTCGTTGACCTACACATAACACCAAGCTCATTTCACTTGTTAGTATGTGCGTCCTAACTCTTGCCCAAAAATTCACAAAAATATCCAACATACTTTTATTTCCCCCCAACTTAGAAATATTGCATGTCCCCATGCAATGTACTTATTGATTGTGCAATACTTTTTCAAAATGTTTTTAGTGGCTTGCAGGAAAATTCATTTAAAACATTTGAAAAGGCTTTTGTATGTCTGAGGGAACAAGTAGTGAGTTTAGGAAGGAATGAGGGCAAAGTTTTTGTTGATTGTTTGTTTTTTTATGTATGTTATTTTATTTATGTTATTTATTTTTTACAGGGCGTAAAGAAAAAAACACGCCACCCAAATGCCTCCTGCAACACCATAGACTAAGCGCAGCAAGGTTGAAATTATTAAGGAACAGAGTAACTATTTACGGTATCCTTTGAATGAAGAGTTACAGACAGAAGCACCAAATATCAATGAGGCTGCAACACAGCTGATTAAATTTCATGGAAGCTATCAGCAAGACAACAGAGATGAGCGCTTTAAAGGAGGCAAGTCTTATCAGTTCATGCTTCGAACGAAGAACCCGACAGGGAAAGTTCCATAGAGACTCTACTTGGTAATGGATGATCTTGCAGATGAGTTTGGGATTGGAACTCTTCGACTTACGACAAGACAGACATTTCAACTTCATGGCGTGCTTAAGAAGGATCGGAAGACAGTTATGAGTACCATCATCAGAAATATGGGATCCATACTTGGAGCATGTGGTGACTTGAATAGAAATGTTCTAGCTCCTGCAGCACCATATTTGACGAGAAAAGATTATTTGCGCAGGAAACTGCAGAAAAAGTTGCTACTCTTCTTTTTTTTTACAAATGGCAAAGCAATTTCTTATTTTCAACATATCAATCAATGTGATTGGCCAAAGACAATAAGACTCTAAATATCTAAGACATCATCTTTTTTTCCAAGATAATATCAAAAGATATGGATGACAACAATAATATCTGAGAAAATGCTAACACGACCTCGGAGAATTTTATGGCACTTGGCATGTCATCGAGGAATACAGCAGAAGAGCCAAATATTTGTTTCAGGTAATGATGAAAGTTTTAAAAACTTGCCATAGTAATCCATCAAACCACGCAATACATTTGAGAGCAAACCTGCAACTTTAATTACTGCATCATGTAATGACAAAAAAAAAAAATACCCTCTGAAGGCAGAAAACTTATACTTGGGCTTGCTGCTTGTTCATAAAATCAATCATCTTTGGATCCAGTAATTTTTTTGTTTAAGCTCCTCGACATCAGTCGCTAGTTCCTTCCTGCTTTCCTTAAAAAGCAGATAGCGGTAGGTAAACCATAGTGCATAGCCGAGGCCAATAAGCTCCATAAATTTTGGTAGCAAAGGAACGGAGTTGATTGCACTAACAACAGTTGAGGGGCAAAGCGCATTCTTTCTGGTTTTACACTGGAGTGTCTTGCGGGCATTCCAAGAAACCGTCGTTTGAAGGCCTGTACTTGCCTGGGAGGCCCCAGAGCAGCGTGAAATTGAGTGCATGAGAAAAATGTAGAGGCTGTGCAGGCAGCCATCTCTACACAAAAGAGCTAAAACTGCAGGATCGAATTTGAGACACGAAATATTCAAACTGCTCTTCTTGCCTCTCAGTCAGGTTCTTATTATGATTTATGGGTAGATGGAGAGAAAATAATGTCAGCAGATCCACCAGATGTTGAAAAATTGCTATAAAACCATCAACAATCGACCACCCCTAATTCTCTGTACATTGATTTGAAAACCGTTTTTTACGCAGTTACCAAAACAGGGTCTCGAAGAATCGCGATTCCCTCTCAAACCGTTAGGAATTCAAGCAAACAATTTCTGGGTTTTATAATTCATTCTATTAGGGAAAAAACCCATGTCTTCTTTTTTCTAAATTTGTCCTGGTTTGATCACAAACCGCTTTTGAAAACTGACGTTTGCAGGGATTGCGTATGGATGGCCTGTCAAATCCAACAAAATTCAATTGGCTTTGCCAAGCCTGTGACTTGACTAATCAGAATCAGCGAAAACCTGAACAAGATCAGCTGAAGCTGCAAATGAAAGTCAACTTAGAGACAATATCTTCTAATGTTTGGATTTGAAAGTGCAAGTGAAGCGTGGTCGTCAAGTCAAAATGTTGTTTCTTTGAATTATTTAATAGCAAGGGAGTAACTCAAGATATAGATTGATCAAATGATGAGAAAGCACTGATCCGAGTTATGAATAATGACTACATGCGTGATGGTGGCGGCAGGGATTAAAATTTCAATAGGTTATTAATTTATATGTAGAACATGTGTGAAGTGATAGTGGTAGAAGATCAAGATTTTCTCAGTGAGAGTCCTGTGACATCTGGGGACGAATTCATCAATTAGAAGTCCTTTTTCTCAGAATGAAAATTTTCACGCAGATCAATTGATCAGGACACGATTCTCAGGAAGCTGATTGTCAAGATATTCAAGAATACTTTCCAGTCCGGTTTTCTTTCAATCCTCTACAGCCTTGGGAGCAAACCATTGCAAATATGGGACAAAGAAGTTGTAAATGGACAGATTAAATGGTTACAAGATTCAGTCCGATGTTCTGGAAATTGTTGGCCCAAATGTGAACATCACATGCCCTACAGATCTTGCTGCGACACTTGGTATTAAACTGCCATTTTTGGTGATGATTGTCAAGAATCTGAAGAAATATTTTACATTTGAGATTCAAATCCTAGATGACAAGAATGTTCATCGCCGATTTAGAGCTTCCAACTATCAAGCTATAACCCGTGTGAAACCATACATGAGTGCGCTGGTTGACTGTTTTTTTTTTTTTTATTATTATTATTATTATTTTTGTTATTTTTATTATTAACAGTCTAGAAAATGAAATTAATCCTATCTTTAAAAACAAAAATGGTTAGTTTTAAATTTTCTTTTTAACAAATGGACACAAAAATTTGCATATTGAAAGATATTTTTGATGAAGCATATTGCAAAACATTTATTTATTCCTGAAATTGGTTGCCTAAATCATCCCTATTTTCTGATCCTCAAGATCGTACAAAGACGCAGGAGGAGAGCATACTTATTCTAAGCAAAACTGAAACCTATTTTCTGATCCTCGAGATCGTACAAAGACGCAGGAGGAGAGCATACTTATTCTAGGTAAAAGCAGAACTGAAAATGAAAGCAAAAGCTAAATCTAAAAGCCTACCTACTCTATACTAATTAGAATTTACAAATTAGTTACGTGTAGTTAAACTTCCAATGAAACCATTCACGCAGCAGTAACAACAATAGATTCAGTAGCAAGTTTTCGAATGATGGATGAAAATATTTGACAGTGAATGAGTCTAGTTGCTGTAACTGCAAATCAACTAAAAAATAAAAAGATGAATCTAATCTAATACTTACCTGGAACCATTGTTCGATGAAGCTTTGATATGCACAGTTTCTCTCACTCAGATAACGCTGTAACTCCTGTTCTTCTTCTCCGATCTGCTGCTCTTCTTCCTCGATCTCTTGTTCTAATGACTGTTCGCCATCAGATACGCAAGATTCTTCAGATGTTGATATTTCTTAGGGAGTAGTTGAACTTTCAATTTTTGTCAAGATCTCCTTTTCCAGGGAAGAGAAGATTCCGACTTCTACAAGGATCTGAGTGAGTAGTTCCAAGCTGACACTCATTATAAAACCATGTTGAAAGAGAAAAGCAAATAAAAATCAGCACACTAACAATTGAATTAAAAACAAAAGGACCACAGAAATAATCTTGAATTCAATACTCAATTAAACCCTCTTACAAGGATTGCTCATTAATTGAGTAATCGAATGCTTCAATTGTAACCATGAGCCATGAATTCATCAAACACTCTTCACAGTTGCGAAAATCAAACACACTTGCAGAAATCAAAATTCACACTTGCATAAATGTAAACACACCCTACATGCCCTGATCCATAAGAGGTCGAGCCCATTACGGTATCTCGAATGTGATGCGTAGGTTGTTCCCCACGTCTTACCGCCTTAACACCTCGGAGTTAGGAACATGTCTAAACACACTTGCATAAAAAAAATCAAACTAAACTTCAATCCATCGTGCCTCCCCGGCAACGGCGCCAAAATGTTGGGTGAAACTATGTTCGTTTAATTCCGTTGTAGTACTTACCCAACTATTTAATTTATCAATCCGAGGTCCGTAGACTTACGAGACACATGCACTATATATGCAGGACTGAAGTGGAACTAATCTAATCTAATCTAATCTAAATTACTGAAATCAAATTAAAGCATTGGAACACTAACTAGGAAAGCATGAAATTGCATAAAGGAAAATAAATACAACATGTGAAGAAGTGAATGGCAAACAACATATATGAGCTCATAACAATAAAACTATGTCAAATTATATTACAATAACTAAATTACAAATCATGAAAGAATCAAAGTTAATCTCCATTCTCTATTATTCCTTCTTCCAATGAAGAGAGAGCACTCTCTTATATACATGAGGAAGATAACCTTTCCATAATTACATATCAAATATTCTCTCAAGCACTCTCAACTAGTTTCCCATTATTACAAGATATAATCGCACAAATCTCTCAAACATGATCCCACAAATCTCTCTCATATCTTGGATAAGATATGTCTTCATGATTTTCTCCTTAGGATAAGATATGCTTCCATGATTTTCTCCATAGAAAAGATATGCCTCCATGATTTTCTCCATAGAAAAAGGCTTGCATAATTATCTCCTTGATATGGTGGAGGAGATATTAATTCTTCACATATTTCCTACACATCACAAAACTCACATATTCTTGAGATATATAAAAGTATGTACATTTTCTAATAATTAATCATAAATTCACTTAAAATACAAAAATGAATAAAATGGAAAATAAGAAGGTGAAACCCAAGTGTATGTAGGAAAGTGATATGATAATAGGTTAATGGGATGATGAAATGTAAGGAAAAAGGTGGATGAAAATATGACATTTCTGAGTCCCAACTGGGAGGAAGTCTTAAAAACCATTATATTATAGAGATCCTAAAGAGGAATGAAACGCAATGAGAAAGGACTTAGAGACATCTCATTGTATCAAGGTATACATCTACCATTGTAATATTTCACAATTGTAATAAATCTCATTTCTTCCCACACCATATCGTCATCTCATCATAACAAGGCATAGATTCACCATTGTAATCTTTTATAATTGTAATAAAATGCTCTTTCTGTCCCCTTATATTTGCTTGTAATTGATTTAATATCACTTTTTATGCCTTACTTTTATTGATTCAATCAAGGATATCTAGGAGACTTTCTACTTTGTTTTGTACTTAGATTTACAATTTTTCCATTATAATAGGGAGGTGATCTTCCTTGACTTTTGTGGAGGTTGTTTGGATCTAGCTATTCGTTGTTCTACTCCTCCATGTTACAAGTTTGGATGATCCATCAAGGAATGTAAATCTACAAGTTTTTCCATACCTTTCTCTCCCAAAATCCCTAGTTAGTTGTCATATTTGCTTCGTTTAGTAGTGTAAAACTTGATTTTTTTTGTTTTGTAATGTTCCCAAGTCCTCCCATCCTTTCTCAAAGATCTCTCAATTAACAACTTAATCAAACCTTTATGATATATAAAATGGGTAGATGCATTTGGTCTTGATCTAACCCTAGCAAACATATGTTTCATACTTTCTAACATAAAATAGTGAGTGTTTATCCTTAACTGATATGCTATGTGAGCTAGGCACCGAAAATGGTAGAGATTCACCTACTTGTAGTTTCCTTCACATGTGAAATAAGATTAGGTAATTCGTAGAATACAATGCCACTTGTTCTTAAACCAGGACCTCTAAACTCTTGAATTCCAACTCATCTCCTTAAACTCATCTTTCAGGAAAAATGGCACATCAATTCCATCCAAATCATGACTCTTGAAGGCTCTTTCTCCATCTACAGGTAGGTCCATGACTTCAACGATTAAGTAATTAGTGACAGGAAATGAGATTCCCCAAACACTAACCTGTTGACCATTGAATCCCTCTGCAAAAGCTCTGGAAACTCCATCATGATAGGTTGCACAATGAGAGAAAAATCGTTCCCAACTTGCTTCCTAAAAATGTTGTTGAATCTCTGGATAAACTTCGAGCAAATCAGGTGCTTTAGGCTCGCCTCTGTCTAATTTTATGTGTCTTCCCATAGTTACTCATCGTCAAACAATAGCACCATAAGTGGGATTGCAATTCGATCCAGGGTTCCTGGGAAAATTAACAACCCGTCCTCATTTGGCGTAAAAATACAACATTTCAATTCTGTGTTTTATGGGTCTTACCATATGCAGAAAATTATTTCCGGGTGTGGTAACAGGTACAACATTATAATGAATCTGATAGATAATTTCAAAAAATCTTTAACGTGCAATCAAGGCCCTTTGACCGAATATTACCTCTCGACAGCAAAACCCATAAACATATCACGTGACCTCACTATTTGACTCATCAATACTTGCTTGATAAATTATTGCTCATATGCTGACGTGTGCTCCATCAATGCATTATTTGGACTTAAGACTTTGAACTTTTCCCTTTGGTGTTGATCCTCTAGTTTATTAGAGATTTTTAACTTACTCTTTTTACTAAATGTGTTGCTACTCTTAATTTCAGTGCAATATTTTTATTTTACAAACTTATAATAACGTTGATATTCTTACTGTCAGTGTTTTAACCCTATTTATTACAAATCGACACTGACACTGAAACTGTCAGCACTTTAAAAAATTATTAACTACAATTGGGATAACATCCCCTATTGGCCCCACCTAAACACTTAAGGTTCAAAAAGTGTCGCCAACAGAAATGATCGAAAGAAGGAAACAAGGAATATGCTACTATTGTGATGACAAATACTCCCCGGGACATAAATGCAAGGAACCAAAATTCTTTCAAATCAATGCCACTGAAAATAGCTTTGTTGATGAAGCTCCATCCACTAAAGCGTCTAAGGAGGAAGAGGGTGAACCCCTAACAACATTGGACACTGATACTACAACTGCTCCAGATGAGCCAGTTATCTCACTCAATGCACTACCGAACATTTCTTCTGCTCATACTCTCAAAATCCAAGGTTTTCTTAAACATCGACAAGTAGTGATATTGATTTATAGTGGCAGCACACAAATTTTTCCATAAGGGAGTAGAGAAATTCGTTCATTGTTTTGTCAGAGTGGTATCTAATTTCCAAGTCCTTATCGTTGATGGGGGGACCATGAAAAGTGAAGTACACTATGAAAATATTAAGCTTCAAATGGGATATTATCACCTCAAAACCCACATGTTTTCCATTGAACTTGGTGATTGTGACATTTTCCTTGGTGCTCAATGGCTCCAAACACTAGGCCCAATCACAATGGACTTCCAAGAGCTATATATGATCTTTAATCAAAACGACCACACTAATACACTGAGGAGACTCTAGGCAGGTGCTCCTACTATCATCAGCTTGCATCGAATGAATAATCGTTTAAAAAGGGGTAATCATGGTATAGTAGCATAATTTAATACCATCACTGCCATTGAATCCACTCCTCCTCACATTCATCCCGATATGCAACAAGTATTAGATCGCCACCATCGGGTCTTTGTAAAAACTAAGGAAATCCCACACTCTAGGGGTGAACATGATCATAGCATCCCTTTGGTCCCGAGTATCCAACCACCAAATGTCCACCCCCGTTGATATCCTTTTGCACAAAACAATGAAATTGAAAAAATCATCAAGGAACTCCTCAAAGCTGGTGTTATTCTTCCCAACACCAACCCTTATTCATCTCTTACGGTCATGGTTCTAAAAAAGATAGTGAATGGTGCATGTCTCACTTTAGGGCCCTTAACAAACTTAGTATCAAGGAAAAATTTCTTATACTATTAGTTGATGATCTGCTTGATGAACTGCATGGTGCCAAATTTTTTACCAACCTGGACCTCCGCTCGGGCTATCACCAAATACAAATGAAGGAAGTTGATATTCCCAATACAACCTTTCGAACTCATGAAGGCCATTATGAATTCATCATCATGCCATTTGGTCTTTGTAATGCCCTGTCCACCTTTTAGAGCCTCATGAACCACCATATGAAACCATATATCAGAAAATCCATCCTCATATTTTTTGATGATATTCTCATTTACAACATAGCATGGGACACTCACCTTCAACATGTCAACTAGGTATTGCAACTGCTCCAACCAAAAACTTTGAAGAGTTTAAGGGGATTCTTGGGTTTCATGGGATACTATCGCAAATTTCTCAACAATTATGGACGCATTTCCCAACCACTCACTAATATTTTCAAGAAAAAATTATTTCTTTGGACTGGCGTTGCTTAGAAGGCCTTCTTGGCTCTCAAATAGGCCATGTGCACCACTTTTTTATTGGCCATACTAGATTATAAAACCTTTTGTGATTGAATGTGATGGTTCAGGTACAAGAATTGGTGCAGTATTAATGCAGGAAGGTAGACCATTAACTTTCACAAGTCAACAAATCAGTGGCAAGCATCTGGGTCAATATACATATGAGAAAGAAATGATGGCCATATTACATGCAGTAGACACTTGGTGACCATACTTATTGGGGCATAATTTCCAAATATGCATTGACCATCATAGCCTTAAATATTTCCTCAAAGAGTTTCTATCGTCGCCACAACAAAATAAATGACTCGCAAAAATGTTGGGATATTATTATGAGATTATTTATAAGAAGGGGCATGACAATGTAGTAAACGATGACTTATTGCACCAATTTGAGGATGAGGGCGCCTTTTTATCCCTCTCTCTACCCATAGTCGATTGGATTGAAGAAGCTCGTCATGAATGGTTCTCCCACCCCTCTTTGTCCCGACCCATTTATAGATTACGAGAATATCCTAATTCCTCAAAGGACTACTCTTGGAAGGATGAGGTTCTTTATTATAAGGATCAAGTAGTGTTATCCCCAAACTCCACACTCAAAACCTAAATCTTGGAAGAGATGCACTCCTCTCCGGTTGTAGGAGATTCAGGCTTTTAGAAGACTTATGCATGAGCATGTCACTTTTTCTATTAGACTGACATGAAGAATGACATCCTTACTTTTGTAGTTGAATGTGACATATGCCAACGCAACAAAGGGGAAATGCTCAAGCTACAAAGAACCTTAAAACTCTTGCCACTCCCTGCTTTCGTTTAGACATATGTTTTCATGGATTTCATTATATGTATCCCAAAGTCAGGAAACAAATCAATCATCATGGTGGTTATTGACAGACTTTCCAAATATGCTCATTTTTTCACTCTACCACACCCATTTACCCCAACATTGGTGGCTCAAGTTTTCATGGACCAAATCTTCAAACTACATGGCATGCCGACTTCCATTGTGTCTGATCGAGACCCCACTTTCATTAGCAATTTTTGACAAGAAATTTTCAAGCTACATGGCATGCAACTCCAACAAGTAAAACTTCTCATCCCCAAACCGATGGTCAAACAGAAGCAATCAACAAATGTTTGGAGACCTATCTGAGGTGCTTCACTTCAAATAAGCAACATCAATGGGTACAATGATGGCCTTTAGCTGAATGGTAGTATAATACTAACTATTGTGAAGCCACCAAGATGACGCCATTTGAGGCAATGTATGGTCAACTCCCACCTTCACCAACTTCTTATATCACAGGATCTTCCAAAGTACGGGTAGTTGATCAACTCCTGTAGAACCGTGCCACCATGGTTGCTCATCTCAAAGATAATCTGCATCAAAATTAGAATAAAATTAAGCAACTGGCAGACCAACACTATTTAGAGAGGTCATTTCAAGTAGGTGACCAGGTGTTCCTGTGACTCCAACCTTATAACCAACCCTCTCTCTAAGAAAAGGGCTGCCAGAAACTAGCACCAAAATTCTATGGGCCTTATAAGGTATTTCAGCGTATAGGAACAATTGCTTACAAGATGAGCCTGTCAACTACTTCAAAAATCCAACTAATCTTTCATATACCTTACCTTAAGAAAGATGTGGGGAAAAATTTCAGGTTTCAAACAAGTCTACCAGAATTGGATGAGATAGGTTCACTTTGGCTCTAACCTGAATAGGTCCTTGATACTCGAAAAAGACATCTTCGTGGTGACATGCTCAAGGAAGTCCTCATCGAGTGGAAAGACACCTCTCCAAAAGATATGACTTGGGAACCAACCACTATTATTCAACATTTTCCACAATTTAATCCTCGAGGACAAGGCTGCTTTTGATGGGGGAGGGCATGTTAAACCCTAACCCCTTTATTTATGTAATAAGTCGAAGGCGCCTAGTTAAAGTCATAGTTAGTTAGTTGTGTCAATAAAGATCATAAGCGGTTATTGACATTAATAATAATTTTAAGTGGTTGACCCACATTATAGAAAAGGGACCAAAGTTAGTTATAAATGGGACATAGTTAATAAATAAAGTGGTTAACGGCCATTATTATGCAAGGGATCACTAGTAGTTAGGGTTTTTGATGTCATAAAGTTATAAATAGTGTTAGATAGCAAGGGAAGAATCATCGAGCTTTATTGTAATTTAGCTCTACTCTATTGGAGGTTTCCCCCCTCGAAGAGGCAAGTGAACATTGTATTCTTCTTATGAATAATAAAATATATTTGCAACTTGTCTCAAATCATGTGATATTTTTGTGTTTATGGCAACATTGTTTCGTATTTCAGGCATTCTGTTATTTTCGCAGGTCAAGTGCATAACAAGAGATATCATGGAGTGGGAAGTTACTAGGAATGTGGATGAGGTTAGATCATTCATGGGACAAGAAAGTTATCACAGATGGTTCATCAGGAACTTCTCATAGATGGCCTATCCTATTACATATTTACAGCGAAAAGGAAATAAGTTTGAATAGACAAAGGAGTGTGCAACTAGTTTTGAGCAGTTGAAGCATTTGCTTACAAATGCTCTCGTTTTGAAGATTGAAGATCCTAACAAAGAGTATGTGGTTGTAGAGATGCTTGTAAGAGAGGACTTGGAGTCCTGATGTTGGAAGGACAGGTGGTGTGCTATGAGTCAAGAAACTTGAATGAGCACAAGTAGAACTATGCGACACATGAGCTTGAGTTGGTAGCTATCATTCATGCCATGAAGATGTGGAGACATTATCTTATTGGTAGGAGGTTTGATATGATGAGTGATCATAGTGGACTAAGGTACTTGTTTGACCAACCCAATCTAAATTCTAGGCAAGCAAGATGGTTGGCTACTCTTAGTGAGTCTAGTTTCAAGATCATGTACATTAATGGAAAGGAGAATAAGGTTGCATATGCTCTTAGTAGAAGGGTGCTGGTGAATCATATTGCAACAATGAATTATTATGGGACAAACTTGTAGGATTAGATCTTGCGGGCGGGACAACATGATGACAAGTATCAACAGTTGAGGCATAGGTTACAGCAACAAGGTGAAGGTAATAGGGATGAGAAGTATCACCTAATGGTAGATGGTTTGGTCATATTTAGGAACAATACTTATGTGCCAATTGATAGTGAGCTTAAGAAGCTTATCTTGAGGGAATTTCATGTTAAATCATATTCATATCACCTAGGATATCAGAAGACATTCACAACAGTTAAGAAATTCTACCATTGGCCAAACTTGAAGAAAGAGTTGGTTGATTTTGTTGTGAGATGTTTCCACTATCAGCAGGTAAAAGTAGAGTGTAAGCATCCAAGTGGGTTATTACAACCAATTTTTATTCCAGAGTGGAAATGGGAGCCCATTTCCATGGATTTCATTACAGGTTTTTCGAGGACATTGAAGCAACACGATTCCATCACGGTTGTGGTTGACAAGTTAAGTAATGTCGCTCACTTCATTTTAGTTAATTGTACGAATTCAACTAGTGAGGTAGCTTAGATTTTCATTTGGAAGATAGTGGAGTTGCATGGTGCTCCTAAGAATATCATATCAGACAATGATGCCAAGTTCACTTCGAGGTTTTGGAAAGAGTTGTTTGCAGGTTTGGGTACATAGTTGGCTTTCAGTACAACTTATCATCCAAATATAGATGGATAGATAGAGAAGGTTAATAGGATTCTTGAGGACATGTTAAGGACGTACATCATGCATCAACAGACGAAGTCGGAGGAGTATCTTCCACTGGTATAGCTTTCATATAATAATTGGTATCAGGAGTACTTGAAGATGAGTCCATTTGAGGCTTTCTACGGGCGGAGTTGTAATACTCCTATCAGTTGGAGTGATCTAGTGGATAGGTTAGCAAAGATGGAATAAGAAATGCAGGCTATTAAGAGGAACTGAAGGAAACCCGAGACAAGTATAAGAGTTATGCAAATCAACACAGAGAATTTAACGAGTTTCAAGATGGGGAGCATGTGGACTTGCACATCAATCCCAAAAGGAGATCCTTGAGGATTGGATCATGTGCCAAGATGGCACCTCAGTATTGCAAGCCTTTCAATATCCTTGAAACGTTTGGACCAATGGCCTATTGACTTGCACTGCCTCCGACAATGAAAGTCCATGATGTTTTCCATGTTTCATTGCTTAAGAGATTTGTGTAGAATGTTGATCATGTGATTGATTGGTTTTTATTGCAAGTGGAACCAGAGGGATAATTCCAACCAGAACCACAATGTATATTGCAACAGAAACAACTCATGCTCTGGAACTGAGAAATTGAGAAAGTTAAAGTGTAGTGAAAGCACTTTGGGCCCAATGAAGCTACATGGGGGATGGTTGATCAAATGCGAGATTTGTATCCTTCATTATTTGTTGGGTCAAGCAAATGAGTTTTGGTATATGTATGTATATATGGATATTGTTGTAAATACCACAATGAGTTTTGTTATAACGCTCCAATAACTGATATGATTGTCGTGTTTGTTATGGTTTGCAGTATTTGTTCATTGTAACTGCATTGAGCTATGTTATCAAGCTCCATAAGTAGTATGTTTTTTTTTCAACAGTTTTCCAATCATAGGTGTCATAGAACATTGAGGATGGTGTTCCCCTCAGGGTGAGGGGTTTGTAACAGCCCTAGGTTAAAAGTTCATGTAATAAAGGTTAATAAAGGAAAAATAAGACCAAGGTATGGGACACATATTCCAAGTAGAATGATGGACAAAGCACTATAGTGGGAATCACTTTCGGTTTATTTATGGCTATGGAAATTGACAAAGGCATTGGAAAAGGAAAAGAGGCATTAATTGGCATTTTATTTATGGGAATAAAGGAAAATAGGAGAAAAATAAGGTGAAGAAACACAAATCTTCATGAGAGGGAAATTAGAAGGAAAATTAAGGAAAATGAAGAAAATAGAGGCCTCAATGATAAAAATGCTTATGAGGATCAGTTCACAGCCTTTTGTCAGTTTAGATTTTCTCTCTCGACCCTTACACACTTGGAGGAATTTTGAGAAAATTCTTGTAGCACTTGGGAATTCACTTGGATTGGAGAAAGAACAAAAAGGACAAGCAAGGAGAAGGTTGGATCAACAACTTCAATAGGAGTATTTTGCAAATAACGTGTTGCATGTGTGATTTCCTAGCTGAAGTGTGAATGCATGGTGCATGCATTTGTTTATTTGGTTCATTTGTTGTCAATGGCATGATTTTTGTTGGGTTTGGCAGTGGTTTCAGCCTTGCCTTGCCATTTCTTGGATAGGCATGGTGTGATGGGATTCATTTCTTGGTTGAGCTTTGGATTGCCATAAGTGTTATACGAAATTTATACCTATAGATAAGTATATCTTCCCTAAGTGGGTATTTACACTTAGAACAACTGAAGTAAAGATGTTTAACATTTTCCTACAATAAACAGATAAGATAAAAGAACCTACTTGTGATCCTTCGCTTCCTTTGATCTCCTTTAAGTTGCTCCCATTGCTCCCACTCAAACTGAATTCGCTCAATTGGTACCTGCCAACATAAACAAAAGATGACAACAATCAAAGCATATGATCTATTTATCGTAAACAAATGGAATCGACAACATTTGAACATACATTCATCATAGATATAGACAAAAGTATTGCAAAAGGAACAAACAAATTTATTGATTGATAGAAGGAGAAGTTACACCCAATGTGGTTCGGTCTTGTGTCACTCATCTAGCTTAGTCCAAGCCCTCATTATACCAATAGCAACATCAATCTAGCAACATAACTTTACTTTGACAATGATTTCAAGTCTCTAAACCAACAATATTTCTCTATAATATCCAAGGTCTTTGGCTCTATGATGGGAGGCTAATTTATAGATGAATGCAAGTGGTTTTGTCATTAATATGGCATTGAATGGTTTTCCATAATTGGATGATTAGTTCCCATGTTCAAAGGGATGAGAGGATAGAGGATTAGATGATCCAAGGCTATCCTAAGTCGAGCTCATCTTGATAGGATACGAGTTGGGTTCCTTTTATAAGGTTATAAAAAGGAGGAATATACTCGGGATCAAATGAACATTTCGAGGATTCTCACCCATCACAGGCTTGAGTAGGTTTAGGTGCTTTGCAATACAGCCTTGAATGGGGCTACCTTCTCTACAGAGCACTTACCCCTGACCAGGGGTGCGCTGGTGACCCAAGTAAGCACTTCAATAAGGTTTGAAGTCAGGAAACTCTCATGGATGAAAGGACTCAATGAGGTGGCATGTCTAGGGCATGTAGAAACTGAATTAGGGTTTGATAGACCATGTTTACATTGATCTGATCGTTGGGAGTGGTGTGCCCAAATAGACCTGTAACAACTGCCCCCTAAAGCATGAAATAAAAAATGATAATGTTGAGTGATATGCTTTATGATGTGATGAGGAGGATTTGAAGCAGACAGTGACTTGCATCAGTTACAATACATAATATCATGATATCTTTGAATTTTCATGAATTGTTGAGGGAAGTCATACCCATGCTTATCATATAAACTTTTCATTACATGTACATAAATTAGATAGTCATCTATATATATAGACACATGATAAGATGACCATCTGTGTAAAGCCATCATATAGATGATTTAGTACTCTCCTGAAATCGCAGCCCAGATGGATGAAACAAGATCTGGGGTCCTCTATCTCGTTCAATCATTTGCTTAAGTACGAGTCTAACCATGTGAAAATGTGATCTGAAGTCGAACATGGGAAGACACCGTCTGATTCCCAAGCAATGATGTATGCTGCTAACAGACGCGAGATAAATCACCAATAATGATAATGATTCTCAAGGTACTACAATACATTATGTATGGTGTGAATATATGTTTTGATGTCGAACACTGTACAAAGTCTTTCAGTCGAAGGCCTATGATTTCAACCTATCGTCGGAAGCGAGAAACTTGCCATTGATGTATGCAAGCCTCAAGGTACTGGAAGGGTGTTTCTAAGTCAACTTCTTGGATAATGTGCTGATGTCGACAAGAAGCGACTCGTCGCAAAAGGGCCTTGATGTATCCCCCATCAATGACACGAAACGAGTATAATGATTTTGAAGACATAATGTGGCTGATGACACAATGTTCAGGAATGGCAGTCATGAAAATGAAGGTTTATGAGTATTGCAAAGGATGAAGCTTATGGAGTGACTTCTCTTGAACATGTCGGTGACACTGAATGAATTGGCAACATTGACCCAAAACCAAAGTGATGGATGGTGTGATAGACCATAGGTATGATAATCATCAAGCAGATAACCCAACCCAAATAGTCACAGAGATGAAGTGAAAGTGTCATGTTCAAGAGCGACTTGCTACCATAAAGTGATTTATCCCTTTTCCCAGTCATTGCTAACCAGTACCTCTTTATTTTTTAACAAGATTGAGAAGGATAACATATGCTTGATGTATAATTCTACCCTTTGGGTGAATCCATCACTATGTGATGTTTTAACGAGTCTAGCGAAGGTGAAACTTGGTCTTTTCATGATGGACAACTTTGTCGCTATTTGATGCTTTAACAAATTTAACGATAATGAGAACTCGGTCTTTTTCATATTTAGAGAGTTTGAAAAGGGAAAAAAAGAAAACTCCACAAGTTCTTTTTCGTAAATTTGTCTCTCAAGTCCGAAAAAGCGTAAAATAATACAAGAGAGAACCATTTGACCATGTCCGATCAATGTATTCCTTTTTCGTAAGTAATCTATCTCAGTCTGGAAAAGGGTTAAACTTATACTAAGTAGATGTCATTTCCAATCCATTTACGAGCTAAAAAGGATAAGTGCCCGAGAATCTTTTCACATTTTGAGAGTTTGAAAAGAGCTGAAAGAAGACTCTAAGGGTGTTCCTCTTTCGATATTTAACAGAGCTTGAAAAAGAGATTAAAATATGCTTTGTGGTCAAAGGTACATTTTACGATCATGCACGTCAAATTTACCAACTGTAAACCTACTCAAAGAACCACCAAACGGATTAAACATACCCGTTTCATTGGTAAAAATAGGAAAAACTATCATTTATTCATTTAATGAACATGAAATAACCATAAAATAAGAATTTACCAAGTCATTTTACCATTTGACATTTACCATTCAGTTTTGTGCTCTCAACCAGTTTTTTACCTCAAACTTCAACAACTGATTGCGGGAGATTTTGTGGCTTCATGCCGTCAAGACTAGGTAGGAGATCTACCTCTTCTCTTTCATTTAAGGTCATTCTTTTTCAATTGTAGGCAAAAAATTTAGGGTTTTTGGGTCCCTAGGGTAAATATATCACGCCCTAGGATCAACGCACCCTTATGCATTGAAAACTACACTGCAAAGTAGTCAAACAGAAGGGAAACTGATCTGTATCGCACTATCTAAAGATGAGGAGTGCGTTGGGCGTAATTTAGAAATGTGATTCATCATTTCTACCCAAAACCTCTTCATTTTTTTGCATGAAATGGATCCTAAATAAGCCTATGGCGTGATTTTAGACTTTGATCGGATCAAAATGGCTATCACATGGTGTGAAAGAGAACATGAAAAACAGGATATGGTTGCCCTAAATGATCCTGGTATTGTTGAGGCCCTCAAAGATTGTGGGTTACTCAAATATTTTAGGTTATCTAAGATGAGGCAACAGTTAGAACTATTGCAGTTCTTGGTTCATTCATGGGATCCAGCGGAATAGGTTTTTCACATAGGGGACAAAGTGCTCCCTATATTGATCGATGATATTTACTTTCTCACAGGATTGTCGAGATGTGGTGCCCCCGTTTCCCTTTCAGGTTCTGCCTGTGGGGATGAATCAATGAGGGACTACATTCGACAATTTTGTTCGCCAGGTACACAACCTATCAAAGATGTAAAGATAAACATCAGGGATGTTCGTGATATGCCCTTGTGAACAATCCTCTTTACTATTGCAAAGTTGTCGGGTAGTGTGAAACTTAATGTCGTGAATAGGTCATACATGAAGTATGCGCTCGAGTGTCTCGAGCCAACTATGTTCAACTGGTGTGAGGCAGTATTCTCTTTGATGAAAGAGCAATTGACTAAAATAAAAAGCAGTAAGATGAAAAATTTCGGCTATGGATCGATCTTGATCGTTTTTACTTTGGAGAGAATTCCATTGATGCAACCTCAATATGTGACACTGAGTTTAGTTGGTCCTAGAGATCCACGAATGCAGAGATGGGTAGAGTTGATGGCTAGACATGATGGTCAGTCATCAATCTGTCTCCGTCAACAACATATTTTCATAGAGGAGCATCCATACGTAAGGATGGATTTCCATAGAGATCCAGATTTGAGATTATCAGTGGGTGGTAAATGGGGTGCTATAGGTAAATTGCTTTGACCATGTATTTTTTATTTTTTGAGTTTTTACATGTCTTTGTGTTTTTTTATGTTTCCAAGACTAAACTAAAAATGTTCTCATGTATATAGATGTTGGCACTGTTTGACCAATGGGTCATCAACAGGAGCCGGGTGAACCAATGGGAAGAAATGTCAGAAGAGAAGTTCTCCATGATTTAGATTTGATCGAGACACTGGTGGAGTTGCAGCATCATATAGAGGGGTTAACCCTCGGTATACCAGATGTTCGGATTAAGGAGTTACTGATGAGACTACAACACCATACTATTCATGTACCTAGCCGTTGGATGAGGCTATTGCGCATGATAGCTCAGGCAGTGACCTGTTATCATGAGCATCAGTAGATCTACTTAGGATGATTTACTGTATGAATTTTGAGGTCAGATGAACATCATGTCTTGGACACAAACTTTTGTAAAAACTTTGAACATCTATCTATTTTACTTTCAGTGTTTTTGTATGGTTATGTGTAATCCTATTCAGCTATTGATGTGAATTGAAAATTTACTCTTTACATATTTCGCAAATGTCTATTTAACACGTAATTCGCTAAAGAATCAATCAATGTGTTAAAGTTTATGGAATTGTGTTGATATTGAATGTAATCAAAATGTATTTCCAAGAGACAAACTCTAAGGAATATACGATGAATAGTTGGATTTTGAACGATATAAACATTCTTAATTTGTAGTACGACAAGTTGTGAGTCTAGCCTAATGATGATTTGTCGAATGCCAAGGGAAATGGCATCAGAGAGGAGTTCGACCAATGTGCTATACTCAACGATATTATTTATAGAACAACCGATACAAATCCCTTGAAAACTCACTAACTCGCCACTTGGAGCGAATATGGCCCATGCTGCAGAGGATAAGTTCTGCACACTACGACTAGCACCATCAACATAACCAACAAATGGTTCCAAAGATTATGACATCTACAACAAATGCAAAGCGGATTACTAACCACATAAAAACTCTAAAAGTCACATTATGACACACACACGCAGTCAAAGTGTATATATAGTGTTTTTACTACACACAATCAAGCATAGTAACGTTTAAGATACAGCCCGTTTCGGGGCTGCAATAATGGAATTCCATCATAATCAACCAACTCGTGAATGCCTTTTGCAAAAACACGCTTGACAATGTAGGGGCGCATCCATAGTGGTTCAAATTTTCTTGTTCCTAATTTATCGGCTTCCTGATCATAAAGCAAGACCAGGTCTCCTTCTGAGAATATGTGAGGCTTGACACTGTAGTCATTTTTGTTGGAAGTTAGGCCTATGAGTGCAGTTATAGCCTCATAACCCCATGGAAGTAGTGTCAACGGTGTGGTTGGGAGTCCGAGTCAGTGAAACAAGGTTCCATCTCAAGGATTGATCACTTGGGGTGTTTCTTTAGCTCCTAGGTGATTTGTAGTCTCTATACGGTGTCAGATTATGGTTAGCTTGTAGGCCCCACTTCCTTAACTAGAACTAGGACGTTAATTCATGTCATAGTGGAAACCCAATTCACATTTGCCCGGAGGGCTTGTAAAAGTGGGTAAATGTGTGGAGTGATGTGCTACACACAATCTCTCTCAATGGAAAAGCAACAAACTATATGTATGAATCTCTCTAACTCTAAGGCTCTCTAGCCCTCAAGGATAGACCATATATATAGGACCAAAGAGTCTCCAAGGAGGATGAATGTAGATGCTTGGGGTGAAGAGAACTTGAGAAGCTTCTACAATAATAGACCCCTAGCCAATTCATACACAAGTGGGTCATGTTGATCTTTGTAGATATTATGGTGTATATTTGCAATTGATCATGAAGTTTTAATAAAAACCACAAGACACAAGCCTATTCTACTGCTCTACAGAATTCAATTCATAATTTAAAACATCAATCACAAACATGCAATGAGAAATAACACACATGCACACATTATTTTTCCCAGGGAAAGCAATATGCTAAAAAACCCAATGTCTGCTTGCATTAATATGATGAATAGAGATGTATTACAATTGCTTTGCTCATATGAGCACAACCTGCAAGTGAATAACTTATATCTCTTCTCACTGAGAAGCCTTGACCCAAACTTATTCAATTTATGTGTTTGTTTGAACCCTTATTTCCTTGCGCGATTTTGGAGGAAGTTAGGCCCCTATTATTTAGGAATTTCCTCCAAAATGATTGTGCAATTCCCAAAGTTGATCATCTGACTGCATGCAACACATGTACACTCAATACTAGTCTACAAGTGATGTTACACTACCTTGGAATCTCCATCATAGTTGGGGAACTCGAATTCTCTACATGCCCTATCCATTTTGGGTTGATTGATCAGCTAACTGGATGATCACCGAGTTAGATTGAAGTCTCATTGCACAACTGACCTTCCACTAGTTTCTCCAAGAGTTGGAACTAGTTTAACTAAAAACAATCTGAAATAACTTACCTTGATTGCAACAAATTAGCAACCACACATGCTTAACTGAAATCTAACTCCTCCAACTCGAATTTACTGAGTATATTTGGTGACACAAGCCATGTGACAGAAGTTAACTGCATCCAAGTTGTCTATTGATGTGGAAATTCAAATTTTCTCAATTTAATCAAGGCAAAATCAAATTGAGAATTTCTTGCTACATTTTTCAACACTCCCTCTCAACAAGAAAGGGATTATCAACCACCCCTATCCTGCACCTGTGGAACTTGAACTTCCCTCTTGACAAATCCTTTGTCAAAATGTCAACATCTTGTTCCTCTGTCGGAATGTATTGTAGCAACATTATCCACCTCTACACACAGTCCCATAAATGGTGATACCAGATATCTATATGCTTAGATCGACTGTGAAATAAGATATTCTCAAAGAGCTTGATGCAACTATGATTATCACATTAGACCACATATGGCTCCATCATCTGACCAAATAGTTCCACGAGTATCTTTCTCATCCAGATTGCCTCACATGTTGCTTGACTTGCAGCCATGTATTTTTCTTCTACTGAGCTTAGCGCCACATATATTTGCTTCTTGCTATACTAGGAAACAACTGCAGACACAACACTAAAAATTCCACCTGATGTAATATTTCATTTGGATGGACTCCTTGCCCAATCTGCATCTGTGAAGCCACACAACTTCACTCCCTCGGTCTCTTTGTACCATAGTCTAAACTGGGTAATGCCTCCGAGGTTCTGTAAAACATGCTTAGCTCCCTTCCAAAATAATTTGGTTGGCCTAACCATATCTTGGCTCAGCTGGTTGACTACATAGCACATATATGCTCATGTTTTCACAACATACATCAATGAACCCACTAGCTACCAATAAATGGTAGCATCCACTTCTTCACCTAAAGTGGCATCCTCCTTCCTCCAGTTGCCTGCTAGAGGTGTCACCTTGGGTTTACATCTCTCCATGTGGAATCTCTGTAGTATCTCATTTACATACTTGCCTTGAGACACAAGCAATTCCCCATTGCCTTTCCATACTTCTAACCTGAGGAAGTAGTGCATGAGACTCATGTCCTTCATTTCAAATTCCCTTCCAAGGTCCTCCTTGCAAGATCTGATTAGCTTCTCATCACTAGTGAAAATTAAATCATCAACATATAAGACAATAATAAGAAATTTACCTTATACTATGATATGATAGATGTTTGCATCTACTTCACTTTTGGTGAAGCCCAAATTAGTGAGGTAGTTGTTGATCCTGGTGTACCAAGTACGAGGTGTTTGTTTGAGACCATACAACACTCACTTGAGTCTGCACACATGAGAATCTCTATCAAATGTCTCAAAACCTTCTAGTTGCTCGATGTGCACCTGCTCCTCCATTTGGTGTATCTTCCACCCATAGTCAATTCCCTCAACTTGAGAGTATCTCTTAGTCACAAATATGGCTTTATACTTCTCTATGCTTCCATCTGATGCATTCTCAACCTTGAAGATCCTTTTAGAACCCACAACTGATTTATCTATCAGCCTTGGAACCACTTCCCAAACATTATTCTTTACAATGGATTCATATTCCTCCACCATTGCATCAACCCATACAGGTTTCTCTACTGCTTCCTCAAAAGAGGATGGATCAATCTCTATAAGCTTTGTCATAAGTGCCATGTAGCCAATGTACCATTAGGTGACCTTCTACGCCTATGAAAAATTGAAGGAGCTCCCACATTCTCCCTCACATCCTTCACAAGTATATCGGATTCCCTAGTTATTTTTCTTCCTTCTCTAGATGGTTCTGCTTGAGTGGATGTCTCCATTCTTTTCTTCTCAATTTATGTTTACTCCACAACTTACTCAGGCTCCTCCTTTGGAGCTAAAATATCCTCTTCTAGTGGGATCTGAAGCTCCCTCAAGAGAGCACCACATGGCTTTATCCCCATCAAAATTTACATCCCTTCACACAATTGTCATTCTGAGGGATGGTAAGTACACACAATAGTTATGAGGAGTTTCTATGTAACCCACAAATATCTCCAACCCTGCTCTTGGCTCAGGGTTCTTCCTTGATTCTTTGTAGACATGGCAGTAAATAGAAGCTCCAAAAATCTTGAAGTGTGACACATCTGACTTCCTCCCTGAGAAATCCTTCGTCGGTGTAATCATACCAAGAATCCGATGAGGACTTAGATTCTGCAAATAGGTTTTTGTGTGTCATGCCTTAGCACACAAGTACAAAGGTAGGACTTGGTCATGTAACATAGCCCTCGCAGCTCCCATAATGCTACAATTCTTTCTCTCAGCCACCCCGTTTTGTTGTGGGTTATGGGGTGTTGTCAACTCTCTTAGAATGTCTTCTTTCGCACATAAATTCTTGGATTCATTTGAAACATACTCACCTCCAACATCGCTCCTGAGAGCCTTCACCTTCTTTTCGCTTTCTTTCTCAACTAGTGCCTTGAATTCTACGAACTTGGAAAATGTCTCATCTCTCTTCCGCATGAATAAGATCTAGCACTTCCTTGAGAAGTCATCAATATAAATGACAAAATATCTGTGTCTAGAAGTGGAGGATGTCGAGAAAGGTCCACAAACATTATAGCGGATCCTTTCCAAGAATGTATGTGCTTTGTTGTCCCAATCATTGAATGTGCATTTTGTGTACTTCCCCAAAGTACATACTTTGCATACATCTTGTTGCTCAAGTGCTCCTTTGGGGAGTCCAGTGGTTATTTGATGCATAATATTCAAGGTGCCATGATGCAAATGGCCAAGTCTTATGTGAAAAATTTCACTGAAATCACGACTTTCTCTGCCTCAGTGCTTAATGCAACACAATTTTCCACATCTAGGTTATCCAAGTTCTTCACACAAACCCCGATCTACTTAACCTATCCTGTGGCTATGCGTCTTATGAATGCTTTCCCTTTGCCGAAGATCACATCATAACCATGGTCTTCCAAAACTGCAACAAAGATGAGATTCTTCTTTAGGCCTGGAACAAAGATGACATCCTCGAGTCCAAGAGGGGAGTCTGAATCCCTCTGAAAGGTTACTATATTAATACCGGTCGTGTTGTACCTTCCATCACCCCGCATCTCGATATCTTTTTCCTCCAGGTTACTAAAAAGCTATCTACACCCTATCATGTGGAACGAGGCACCATAGTCCAAGTACCACATGATTCCCATCAATGTGTTGGCCATGCATGCAATAAGGGTGAAGTCAAGCTCGAACTGTGAAGCCAAAGCTTCACCTCCTCCTCCTCCTAAGGTCTTCTTGCTTGAATTTTTCTGTGGAAACTTAGTGCTATAGTGCCTAAATTCATGACAATTGAAGCATTTAATTTTGGACAAATCTTTCTTCTTGCCCCCTTGGCCAGATTCTAGTTTGGTTTCAGATTTATTCCCTTTTCCTTTCTTTCCCTTTCCAACCAATGCAAAGTTTTCTTCATCCTCGCCCTTGGATAAAGTTCCATCTTCGATATTTTGCCTTATTTCCTCCTATACCAAATCTGACCATAACCATTCCCAATTCGGTAATTTCTCCCTTTCATTCACCAAATCTTGGTAGCTATGCTAGCTCTTGGGAAGGCCTAGAAGGACTAAGCTTACCAAGTCATCATCTAAAACAGTAACACTAACTCTTGCATGCTCATCATGAACTTGTGTGAACCTGCTCAGATATGGCCAAATAGTGCCATTCTTCTGCGTCTTGATATTCGAAGTTTATCCTTGAATGCCGATTTCCTATGGGCATTGATATTCTGGAACAAATTTGTCAGTGCCTGCCACATTGCGTAAGGAGTTTCTTTCCTATGGATATTTGTGACAATGTGGTCTTGCACTCCCTCCAATATTATTCTCCTCACCTTAGCTACATCTTCTTCCATTGTGTTGTTTTGTGCATCAGATGTTTGTGGTTTTGCAACATCTATATTGATGTATTCTAGCAATCCGTTGTCATCCAACACTGCCTCCATGTGATCCTTCCATGAAATGAAATTAGAGTTTCCTTCCAAGGCATACTCTTGTCTCTTCCCGTTGAAGGTCATCTTCCCAACTTTGACGAGATCCTACTACATTGAACTACAAATTCAAACCTCTTGGGAAATAACTTCAACATTCCTACTCTAATGTGAATCTTGCTCTGATACCATGTAGAAATTATAGTGTAGAATTTCAATTGCTCATGAAGTTTTAATAAAAATCCCAAGACACAATTATACTCTACCGCTCTGCGGAATTTAATTCACAATTTAGAAGATCAATCACAAACATGCAATGAGAAATAACACACATGCACAAAATATTTTTCCCGGGGAAAGCAATATACTAAAAACCCCAATTCTTGCTTGTAGTAATCTGATGAATAGAGATGTATTACAATTTATTTTCTCAACTGAGCACAACTTGCAAGTGAATAACCTATCTCTTTGCTCACTGAGAAGCTCTAACCCAGACTTAGCCAATTTCTGTTTATGCTTGAGCCCGTATTTCCTTGCGCAATTCCTAAGGAAATTATGTCCATATTATTTAGGAATTTCCTCCAAAATGATTGCATAATTCCCAAGGTTGATTATCTGACTGCATGCAACACTTCTACACTCAATACTAGTCTACAATTGATGTTACACTGCCTTAGAATCTCTACCACATCTAAAGAACTTGAATTCTCTGCATGCACTAGCTATTTTGGGTTGATTGATCAGTTAAACAGATGATCACTGAGGTAGACTGAAGTCTCATTGCACAACTGACCTTCCACTAGTTCCTCTAAGAGTTGGAACTAGTTTAACTGAAAACAACTGACCTTGATTGCTACAAATTAACAATCACACATGCTTAACTGAACTCTAAGTTCTCCAACTCAAATTTAGGCTTGACAAAAATTTACTAGTGCATAAAAATTAACTGGAATCCAACTATTTGAGACACACAACGATCCAAAATCTATACTTTTTGCTAACTATAAGAGTGAAGTGAGTATTCGACCAAAAAATCGTAATGCCATCTGAAGCACCTCAGACCTCTTTGCTAAAATTTATTTGGAAAAATCATTATCTCAACTTCTTCAAATTTAATCTCCTATAATAACGATATGTGAAACTTTTCCTTTATTACTAATTCTTTGATAACTTGAGACTTCATAAAATGTCCCCTTCCCCTTTCATTCCAAAATACAATTTTCATTATAACATGTAGAAATCCATGCTTTATATTTTTAATTTTACACACTCATTCCAATAAATAAATATATATATATATATAAACGCATGAAATTAAAGATATCACACACAATCTACCACCATCCATGCATATTTTTAACTTTAGGCACTAATTTTGAAATTAATGCACAAGAATAAAAATATAACAAATAATCCGTCACTTTATGCATGTGTTGTATTTTTAACTTTATGCAGTAGCTCTCCCATAATTAATGCATTAAGTTAAAATATATAATGCATAATCCACCACTTTATGCACGTGTTATTTTTTTTAACTTTATGCACTAGCTCCGAAATTATGGTATAAAATTAAAAATATAACACATAATCTACCATTTTATACATGTGTCATATTCTTAATTTTATGTGTTAGATCGAGAATTAATGTATAAAGTTAAAAGTATAATGCATCGTGGAATATAATAATGGTATTAAATTGGTAATTTATTATTTTATTTATTAATTTTATTGAATTTGGTAAAATTTATAATTTATTTTTGGTTGAGAGTTGTTCTTAGTTTAGTATGGAAGATATATGCTAAAGAAATGTGGGAGCGAGGGCTTTTTCATAGGCAGCGAGCGCTAAGGGTTTGCAGCGAGGGGTGCTACGGTGAGGCTTCACCAGAGATGAACGAGGACTTCTCCACAGGCGGTGAGGGCCTCACAAAAGTTTGGGTTTCTCCAGAGGCGAGAGGCTTCACTAGAGGCGAGCGAGGGCTTCTCCACAGGCAACAAGGGCTTCACCAGAGGCGAGCGACGTGAGGCGAGCAGCGAGGGCTTCACTAGAGGCGAGCGGTGATCAACGAGGGTTTCTCCACAGGCAGCAAGGGCTTCTCCAGAGGCGAGTGGAGAACAACGTGAGTTTCAACAACGACTCCGCGAGGTTTCTCTAGAGGCGAGCGACGAACGGCGTGAGGTGCGGGCTCTCTTGAGTCGAGTGGCGAGAGGCAAGCAGAGAGGGTTTCGTCTTGCAGGCTCGTTTCATCTTCTGGTCTTTTAGTTTTCTCTGAGTGGGGGCGAGGTGGCTTCCCTTGCCGCCTCTGCCCCCGGTGATGCCTCTGCTCCAATGGGTCTTCTCCTTATTGGCAGCAGTTTGGATTGTTCTGGCCGCGACATATTCTTTGGAGCATTGAGGGAATTGCGGCACTCTGCTCTGTTTCGTGCCACTTCTATGGATGTTTCCGCTGGTCTTTCTCTGCAGGCAGATGTGGATGATTGAGGCAGTGTTTCTTCCTCTGTTTCTCGTCTGATTCCGGTGGAGAGTTTGAGGGGGCGAGGAAGGAGTGGCTACTTTTGCTGCTCTCTTCCTCTTTTTGTGCCTCTCCTTTCGTATTGGGCAGACAGATCTAGTGCTGGTTGCTCTCTTTTTCTATCCACAGATGCTTGTCTGCTTGGTGCATTAGTGCCACTTCTGCACCTTATTGATGGGTTGCCTTGTTTTTTTGGGGTGCTATTGGCCTTTTGGGGCTTTATTTGGGATCCGTTGAGCAGATTTTCTGGGGCTTATTCCTTTATTTGCTACCCTGTCTGAGGGCTTTTCTGGATACTTCTTTTGGAGTATTTTTGTAAGTGGCTCGGTCCATGTTTCTGTGTATGCTTCTTGCATTTGCACTATGTAATCTTCTTTTATGAATATATCATGCTTTTTCTTCGTGGAAAAATGCTAAAGAAATGTGATGTGATGTTATATAGATATTTTGATTTGGTAATTTTATTTATTTATTTATTTATCACATTTTGATTCAATTAAAATATATAAAATAACAAATAGAATTAAAATTAAAATTAATTAAATTAAAATTATAAATAATTAAAATTAAATTAAATTAACAATTTTAATTGTGCCCAGAGGCGTTTTACAATTCAATATAAGGTAGATTTGTAGGTGTTCGATGTTAGACATTATATGTAAATATTTTTTAAGTTCAATTTTTTTTATATTGTAATTTTGGTTTTGAGCAATTTTTTGGATAAAAGAAAATGACATTAAAATATATAACAAATAAATAGGGTGTAGTCTAACTTATAGACGAAATGGTATTTTTCACGACATTTTTCTTGGTTAATTTTAACCAAATCCGACAGAAATTTTAAAAAACTTGAGTTTAAATTGTTTAAAATGTAGGATTTGAGTGCCCCAAGAGGTTTTTCAAGGTGTTGAATCCATTTATGCATTCATAAATGTATTTTAAACAACACAAATTCACATTTTTTCTTCAAATTGTTTTGTCGGATTTCAATGAAAAAAACTATTTTGTCTATAAGTTAGACTACGCCAATAAATAATAGCTATAAATTAAAATCGGCGTCGTCTGCCGAGGCAAAGGATTTGCCCGGACAGTCAAAAGTGGCTGAAATCTGGGCAAAAAAAATTCAACAAAACTTAAAGAAGCAATGTTTAAATCATGGTTTTGATGGTGGAAGTGGATTAAACACCATTAAAAAACTCTAGTGCACCCAAAATATTGAAGTTTGACAGCTTTAACGTGGATTTAAAAAAATCTCTACCATAGTTTATCAAAATAATGCCAGAATTTCCATGATTTTCAGGGCAAAAAAACAGTCTAGTTAGACTACGACATTAAAATCTATTTTACCATATAGATTAAGATAATGATTTGATAATCATATTTAAATTTTATTAACAAGCACATATAAAAACAATATTTACAATATAAGAAGATTCCTAACCGAATACATTAGTAATAAAATTAATCTCATTCAAGATGAGACTGAAGGTAGCGGTCACATGGAGGTTGGCGAGGATGGAACAACAGCGACAGTTTGAAAAGGGTTAGGGTTTCTCCACACCTACACACTACCTATCGTCATGTGGTTATTTCCGATCACCTTCACGTGGCAGTTCCCGTAACATGACTTGGCTCACCGTAATGGCCTTGTAACCCCGCCTTTGCGCTGTTTTTATTGCATACCTACCTATTAACCGACATTGCATTGTGGTGACAGTTGTCCTGGAGGCAACTGGCGGAGATCTCATCTGAATAGTCATGGAGTTGGACATAGTGGATTACTCGGAGGACCTGTTGGAGGAAGTTAACATCTGGACAACTCCTCGCTCCGCCGCGAAAGACCTTCTCCCCTTCTGTTGCGATCTAATGGCCACCATCGCTAGAGTGCCCTCGATCTCGGGACCCTCCAGCTTCACCGTGACCTTCTTCGAGCCTCCTCCGGTATGGCTAATACCATCCTCCCTGCCACAGTCTCCCTCCACATTTAACTTTGCATCCGACTGCTTTCGCCCTAATCCTGCAGCTGAATCTTTGCATTACCCCCGCCACCCCCTCCCCCCCCCGCATCTGTCGGCTCTCTTAACATCCCTCCCAGCAATCCCTCGACCCTGGTACAAGGGACCCCTCAAGCAACATCATCAACGACACCTCCATCGGGTAGCTACTCGGTAGTCCCCCCACTCTCGGAACCTATCCCTGTGGACGCACATCTCAGCACTGAAAACCCTCCCTCAAACCCTTCACTGCTCGAGGATCAACCAAACTCCTCTGAAGCTGCTGCTAGGCCAAGCAAGAAGCGCAAGTGCTTCAAGCCCAAAGGTGAAGACATCATCATCAGGCTTGGGGAAGATATCCAATGGGGCGACACCATGGATACGGCGGACCGCGTTCTGGTTGGAAGGATCTGAGGCAAAAGCTACACAGAGGCTCGATTGAATCTTTGGACCTTAGAGGTATGGGGGCAGCACGTGGCCGACCTTCCATTTGTGCAAACTTTTGTTAGGGTTTAGTTTTCTCTGCGTTTCGCTAAAGCCGAGCACACGAATTGGGTCTTGTCCTCCTTGTGGTACTTTGAACACACTCCAGTCCTCCTCCATCGTTGGAACCCTCTATTCGATCCGAAAAAAGAACAAATAGGAGTCGAGCCTAGTTGGATTAGGCTTCTGGGATTACCCCCCCGCAAATTATGGTCGAAGGACATATTTCGACGCATCGACAACACCCTTGGCACATATCTTGAGCACGATAGATCATATTTAACTACTGGAATGATGGCTTATGCTAGGGTTTTGGTTCATCTGGACACAAGGGGGGTCCTCCAAGAGCATATCACATTACAATGCAGATCATTCTCTCGACAACAAACCCTGGATTACGAAGGGGTCCCATTTCGTTGCAGACGATGCCATAAGGTGGGACATATTTTCAAGGACTGCCCCTTGAATAGGAAGGCGCGAGATGGAGAAAAGGAGAAGGTCAATCCACAAAAAATCTCACACTCACAAGGAAGCCCCCCCATAGCTGAGGAGGCAATAAAATGGCACAGGTTGATGCAAAGAAGGCACCCTCAAAGGAGCCCAGGAAGAAGCGTGGGAAAGGACCATTCGGGCCACCCTCTCCTCCTTTTACCAGAGCAAGGGCAACTGCTGAGGCTACATTCTCCACGGGTATGTTAGATTCATCTTCCTCCTCTGCTTATTCTACTTCTTCATCATTTTGCATTACATCAAATAATGTTCAGCTCTCTGATCACTACAATATACCTCCCATTACTCTGGATGTCCCCTAAAACCCTCTTCTCCCACCATATCCTGCACCCTGCCATCTTTTCCCGAGGACCCCCCCAGCCATCTCTTCCATTCCCACACCTATCCCTCCATCCACCAAATACCCTCTACGTTCTCAGATTTGATCACATGCTCATGATTCCTTAGGCATTGGCCTAATTTCTTCCCCCCCACCTTCGAAACAACCTCGAGGTAGACCCTCCTCCTTATTTAAAGCCATTCTACAAGCTGGGGAAGAGATTGTTGTTGCTAGACAACATTCCATCGACTGGGTACTTAGAGCAGTGAATACCCTTGTGCACCCCCCTCCATGAAGATGCTATCCTTCAACTGTTGAGGGCTGGCTAGCCCGGACAAAAAACTAGCTATGAGAAGACTGTTAAAACCTAAGATGATCGATGTCCTCTTTCTACAAGGAACCCTAGGTCAGGCTAGTGTTATCACTCACCTCCTCGAATCATGGCTACCAGGGTGGACTTTTCACTCTCTTGATGCAATTGGTCGATCAGGGGGTTTGGCTCGGGGAGTTAACACCCGTACCATCAGAATCTATAACATATGGGGAAGCTCTAGGCACATTTGGGTAGACATATACTCATCTGAACTTGATACAGAGCTCAAGATTATTAATATCTATGGTCCCTATCACAATAGGGAAGAATACTGGAACATGCAGCTAAAATTTCATATTTTTCAACAGGATAACCTCATTTGGGGGGGGGACCTAAACTTTTCCATTGGTTATGTGGAATCATGGGGGCATAATGCACAAAGAGACATCTTCTCGGAATTTTTTGAGACCATTATGGAGGATCATAATCTTACTAATATCCTCTCAACCAAAATCCAACCTACATGGAGAAACAACAGATCAGGCAAGGATAGCCTATCTAGGAGACTAGACCGATTCCTCATTAAGGAGCACCTACTGAACTTGGGACATGGATTTAGATAGTGGGTTGGTTCAAGGGGCATATCGGATCATAGGCTGATTTACATGGAAATAAGGAGAGGTATGAACAAACCTAGGGCCCCTTCAAATTCAACTCTGCATGGCTAAGAGGCATAAAATACATCAAGCTAGTCACTGAAGAAGGCTCACCCCCCAGCGGCAGGAACGAACGTCTCATAATGGTTTGCTCAAAATCTGAGAGAACTGAAAAATCTCTCCAAAATATGGGCACACAAAAAGCGAACCCTGGAGGACTTAACCCTCAACACTACTGAAGAAGAAATAGAGGCTTTTGATAATGATTATGGAGGGATTTACTCCTCCCCAAAACATAAGGACAAAATTACATCCCTTCTGGCTAAAAGGAGTCATATACTTAAGGATCGGGAGGAAAGTTGGCAACTGAGAAGTAGAGCCATTTGGCTTATGGAAGGGGATGATAATACCAAGTTCTACCACAAATTGCGAACAGGCGCAAAGCTATAAATACAATTTGGCAGCTAACAAATGAGCAAGGAGAAACAGTGAATCATTCCCTAGATTAGTTGCCCTGGCTACATCTCATTTTAGGAAAATTTAGAAGGCGCCTCAAAATGTTACCTAGTTGAAGTCATGAGAATAGCTCAGTTGTTTCCCAAGTTCGTCGACCATGAGGATGCTTTGGAACTGATAAAGGAAGTCACTTTGGGAGAGCTGGAAGCCACCCTAAAATGGTTCAAACGAGACAAAAGCCCAGGACTGGATGGATGGAATGTGGAAGTCTATCTGGCTTTTTTTGAAACTCTTGGAGGGGACCTCCTAAAATTTATAGAGGAGTGTAGATCCAACGGAAGGATGTATGAGGCCTACAACTCAACCTTCATCACTCTCATCCCCAAATCTGACAATCCCACCTCCTTCAATGACTTTCGGCCCATTTCCTTGTGCAACTGTATATACAAAATCATATCCAAGATCATAGCCAACTGCCTTCGGCCGATCCTGTCCAACCACATCTCAGCTGAACAATTCGCTTTCTTGCAAAACAGACAAATCCATGAGGTTGTCGGAACTACACAAGAAATCTTGCACTCCATTCAGACAAAGAAACTTAAAGGTATGGTCCTAAAAGTATATCTCTCGAAAGCTTTTGGCATAGTTAAGTGGCTATATATTAGAATGCTTTTAACTCACTTGGGATTTCCATACGAGTTCATAAGATGGATTATGTGCTGCATTATTAATGTATCATTTAGTGTCCTTGTAAATGGGGCGACATCACCCTTCTTTCGCTCTGAGAGAGGTCTCTGGGAGGGATGCCCATTGTCCCCGTTACTATTCTTACTCATTATGGAAGGTCTTAACAGAATCTTAAAGGAGGAACATCGTCAAGGAAGACTAAGAGGTATCAAGATCGCAAATGGATGCACATTGACGCACTTACTCTTTGTAGACGATGTTCTGCTCTTCCTAAATGAGAGTATTGGTGATTTGACCTCACTACAAAACACTTTCTCTATTTTCCTATCGGCCACAGGCATGATGGTGAACAATGCAAAGTCCACTATAACGGCTATTGGGTGCTCCCCATACATGATACACTATGCCCTGAGCATATTTCCTTATACCCTTTTGCAACTAGAAGAGGGTCTCAAATACTTGGGCTAAGGATTAAACCCTCACAGATATAAGATCACAGACTGGATATGGCTCATCACCAAGATGGAAAAACGACTTAACATTTGGTACCACAAATATTTATCGAGAGTAGGCAGGTTGATCCTCATCAAAGCAGTTCTGGAAGCAACTCTAGTGTACTGGATGTCGTTAGCGTGGATACCAAGGGGAATCCTTTCTAGATTAAAAAACCTATGTTGCATATTCTTGTGGAAAGGGAAGAAGCCAGGGAAAATATTTGCTTGGGCCAATTAGGAATCCCTAGCTCTCGCAAAGAAATGGGGGGTTGGGGAATCAAAAGCCCAGGCACTTTCTCTACAGCCTTGGCAGAAAAATTAGGATGGCATCTAATCATATCACGTAACTTATGGACAACAGTGGCCATCTCTAAACACATTTCTTCTAAAAGTCGCATGGAATCGCTAAGACAACCACAATGGAATTATGTTGGCAAATCAATCATATGGAAAGCAGTACTGCAATCAATGCCTCTTATTAGAGACGGTCTCACATGGAGAATACAGTCGGGAGCATAAGTCAGACTAGGGATAGACCCCTAGATCGGGTGTGGAAACGCTCACAAGCTCCTTGAGGAACTAAGAACCCATCTATCTGCCAGGAGGATCACTCATCTCAGCCACATAGCGGACAGAGAACGCTCAACATTTGCACAACAAGCCTGGAAATCTAGGAGGGCATTGCAGATCCCTCATCTATGGCACCAACATTGGAAGGAATACACAGAGACCCTTACTGAATCACATATCAGAATATTGGAAGGAGAGGATGAGCTAATATGGGCACCAGCAAAGCACGAAAAAAGCTCACGAAAAGAAGGTTATATAGCTCTAATGGACTCAAAAAAACCTCCACTATGTGAAACTTGGTGGAGCAGCATATGGAAGTTAAAAGAACCACCCAGATCGAGGCTCCTCATGTGGACCATTCCGAGGAACAAGATCCCCACAAGAGATAACTTAAGCAAAGATCCTTCCATGGACCCTTTTGGTGCGGTCTGTGTAAAGTTGATACAAAACTGTGGATCACCTCTTCCTCATGTGCTCGACTATAAAAGATATATGGAGTTCTATACTCTCTCATCTACCCTCGCTCCCTTAATAACAGGGCATGTCTGTTCGTGAGGCTTGGGAAGCATGGTGGTCTGCCACCTCCTCGATAAAAGCCAAAAATATCCCTATCCTCACATGCTGGGCTATCTGGATTGCTCGAAATCGATACATCTTTCAGAACTCTCCCCCTTTCTGGTCAACTATCATAGCCCGCATCCTATCTGATTACCAACTCATTCCCGAGGATGAATCTAGCTCTACTCTCAGACATATTATCCCTAAAAACATAAATCATATACACCCCTGGGCATATTTTGACGACTCAGCACAAGACATTGGCTGTGGGGGTGGTGCCATACTACACCTTTCAGAATCTCATTCTTTCAAAATACAGATGGGACTAGGTAGAGGCACAAACAATTTTGCTGAGCTTATCACAACCAAATATACCATACAATTTGCACTAGAAAAACATTGCAGAAACTTACAACTATATGGAGACTCAAAAATTGTATGCAACTAGATAAACAAAACTGCAAATTGCAATGCATATTCTCCTAGTCATATCATGGAAGAAGTCCATAGACTCGTCAATATTTTTGACACTTTTGTTTGTCATCATATGTACAGGGAGCGAAACACAATTGTCGATCTCCTATCCAATGAAGCAGCGCACAGGCCTATAGAGACATGGAGGATACTGGAGCAAAGGGATGGAACCTTCCATCGGCACTACCATAGACCTTATATAGACATATCATATTAACTAGCTCTGAAGGAGCCTGAAAATACTTTTTGTTTATATAATTTTATAAATGCATAATGATACTAGACTTATATATAACAGTTTAATACTCTCTGTGTAGAGTAATTTTTTATCTTATTTTGAAACCTCAGTGACAGTACATTGTCTCCCTGCATGGAGTACACCTTTTTTTTACTACTCAAACATGATGGGCTTTATGCCTCATATACAACATATGCTTTTGCATCTACAAAATGTAATTTTCTTTGCTTAATGAAAATTACAACTTTTCCATTAAATAATAATAATTAAAAAAAAAATAGAGAAGGGAAAAAAGTGTTTCTAGATCAACATAGTTTTCATAATGCAAGCTTATGTCATTCATGATTTTATATATAATATATTTCGCAAAAATCACATAAATGTTTTTATGTAGACACATTTCAAAGCACTTATTATGGTTCATCATCAAGACATAAGTAGATAGCTAGAACAAAAGACCATATAAATACGGTAGATGTGCAACAACTAAATTCTAGTTGATAAATTTAATAATTAAAATATTCAAAATGAATGTTAGAGAGAAAAAAATAAAAATCATTAAATTTGAAAACTAAAATTTGAAAAAACCAAAAAACATAGTAAAGAATAGAAAAAAAAAATTCAAAAAAAATTCAAAAAAAATTCAAAAAAAATAAAAAAATTTAGCAAACATAGCTTAATAAAAAGAAATAATAATCATTTAAATAAATGAATACATAAAAATAGAAATAGAAATAGGAATAGGAAAAAATAAAAGGAAGGGGTAAATATTATTTCAAAAATTCAAAGAAATTTCCCAAAGTTAGAAAATTATACTTAAAAGATAATAAATAAGAAAGGGTCAAAACCATGAACTTAAAAAAAAAAAAATTATAATAAATAGAAACGGGTGAAAAACATGAGTTGAAAAAAATAATAATAATAAAAAATCTAACATGACTATAACTTATTAGAATGCAAACTTGATTCATAATATTAAGATAGAATACTTCCAGAAAATCACATCTCTTTTTTTGTTGTCGACGCATTTCAAACCACTATGTGCATTTATTATCATGACCTGGAAGAAAGTACTCATCCAATTAACAATTATATACTGTAGGGATGCAAAATGGATAGGAAAAATGAACGTTAAAATAATAATAAAAACATTAGAAAACTAATATAAAAATTATTTCTTAAATGTAATTATGTGTGTGTGAGAGAGAGAAGTTAGGTCGACACGTTTCTTGACGATGAACACACTAGATGGTTTGAAACGCGTCGACAAAACTTCTCCTATGTAATTATTGCCAAATGTTTCTCAATAATTCAAGCATGGATCACAAAAACCTAAATTCGAATCTCTCTCTCTCTCTCTCTCTCTCTCTCTCTCTCTCTCTCTATATATATATATATATATAACTTTCAATTATTATTACTTTCAATATACCCTAATTTTTTTATATAATAATACTAATTACAAAATAAATAAATAAAGTAATTTGAAATTAATAAATCAAGTCCTAATATGTTATTAAAGTTTAGATGTGATCTCATAAATATTACGTTATTTAATATTATTATATTGATTAATATTAACATTTTGAGATAATAATATATATAAATAATAATAATAATAATAACTAAAAAAAGGTGTAGTTGAACTTATAGAGGAAATTACCTTTTTTACTGGAATTCAACAAAAAACGACATACAATTTCAAGATTTTTTGTTGTTTAAAATACATTTTTGATTGCATAAATGTATTCAGCACTTTGAAAAATCTCGGGTGCATTATAATTATGTAGGTTAAATAATTAAAACTCAAGCTTTTAAAAATCTTTGTCATATATTAACCAGAAAAATGGTTGTGAAAAAGGCCATTTTGTCTATAAGTTAGACTATGCCCTAAATAAATAGGAATATTATTAATAATATGAATAAATTAATAATAATTAAGGACGCTTTAACAACAACAACAAAAACATTAAGAAAGAAAAGAGAGGGGTAAGGGCATTAACTAAGAGAAAAAGGACACGACGCCCAACAACTACTAATCTTCCACCCATTGTCCCTATTCAACATGATAGATCTTTTTTCAATTTTGATAGCCTCCCTAAACTTTTGGTGATGGAAGTGGTATATCCTTGCAATGACACGAGAATCTTCAAAATAAACATGGTGTTTAGTTTTGTCAACATGTTCCGCCAAGGCTGAGGAGCATGTCCTACAATGTCTAATATCAACCACATGTTCACGAATATTTTGATTTATAGCAGCTTGTTTCACCAATGTAGGGGGTCCCACAAGAACATGGGATTAAATAAACACCCTTATTGGTTTTGTTGTTGTCTCTCTCTACACTAATATCCCTATCAATGAAGCGGTTGAAGTGATCAAGTGTGTCACTGATCCGAATTCAACCAAGTTGGTAGAGATTTGCCTCACCTCTACCTTGTTTCACCAATGTAGGGGGTCCCACAAGAACATGGGATTGAATAAACACCCTTATTGGTTTTGTTGTTATCTCTCTCTACACTAATATCCTTATCAATGAAGCGGTTGAAGTGATCAAGTGTGTCACTGATCTGGATTCATCCAAGTTGGTAGAGATTTTCCTCACCTCTACCTTTTTTAGCTTTTAAGGTGAGTTCTATGAACAAACTTGTGGTGTTTCCATGGGTTCCCTGATCTCCCTTGTTGTTGTCAATCTTTTCATGGAATATTTTGAATCCAAAGCCTTGGCTTCCGCTCTGTTCGATTCTAAGCTTTGGAAGAAGTTCGTTGATGATACCTTCATCAACTCGCCTCATGGCCATGAGAAGTTGTATTTATTCCTCCAACATCTTAATAATCTTTCAAGCTCCATTAAGTTCACCATAGAAACTGAAATTAATGGCAACCTTCCCTTCCTTGATGTTCTCATCTCCAAGAGAAATGGTGGCTCTTTCTCTCACCAAGTATTTCAGAAGAAAACCCACATGCAGTAATACTTGCATGTTAACTCCCATCATTTTTCGGCTCAAAAGGTTGGTGTTCTCAACATTTTGGCCACTCGTGCTCTTAGGGTTTTCGATAAAGATCACTTGGAAGAGGAGAAGACCCATCTCCTTGAAGTTTTTAATAATAATGGTTATAGTTGGTCCTAGGGTCTCAGGGCTTTCTTAAAGGCTAACAAAGGTCCTAAACTAAGTGAAGATCAAAGAGAGTTGGTTACCAATGTTAAATTTCCCTTTGTTCAAGGTACTACTCACAAGATTGCTCAGATTTTAAGGAAGTATGGGATCTCTTCCACTTTTAGACCCCTCAACACTATTCGTAGCTCCCTAAGATCTATCAAAGACCTTGGGGATCTAAAAGACATGAAGGGTGTTTATGTAATCCCATGTTCCTGTGGGGCCCCCTAAATTGGTGAAATGAGTTGCTCTATAAATCAAAGGATTCGTGAACATGTGGTTGATATTAGGCATTGTAGGACACGCTCCTTAGCCTTGGCAGAACACGCTGACAAAACCAAACACCATGTTTGTTTTGAAAACTCTTGTGTCATTGCAAGGATAGACGACTTCCATCACCAAAAGTTTAGGGAGGCTATCAAAATTAAGAAAAAAAATATATCTATCACGCTAAATAGGGATGATGTGTGGAAGATTAGTAGTTGTTGGATCCCACCTTTTTTCCCCTTAGTTAATGCCCTTCCCCTCTCTTTTCTTTCTTATTGTTTTTTTTAAGTGACCTTAATTATTATTAATTTATTCATATTATTATTATTATTATTTGTGTATTTAAAAAAAATTATTATTATTATCTCAAAATATTAATATTAATGAATATAATAATATTAAATAACGTAATATTTCTAAGATCACATCTAAACTTTAATAACATATTAGGACTTGATTTATTTATTTATTTTGTAATTAAATTATTATATCAAGAAATAGGGTATAGTCAAAGTAATAATAATTCAAACCTCTCTCTCTCTCTCTCTCTCTCTCTCTGTATATATATATATATATATATATATATATATATATATATATAACGTTCATTTAATTAATTTATTATTGTTTCAACGTTCAGTTTTCCTAATTGTTTTACATCCCTACATTATATATTTGTTGGTTGGGTCATTACTTTCTTCCAAGTCCTTATGATGAACCCACTTAGTGGTTCAAAACTTGTTGGCAACAAAAATTGAGATGTGATTTTTTGGAAGTATTCTATCTTATAATTATAACTAAAAAGATGGGAGGGGGAGAAACTAAACTATAAATTTAATAAAAATATCAAGAACAATGTAAACTTTGAAACGGGAACTGATACTGTTACCCGTTTCGTAGAGATAACAAAAAAATGACCCGATTTTGAAAAGGGGTGATGCAGAACACACATGTTTTTTTTAGAGCATAGTTTTTGGAACTTTAATTTTTTTCATGTGCATTACATTTTAGAATGGTAGTGATTTTCATGCTGATTTAAAAAAGTGAGTATTCTGCATCACACCCTTTTTTTAAAAGACCTATTTTTTTACTTTAAATTTTCTAGTGTATGAAATGCAAATAATTATTTTCTAAATTTGATAGTTTTTGAAGTGGTTGTTTTCTTCATATTTTCTTGTTTTCTATTTTAATTTTAGTTTTTTTTGTAGTGGGGTTTTTATTGTTTTGCATTTTTAAATTAGAAAGTCGATAGTTTGAATTTTACATAATCTACATATTTATACATCCTTAATTAATTTTTCAATCCACATGAAATGATTGTTTCTAAAAAACAATATTTTTTAACAATGGACATAAAAATAACCATTTTTAACCTAAACATAACAAAAAAATTACACGTTTTGATAATTTTTTGCTAGAATTAACATGTCAAAATCACAATTTTTATACAAAAATTTTAACTAAAAATGGTCAAATAATAGTTTTTTTAATGAATTTCATGTCAAAAGAATAACAATAATCATTTTTTTTTTCAAAAAATAATAATTAACTTAAAAATCAATGCGAAAATCACAAATTACAAATATTGAACACATAACAACTTTAATTGATTGATTATTCTTTTCATAAAATGTCAGAGTCAAAACATTGCAAAACTTGATTTCCAAGAATAACTTAAATTTAATCAACAATGTCACGTAATCCAAACTCTTCGTCCTCTAGAGTTTCATCATTGTCTTCTTCCATAATATTTTCTGCTTCATTTTGCGCATTTTCCTCTTCTAATGGGTCTTTGATGTCTGCGAATCTCCCAATGTATGTCTTTCCAAACATACCATGTAATGGTGGTTGGGGTTCCTTTGCCTTTTTTGCCACACGTGATTCACTAAAGTCCCCCTTCTTCAACCCAATTTCTTGCATTGCATCTGGAAGAAATTGAAGAGCATTAATTCTTTGCTGAATGAAATTGCATTGTAATGGATCTTTCTCAATTGCAATGCAATTTCTTCCTTTTTGAAGGCAGCATGCTAGTGTTGTACCTAATTATCAAGCACAAAAAAAATAATGAAGTAAATTAGTATAGTGACATATTAATTAAAAAAAGAACATATTGAAATTCAATTCCATATAGCAAAACCTACCTGAGCCAAAAAATAAATCCAGAACCCAATCTCCTTCATTTGAACATATGTTTATAAGATAGTTAATCAATAATTGTGGTTTTTGATAAATGTTAACTATCTCTCCTTTCGTTTCTTTGTCTTCATATGTTAATTTTCTCACAACAGCATCATAAGTCAGTATTTGGCTATGACTCTTTCCGTCCACCCGATTAAAAATCATAGACATATGGCTATCATCTTTTGCCCAACTATCAATATGAATGAACTCACAGTCATTTATAAATTGTTGATCTTCATTGTTAAGAAGATTTGACTTTTGCCTGTAACATGAAATAGTAAAAGTTCAGTTAACTTGTACATAAATGAATTTTTCAACATTAATCAAATATACCTATTAAACGTCTTACCATGTAAGCTGCATCCTTGAATTTGTTTTCCCCTTGAAGCTTGACAATATCATTGCCAATTGTGTGTCTGAATGAAATGTCACAAATCTCCATAATGGTGATGACGTCACTTCTACAAATTCCGCAACCACTTTATTAAAAGCTTGATAAGTATAAGGGTCACTATCATAGTAAATGTTTGGAATATTGAAACCATGGGGAATATCTGCAATAACTAGGGCATAATCCCTTTTTGGTATGAGTTTAGCAATGTCTTCACAGTCGCCTTGGATTACTTGATATTGAATAGTGTCTAGCCCATTCCAAATGAAATGATTAAGAGTTGGATCAAGTTCAACATTCTTAATACGTTGCTTCCTCAGTCTTTCAATCTTTATTTTTTCAATAAAAGTCTTGAAATTGTCTGGTGCTCCATTATCTTCCTTCCTCATCTTTTATCAAATAAACAAATATATGTGTAAGTTTTAAATTAAAAATAGTACACAGATGAATAAAACTGAATGTATAAATCAAGATACCTTTTTAAATGCAAGATAAAAAGGTTTTAATGTTGATGTAGAACTTGAATCTGGATAGTTGCATACAACATCATCCCAACTATCTTCATTCAACAATCTAACCATTTGTTCCTGAATTTTCATGTAAACTTTGTGACTGCATAGATAAAGTAACAAAAAGTTAATATAATGATATGTATAACAAATAGTACCAAGAACAACATGTTTTATTTAAAAGATAACTATAATCCTATAAATAAATAAAAATAATTCAGCAAACTTACTTTTGAAATTCTTCAGACATTTCTTCCAATGATAATTCCCCTGACCTCACACGAGATAATATTGTTTTGACAATTTTTTCATCTTTCACTCCTTGTATCGCCCTCCAAGGCGTGATGGTCATATTGTCTGGAAGTTGCTTCAGTTCAGGAGCTGATTTACTGTTGCTACATATCAATGGCTTAGATTTTTTGACCCTCTGGTTTTTAATGCCAAAGTCTTCCCACATGGTAAAAATCTCATCAATCAACTTCCAAACATCTCCAGTTCTAAATGCCAATTGGAAAATGTTATCAACACCTCTAAATAAATCACTATGTCTGTTGTCTTTTCCACCTTTTGAATTGGTTTTCTCTTCAATTTGATAGCCTATTTCCATACAACATTCCTTTCAGAAATCTGCAGTAACATGTATCCTATCCCCACCACATTTTTCTTGAAATTCACTATGAATAAATCTAACCCTTTGGATGAAAGTCATAGACATCCTATATTCATTATCTGAATTATGGTCCCATGCTACTAACTTTGCTTCTGTTTCATTTAAACCAGCATAAATGATACATTTCATTGTTTCAAAACGTGGGTTATTAGGATATTCCTCCATCAATTGTCTTTGAGCTTCTACAGAATGGTTCCCCCCAAGCACATAATAATTGTATTCAAAACATTTTGACTTATCAAATGCTTCTTTCTTGGGAACTTGAAGTGGATCAACAAGAAGCACATAACTAACCACATGAGCATATGGATTGTACCTCATCAATGTCTTCAAGTTATGAACATGCAGATGATGTGGCTTTCTGACTTGATATTGGCATTGTCCTTCACTTGCCTTATAGGTTTGTCTGACATTTAGCTGAAATGTACGACCACCATCAATTAAGTTTCTTTTTGTCAAGTTCTGTCGAATGGCATTTTGTTTTGTTTTGATAATGCCATCATCTAAATCAGCTCATGGTGTAATGATTTCTCTACTTTCTTTTGAAGTTTCACTAGGTTCTTGACTGCTGGTAATGACTACTTCAAAATCTTCAACTCTACTTTTCTTCGTCATAACATTCTCAACAGATTTATTCTTGGGCATTGTTACTTTTGGTCTTTTACGACTTTTCTCAGTTCCAATGCCATCTTCAGTAATGGCAACATATGCTTCATTGTCAATTTCAACTTCATCGTCCTCAAAAGTAACTTGTTTACCCTTGCTAGATTTATCCACCAGAGACCTTTTTTTCTGATTCTTTGGATGTAGTTTTGTAGCATCATCAATTACTACATTTTCCATGTTTTCCATATCTTCTTCTGACACTGAGTAAAAATGGTTGACAACTTTCATGATATCATGCTCTATGAAATGAATGCCTCCCAACATAATTGAACAACTTTCAACAAAATTCTGCGAAACAAAATATCATATGTCAATAAAAACAAAATTAAAAAAATATAGCGAGACACTTTCAAGAACGCAAAATAAAAATACAAATAACAATACTTACGATGTTTTGTGTCATATCGTTTACGATTTGTTTACACAACTTTGTAGATACCTCTCTCGTGTCATATAATGAATATGATAGTCAGTATTTAATCCTTTCATGTGACTTGGGAGCTTTTGTAAGTACGTAAACAACTTCAGTGTTCGGTACCGAACACATATCTATGACTCTTCCCATCACCTCCAAATTTTCATTATTATGGGGTGTATCAATATATAGATATATATTCACATTTGAGCTCTCTCTTTCTTTCACATACCAGGCCCTTGATGAAAATTTAAGCTCTTTTGAAGTTTTCCAGTATGAAATTATCTTCTTGTCACTTAAGGCACTTGAATGATTTGTAGCCATGAGCTCAGGTGGAGTTCGTTCACCAATATTTTTCGAAGATGCACCTCTAAGAGTCTTTGGTCCAGAAAGATTCACAGAAATTTTCCTTGATGCCATTTTCCTAAAAAATAAAAACACATAAATTAGTAAATAAAAAAAAGCATATCAACTTAAATTAACAACAAAAATATACCATAAATTTGTTATTTGTATAATCAAAATGGCCCAGCCACCTCTAACGGGTGGGCGGGCGGGTCGATGGGCGGGCGAGAGCTCGGGTCAGGGACGACGAAGCTAAGTGGACTGTCGGGCAAGTGAGGGCGAGCCGCCTACCCCCTACCCATGTGCCCCCCACAACACCCTACCCAACCGACCTGTCCCCCTACCCAGTCTCCCCCCCACGGCCCCCTAACTCCCCCCCTCCTCCGGCCCTCCCACCTAACTCCTCTACACACCCCCCTAACCCCTACCCCGTGCCCCCCCGCCCTCTCCCCGCCGCTCCCCATCTCCCTCGCGCGGCCCTCCGCCCCGCCCGACCGGCGGTCCGTCGATTCCGGCGGTCGATTCCGAGAATCGACCGCCCATCGGTCGGGCGGGGCGGAGGGCCACGCGGGTGGCGCGGCCCTCCACCCCGCCCGACCGGCGGGCGGTCGATTCCAAGAATCGATCGTCGCCGGTCGGGCGGGTCGGAGGGCCGCGCCGAGGGGGATGGGGAGGGGGTCCGTGGGCCGGGGGGAGGGGAGGGGTTAGGGGGGTCGTGGGCCGGGGGGGAGGGGAGGTGGGGGCGCATGGGTAGGGGTTAGGGGGAGGGGAGGCGAGGCGGGGGGCGCACGGGTAGGGGTTAGGGGCGGGGAAGGGAGGGGGGGGGGGGCGCACGGGTAGGGGTTAGGGGGAGTGGGTGGGGGGGCACGGGGTAGGGGGGTTAGGGGGTGGGTGGGGTGGGGTGGCAGGGTTAAGGGGGGGCACGAGGTAGGGGGGTAGGGGGTGGGGTGGGTGGGGGGAGGGGTTGAGGGGGGGCACGGGTAGGGGGTAGGGGGTGGGGTGGGGTGGGGTGGAGTGGGGGGTTGAGGGGGGGCACGGGGTAGGGGGGTAAGGGGGTGGGTCGGGTGCGGTGGGGTGGGGTGGGGGGCACGGGTAGGGATAGGGGGGTTAAGGGGGGGCACGGGGTAGGGGTTAGGGGCGGGGGGTTAGGGGTGGGATGCTGTGGGGTGTGTAGGGGAGTTAGGTTAGGGGGGGTTTTAGGGGGTGGCGGGGGGCGAGAGGATGGGGTGTTAGGGGAGCGTGGGCCGGGGATTGGGTTGGGCGGGGCGCGTGGGAGTTAGGGGGTGGGGGAGGTGGGCGAGGGGAGTTGAGGAGGGGGGGCGCATGGGTTGGGTAGGAAGGTGAAGAGGGCATGGGTGAGGGGGCGAGGTCGGTAATGGGTTGGGGGGAGGCTGAGAGGTGAGGGGGGGGCGCATGGGTTGAGGGAGGGTGGCGTGGGACATGGGGGGCACGATGACGGCCTACCCACGGTTATTGGGCGATTGAGTTTGATCGGGCCCACCATGCTCAAAATAATTATTAATTTAAAAAAAAAAAATCTTCTTCATTAAATTAATTTAATATGAAAATTTTGAAGGAAAAAAATTGAACTTACCTTTCAATTGCGAGAATTCTTTGTTCAATATGTTGTTGATAACAATACAACTGCTCCACAAATTCACGAGTCTTTCAACGAACCTCAGAAAACCTGGATGTGACGTGAGTAATAATGATAATGAAATTTAATATATAAGTGAAATTACGAAGATGTTTTTCCGTACGATTAATGTGGGATAATTTGTTTTAAAATATTATAAAGCGAATATTGTAGAATTGTTTTACAACGGATTGAATGTGGGATTAATTTGTTTTAGAATATATTATAAAAATTTTAAAAAAATTCAGTTGTTAGTAAATATTATATACTTTAACTATTACAATAATTAATGTACAAGTTATAGTTTACAATTTTAATTTTAGTGATTTATTTCATAAAAAAATTTAGTTTGCATTTTTCAATAAATTGTAGAATAAATTAATGAAGGTAAATAAATCTAACAAACTTTTGGAGGGAAATTATTTCGCGAAAATTTTTGGAGGGAAATTATTTCGCGAAATTTTTGGAGGGAAATATTTTCGCGAAACTTTTTGGAGGGAATATTTCATTCTTTAAGCTATATAATATCCTTAGGAGACTCCATTTGTATCATTCAACATCTCCTATTTCAAAGGGATGGATTGTTCTGATAGTGAAGTTTCGATTTATACACCATCAACATCTTCATCGCGTAACAATTCTATTCATATTGATGAATATAGCGGGCATTCTTCCACTATGAATAGAAAGTCAATTCTTCCACTTAGTCCCCATTCTAAAGACTATGAGAGCAGCATTGATGAAAGAGGGGATGGAGAATTTCAAATTAATAAAGAGTCACAGATTCCACTTAGTCCTAATTCTAAGGACTATGAAAGCAGCGGTGATGAAGAGCATGATGGTGAAGTTCAAATGAATGGAGTGTCACGATGTCCACTTAGTCCTAATTCTGAGGACTATGAGAGTAGCAGTTTTGAAAAGCATGATGGTGAAGTTCAAAAGGATGGAGTGTCACGGTGTCCACTTAGTCCTAATTCTGAGGACTATGAGAGCAGCAGTTTTGAAGTGCATGATGGCGAATTTCAAAAGAATGGAGTGTCACGGTGTCCACTTAGTCCTAATTCTGAGGACTATGAGAGCAGCAGTGATGAAGAGCGTGGTGATGAATTTCAAAAGAATGGAGTGTCAAAGTGTCCACTTAGTCCTAATTCTGAGGACTATGAGAGCAGCAGCGATGAAGAGCGTGGTGATGAATTTCAAAAGAATGGAGTGTCAAAGTGTCCACTTAGTCCTAATTCTGAGGACTATGAGAGCAGCAGTGATGAAGAGCGTGGTGATGAATTTCAAAAGAATGGAGTGTCAAAGTGTCCACTTAGTCCTAATTCTGAGGACTATGAGAGCAGCAGTGATGAAGAGTGTGGTGATGAATTTCAAAAGAATGGAGTGTCAAAGTGTCCACTTAGTCCTAATTCTGAGGACTATGAGAGCAGCAGTGATGAAGAGCGTGGTGATGAATTTCAAAAGAATGGAGTGTCAAAGTGTCCACTTAGTCCTAACTCTGAGGACTATGAGAGCAGCAGTGATGAAGAGCGTGGTGATGAATTTCAAAAGTATGGAGTGTCAAAGTGTCCACTTAGTCCTAATTCGAAGGACTATGAGAGCAGCAGTGATGAAGCGCGGGATGATGAATTTCAAAATATTGGAGTGTCACAGTGTCCTCTTAGTCCTAATTCTAAGGACTATGAGAGCAGCAGTGATGAAGGACAGGATCATGCAGTTAGTCCTAATTCTAATGATTATAAAGATAGCAATGACAAAGGACAGGATGTAGCATCTTCAATAAGTAAACAGTCTCATTTTCAACGTAGTCCTAATTCTATGGACTATGAGAGTAGCACTGACAATGCACATGAGGAAGAATATCCATTAAACATTGAGTCAAATTTTCCATTCAGTCCGAATTCTAAAGACTATGACAGTGGCACTGAAGAAGGGGAAGATGAAGAGTATCCTCTAAGTCAATATCTGAAAAGCAGAGCTAATGATAGTGTGGATAACATTCCTCTTAATGATGATGAAAATCCTTATAAAAATGATGATCCAATGATGGAGATGTTGCCCAGAAATATTGTATCGAGGAGTAGGAGCAGACCTTTTCGTATAAATGCAAGTTGTTCTAGTTATACAAGGGGTAGAGCAGAATATCTGACGAGAAGAAGTTCTATCAGTGCTCTCATTTCAAGTGAATGTTGCCAAAAAAATTGCTTGAAACATATGGATTTCACATTTGCATTAGAAAACAGGAAGAGATATTTGTCAGTGAATAAAAGCATGCAAAATTCATATTTAGTTGGATGCATGCAATCTACATTGTCAGGTTATGATTATCATATTATTATTGTGTAGAAAAGCTTTCAAAATGTTTCATTCGATTGGGAATTTTCGTCTCTCGAGAATTCAAGAAAATTTGGAAAAGGATCCCACATTTTATTCAGAAGTACGTCATAAAAGACAGTTTGGGCCATTATCAAACACTGCAATGTCATGGATGAAAGATTTATTTTCAAAGCATGGAGAGTGTATGCCAAATAGAGAGACAATACATATTCCAGATAATTTTTCAAGATGAGAAATCTACAACTTATACAAAGAATATGCAGAAGGTGTTGAGGGACATGGCCAATTTATTACATATCAATATTTTGTGAAGATATGGAAGAAAGAATTCAATAATGTCCGTATTCCTAAGAAGACAAGGATGGGGATTTGCAGTACATGTGCTTCTCTTAAATCAAAAAGGGACAAATGTGAAGGCTCAGAAAGAGGTAAGCGTTCATAACTTTAACTTTTAAAATTGTATAGTCATCAACTATGAAAACATATTTCTTAATGAATTTCTTTTATGTTGTGTAGATTTAATTGTCAAAGAACTTCAGGAGCATCGCGAACAACAAACAAATGAAATGAAGAAGTTGTACAAGCATCGAAAGAAGTGTTATGATAATCCGAATAAATATTTGGGTTTGATAATTGATGGTATGGACCAGAAGAAAACACTTTTACCACATTTTGTTCGCACACCCAAAAATTTACAAGAGGAAAATTTTATTCAGTTTCACTTGTTCGGTTGTATGGTCTTCAATGGGAAAATGTTGCCAAGGGTGTACTTCACAGCTCCAAATATTCATAATGATGCAAATCTGACCATAACCATAATTCATGATGTGATTTCTCATTGGTCTGGTAATCTTCCTGAAGTTTTGTATCTACAATTGGACAACACTTGCCGTGAAAACAAAAATCAGGTTGTTTTTGGATATCTAAACATGCTTGTTGATTTGAGAATTTTTCAAAAGGTAAAGGTTGGTTTCCTTCTTGTTGGGCACACTCATGACCATATTGATCAGATGTTCAGTCGTTTTTTCAGTCACATTGAGGAGGAAGGAAGTTGGGAGCTTGCCATCACTAATTGAATGTATTAAGAAATCATACATGCCAGAGCCTATGTTTGATGTGTTGGAAGAAACTGTTGACATGCGAAGGTTTATTCTGGGATCATATGGTGAGGGGAAATGCATTGAACAACTTAATGACATTAGCTTCCAACATCAATTTCGTATCAAAAAAATTGATGGGAAAACACTAATATGGGGCAAGAAGTTTTCAGCTACTACAGAATGGGCACCGTCATCAGGTTTGCAATTTTTGAAGTTCATTCCAGATCGTCCAATATTTGCATCAAAAATATTGTTATTACAATCAGTTGGTGAAGTTCATAATGCACGCAGACAGAATAGACATATAAATTATTCTGATTGCCTGGAAGAAATTAAAAAATGTATTAGATATACATATGAGTACTTTGACATTGCTGATTCAGTTTGGTGGGAATCATTTTTCAATAATCAAAGTGATATCATTTCAACAACAACAAATGAAGATATATCTTTGAAAAATCCATTTAGTTGGCCACAAAATGTGTCGAATGAACATGAGGAAGTAAACATTGTTGAACAGCAACAAAGTCAAGGTATTATTAATTCTTCACAGGCAATGGAAAGAGAGATGTATATTGGTTCCAGAAGATCTCGTGCACAACGTGAAGCCATGGATGACCTTTACAGGGGTTCAGTACAGGATATTAAGGAGGGTTGCATGATTGCAGTGCTAGCAGATGGAGATCCCAATGGCTATCCATTTTGGGTTGCTAAAGTTATAAAGGTCTTTACAGAAAATGAGGATGTTACAGGTGTTGAAGTACATTGGTATGCCACAAATACACACCCATTCAATGGTGTGTATAAGCCAGAGATGGTAGCTGACAAAAAAAATGGCGGAAAAAGAAAAAGAAAGGGTACAAATATAAATCGTCGCCGCACAGACATATTACAATTGGAGGATGTTGACATACTTGTTTATGACTTCAATTTAACAAAGAGAGGAACTCTTCGCTTCAAGACGATATAGATTCTGAAAAGGTTGTTACCAGAAGGAACAGTGTTGACATGGGAGTCTGCTGAAACCAGTCGTAGATCTAGAAGAAATTTGAAACCTGGAATGTTTGGCATGCATGTGGACTCGGATGGGGCACTAGTTGATGAAAGAGAAGAATATGGAACATCTTCGTCAGCATCCAGTCACTCATCTGAAGATGTGAATTCTGATGGTGTGCAAGAAAATATGAGTGATTTTGAATAATTGTTTAAGACAGTTTATATAACTGATGTATGCATCGTATCTTCAAATAAAATTAATGTTTTCCATATGGTGTTAAATGAGAAGTTATGAATCATTTTTATGTTGTTGGATTATATGTCTTAAGTATGATAAATTTTATTGTTTAAATATCTACAATGCAATATCAAATTAGAGATATAATGTATGTTTTATTTAGTATACAAATAAAGACTTTTGAATTCATTTAGTGATGTAATTTTTTCATAATGTCATGGTTTCTTAATTTTATAGTTGAAAAATTTTCAATTTCTTTTGTATCTAGCATGTTATGGTTGAAAACATGTTAAATTTATACTTAGGAAAGAAAAATGATATTCTACCAAAAACATTAATGTGTTTTTTCCTCATAAATAAATTTGTTTGAGACATAAAAATTTGGTTTTATTAGCATTTTTTAAAAATTTCGAAAATTGACCCTAAAAAAAAAATCATTGTTCCAGTATCATTACTTTCATTTTGAAGCTATTATTTGCACATAAATTTCATAGTAAATTTCGTATTCACTGCCATTTTTAAAACATGTTCAAAATTTACGCCTAAAAAATAAAAACATTGTTCTAGTATACACACTTTTCGTTTTTAGCACTATTTTTGATGTTTTTTTGGGGTTTTTGGGCCAGAGTTCCCGTTTTGAGTTTATAGTTCCCGTTTCAAAGTTTACATTGTTCAAGGTTATTATTAAAATAATAATTAATATTATAAGATTTTTTATTATAAATAAAATGAATAATATAATGCTAACTAAAACCAAACAAATAGGGGATCAACCTAATCTCTTAACACGTGAGAAATAATAGGGCTACGAAAGAAAGTGAAACAAAAATTGTCAAAAAGAAAGGGAACCAAAGAAGAAAGAAGGGAGGAGAAAAGGAGGAAAAGTAGGAATAAAGGGAAGGGATCCAACAAATGCTTATCTTCCAACCATCATCCCTATTACGAGTCTTAGACCTTTTTTCAATCTTAATGGCATACTTAAACTTACGATGATGGAAATGATCAATCTTGGCAATGAGCTGTGAATCCTCTATACAAATACAATGTTTCGCTGATTTAGCAAGTCAAGAAGGTTGATATTATGGTAAATGTTATAGAAATGAATCAAATGTGAGTAAGAGTCAGGCAATACAAGAGAAAATGCTTTTCATCTTCTACCTTCTTTGTATCGCACTTGTGATGGATTCTTTCATCCGAGGTGTTTTAGGAATAGATCAATGCCTGATTTCACTTTGAAGTTCATCAGAATTAGTTCTTATCTTTGCAAAGTTCATTTTTTTCTTATAATTGGTCAAGGAAAAAAGATAATTCTGGTCAGCAAGAGTGAGGTTGATTACCTCCTTATAATACTTTAGTTTTCTTTTCCCCTCTAACTCCTTATCCTTCCACAACTTTTCCTTTAATTTGGAAGTAATAGTATTTTTAATCTTATCCTTCATCTCTAAGATGATCTCCTCCTTTATCCCCAAATAGACAAGCGAAGACTGGGCATCATTGTGCCATCCCCACTTGAGTCGAAGATGAGGGTTTTAGCTAGAGTTAGTAGCAATTTTGGAGAATTTCTTGGCTTCCATGTTGTAAAGCTTCCTCTTATACATTAGATACCTAAACATAGTCATGTTTTCAATTGGGAAAAGACTAACTTCAATCAAGAGGATATGACAGGGAGTATGTCCTTTAATCTTGAGGTTGTAGGTTATAAATTGCTTTTTGATCAATTCGATCTTCCTCCATGATTCTCTAGATATGTTGCAACCCCAAACCTCACAACCATAAAAAATAATAGGGGTGACGAGAGTCCCAAAGAGGAACTTATTCTTACTCCAAACTCGAAGATCATTCGACTTACAACTCTTTTCAAACTCATATTAAGTTTTCCAACCTCCAATAATCCTTTTCTCAATGCTATAACTCCAGTTGAGCTGAAGATGAATGTCGATAAAAATTATTTATATGAAGAAACATTCTCCAAGTAATTGTTATCATAGGCGCAATCATCATGGTTTATCTTTTTGGATTTAATTATCATGACTTAGTTTTATCGATATTAACAATCATACCCATCTTGGAGCAGTAATCATGGAGGATTTTAAGCTGATTGTCGTGATCATCATGGATTTTGGCAAGAAGAACGATATCATCAGCCTAAAGGATAAGGGTAATGACCATATTAGTGAGCTTGGGGCCATCGTATCAAATAGCTTCCAAACACTATTATAACTTATCGATGTAAATGCCAAAAAGGGTAGGGGAAATGGGGCACACTTCCTTAACACTGATAGTGCATTTAATTTCTTTAGACCAACCCTCGATAGTCTTAAGCTTGGCGACAACATTCTCATATAGTCGAATTATGACAACTCTTAACTCGAGAGGAGCCAACATCTCTTCAAGTCTTTGTCATATATTATCTCAAGGGATCATGTCGAAAGCTTTTCTAAAGTCAATGAAACAACAAAATAGATCATTTTTACTATTGTGACATTCCTTAATGATGATCCTAAGAGTGACAAGATGGTCAATAGTTGACTGATGTCTCTGAAATATAGCTTAGCCTTTAGCTCTTTTATCTTCTAAATGAGATTTCTTACACTACTATGGCTTAACAATACCACATACCCAAAAACCATAACTCATTTCAAAATAATTGTTTTTATAAATATTTTATTTTTATTTAATTTTATAACATTTTTAAAATTAAAACTTAAAACTTACAATAAATATACAATATAACAAGATTATTAACCATGGATATTATTAACTTGTATATAGGCTTTGTTACGATACCATGGCTTATTAATATCACTTGCCCAAAAAACATATCTCGTTTCAAAACCCATTTATATATGTGTGTGTGTGTGTGTGTGTGGAAAAAAAGACAGATTACCCTTTTCTCCATATCTACTTTTCAACCTTTCGCCATTATCCTTGAGAAAAAATCGTAATTTTATTAATGAAAACAAAATTACATGTTGTAGGTTCAAGACCACCCCAAATCAAGGAGAATGGCGAAAGGTTGAAAAGAAGAAATGGCGAAAAGGGTAATTTGTCTTTTTTTCCATTTCGAAGAAGTTATTTTTGTCTATGTGAACACCAGTTTCGACTCGCATGATTGAATGTGTTGTAAGCATCTACTTGTAATTTTGTTTTCATTAATAAAATTATGTTTTTTCTTCGTGGAATAATAAATAAATAAAAAATCGTAATTTTATTAATGAAAACAAAAATTACATGTTGTAGATGCTTATAATGCATTCAATCATGCCAGTCAAAACTAGTGTTCACATAGACAAAAAAACTTCTTCGAAATGGAAAAGAAGACAGATTACCCTTTTCTCCATTTCTTCTTTTCAACCTTTCGCCATTCTCCCATAGTTGGAGTGGTCATTACAAGTGCTAGTTGTGACCCTCCTTTCATTTGTGGACATTCCTTGTCTGCATCTAAACTTTCAGAAACATGATGACGTTTAGAGTCCCCTAGCTCCTTTTCTTCAAGGATGGTGTCTTGTCGGAATGTGTGTGCTCGGGCCCCTGAATCATCATGACTAATTCCTTCCTTTTCAATGCTATCTTGAGGAATCTGGGTTTCTTCGGTGGTAGGGGGCTCCATATCTTCATCATCATCTTCTTCTTCTGACATCTGTTGTGGGAATTTTCATTCCTTGAGATACTTCCCTGATTTCTTCTTTCTTCAAGGCGCTTTCTTGGTATCAGGACATGAATTTTGTAAATGTCTAGTCTGTCGACAAATACAACATCTAAAAGTTGTGTTCTTAAAGTCTAAAAACTATGTCCAACACTATTTGTTATGTGTCAAGAGGATACGATCCAACAATCCTTTGCTGAGATCCACCTCCACACAAATTCTGAAATAAGGTGTAGATATGTTCTTTGACTCTTTGTGTGTCTGTCTTTATGTATCTCCCTAAGAGATTCCCAATGTTTTCAAACACTTTATGGTGTCAAAAATGTATGTGGAAATTATGCAATCGAACCCAACCCTCGTTCTTGATACCACCATAGTATTGGCATCAAAATTTGGGAATCATGGGGTGACAAATAGTTCTACATAACCCAGAACCATGGGTCCTCTCATAATATATATTCACATTCCTATGATGATGCGAACTTTACTATGAAAAAGCCCCTGGAATCTCGCAATTTATTGTCCAAGTTGTGAGGATCCGATAGAAAAGTTCCACAACTTTTGGCCATAAATCGTTAAATCTGCATATAAAGGCTTGAGATTCATAGTTTGTGAATAGATAATTTATTTATGGTAGATCTACAGTGATTGTTGGTATTTTATTCAATTGTTCCATAATATAGGGCTAGGTATATTGTATGTCTGATCTGGTTTTGCAGATGCTCTAGGTTTTCCTTTGAGGATGTCCTCGAATGAAAGTCCTCCATTTACTAGTCCTTGATCCAAATCTTCTCCTTTTGGAAGACTATATATGGATACTCCCCCTGCTCCCTTTTGATAGCTTGGTCCAGGAGAGCCTCCTCGAAGCCTCAAATTTTATACAATGATGGATGATGAAAGATGTTGTATCTTGTAATCTCAGCTCGTCTTGCATGGACTTTCCTCCACAAATCAGGTTATGAAGGGGCATCAAAATACCCAGAATATGCACGATATTTTTCTTCAGTTGGTTGACGCTCTCTGAAGCCTGAACCCATAATAGAATTGATTTTCCATTTGGGGTTTTGATAGATATTTGGTAGGATGATTTGGTTCTCGGATCCATCTCCCATTCTAGATAATCATGGAGATCATCAACCATAGCACAATCGATAGAATAATCAAAGACCCTCGCTACATGATCCAATAAGGAAATCCCCCCATTGCGATTGTCCTGAGAGAAAACAGATTGTTGTGGAGCCACTCAAAACAGGACTAAGGAATCTAGATTTGGTCAAATCAAAGGCCGATTTTCAACTTAGAACTCAAGATCTAGAAGGTTTGGCCAAATCATAGGTCGATCTTCAACTTGGAACACTAGATCTGGAAGGTGGTAGGGTGTTCTATGTAGGGCATCATGAATCAATGAGAATAACTCCAAATTTGACCTAAGCAAATGTCGATCTATGACTGAGGAGTCGAGATCTGCATAAAGGTGAATTATCTATGGATCTTGGTTCCTCGTATATCTTTGGCTGCAGCTTTGCCAAAGCAGACCCATCTTCTCAGGGACACGACTCACTTCCAACATTACCATCGAGATCCCTTAAGTTGTGGAGAGCGAGTATATGGGGGCTTAGCTCTAATGTTTGATTGATGATTGTCTATGTGGCAATCTGCATCATCTAGATGACAAAGAGCGAATATTGATGGAGCTAGACCTCTCCTCAGAACAATCGAGGCTATTGTTGTGTTTGCCATATCGTCCTTCTTATCTTTCTCCAAACTACGCCTCAATCAAAAACCAATTAGCCAAAGTTTATTTATTTATTTATTTTTAATCGAGGAAATTTTTTAACTTTATTCAACCTGAAAACAGGGACAAAATTACATTTTGTAGATGATCGAGGGCATTACAGACATATCAACCAACAAGCCTACCAACAAAAAAGATCTCAAATCTCCCCTATGAACATACCTCTAAAACCCAAATATCCATAAAACATCTATAAAAAACTAGGCACAGGCCGCTCAGGTAGCCCCCATAAATCCCCAAAAAACCTTAGAGAAAAAACCCTTGGACAAAGACTAAGAAAAACTAAAATTCCAAGAATGGCCACTAAAAACCTTGAAATGGAAGCAAAGAAACCTTGAAACCCCAAAAAAATAAACCAAGGCATAGGCCATCCAAAATACAAGACAAAACGCAGCATCCACAACAGCGTCAGGTCCTCTGCAAAGGAAGAAAAAGAGGCATGAATTCAGGGTTGAAAATGACAAAAGTCCACCATAACCTCAATCACAATTGTAATCTATATTGTGGGGGCGGTGCCTTCCCAAGGCGACATCAAACCCCAAGTACATCATTCCCAATAATCAACTGAACGAATCATGAAAGTTTATGAAGGATCATGCCCTGATCTGTAAGTTCATGGGCATTCGGTTAAAGCAAGATATAGTAAAATGGATCCAAAATAATGGAGGTTAGTGGGTCCAATAGAACTTTGACTGAGGGCTAAGGGTTTCTTCACATTGATCTTTGCAGGTCTAGAAGACCACAAGAGAATGGTAGAAAATAACTCTTATTTCATGTACAATGTTGGATTATTTATGCATTTTAAGGAGGAATGTTATTATTCAAAAAAATCTATAAATCTCGAATATCATGATGATATCTAGACCGAGCCAATGGACTATGAACATGTCTCGTTCAAATTTAGAAGACACCATGAGTATGATTACTTGTATTATGACTTCCTATTGGTTTTGCAACAAAACTAGGCACAATCTAGCCCCCAAACTAATGCTAGGTTTTAGGAGGTAGTTAATTGAAAAAACTGAAACCAATGGAACCAGATGCCTAAGACATATCTAGAGAGGAATGTGTAAGAGAAAGGTCCCCTAATCTAGAACAAATTTCAAGCTCAACAGAGGAAGAGATTATTATGTCCAAGCATGCAGATCAACCAATGGAATTGAGGGGAATGCAGTTATTCTAAGGGATAAGCCAAACCTTAAGTGAAAAACACCTAAAAAAGATTATGATGCACCAAATATAAAGGATCTACTTGCTAGCACTGATATGATCCTAGATGTAGTAGATCAACTGGAAAACCTTAGATTGAATGAGAAAATAATGCTTGAGTTCCTGAAAACTTCAACAAAAACATAGGCTACAAACATCCCCACATAGAAACTCAAGAATTTATTTCACTTGTATGCATAATGTAAGCATACCCACCTACAACCAAAACGGGAACACAGAGGAGTCATAGTCCCAAGGGGGAATACCTCACACACTAGTAAAAGTAAGGGCCATGCACCAAGAGAGTGGAGCCACAAAGGTAAAAAACCACACAAGAGGTAATAAGAACTACTGGGATTTTTGTATAAATTCAGCGTAGAATAATGATATCACAGAGTATTTCCACTTCATTTCTCCAGATCCTTAATGATAACACGAAATATAGAGGGCCTCAATAGCATGGGTAAATTGAGGTACCTGAAGGATATAATTGTAAAAGAGAAAACAAAGTTAGTATTGTTGCAAGAAACGAAGGTATTGAGAGTAAAGCTCGAATAAATCATGGGGACATGATGGAGAGGATGTGAGCTCATGGCCATATACACAAGAGGAAATGCTAGATGGTTGGCCCCTCAATCCTAGGGGAGAAAAATGATTTTTTTTCCAACATGCTTCGTTTGAGAATCATTCACCAAGATGATTGTTGGATCTGGGGGGGACTTCAACCTAATAAAACACCTGGAGGAGAAAACGGGAGGAGTTTAGATGCCTAGATCAATATTCTCAATTATTCATAAACACTATCTAGGAGTTAAAAGGGTCACAAACATAGATATTAACAACGAGACCTTTATTTGGAGTAATTGTGATTGAGGAACGCACCAAGTAGCTTGTTGTTTGGACCAATTCTTCCTCTCTAAGGGATTATTAGGAAGGGATGTGTTTGTAGAAGTAATTGTTTTGATGTGTCTATGCTCAGATCATTGACTTGTTAGATCGAAGACTGATCTTAATATGATCCCCAAAAATAAGCCATTAAGGTTTGAAAGATTTTGGCTAAAAAAAGAGGATTTCATGCACTTAGTCAAAGAATGGTGACACAAAAGTGAAGTTTGGAGTATAAATCTATTAGATACCTTTCAACTTGAGTGAAACACCTCAAATTTAGGATAAAACTGTGGAACAAGGAGTTTGTTGGTAGTTTTTTGGTTGAGAAGCACATGTTAGATTCCCATATGGAGGAGATCCAACAAGAAATCATTAAAGAAAGGCAATTAGAGGTACAAATCAATGAAGAAGGCCACATTATGGAAGAACTAGAGCAAAGGAATAAGCAAGAAGAAGTTAGAGACAAAAATCTAGAATTTAGTGGTCGCGAGAGGGGGAGCGCAATACCAAATTATTCCGTAAAGCTATGATCAAGCACAAACATAACAACCAAGTTTTCTCTATTAATTGAAGGGATGGAATATACTTATTCAACATGAGGAAATTAAGAATGAGTTGATCTGTTATTATGAATACCTACTCATGGAAGTGGATCTAAATAAGGATGAAGCAGTCACATGCATCATCGCCCATATTCCTAAATTGATAAGTGAGGAGAAAAACTTAGCACTGATGATGGAGATAACATTTGGAGAGGTCGAGGAAGTAGTTAAGGAAATGTTGAAAGTAATAAAGTATCGAGTCCAGATGGATTCACAATAAATTTCTTCAAATAATGTTGGTATTTTATTAGTAAGGAAGTCTTTCTTAACTCTCATCCCCAAGAACGAAAATGCCTATGAGTCAAGAATTTTTTGAACATTTCTCATTGTAATGTCTTACATAAGATCATCTCATTAGGCTTTGTGAAAAGGCTTAAACCCGTGTTCAATTCCATCATTTCTCTAGAACAAACAGGATTCATGGAAGGGCAACAAATCCTCGCTGGCATGGTTACAATTCATAAGGTAAGTCACTCTCTTAGATAATCCAAAACGCCAGGTAAATATTTTCTACTACATGTTAGTTGTACATATAAAATACATTCTGGAGCTTATTTTACTTAGTTTACAAAGACGAAACCACAAACTTTTAAACATTTTCAAAGATAACCAAATATGCCAAATAATCTTCTTTCCATTTCATCTCTTTACTATTTTTCCATTTACAAGGCCCAAAAAAAAAGGTACATAATTTGATTTCACCTTTTAGCATCTTTCTAGGCGACCAAATCATCTCTTTACTATTTCTCCATTTACAATCCTGAACACTAAAAAGGCAAAGAAAAATTGATTTGCACCTATTAAATCGAGTGACTTGTAGAATTCATCCGAACAAAATTTATGAGTTTCATTAAAGGAATTCTTGTTTTGTACAAAACGTAACATCTGATATCATCTTCACAGCCAAAATCCAAAGACATTTTACAATACACAAAACTTGCATTAGATATCATCTTCACAGCCAAAATTTGAAGACATTTTACAATATGCAAAACCTTAGTTATCAACTTGAGAATGGACAGTTAGAATATACAATTGCACTTTGAAGATGGATATAATTTTGGCACTTGATGGGAACAAAGTGATGGACTGGATGTCTAATGCTTAGCTTATCCAGGTTGGTATGAATCAACATTGATGAATTTGAATCCTAGTCTTCAAGTGAAATAGGGTAGAAACTATTCAACACATCCATCATAAGACATAGATTATATCCTTGGTGCAATGAAACATATATAAAAGACAAAAGTTGAATGTAAATTTGATTGTTTAAGACAAACAAAGATGATATGCTATGAAGATATATTGTTGACAAGTAGAAAAAGGTTATTTGGAATCTGTGCCTAATCTCTTAACTAGTGGATTAGTAGAATTTGTGTCTAATGTTTTTGTTCTTAGGAATAGTGGTCTTTGACAATGTCAATGGAATTTGAGATATTGAAAGCCAATTAAAAAATAAAATGAGCGCTTTAATTTAGGATAATTGATTTTGGCTTTTACTATTAAACTCTATCATATGTTATAAGTTGGGTTAGAAGGAATTTAATTTGCTAATGTTGCCTTTTCTCTCAATTGAGGATTGAAAATGAAATCCTGTAAAACACTCCTATTCCAACTATAGGATGACAAGGTGCAAAATATAATATTGATGGCCCATATGCATTCTGGTTCCAATTTACTCATATTTTGTATTTCGCCCTTTTGTTTTGTATTTGAGTTATACAATAGAGAAACAAAGTTCTTAATCTTTTGCATGCTTTCACAATGTTTGAAATTGTTGAATTGGTTTTCAGTATCAACCACATCAATGATTTTTGCTCTAAATGTTGCAGCTGACACTTTCATTGTCATCATGTAAGAGTAGCAATTTAATGCTACTCTTTCCTATGCTACTTCCTTACGACGTTTCCATTGCAACATGTGGTGCAATTGCTAGTTATTGCTTGGATAACCCAATATATGGGAGATGTGTAGGTGTAATGTAAGAAAGTATATAAACATTTTTACATGTGGGCTCAATATATTAAAATTATATTAATATATTCAATTTATAAGATGTAAAGGATGTGTAAACATTTACATTTCAATTAAATAATAATAAATATCAAAAGTAATATAAAGTGCAGTATGGGGTGATGTTGTAGTGTTTGAAAAGAAAAAAAAAATCAATTCAATTTTTTGTATAGGATTTTTGTTTTTATTAATATTTTTTTTTGTAAGCTTAGTAGTACCTTTCATTTGTTCATCTATAAACAAACAGGGTACAATTATATAAGTCATTTGGTGACCTCAACCTTGCTAGTGGGAAACCAAATATGTTGGCCACCGAATCACATTATAAGCCATCCAAAACATAAATAGTTTGAGTCTTTTTAGCTAAGCCTTATAAGGTTGATAGTCTAGAAATCAACTAGTAAACGTCATACTGAAAACATAAATGCTACCCGACATATACAACCAAAATTAACAATGATAAATTCGTCCCACTAATCATCTGACGATTCCACCAGAGCAGGATCTTTAGCACTTGATCATGGCAATTCAGATTGCGATAGACATGGGATATGCCACCGATGCGGCCCAAACGAGCGTTCTAATTCTGCAACTAACATTGAATGAGCTGGAGCTCATTTTGAATGTCTCGTAGACCCAACCCGACCTCAATGTGTGTCTTTGAGTTACTGGTCACAGCCATTGCTTTCGCCACTATGCACTTCATTAACCAGTAAAGATGAAAGGACTTTTTGAACGGGGTGAAACAACTATGCGTGTACCCAGAGTCCATGATTAGTTACCCTAGTCTTCGGCTAGCATTTCAAGCTCAACATGCAAATTCAACTATGCTTCCTAGTTCACAATCAATTGTTTCACTTGTGTCAGGGTCCCTTCACAGTAAGCATGGACCATGGCCCGCAGATTCTCAAAGATTGTTTTTCAACCCATTTGTCGCGCAATCCCCTGCCACGTTATTCCCTATCGTGTTGTTCCCTACTGCGTAGTCCCCTGCCATGCAATCCCCCTCTGTGTCGTTCCTTGCCGCGTAGTCTCTCACCACTCAGTCCTCTGCCACTCAATTCGACCGGAAGATAGACCTACCTCTTTACCTTTATCTTCCAAATGTCTTATGCATCTTCCACCTCGGTTTGAGGCACCACCGCGAGGCTGAATGATCCGGTTGATCAAAATACTGCTCAAAATTGGAAGCGTGCGACATAGCTCGAAACCTTTATGGTTGGATATATATCAACAATCTGAATCCAATGCAACTCATTTCACAAAATCTGACATCAAATGCTCCCATAAATGCATTCTGATTGTTTTGTCAAACATGTGAATTTTGGTAAAAAGGATAACTGACTGTACATTTTGGGTTAGTGGTAGGTTGGCATGTGGCCTCTATTGATTGGTTTAAAAGATTCAAAATTTTCATGGTCCCGTGGTTTCTCGACAAGTGGCACTGTCTTACTGGTTGCGACACGGCAAGTTTTTATTGGTTTATGGCTTGTTTGAGGTGGCCAATGAGTGAGTGCCACGTGGGCCAACTAGTGGCTTCCATATGGCCTCCTCATGGCGACCAAAATTTGGGTTGAGGGTCGAAAAACACCCCCAGATGTTCAAAATCGAGAACACACACTCATCAACCAAGAACCACATCAATGCCCCACCACGTTGTTTCTTATTTTATAAAGTATTCAAAATGTATTTAAATGTTTATATTGGCGCATATTAGGGGAGGATTCGGGCTAAGCCCTAGCCTCGGCCACCCATGAGCCACAAGATCGCGGGCGGGGGGGCTGAGGGCTAGGGCCTAGCCCAACCTACGGTCAAGGTCACGACACCCACACAACGAAGCCTTCACATGACCAATTGCCAAAAATCGGAGTGCAAATGCAGTTGAGGGGGCCAACCCTTAAGTGCCAGCCCCGGGTCATATAAACCTCCACGTGACGACCAGCGTGAGAGTACAAGGGCACTAGCTGGAGGGGGCTATCCCCAAGTCATGTTAACTCCCATATGCCCAAGAGAGCGGTGGATAAAGGGGCCAACCCCTAGAGGGTTAGAACAAGGTCTTATGGGGTTGCATGGAACCAGGGGTGTGCTCTAGACAGGGGCCAGACAACAACCCCAAAACTCGGCCCCCTACATAGTCATATGGCTGCAATGTGGCTGAAATTTCAGGATTGGGGATTAATGGTGCCCTTAACTGTCTTACAATTTTGCCCGCCAAGCGGGAATAGTGTCAAGTTTTATGCGTTGGTTCTATATTTGGGGCGCTCAAGACAGGTTGAGGCTGAATTGTAGGATGGTTAGATGTAGAATTGGGTAAAAGGAGAAAACAAGCATAACTTTCTTAGTTTTTAACCAAATGAGGTGTAGAAAGAATCAAACAGGGGTTTTCTTTACTGTTATGGAGCCATTGGAGCTATTATTTCATCATTTTGAGCACTGTAACTTGTTGTAAAAACATATTTTTTAGCATAATGGAAGAGGCCCAATATTGGAAGCTGAACCAGGAGATGTAGCCCAAGAAAGGGGAAAACTTCTTTATCATTTGTTGCCTTATGTGTTTTAGATGTGCTACATTGTATCTTTTTGATTGTAAAATTTAGTTTACATTTACTTGTTTATGTGTTTAGTAAGTTGATCCTCTACCCAAAACACATAAAATTTTAACTTGCAAATTGTTGAAAAATCTTCAAGTTTCACATACAGATCACTGAGACTTCACCATATCTGCCAAGGTCAGGCCTCCTTTCTTCTCCCTTCTCCTGCCTTCCCGCGCTCATGACCCAACCCACTATATAGAGACCAGAAGTGAAGACAGTGGAGGTGAAATTGGAATATAATTTGTACAAAGAACCACCCAAAAGACATGCATTAACTTAACAAATGACCAGAAAAAACAAATAAAATGCGGGACAACATTGCTTCCCTTCAGAATTATACCACCTGAACCAACATGCATGTATAATTAATAACCCTTCTGGAGGTGGGAGGTATCACAAGAATAAAAATGATGTCCCCCATTACCCCCTGAGCCCTGTAGACTTGGTGCTGATCATTTTTCAAAACCCTTGCTCACCACAGGGCTTGCCCCGATAGATCAAACTTAAATCAGGTAACCCAATCATCAACATGCAGAGAAAACATCATGAGAATAAACTGGAAACTAGTAAACATGCCCATACAAAAAAGGATATTGCTAAAAAATATAGAAATCGACATTACATAATCGAGAAGGCCTATATTTCCAGTCACAGAAACTGCTAATTTAAATAGTGTTTCTTTTCCCCTTTGGGCGCAAAGTTTAATTCGAGTAGCATCCCCCCACCCAGGATACAAAGATAACATTATAGCATACCAGACTTTATATGCCACCTTCGACCAGAGACAGGAAACATCTGGGTATACCTCTCGCGTTCCTAGCGTCGTGAACCTGTAACCAACAAACTTAGGCTCCTTAAGAAGTTGAGGACCTGAGTTTATACGCTGGATATATAGTCTTAACTCCACCTTCGCTCCCACTACCTGTAGGCACCAAGGATTACCAACCTTCACATCATGGATCTACCAAGGTATGTGACGTTGCATATTATCAAAGTGAATACGTGTGTGAGGGCATGGGGGAAACCACCCACCATCCCAAAACAAAAAAGTCTTTGTCATATCAATCAAACCCAAGCGAGCCTCCATCTATTTCACACCTCGATTGCAGATTCTGATTAGGAGCCAGGTCCTGGTTCAGGATCAAATTCAATTGGTTCATTCTTGCTTCCCCAATCTCTCTCATCCAAGGCTTATCTATTTTCACTCTCGAGTGAAGACAACCCCATTTTTCTAAGGAGTCTGCAGCTTTGCTACCAGTTAGGCAGACATGTGAAGGGATAATATATTTGAAATCTTGAATAAGTTCACTGATGTCTTAGATCAAGCGATCCATCCTCCAAGTTTTACTAATATTTTCCCATTGGGACCCTTGGTTAAGCTTTTTAATAATATCTATGACCAGAGAAGAGTTGCCTTCCACCACCATTTTTCTCAGCCCTTCCCTTCTAGCTATTATCAAACCATGTTTAACAACATTGAATTTAGCTTCGTTCTTACTTGCCATGCCACAATCCAAAGCATATATTCGGACAGCGCGACCCTGTGAATCCCTAATGACCCATCCAAATCCTGCATCCCTGGGGTTACCTTTGGATGCCCCATTGAATTTTAACTTGAGAAAACCCTCAAGGAGGCATGAGAAGCGAGAAGGAGATTGACTGGGAGGAAACTTTAATTTCCAAGATGAGGGTGCAAGCATTTGTAGGGATAAGTTGGGAGTAGACAATATCCGCACTTCTTGGGGATTGACCTTCCAATCATCAGAATGCCATTTCTTTGGTAGTATAGATTCTCTTACATTTTGGAGTATTCCTTTCCAGATTTCCAAGTGTGATAGTTTATGGTCTTTGAAAATCCTTATGTTCCTTTCCTTCCATACTGCGCATAAAAGAAAGCCGAGAGATACACACCAGGCTCAATTTACAAGTAGACTGGAAAACATTCCTTTCCTCCAACTCCTAATGGTGGATCGAACACTGGTATTATCACAGTCTAGATGGCCAAAAAGAGTATTTATATTATGCCAGAGCTGGGCTACAAAGGGGCATAAATTCAGGATATGCTCTATGGTTTCAATCTGAAAGGCACAAATATTGCAGAAAGGGGGCCCATGGATTCCTCTCTTTTGTAATTGGTCCCAGGTGAGAATCCTGCCACTGCACACTAACCACAGGATGTACATTACTTTCGGCAAAAATTGTCCCATCCATATTGTCCTCTTGAGTGGATTGTATTGATTCGGGTGCTCCTTTCTTGCCAATTGGTAAGCTTCTTTTATGGTGAACATACCTTTGACTTTATAGCCCCACCTGAGAATGTCATGTCCTTTTAACGATGCAATTCTTCTAGTGCGCAACTCAGAGTCAAACGCATCCCATTGATTTGAGTAAGGAGGGTTATGCTAATTTTGCTTTGTTTTCCATTGTCTCCATTGATTCCCGGGGGTCGGGTTCAAAAATTGATTAACCATCATGATGTGGGGTTTATTAGTGAAAAGGAAGATCTCCGCCAAATCCTGGTAACTCAAGAGCTTTTCCTGTTGTTGCCACGAATCTAGCCAGAATAGAGTTCTCCTCTCATCTATGATTTCCCATAATGTATGGTTGCAAATTAACTCTTTATTCTCAGAAGCTAAGTTCCAATTTGAGGATCTGCTTGGGGTTCTTTGCATTCTCAATCTTTCCTATGTGGTTGAAGGCATGTTATATTTCTGGCCCCAAATGATCTTCCAGAGTACCACCTTGAATCCATTTCCACCAAAATTTTGTTCCCATCACTTGGTTAAGTATAAAGGGATCCCGAAGACCTAACCCCCCTGCCATTTCATGTTTAGTCAACCGATTCCATGAAAGGAGTGCCCATTTTTTAGCTTATTGAGCCCCCTTACATAAGAATTTTTTGAAGATAGTTTTCATATCAGAACAAGCAGTTTTAGGAGCAGATAGACCTGAGAGTTGATATATTGGGATCGATTGCAGCACCAACTTCAGTAGAGCCACCCTCCCAACAATGTTTAGGGTTCAGAAAGACCAGTTTTGAAGTCAACATTAGATTCACTCAAGGAGGGTTTTCGAACAGGATATCCTAAGAGAGTTAGTCACTAGGGGAATTCCCACGTATTTGGATGGAAGGGAGCCAATGCAGAATCCCAAGATCCTGGCCAAGAAAGATTGGGAAGGAACCAGGGTGTTAAAGAAAAATATATTGGATTTCTCATTATTGATCTAAGTACCAAAATCTTGCTTAAAGTCTTGCAATATGGATTCCTGAAGGGAGACTTGATAAAATAACATTATATCATCCACAAATTGTTGGTGAGATAAAGGAAGGTCATTGCCCCACAAACGAATTCCTTTTAAATGGCCAGACTGAACAATTGATTTTATATATCTTCCCGCCCTTCCGCAACCAAAATGAAGAGGAAGGGTGAGATAGGGTCACCTTGACGGAGGCCTCTTGACACATTGAAGGTGCGGGAGGGAAATCTATTGATGATAATCGAGAATACGAGGGAGGAAATGAGAGAGGAAATCCATTGGATCCATCATTGGTCAAAACCAAAGGCTTTCAATATGCTCATAAAAAAAGGTCCTTACCCAAAATAGGCCAGGCCGCCTAAAAGAATTATTCAGTGAAGCTCTCAGGTCCTGGGGCTTTGTTCTTTGCCAGGCCTTTTACTACCTCCTCAACTTCTGCCACAGTGATGGTTCTCATCAGTGTTAGATTTTGGTCTCTACTTACCAATTGTGGAATGTGTCTTGTAATGCATCTAATTGGTTATGATCTATCTTGATTCGGTTATGACAGGAGGTTATGAAAGTGGTCAACCATAAGGTTTTCCATGTCTTCATGTTGTACTAGTCGGTTCCCCTGCGCATTAAGCAACGCAAAGATACGATTGTGGTGCCTATGTTGGATCATAGCTTTGTGGAAGAAACGAGTGTTTCTCTCCCCTTCCCACAACCATTGAACCTTGGATTTTTGTTTCCAAAGTATCTCTTCCTGCTTTCTTCAGCCTTCTATATGAGTTAGGATTTTTCCTTCTTCTACTATTAGGGGCCCCGAACACCCTTGGTTGATCATATGTTGTTGTACCTTTTGCATGTGGGCTTGTAGGATTTCTTGGTCTTTCTTAATGTGACCAAATTACGATTTGCTCCATTTTTGTATCTGCTGCTTGAGATCCTTCAGGTGGAGTTGAAAGGTGTGCATACAATTGCATCCTTGAACCGCACTAGCGGTCCACCAATCCTTTACTTTGTCTAGAAAGGATGTGTTTCATAACCAAAAGGACTCGAACATGAAGGGTCAATTACATTGGCCCAACTTAAGGTCCATTTCCAATCGGATTGGCCAATGGTCAGACCCAAGACATGGCATAATGGAGGATTCAAAGAAAATGCCCATACTGAAAAGGTCTTTAAAGGCCAAGAATCTATCTAACCTAAAGGCAACTTAGTGGGTTCAACCTCTCTAGTTGTTCCATGTGAATATCTCGTTGATGGTTGGAATATCTACTAATTTTAAATACATTATCCAAGTTCGAAAGAGATCCATTTATGGCTCCTGTCGTCTTATCCCATCCTTTTTCTCTTCTAGCGAGGTTATGAGGTTAAAATCTCCCCTAATCAGCCAAATTTTTTCCTCACTCATTGTGTGAAGCTTTCCTAAATGTTGGAGGAAATCTTCTTTCTCCCCTGGAATATGAGGACCATAGACTGCCGATAGTAATACCCATTCTTTGGCCCCAATTTGTCTGAATCTTCCAGATAAAATACAGGGCATACTAATTCAATGGTCAAAAATAATCTTAGTAGGGTTCCAGAGTATGACAATGCCCCCCTGCGCTACCCCTTGAATCTAAATATATTACTTCATACCTGGGACACATCCAATTGAGCATTGCTTCAATTCTTGCCCCTATAACCTTAGTTTCCTGGAGCAACACTATTTGGGGTTTCTCCTTTTTTGGGCGTTCCTGCAGATATCTTTGTTTACCTCGGCTATGGAGGCCCCTCACATTTTGGAGATAACAATCATGGAGAGACTTTGTTAATTTGGTGGAAAACCGTCAATAGCGGTACCACCCATCCATAATTTACTATTGAATCTCCTACCATTTGGATCATTTCGTGAAGGTTTTTCCTTCCACGTTTCTTACCTCCCTTATTTTGGCTTCCGGGTTGCTGCGAGCCTCCCAACTGGGAACAATAATATTAGGTGGATCAAGTGTCTTTTGACTCTGCTTTGCCTGATATTGCTAGAACGTGTCCCGGTAGAGCTTCTTTTGATCCTCCGTAATGAACCTCTCATCTAGATTCCTCCATTCATGCAACAGTGATTTCAAAATCTATTCTTCACTACTCAGATCCTCCTTTGATGTGTCAATATCCATGATCGTGTGTCTGGTGGGCTGCTCTTATTCTCCTTTGTCCGAGGGTTCCATCAGGCTTTTCGTTTTGGCTTAGGATTTCTTTTGGTTGGTTCTCTCCCTTATGTCAATTCTTTTGGCTGATCTGCGACTTTGGAACTTCCCCCATATCCTGCAGAACCCCAAAATGATTTTGATTCTCTGGATTTCGTTGCTTTATTGTCAAATGCATTTGGGCCTGTTTCACATTCTTCTTCTTATGTGAGACCTCTTGAAAACCTTCATTATCCCCTTGTGGTGAAGTCGTTTATTTGGCCTAAGACCCAACTTCGGGTTCTATTTGATTTAATGGGCAGGCTTTGTACAAGTGGTCATACTCATGGCATCAACGACAACGAAAAATGATGTGCTCGTAATCCAAAGGTTGCTGCCAAATCTCATCTTGGTATTCTAGTTCTACAAATTCAGAGAGGGGTTCAATGATATTCATGTAGACACAGATGTAGGCATACGAAGTGTATCTCCTCCAACGGGTCAATTAAGCTACTTTCGCAATCTTCCAATGAAGTTGCCTATCCTTTCCAGAATTTCTGGATTCCAAAAATATACCGGTAGAGCGAAGAGGCCAACCTAGGTGGGGGCGACCATAAATTGTTCCTTATTCAGATTTTAGCATTCCTCCCAATATCTCATAAAAAGCCATGCATTGTAGTAAAAGTATGGTAAATTTTCAAAAACCCTCTCCTTATCCTCCAGACTGGCTAATATTAGTGTAAAAGACCCTCAATATCCAAGCTTCAGATCTATATGGCCTTTGGGTTGCCATTTTAGCTGGATCAATTTGATCAAATCCTTTTCTGATGGCCAAATCCTAATAAATTTGCAGATGAGGGTATGATTCTTCATGTACTTGCAGTAGTTCTCCAATATGTTGGAGGGTATCATGAATTTGGGTTTATTGGTTGCGCGTGGGACGCATTGCTTGCAAATTCGTGCTTGCCATTGGGCTCCCGTTACATGTCCCTCATTAGGGGTGACTTCTTGGCCATGCAACGTTCCTGTTTTTCCATTGGTTTCACCTGCTGCCAAACTTCGATAGGAGGGGATCTCTCCCCCCCAGTTGGGGCGCACATATCCCCCTGTCAGAGCCTTCTAGTATGAAAACGTTGGTTGCAAAGAATTCAGATCTGATGCTGTCATATACTTCAATATTTGCTTGTAACCCTAGCAGAGCTCATTCTTCCCAACATGTAAAAATATGATGCGATAATATATTATTATTAATAATATTATGAATAACATTTTTTTGTTTGTTAAGCTTGGCAGGACCTTTTCATTTTCTATTCAATCATAGGCAAATTTACACCACATAGATTGGCTAGGTGGCCTCAACTTGCTCAAGTGGGGAACCAAGTTTGTTGGGCACCTATCTGCCTTGTAAGCCATAAAAAAACGATATAGTTTTAATCTCTCAAACTAAGCTATATATGTCTCTGTTTCGTGTCAATACTCTATATTTCTATTTATACATATACTTGCATGGCGAAAATTAAAAGCTAACCGCATATAAAACAAAAGTAAGCATAGGAAAATGACTAGCCCTTCTGCTCCTCCGAGGCCGATTCCATAGGTGTCGGGTCCTTGACTGTTGATTTGGGCATCTCAGATAGTTCTAGGATGCAAAGAATGTGTCTTTCAATTATGTCTGGCCTAATGTCTTGCTTATGGAGTTGGAATTGTATTTTCTGCGGGTCTTGTTTATAGCTCAGAATACCTTGGAGTGAAACCACCATGCCCACCAAGATCTGTTCCATTGCTTTGCCCAACAAGATTTTCATTAGCCAATAAAGGTATAAGGTCTATTTGAACTGCGTAATTCTTCCTCTGGTGTTGCCAGGATCCGGGACTAGGACCCTCTAGTTTTCCATATCCTCCTCAATCTCACTGCCCTGCTTAATTTCCTCTTCCCATTCTTCTAACAGCTTCTGAATTCCTTCATTAGTATCCTCACGGTAAGCCTCAGCAGCTTCACTGATAAGGTTTTCTACCGATTTTCTCCCTCTGCAGGGCTCTGATGTGCTCGACTTCTTATCCTTCCTAGGGACCTGGCATCGCCTTCCTTGTCCACGACCTCTTGCAGGGCGAGCCATATCAGAAATTCTTGAGACCCGTTCATAGCAACAATTTGTTAAGCGAAAACAATTTAATATAATATGACTTTGGTTCCTTCCTTGAATTGCATTGACAGTGAGGTCAGTCTCATTGTACTCCTCTCCTATCCTTTTACTATCGGAGCCAAAGTCAGAATGGGTGAAGAACTAGCCCCCAGAGGGGGCCAACCTCCTGCAACCCTCTGTCACGCTACACCTCCATACCCAGTACCTCACAATCACAGTCAGATAGGCGTCCCCTTGCCAAGGCCAAGCAAGTAAGCCCAACCTCAGGCCAACAGGTTGCCAAGTAGTAATTGTAAACCCTTTCCCCTCAACCCAGGAAATTTGAGCAAGGTCATTGTCTTTTTCATGCCCAAATTTCCACTCTAAGTCCCTAACGTTTCCATATCCACAATAGATTTTCCTAATAGCCCAACAAGTGCATTGGCTGCGGTAGGATGGCCTTATTCCTATACAACATCTTGACTGATCCGCCCTTCCCCTAACATCCGTCTCATTGCCACAACCCACATGCCTCCTGCGGCCAACCTTGCACCAACCACGGGTTGCAGTACCCAGGTTCTCTGTACCAAACAACACAAGGTCAACATCACAGAGGCTAGAGGTGATACCCGGCAATCGCAAGACATAGACGCAGAACCAAGCAATTACAACCAGTTGCCTACCGCATTGCCACCAACGATTCTCAACCCCCCAATCGACATTCCTACTTTTCCTCCTCTCCCACCAGTAGAAACCTAAACATGTCGTCATTGCAATGAAGGAGAAAAGCCGAAAAACATACCTGTATACAATCGCAATCCATCTCTAAGCTTGATGCCGAGGATGCCGTCACCCTCCCTTTCCCCTGCACCAACTCCTTCCGCGAGCCAACACTCCAGCTTCACCCACTTGTCTGCCGTGCTCTCCTATACATCCTACCTCGCCACCTTCTCTACCACCTTTCCCACCACCCTTGCATGCACTCATGCCAAGGGCCACCGCACCCATCGCCTTGAGCGTGTGGGGGCAACAGTGCATAAATCATAGGTACTTGTCATTATTTTCCCCAGGTTGTCCCAACCACCGACTCACACCCCGATCGAGGTTATGAATAGCATTTTAGATTAAAAAAATCATATATATATATAGCAACTATAAGTTAAGATCCATTTTACTTTATAAATTAAAATAATGATTCTGTAACCATATTTAAATTTAATAAATAAGCACATAAACACTTTAATTCTTATACTATAACAATATTTTTACCCATAAATATTGACACTCACTTTACCATAGATATTATTAACTTGTAAATAGTCTTTGTTATAATATGATGGGCTAGTACCATGACTAATCAATACTACATGCCCAAAAACCATCTCTCATCTCACAATCAAAATATTTTATTTAAATTTATTCTTATTACTTTTGAGATATATATAGACTCTTTATCAAGATATAAATAATAGTTATAGATAAAAATCCATTTTATTATATAAATTAAAATAATAATTTTGTAACTATATTTAAATTTCACTAATAAACAAATAAAATTTTAATATTTACAATATAACATTATTTTTAATCACTAATACTCATCCCCACTTTACCATAAATATTATTAACTTGTAAATAGATTTTGTTACAATACCATGACGAGTACCATGGTTCATTAATACCACATGCCAAAAAACCATGCCTCATTTCACAATCTCTCTCTATAATTTTATTACATTTTTGTGCAAAGAGACACCATCCAACCTATTATGGAAGAGATGTTGTAATATCATGTCATACTATGTTATCTAAACATTTTGACTTAGTCAAATTATATTAAAAAATATTAATTAAAGTGATTAATTATAATTATTAGTTAAATCATTTTGACTCCAAAAAAAACTTGCACATCTTTTGATACGGTGGTTGTGGTTAGAGTACATAAAAAGTGATATCTTCAAATAAATCTAAGTCTACTAGTACAAATATTCCATTAGCATAAAAATTCCCTATCTTAATAAAATAATACCATATCATTATTTAATAATAAACCATTATTAAATTTCAATACTGGAAAAATGGGCATATAGAAAATTTTAATAATTCACCACTTTATTAATCAATTCCAATAAAAAATAGTAAAATTTATAACCGCTCCTTTATTGGCACCCAGATTTAAATTTATCATTAACACAACACTGACCCATTTTTACCCACCCATTTTTACCCACTTCATCAGCCGTTATGAACAGTGGCTTCTTTTTAACTCCATGGCCATCTATAAATTCTAATACTCTTCAGGTAACCTTTATTCCCAGCAATATATTTACACATCCTCTTCTACTTTTGCCTTTGGTTGGGGAGCCTGCAAATAGAAATTTGTAAGCATTGTTTTCATTTGTGGCTTTTGTCAGTGGGTATTTCGTTGCAATTGAACTAATGGCGGAGGGAGGCAACCAGGTCAGTATTGAGGATATGGCGGCTCTGGCTGTAAGTACAGCCTTCGATTGGAGATCCCCTGCAGAAGCAAGGCAGCGTGCTACTTTCTATCTCGAATCTGTATGTCTGAAAAACCCGTATCACATTTCGTTAATTTTCTTTAGTTTTTCTCTTCTCCTGGTTTGTAATGTCAACGAGGTCTTAATGGACTAAATACAAACATCTTAAGTTCCTTGTTCTTCTTTTACATGTACAAGCAGCTTCTTCTCATCTGGCAGTATTTCTAGCTCAACGGGTATATGGGGTGCTCTGTTTAGTTACGAAAGCAATCACAAGTAGAACAAGGAACAAGTGAAAAAGGGTGATCAAGAGTGATTGTATTGATACCGAGTCATATAGGACATAATGGCTATAGTCTATAATAGATAAAACATGGTATAGTATAAAATACACAACACACAAAAGATTACTCTACTGCACAGGGTGGTATTAATGGCCAGTCTGAGCTGATTGATATATGATTAATTGTGACTAAAATGCGCTACGCTTGTCCAATTTTCAAGTATCTCATGGTTCGCTTCAAGATTTGCGTGAAAATTTGTTTAAATGCTATGGTCAACATTTGTTAATTTACTACGTCCAAATGTTATACGAATCATGGATGCATGTAGGGATTGCAGGGAGGGTTGTGCGTGGGTGTGGTAGAGTTTCCAAATTTAGGTTTCTTGGGTACGCAGTGTCTATCTCTGACTCTCTCTATAAAATTACTAAAAATTTAGGGATTTTTAGGAAGAACTGAATCTTTAAATCGGATCTAATCAGTCCTTAAAAACTAGATTCCGTATATCATCAGAAAACCATAAACCATCATTATAAAAATTCATATAATCATAAAGGAAAAAATATTAAAATTACAAAAACTGAGCTAATTTGAAAAGTTCTGAGATCTGACACTCATCTCTCCACCCTTCACATTCTCCAACAGAACATCATCTAATCCACCTTCCGACTGATCATAATAATTGTCAGCACCATTGCTGGAAGAACTACCAATCTCACAAACAAAATAAGCAACAAAAGCTCCCATAACTGACCCAATCTCCTACTTTTGTGACACACTTCCAGTGAGGAGAATAAATGGGATATTTATGTTGATTTTCTCCACTATATCCTCTCCCTCCACTACTTCTCTGACAATGAGTTCCATGACCAGAGATATGAAAATATACAAAAATATGAGTGGAATAGGAGAAAACTTGAGTGCTTTTATTTTGTGTTGATTTCAAAAAACACTAAACATTCTCATCCATATTTTTTGAACTCTTCTGTATGCACATGCAACTCAAAAGTAAAACCAAAATTTGTCAAGTTTGGTAACTGTAAGGCTTAAGCTGTAGTGCCCTCCAACTTACTATTCTGCTCTCCAAATTTGCCATTCTCCAAGCATGAGGGTAAAAAGAAGCTTAGTTTTGGTTCAAAATGCTGTTGCAGTGAGATAAAAAATAAAAAAAACATAAGAACAAGGAGGCATGTACCTCCCCAAGCATCCATTGGCTATTTGGAGGCCATGTGGGTCTTGCTCTCCTGTTTATCTCCCTACTCATTTACCTTTTTTTACATTTATTTTGTCTTCTCCTGTTGCTGGACATGTTTCCTGCAAATGTTTTTGTTGTTTCTTACAACAATAAATATGTTTTGCAGGTGTTTATGCTGCAAAAGAATTATGACAACATGAATTTTATCCAACAACCAAAAGCTTCCAGGTCCTCTAGAATCTGGTGGGGCTTAATGAATCTGTAGACCATATCTGTCCTAGATCCCAAATCTTCTTCCAAGGGTGGTGAATCTGGTAACTGTTTACTTTGGGAACATGATATGCATATCTGCACTTCTCATGAACAAAATCCCAACTGATCAGTGAAAATTGTGTAAGCACCTCTCAAAAAAATGGATAGTAAATACCAACAATCTGGATTGTAAACTCAATAGTGCTGGCACTGCATAATTTAAGGTTAGATCAAACGAGTGGAAAACTAAAGGTTATATCTACATTAATAACATTTTGGGAATTCAGAACAGCATACTTGGAATCTGTAGCAGCAATCACATTCCTTGCTATAATCAATGGAAAAGAGAAACCACATATCTTTGTACCATACGCAAACTTTTCACTCAAAACCCATACTGTATCACACATTAGCAAAATCATTCTACTACCCTAGCTCACAGTTAATTTTAGTTAACAATGGTATGTTCTATGCTTAACACAATTGCTTCAATGTTCATTTAGCAGCCCAATGGCACTTTCCAATTTAGTTTTCCAATAGCAATCACATTAACCATAAATCACATTGACAATAACCTGAACATAAAAGCAGAAGACAAGCCAAGACAAGAGGACACCGGATTTGGCGGATGCCAGGGAAAAAACCCAAGGTGGGGAAAACCCTTTGATCAGTTTTTATTATTATAACCAAATGTTTAGCAGAGAGAGATAGAGTACAATAAAGTCAAAATTGACTTGCCACATGATGATCAAAGCAGCCCTGTCGAATCTGAAACTTTCTGCAGTAGTCAACAGCCCTAACCAGAAAGTCAATGCTGGTCAAAACAGCAGCAAAATGTCCTCAAAGCAGCTTGGTCACACCCAGTCAAACTTGGCCTGATAAGGTGGTCAAATTCAGTGCAAAACAGTTCTGAAAACAGCGGTCAAACTTGGTTCAACTCTACGGTCAACTTTGTGGTCAGGCCTGTGGTCAGCCCTGTGATATGTCTGCGGTCAAAGTCAACAAAATGCCTCGGTTCCTATGCCCATAGATCTGTCCTGCCAAAAACAAAATTTAGGCACAAAAACCGTAGTCAAAGGAGGTCAAACCACCCTTGGTCAATGCTGGTCAAACCTGCAACAGTCTCTGAAATTTCAATCCTGTAATTCGTCATGCAATTCGTCCTTTTGCTGCCACACGTGTGAGGAAAAGAGATGTCCAATAAGCTGTACGAACCAATTAGATGATCAGAGAGAAGAATGAGTGAGTGAGTGAGGTGCCAAATGAGGATGGGGGTCTCTTATATTTATACAAATCGTTGAGGGTCAAGAGACACGTCCATTGGGCTTCATGAGCCTACATGATGATATGGCCGACCTTGACAATTTAGTAATTTACACGTGTGGGCATGAATTCAAAAAGACATTTATGCTTGTCCAAATTTGATGATCTTTAGGTCAATTTTCGTCCTCGTGAAAAGAGGAATTCAATGCAATCATCATCTCCATCAAATGAACTGTCCAAAGTGGAATTTGGCCCTAGTTGCCAATTTTAAAACTCCCTTTCAACTAGGGAGAATTACACTTGTTAATCCATCCATCATCATGCCATCATGAATCATCTCTGCATCTCGTCTCTGTTCTACTGAACACTGATATAGATAATGAAGAAGAATTGATCGAGAGTGAGTCATAAGATCTTACCACTTTCCACTGACAAAAGTTAGTCCAGGGGTAGAACCCTAATCAGACTTTATCGCAAATCAAGTTGTTGAACACCATGCATGCTCGACATAGCGAGTACAACAGTACACTATGCGTCCATTTGTAGTGCTATGGTCCTTATCCTCTTTTCCCAACTCATTGGCCAGATGAGAGGTACTTCCCATGAGTCCTAGAGTACATGGGTAGGATGTATGCTAGGGCTTCCGTAGGAGAAGGTGAACCACTCATCTTGCTCATATGCATAGAAGAAGGGGAACCACTCATCCTATGCAAATACATGTGTAATCAATCATAGGGGAAGGTGAACCACTCACCATACACACATGTGAACCATCATGGGGTATCACAAGGAAAGGTGAACCACTCACCTTGTACATAACGCACCTATAGGGGAAGGTGAACCACTCACCCTATGGTCACTCATAGCTCCAAGAAGTACCCCAAGCCCCTAGGAGCTCCCAGAGCTTAGTGTCCAACTCAAGCGGGACTCTCATGAGAGGGTCCTTCCACGACTCTAAGTCTCTCTAAGGCTAAGAATTTGACCTTCCCTAAGGGCTTCGTGAGGATGTCTACAACCTGCTCATTAGTCTTGATGTGTTAGAGCCTTATTGCTCCTTGTTGTACCATATCTTGAATAAAGTGGTACTTGATATCAATGTGCTTGGAGCGGCTGTGGAACACGAGATTCTTTGAAAGGCGAATCCCACTTTGGTTTTCGCGATAGATCACGGTGGTATCCAACACGTGCTCAAATACTCACTAAAGACCTTCCTCAAACAAACAACTTCACAACAGGCCATACTAGCAACAATATATTTGGCCTCAGCGATGCTTAAAGCAATTGATTTCTGCTTCCTGCTTATCCAAGAAATCAAAGAAGATTCCAATGAGAAGCAACATCCTGACATGCTCTTTCTATCCACCACACTGTCAACCCAATCAACATTAATATATTCATGTAGCCTCAAATTCCCGACAATGAATCTCAACCCATATTTGATTGTGCCACGAAGATATCTAAAGAGATACTTAGCAGCGATTCAATGTATGTGATGAATCATGAGGCTCAACCATAAATTGATTCAACGTATTCATAGCGACACATACGTCCGTTCGGGAGTTTACCAAGAACATCAGGGTCCCCATAAGTTGTCGATACTCGGAAGGGTTTGCCAATTCGGGCCCAGCAACACTTCCACATAGCTTCTTGAAGTTGTGTTCCATTGGAGTAGACACAGATTTGCAATGCACCATCCCACATCTCTCTAGCAACTTCACAATGTATTTTCCTTGAGAAAGGAAAATCTCACCTGGCTTTTGCTAGACCTCTAGGCCTAGGAAGTAGTGGGTCAATTCTAGGTCCTTCATCTCGAACTTGGAAGTCAACTCCCTCTTGTATTGATAAATGAGAGGGTCCGCACTTGTCAGAAAGAGATCATCAACATAAAGGACCAAAATGAGAGGCATGTCCTTTTCAACCTTGAAGTATAGGTTGGGATCAACATAACTCCCTGTGAATCCCAACTTCATAAGATAGTTATCAATCCTCTCATACCAAGCCCTAGGGTCTTGCTTCATGCCATAGAGGGCTTTCTTCAACCTGCATACATGTGTCCTTCGATCATGTACTTCTAACCCTTGAGGTTGTTCCAAGTAGACTTCCTCCTTAAGCGAGTCATGCAAGAAAGCATTCTTAATGTCTATTTGATGTAGGCTCCTTCCTTGAGTGGCAGTGAGAGCAATAATAGATTAGATAGTGGTATGTCGGGCAATCGGTGCAAATATCTCGTCATAGTCCACTCCTTTCTTTTGAGAGAAGCCACGAACTACAAACCTGGCCTTATATTTTTCAGCACTCCCATAAGCTCCATGTTTAATTTTGTAAAGCCATCTAGAAGTGACCACAAACTTGTCCTCAGGTCTAGGAACCATGTCTCAGACATCATTCTTCATGATCGATTCATATTCCTCATTCATCGCATCCTTCCATACTTGATGTTTTACAACTTCTTCGAATGTGCATGATTCAACTTGAATGATAGTACTCACAGCAGCCAGGTACCCTTGATACTGTTTGGTTTCTTACTTACGCGAAATATCCCTCTTGGAGCAATATGTCTTTCAGCATCTTCGAGAGTATATTTGAGCCGTATAGGTCTTTTCCTTGAGCTAGAGGGATCACTAGGAGGTGGATTGATAGGATCCATTGGACCATTAATATCGAGCATAGGCTCATCCGTCGGAGGTTCGTCTTGTTTTTTGGTAGCATCATCATTGTCCTTTCTTGGAATAGGGAGATCTTTTGCTTTTTGAAGGGAAGTGTCTTCATCAAAGGTGACATCATGACCTACTTCCACATCTCTTTGACTAGGTGCCTTTGAATTTTCACTGTAGCCAACGAATATACTCTTCTTCCCCGATGCTTCCAACTTATTTCTTTTCTCTTAAGGCACATGAAAGTACATGGGACGACTAAATATTTTAAAATGAGAAACATCAAGTTTCTTACCAATGAAAACTTCCTCGGATGTCTTGAAATCAAATGCTTGATGTGAGCTCCTATTTTGAACATATACAACAGTGTTGGAAGCTTCTCCCCATAAGAACTTTGGTAGCCTTGATCATGGAGCATGGCATGGGTGGATTCCATGATTGTTCGATTCTTCCTTTCAGCAATGCAATTTTGATAAGGAGTGTATGGAACATTTGTCTCCCTCTTAATGCCAGCCTCTTTGCAAAAGTCATTGAATTTATTTGATTCATACTCGGTTCCATTATCGGTCCTTAATATCTTGATCTTCTTCATTGTTTGATTTTGCACCAATGTATTGAAAGAACAAAACCATTTGAACACTTCATTCTTCTTCTTCAAGACATAGATCCATGTTATGTGAGAGTAGTCATCCACAAAGATTGCATAATATAAGTATCCTCCCAGCGATGTTATGGGCAACATACCAGATAGGTCAAAATGGGCCAATTGGAGAATACCAATTGTCTTGCTTTCACTAGAAGGGAATGGTCCCTTTGTAAGTTTCCTAGCTGCACAACCCTAACAAACACCTTCATGGTTCATATTGAAGTCGGGCATACCTATGACCATCTTCCTTACCCCAGGTAAGGCTTTCTAATGTAAGTGGGCGAATCTCCAGTGCCATAGCTTAGATTGAACACTTCATCCTTCTTCTTCAAGAAATAGATCCATGTTATGCGAGAGTAGTCATCCACAAAGATTGCATAATATAAGTATCCTGCTAACGATGTTATGGGCAACATACTAGATAGGTTAGAATAGACCAATTGGAGAATATCGGTTGCCTTGCTTCCACTAGAAGGGAATGGTCCCTTTGTAAGTTTTCCCAGCGGCACAACCTTGACAAGCACCTTCATGGTTCATATTGAACTCGGGCATCCTTGTGACCATCTTCCTTACCCCAGGTAAGGCTTTGTAATATAAGTGGGCGAACCTTCGGTGTCATAGCTTAGATTGAAGAGAGTTATCGCTTGCCAAAGCCCCCAATGGACTTCCTCCAACTTGATAGAGAGCATCAACCCTAAATCCAAGAGTAAATGCATCTTTAGGGTTTCTTGGCCAAATACGTACCTTTCCATCAATGAATGCTACCTTAAAGCCTTCATCTTCCATCACAAAAATAGACACCAAGTTCTTCTTCAAATCGAGCGCATACAATACTTCTTGTAGATGAATGGTTTGACCTTGATTCAAGTGAAGAGTGATAGTACCTATCTCTTTCATGGGGTAGGTTGCATTATCTCCAAATATGATCTTCAAATTAGTCTTCTTTTCAACCAAATTTGAGAGGTACTCCTCGTACCTAGTGAAGTGACTTGAGGCTCCACTATCAATCGAACAATGATCCAAAGTATCCAAAGGAGAGGCAATAGATAGAGTGGAAATAAGATAGAATTCGTCTTGTTTTTCTACAGCATTACTTTCATCATACTTGGCATTTCTCGTTCTTTTGGGAGGTCGACCATTGCCATTTCGAGTAGTGGGAGCACTCCTCTTTCTCTTGTTGTTGAACCTATTGTTCCCTTGATTTTCGCTGCCTTTGAAATTGTTGTTGTTGTTATTGTTGTCATCCCTTGGAGAATTCTTCTTGTGAGGACATTCTGTAGCATAGTGGTCGAACCAGTTGCAATTGTAGCACCTTCCTTTTCTTCCTTCTTTGAATCCTTTCTTGGATCCTTCACCTTGTCTCCTCGGACCAACATTATTCTTCCTTTTTGCATGAGTGGAGAAAAAAATAGGTTCATTTCCATTTGAAGGCTTGACAATTTCCATCATCCTAGTCTCCTCTTGAGTGCTTCTAGCCAATAACTCATCGAAACCAAGTATCTTGTCATTGTTGAGAATGGTGGTGACAAATACATCCCATGGTCTTGGAAGACCCCTCCAAGAGCATGAGAGAGAGCATTCTTGAATTGAGTTATTCTCAAATAAGAAATAACTTCTCCAATAGATAACAAGACGTTCTTGATTGAGTTATTCTCATGAAGTAGGATTGAATAGACTCCCCTTTATCCATCTTGATATCCTTCAACTTGTTTTTGAGAAAGAGGATTTGATTTGCATTGTTAACTTTGAACATCGCAACCTACTTATCATGTTCCTTAGAAGATCCCAAATCAGAAATATAGGCAACCAAATGCTTTTGAATAGAGTCAACCAATTTTTTCTTTTTGCTTTGACCTCACCTTTTCTATGCTTTGTCTTAGCAGCAGCCGGTGCATTTGAAAGAGGCTCCACCACTTTTCCCTGCACATAGCCCAATACTTTATGTTCCTCCAAAGTTAGGTCCAAATTCATCTTCCATGCATGAGAGTTAGATTTATCATTGAGCTTGTCCCCAATCTTTAAGTAAGATGTAGAAGCCATTGATATTTGTCCAATAGATCTCTCTTAGTGATTGCTTTTCTCTCTCTTGCTTGGGCTTTGTCTTCACTTGGGCTTTGATCCCATGTTAATTTTAGTTAACAATGGTATGTTCTATGCTTAACACAATTAATTCAATGTTCTTTTAGCAGCCCAATGACAATTTCCAATTTAGTTTTCCAATAGCAATCACATTAACCATAAATCACATTGATAGTAATTGTATATAGAACATGAACAACAAAAGCAAAAGACAAGCCAAGACAAGAGGACACTAGATTTGGTAGATGCTAAGGAAAAACCCCAAGATGGGGAAAACCCTTTGATCAATTCTTCTTATTATTATAACAAATGTTCAATAGAGAGAAAGTACAATAAAGTCAAAATTGACTTGCCAAATGATGATTAAAGAAGCCTTGTCAAATATGAAACTTTCTGCAGCGGTCAACAACGCTAACCAGAAAGTCAACGTTGGTCAAAGTAGCAACAAAATGTCCTCAAAGCAACTCGGTCATACCCAGTGAAACTCGCCTTGATAAGGTGGTCAAAGTCAGTCCAAAAGAGTCCTGAAAACAACGGTCAAAGTGGATCAAACTCTGTGGTCAGGGCTGTGGTCAACCCTGTGATATGTCTGCAGTCAAAGTCAACAAAATGTCTTGGTTCTTGTGCCAATATATGTGGCTTGCCAAAAATGAAATTTAGGCACAAAAACCGCAGTCAAAGGAGGTCAAATCACCCTTTGTCAACTTTGGTCAAACCTGCAACAGTCTTTGAAATTTCGGCCCTGTAATTCATCCTGCAATTTGTCCTTTTTATGTCACACATGTGAGGAAAAGAGATGCCCAATAAGTTGTACGAATCAATCAGATGATGAGAGAGAAGAATGAGTGAGTGAGTGAGTGAGGCGCCAAATGAGGGTCAAGAGACATACTCATTGGGCTTCATGAGCCTACATGATGATGTGGCCAACCTTGAAAATTTACATAGGTGTGGGCATAAATTCAAAAATACATTTCTACTTGTCCAAATTTGATGATCTTTAGGTTGATTTTGGTCCTCGCGAAAAGAGGAATTCAATGCAATCATCATCTCCATCAAATGAGCTGTCCAAAGTGGAATTTGGCCCTAGTTGCCAATTTTAACACTCACTCTTAAGCATAATCCCTTTACTCAGTCCGAATGAATACAACAACAGCTGATGTAGTTGCTAGCAAGCACACAATTTGCCCACACAAAAGAAAAATTTCACTCCTTAACTTGCTTGTAACACATTGAAAAGAACAACTAAAACATAGAAATCTCTGCTGCTAATACTCGCTGCAAATCACACTGACTTATTTTCTTTGCTCCATGTAAGTAGTAGTGGTCCATCTCCTTTATATGTGACGAAGAAGAGCATGTTACAAAACATGTTAAAAATGACATGAAGAGTGGCGCATCTCACATGCTTATTCATGTGCCTCACAAACATGGAATGCATGTGCCATGCATGACGTGCAACCCCCAAAATGGTTGTGCCATACATGATGTGCAACCCTTAGAATGGTGTGCCATGCGGGTAGTGTGACTTTTGGACTAAATATGCCTTGAATGATGGAAATTTCTCCCAGAGTAGTGTGCCTTCTGCAAGAGGGAATCTTTCCCAAAATAGTGCATTATGCATGCGTCCCAACAAAATGTGCCATGCGTATGGGAATCTCTCTGAGAGTAACTGCTCCCTCAACGTGTAAATCTGCACCCTGCCATAAAAGAATATGTAGGCATGCATGCATGTGCCTTACTGATGTGATACTGCATTGTCTTCTCCATCATGTCTTCATAAGCAGCTTGCCATCCTTGCATGAAGATCTTCCTCACAATGGACAACACGGTTGGAACAACCAAGTAAACTAACAATAAATCTGCTATAATGACATGTGCTTATAAGTGAGTGAAAATCAAATCTAATATTTCCTAGGTTGAAGTATGCAAGATCTATTAGTTTGAGGTCCAATCTCTTTTTTTCCCTTGTATCATGTTCCACTAAACTAGAAGAAAATGGTTGGATGTGTGTGTGTGTTGCGTTTCTAGAGAAAAAGTTCATATTTGCATCTCTATGATTATTCATGAAGATTATGTTCAACCAACTACATAGTCCTACAAACAGGGCTTTGATTCCATCACATACTCACTAGTAGTAGAGTATATTATTGTCTATAGTTTAAGCACATAGCTCATTTTGCAAAATAGAAAGCCCTGCCTACTAGGATATGGTAGTAATCAACAATTCAAAAGGAAATAAAAGATCAGTAGGATACTTGCCTGTGTTGCATTGTGGGGGTTAGATGTTATATGTAATATTCCCCTTGGGAAATTACCCTTAGGGTTGAAAAGAGCACACGACAAATTTGTACCAGTATCACAGTGTTTCTTCTAATTTCAAACAGAGATCATATTGAATGCACAACAGCATAAACAAGTATTTGATATTAACAACAACACCAACAACACATGGCAGGTTACAAATTCACAATCTCACCCCTAGTGCTGTAACTGCTGTTACACCAGCAGATCTTGCTGTACAGTACTCATCAATTTATAAACAGTATTAAACTATAATTGAATGCACCAGAAATATTCACAAGGATTACAACATCAGTTACCCTATCAGCAACTCTGCACATTTGACACAAATAACCAACTTACAAGATCATTGGTTTCCTTGCTGCCTCAGGAAACACGTTAACAATGCCTGTTACTGCTCAAATTGCACCTCACAGACCTTGCTGCCTCTGGAGATGTTCCAACTGACCTTTGCTGCTGCCTTGCTACTATCAGAAAAACCTAACAGACCTCGGTGTTGCCCTGAGGTTATCCTAACAGACCTTGCTGCTGCCCAGAGAAGCCCTAATGGGCCTCGCTGCTGCCCAGAGATGCCCTAAGGCCTTCGCTGCTGCCTGGAATGAAACTCTGCTGCTCCACATTACCTTCCTCAGCCCCCTTGCTGCCTACACTTTGCAACCCCAGATATTGCTTTTAGAGAGGAACCGCTGCCATAAATAAGACTTCAGAAGTGGCCACAGCCACAGGGACCAGGGTTGTTCACTCTAGCCCTCACTGCCTAGAATAGAAGATTTCCCAGCTTGGAGTGCCCTCAGAGACCCTCGCTGCCCAAAACAATGCCTCAGGAAATCACACTGCCACAGATTTCTGCATCCTAACTTCAAAGCTCACACTGCCACAGAAAATGCCTTGAAGGTAGGCCATTGCCTCAAACTGTCTCATAAACCCTTGTTGCCACAAAATAGATGAATGTCACCTCAGAAATTATGCTAAACAAAATAAAGAGAGATGGACTGGCTAGGGTAGAATCTTTCACCCCCGAAATCAGCCAGAAAAAAGGGATCTTAAAACCCTCAAGATCCTCAGCTCACAGATCAGAAAGAACCACAATCCCTGATGAACAAAAATGAATCTCCTCTGTTATTTTTATAGATTTCCTTTGGGGCTTCCCTCCTAATTTGAATATGAGTGACGAACAATTTTCCCTCCATTTGCCCCATGTTTGGTTTTTATTGCGAGTTTTCCCTCATTTATTCCAAATTATCTAATGTTACCACAACATCATCAAATAATGGGTTTCCAACTTTACGAATGACTATAGCTTACAGGGTTAGAGAGGCTACTATATCCTCCCTTGGGCAATTAATTAGAAGAGGACATCACAGTCCCCCCTTCCCAATATTACTTGCCCTCAAGCAATTGCAAATTCGAGTGTTGCAAGATCTATTCTCTTTCCCATGTGGCATCTTCTTTAGGCAAGTCCTTCCACCTAATGAGATATTTTGAGATCATTTTGAGATCTTCTCTCTCGAATAACCATGATAGCTTCGGGAATCAATTCTAATTGTCCTTTCTTGTCGAAAGGGGGTAGCTTGGGTGAAGTAGTAACCAGCTAACTGACAACCTTCTTAAGGCATGATACATGGAACACGTGATTTTGCTTCCCTTTGGTTGCCCCAACTCTTATGCTACTTCACCATTTTGTTTGAGAACTTTGTAAGGCCCATAAAATCTCGGTTTTAGTTTTTTTGCACCGCTCTTCTTGAGTGAAGAGTCTATATGGCTGTACCCTTGGGAAAACTAAGTCTCCCACCTCAAAGTTGCGCTTTGTTTTGTCCCTGTTTGCATACATCTTTTGTTAGTTTTGGGCAGTCTGCAGGTTCTCCTTAAGGACCTTAAGGATGTCTTGGCTCTATTGTATCCAATCTTTGGCTTTTGGAGCCGTACTATCCCCAAATGCTCAATTGACAAAAGATGGAGCGTCATACCCATGTAGTGTCTTGAATTGGGTTATCCCAATGGATAGATGATAAGTGGTGTTGTAACAGTGCTCCTTGAGATGTAACCATTTGATCCATGCCTTCTGCGTTCTTGTCACATAGTTACGAAAATATCCCACAATCCATTTATTCACAATCTCTATTTGGCCATTTGTTTGAGGGTGAGAGCTAGTACTAGGGGTCAATTCCGTGCCCACTAGTTTGAAGCACTTTTGTTGGTTGAAGAGGCTTAACCAACGACTCCTCTTTCGACTGCTCCTCGGAAGGCAGCTCGCGAGATCTTCTGAAAGCCCTATCCTCAATGAATTTTACATCTCGTCGTACTACTACCTCCCTGCTCCCTGGAAGATAGATTCTGTATGCCTTAGCGTTCTCGCTATATCCTACCAGGTATCCCTTTTCTGTAGTCTGATCCAACTTCTTCCTTTTTTCTTTAGGTATGCGGCAATATGCTAGACTCCCAAATATCTTGAAATGACTAACTTTAGGTGTCTTCCCTATGAAGACTTTCTCTAGAGTAATCTTGCCCACTGCCCGATGAGGAGTCTTGTTCTGAACATAGACTGTTGTGTTGCATGCTTCTGCCCACAGGAATTTTGGCATATCCTGATCATACGTCATGGCCCTAGTTGCTTCTACAATAGTCCTGTTCTTTCTTTCTACTACCCCATTCTGCTCCAAATTATATGGAGCTGTCCACTCTCTTTTGATGGCCTCCTTAGTGCAAAAATCAGTGAAGTCCTTATCGACATATTCTCCACCATTATCTGAGCGCAAAACTTTTATTTTCTTCCCAGTCAGATTCTCCACTAGAGCCTTGAACTCCTTGAATCGATAGAAAACCTCATCCTTGGTTTTCAGAAAATCCAAGTTTTCCTTGAGTGGTCATCAATGAAAGTAAGGAAATACTTGGCATCATTGAGAGCTTTGACGGACATAGGTCCGCAGATATTAGAGTGTATCAATCCTAGTACACTCTTGGCCGTGTGTTTGCTCCTAGGAAATGCTGCCTTGGGATACTTTCCTAGAACACATCCCCTGCATACATCATCTCGTTCTGTACTCAGATCCGAAACTTCTGTTACAGTGCTCCTAAGAATTGTCAGAGCTCCATGGTGCAAGTGACCCATTCTTCTGTGCCATAGTTCTTTCAAGTCCTTGTCTCCATGACTGCCTATTAGTGCCATTGATGATTCTAGTTGCAATCTATGCAATCGATTACTTTTGATCCCAATCTGCACTTTCATTTTCCAGCTCGGGTGTTTGACGTATACCTTCTCCTTGATGAAGTAGACGTCATAGCCCGTGCCTTGTAGTTGCGACATAGAAAGTAAGTTCATCCCCAATCTTGGTACATGTAGTACGTTTGTAGCACGAAATTGTTCTCCCGATTTTGTTTGAAAAACTGTGGTACCCTTCCCTTCTAGAGTACACTTTGCCTTGTTCCCCATGGTGATCTGAAAGTTCATCTTCTCTTCTCGATATTCTGAGAAACACTCCTTGATTCCCGTCATATGCCACGAAGCTCCACTGTCTATATACCATACTTCTGATGATGCAACACTAGTCATACACGTCACTTCTTCTTCCAGCCTAGAAGCCAACATAGAGAAATCGAAATCTCTTTCTCTTGTGCAATCTTCTGAAAATCTGTGTGAGTCCCCTGACGTGGATGCCTCTGCATTGTGGTCTCGACCCATAAATGATTTTCCCTTTGTGTCTCTGATTACTTGCTCTGATACCATGTGAAAATTCTATCACTGCGGCAATTGATTTATTTTTCCTAATTATTCCACAATAAGTTATTTATGAAATTACTTCAATAAACATTAAAATAAATACTGTTGCAGATATCACACCGTAATATAGAAACAAACATATGCACAAGCATTAACACATTGACACAGATATTTTGGACAACAATCCTCGGAAAAACCCAATGTGGGAAAACCGGTGCAGCAAGGGAGAATTTTATTATTCAACAATTTTTCTGACAACAGGGTGCCAAACTGGCTTACCCATAGAGAGAAATAATTCTCTAGCACTTCTCCCAATCCCAACGTTACCTCGGTTGGTCTCCGTGTGGCTCTCAAACTCTCTGCGTCAACCCCTGCTTGACTGCGTTAGCCCTGGGCCTCTCTTCGTCATTCACTCAGGCCCAACAAGTGACTGCGCAGTGTTCTGCTGCCTCTGCGTATGCCTGAAAAGCCCTACGTCTGCCTCTCCTGTCTCAGCGTTGATCTCCAGTGGCTAATCCTGCCTCTCTGCTCTGTACTTGCTGCCTCCTGACTGCTCGCCAGACCACTGGTTCAGTTTCTCAGCTAACCCCTCTCCAGAAATTGAACTGACTAGTCTCCCTTAGTGTGTTCTCCAAGTGACTCTCAAGCCTCTTCTTATACTTTTCTTGTTGACAAATCAACGACCGAGATTAAGTCCTGAATCAACGGCTAAGATTAGATCTGGCTTGATCGATGACTTTTGGACCATTCTAACAGAGTTTTATATTAATACACATTAATATTTTATTTTCCCTAAGTTTAGACTTAGGGACTTCATTAAAAATATTAATTATTTTAATATCTCCCAAACTGTTTAGAATCTGCCCAAACCCTTTCTGAGTATTGGAGATCTCATGTGCCTTAGCCTCTCCACCAATTTTCATGGCTAGAGCACATCCAATGCTACCCCAAATCAACAAATCATAGGCCTGAATCTTACTTACCCATTTTCGCTATCTTTCATTGAGGTCCTTTTGCTCTGGGAAGTGTTGTAAGCTATTGTGATCTGTTTTGAGCACGAACTTGCCCCCTACCAAATACTGTTTGAATTTCGTTAAGGCGTGCATAATGGCGAGCATCTCTTTGTCACAGATGGAATAGAGTCTCTTTGGATCCCTAAGTTTCTTGCGCTTGAAAGCTAAAATGCAAAGGGGCATTCAAAGGGTTTGCTGAGTCTCTTTCTATCCATTTGAATGCCCCTTTCTTTTTCAAGTCTATCAATATTGTGCCTAACTAAGAGAATCCTTTGACAAACCGCTTTTAATAGTTGCAAATCTCAAAGAATCCTTGTAACTCGGTAAGGTTCCTAGGTGTGGGCCAATTCAGTATGGCTTGTATCTTATCTTGATGCACTTGTACCCCTTGGGTATTGGTTATGTATCCCAAATAAAGGATCTTGGTCATCTCAAACTCGCACTTTGATGCCTTGGCATAAAGTGATTGCTCCTTCACAATACCCATAATATGATGTAGATGTCCTAAGTGCTCCTTCCATGTTTTGGTGTTTATGACGAGGTCATCAAAGAATACCAATAAGAACTCCCTCAACTGCTTGTTGAATATGTGGTTCATACATGATTGGAAAGTGGCCGGTGCATTGGTCAGTCCAAATGGCATGGCCAAGAAATCAAAATGCCCATTGTGGCACCTGAAAGCTGTCTTATACACATCTTGCTCTTGGACTCAAATTTGATGATATCCTGACCGTAGATCAATCTTTGAGAATTATTCTTTTCCATGCAACTTTTCTAACAGTTCATCGATCTTGGGAATGGGACACTTGTTTTTGATGGTCTTTTTGTTTAGTGCGTGGTAGTCAATGCACATCCTCCACGTGCCATCCTTCTTCACCAAAACTATTGATGAGTTGAATGGACTTGAGCTAGGTCGGATGTGGCCCATAGCTAGCAGTTCTTTGATGGCCTTCTCTATCTCATCCTTGAATTTTTTCTGGTGTTTGTAAGGTGTGTGATCACAGGTTTGGACCCCTCTTATTTTTGGTGTGCCCAAAGCCCCTATCAAGAGGTCTCCCTGAGTGAATCTCTCTAAAAACCCAGTCATGCTTATTCAACAATAGTTGAATATCGACCTGATACTGTTGGCTACTAGCAAATGACTTTTGGGTCGTAATCAAACATTCTGCTGCGCAAGGTACATCTCCATGCCTAAATATAGCCTCCATTCTCATAGTTGATATAGTTCGAGGACTGCAGTTGGACATACCTCTGAATACTACCTTCTTGCCACTTGTTGCCTTGAATTCATTCTCCACTGCCTAGTAGTTCATTAAAAATTTTCCCAATGAGTATGACCATTGTACCCCCAATACGACATTGGTGTCTGCAAGATCTACTACATAAAAGTCATCTGTTAATGTATAGTTACCTATTGTCATGCTTAAACGTGGGATCACTTGCTTACATGTTATGTTGTGGCCATCAACTACTAGAACATTGTAGCCTTCAAACTCCTCTATGGGAATACCTCTCCTTGACACCAAAGTTGCATAGATGAAATTGTGTGTGGCTCCACCATTGACCAATGCTATGATTCATTGCCCCTTTATGACCCCCCTGATCCTGAATGTGTAATACCTAGGGACTCTAGAAAGAGTGGCAATAGTACCACCCTTGATTCTTCTCCGGGGACTCTCATCTCCTTTAGCCTCCTCAAGGGACTGCTCTTCTTCGAAATTGTTAGGCTCATTGCTTGGTGCTGGTATTGTATCTTCTTCATCATTGCTGTCTGACACTACTTCAATATAGTGGACCTTCCCCTTGCCCAAGCATCTGTGACTTGGTTCCCAGGGTTCCTTGCAAGTGAAGCAAAGTTTCTTTCTTCTCAGCTCACACTGAGTCTCATCATCGAACCCGTCCTTCCCTGGTCCACTCTATTTGAAATGGCTTCTTATACTTGTTCTTATGAGGAATGAATGGTTTGGATGGAAATTTAGCTTTAGGTATTGCATTTCCCATGTCTCGTGTCCCAGTGATGGCATCTTGTAAGGTAGTGGGCTTGAAAGCCTTGACCCAACCACACAAGGGTTCAGCTAAACCTTTTGTGAAAAGCATGATCAGTCTCTACTCAGATATCTCTATCTTCATGATCACTACTTGCTGAAATTCTGAAATGTAGCACTCTGGTGTCTCAATCTGCTTGAGCTGGGCTAGCTATATGAAATGTATCTTCGGATCCTTCCTGTCAAACCCGTTTATCAATATTTCTGTGAAGTCCTTGTAGGAGGTGATGCTGGAATGTCCCAATGTGACCAATCCGTGGTACCGCCATTCATGCTCTTCCCCTTCCAAATGCAGGGTGGCAAATTTGATAACCTCTGCTTCCAACATTGGGTTAAGTTAGAAGTAGATGTCTAAATTTTGTACCCAAGCCGTTGCCGAACACTTGGATGACCCATCGAAAGAGGGAATGGATAGTTTCCCAACCTTGTGTAGTAGATCATGGTTCTGCTGTGTGCCCTTGGGCTTGTTTCTATACTTAATGATACTGAACTCATTAAAGGTCATGGCTGCTCGAACATCTTCCCCTAGTGATCATATTCCTGTAAATATTTTGTAAAATCTCCATTCTGTTTTGTGGTTTTTTGGATTGCTGCTCTTTGACCATCTAGAAACTGGGGGTGACTTCTACTAGTTGCCTCTACTTTAGCTTGTGTAAAGATGTTAAAGGAGGCTGTATTATGGTTGTTGCTCCCCTCTGCAAAACTTTTGTTACGCAATTAGATCCACTAGCAACATTGTTACCTGCATTGTTTAGATTTTCCACAACCTGGGCAAAAAATTGGGCCATCTGCTGCCTGCCCTTGTGCCAATAGTTGAGCTATTTGCTGCTTTCCTTGGGCTAGCTGCTGTTGCTCCCTTGCTAGCCCCCTGAAGATGTCAAAAGGGTTAGCATATACTGGTTGCTCTTCCCTGTCTGCCTTGACTGAGTCTTCTTCCTGACTGTAACGTTCTCCCTGTCTTTTGGAAGCATCTAGAGTTCATATGCTCACAGGCTGGTAGGATGCATAGCTTTGATACCACTGTAATATTTCCCTTGGAAATTACCCTTAGGGTTGAAATGAGCACATGACAAATTTGTACCAGTATCACAATATTCCTTCTAATTTCAAACAGAGATGATTTTGAATGCACAACAAGGAAAACAAGTAGTTGATTTTACCAACAATACCAACAGTAGTTACAAATTCACAATCTCACTCCTAGTGCTGTTACACCAACATATCTCGCTGTACAATACCTCATCAATTTATAAATAGTAGCAAACTTTTATTGAATGCACCAACAACATTCACAAGGATTACAACATCAGTTACCCTATCAACAACACTGCACATTCGGCACAAATAACCAACTTATAAGATCATCGGTTTCCTTGCTGCCTCAGGAAACACCTTAACAATGCCCGTTACTGCTCAAATTGCACCTCACAGACCTTGCTGCCTTCGGAGATGTTCCAACAGACCTTTGTTGTTGCCTTGCTACTATCAGAAAAACCTTAACAGACCTTGCTGTTGCCCCGAGGTTACCCTAACAGACCTTGCTGCTGCCAAGAGAGGCCCTAATAGGCCTCACTGCTGCCCAAAGATGTTCCAAGGCTTTCATTGCTGCCTGGAATGGAACTCTGCTACTCCAGATTACTTTCCTTAGCCCACTTGCTGCCCAGACTTCACTTCACTGCCCCAGATATTACTTTTAGAGAGGAGTCTCTGCCATAAAGAAGACTTCAGAAGTGGCTGCAGCCACAGGTCATTCACTCAAGCCCTCGTTGCCCAGAACAGAAGATTTCCTAGCTCGAAGTGGCCTCAGACCCTTGCTGCCCAGAACAATGCCTCAGGAACTCACGCTGCCAAAGAATCCTGCCTCCTAAGCCCATGCTGCCACAAAAAATGCCTTGAAGGTAGCTCGTTGCCTCATACTGTCCCAGACACCCATGTTGCTACAAAATAGATGAATGTTGACTCAAAAATTATGCTAAACAGAATAAAGAGAGAGATGGTTTGGCTAGGGTGGAATATTTCACCACCAAAACCAACCAGAGAAAAGTGGTTAAAAATTAAAACCCTCAAGAGCCTCAACTCACAAATTAGAAAGAACCACAATCCATGATGATCAAAATGAATCTCCTCTCTCATTTTTATAGATTTCCTTTGGGGTCTTCTCGCTTAATTTGAATTTGAGTGGCTAATAATTTTCCCTCCATTTGCCCAATATTTGGATTTTATTGCAAGTTTTCCCGCATTTACCCCAAATTATCTAATGTTACCCCAATAACATCAAATAATGGGTTTCATCCTTTACAAATGACTATAGCTTATGGGGTTAGATAGGCTACTACATTCTCCCTTGGGCAATTAATTAGAAGAGGACACAACACTTTAAATGTTTGTTCCCTATAGCTTACCTTCATCCAAAGTAGCAGTTGACTTTGCTTTAGTTTCAGCTTCCCTGTTGTTCTATCTATATTTGTGCCTGACCTGAATCCTTTGGAACTTCTGGGCAATTTCCCTGGCCATGTCAATTTGGGTCTAAGAGTGATGTTCCTACCTTGAATTCTCCCTTCAACCATGAAATTACCAACTGTGATGCCCGAGAGATGGAGATTTCAGCAACATTATTCTCTAGGGCCGGGGCATCATAATTTAAATAGCCTCGATCTCAGCATCATTGTTAGTGCCCTACCCATTTCCATACCTGAGAGATATCCACTTGTTTCTACTCAGCCATAGAATCTTTTGGGTTATCAGTTCGAGATAGTCATGATGGGCTTACACTGCGGGAGTCTTGGTGACAATACTATCCAAGGTCATTTGAGCTAAAAAGTATGTCACACATTTTGACACCTAGCTGAGTTTCATGCCCACCCCTATTTATCGCTATTCTATTTCACGTGTCTGTCATGCTTCGGAGGGTTCAATGCATGGGAAAACTCTAGCAAGACATGATACATATTCTTTTCAGCTCATCAGTCCTTAATATCGCTCATGATTTAGGGTCATGATTTTAATTAGCATGTGGAGACCACCTCTTTGCTTTGCTGCCTTGATTTGGATATTGGAATCTAAATCAGTGCTGTAGATGTAACCAAAGGAGACATAAATAGTTGGATTCATGATGTGTTCTGTAAGGTGTACTTGGAAGTCACTTGTACCAATCCTAAGGAGCTTCTCACCAGAATGCTGATCATTTTTTCCATATGTAGACTAGTGTTTGTCTTCTAGAGATACTTTAGAGCATAATATGTTAGAGATTTCCATTGGCCCAACTTTATATTTGCTTACAACAACTTTGCATTGAGAAGATTGCCACCTTACATGATTAGATTCTGCAAATTTGAGCTTGAGATTGACAATTGTTTCATTATGAGATGTCCCATCTATCATGGCAGATTTCATTGCCTGTTTAAGAAGTTAGTTGACTTGCTAAGGACCATCATGTATTGTGATGATTAGGGATATCTCGCCCCATTCATTTGGGAAGACACTCATTGTTGACAAAATCGTCTCGCAGAGAAATTTAGCCATTTTCATTGTTAGTGATTAAAGGCATCCTACTTCTAGCCTTATAATCTGAACTATTAAAGACCATTTGAGTGTATCACTTCTATAAGGATTGTTCAACAATAATGGTTACAAGGGTCTCATGTAAGAGGGAATAATACCTTGACTTCTATCTCCCCTTCTTTAGCCTTGAATAATAGTAGAGATTGGTCACTACTTTGAGGCTAATAAAGCTTTTGGCCTCATTGCCACTAGGGTTTTTGTTAAAATTGGCAACTAGGGCCAAACTACACATGGGTCATCTTATTTATGATAGTTGATATCTTTCTTGGATTCCTCTCTTCGAGAGGTGTAGGATTGATCTAAAGATCATCCAATTCTGATGTTACAAATGAGGTTATGAATTTATTTTGATTATGGTCAAATTGTCAAGGTCGGCCAGCAAACTTATGTAGGCTCAGAACTCCAACAATCACGTCTATTCATCTTCAACGTTGCATATAAATAGAAGGTGACTTAGTCTCATTTGGACACACTCATATTCACACTTCTCTCTCTCTCTCTTCTCATTGATTGGGTTTGGATTTCTAGGCCTCTCTCTCTCCACACTTCCGAAATTTCAGGAGAGCGAAATTTCAGAAGGTCAAAATTTCAGGAAATCGAATTTCTGGACAGTTTGACCAAGCATTGACCAACATGCATTGACCTCCTTTGACTGCGTTTTTGTGAGGGCTATCTCTATTTGGGCAGGCCGCATTTCTAGGCACATAAATTGAGGCTAAACATTGACTGTTGACCAGCGTTGACTGCAGCTAGGGCTGACCGTAGGTGTGCTGTTTGACCAAACTTTGATTGGGCTGATTTGATTGTTTTGAGGGCTGTTTTATCTTGCTGTTTGGAGGCTAAAGTTGATTGAAGTTAACCGATTTGCTGAGGGTCAAATCTGCCTTGTTGACCAAAGTTGACTTTTCTGGTTAGGGCTCTTTTGTTGCTGTTATAAATTATCAGATTTGTAAATTGTGCTATCTCTCTCTGCTGAACTATTGAAGACTAAAAGAAGATTTGATCGAGGATTTTCCCACATTGGTTTGTCCCTAGTTGGTGCCACATCTTGTGTCTTCTTGTCTTGGCTTGTCTTCTACTGTTTATGTTTATGTTCTATCTGCATTTTACTATCATGTTGATGTGATTGCTAATCTGAATATTGATACTGGGCTAATAAAGAAATTGAAGTAAAATTGCTCTAAAGCATAGAACATACCATTGTTGCCTAAAATTAACATGGTATCAGAGCTGAGGTGAAGACAAAGCCCAAGCAAGAGTGAAAGAGCAATCACCAAAGACAGTTGGACAAGGACAAAAGACTCAATGGGTTCCTCATCCTACTTCCCGGCTGAAGACAAGCTCCATGATAAATCTGACTATCATGGATGGAAGATGTCTCTTGATTTGACCTTGGAAGAAAAAGAAGTGATGGATTATGTGCAGGGTAAAATCCCTGAACCTCCTTCAAATGCACTGACTGCTGCGAAGACCAAGTACAATAGGGTTGAAGTCAAAGAGAAGAAGATTATCCTGGATTCCATTAACAAGCATCTGGTGGCCTATATCTCCGAATTGAAGACCTGCAGGGAGATCTATGACAGGTTGGTTGGCATGTTCAAGGTTAGTAATGCTAATCAAATTCTATTTCTCAAGAATAAATTGAAGGATATTAGGAAGGGCAAGGATGAGGACATTCAATCCTATTTCTTGAGCATTACTGAGATAAAGAATGATCTACTCTCGATTGGAGAAGTCATTCTTGACAGGGAACTTACTTTCACCACCCTTGGAGGACTCCCACTTGAGTGGTATGTATTTAGAACCACTATACTCAACAATGATCGAATTCCAGGGTTTGAAGAATTGATGTCAAGATGCATTCAAGAAGAAGCAAGAATGTTGGTGCAAGAAATGCCTTCTAATAGAAGCAACCCCACTGCATTCTCTGCTCATGCTAAGAGGAAGTACAATGCAGGTTCAAAGAAGTAAAGTCAAGGAAGACCGGGATTCAAAAATGGAAAAGAAATTTTAAAGATGCTTTTACTCTTGGGTTCAGGGTTAACACTTTATATCAAGTTGGAGGAAGTCTATTAAGATCCATGTCTTGTGACACATCTCTACAATTTGAACTATGGCACCGGAGGTTTGCCCATCATCATTATAAGGCCCTACCCGATGTGAGATAGATGGTGATAGGTATGCCCGAGTTCAAAGTAGAGCATGAAGGTGTATGTCTGGGATTTGCCAAAGGAAAAATTACAAGGGGACCGTTCCTCTCAAGTAATAGTAATACCACAAATATATTTCAATTAATCCACTTCGACATATCGAGTATGATGCTCGTAAACTCTTTGGGAGGATACTTATTCTCGCAAGACCTGGATCAATTTCTTGAAGAAGAAAGATGAAGTGTTCACTTGGTTTCGACACTTCAAAGCCTTGATCAAAAACCAATTCGAAAAGAAAATCAAGATATTGAGGATTGATAACGGGACCGAGTACGAATCCAATGAATTCCAAGGTTATTGCAAAGAAGCTGGCATTAAGAGGGAGACTACAACGCCATACACTCCTAAGCAGAATGGTGTGGTTGAAAGGAAGAATCTCACTATTGTAGAAGTAGTTCGTCCCATGCTTCATGATCAAGGCCTTCCAAAGTTCGTATGGGCTGAAGCTGGAAATACCGCCGTGTATGTTCAAAATTGATGCCCTCATCAAGCATTGGACTCCAAGACTCCCGAAGAAATGTTCATTGGTAAGAAACCCAATGTCTCTCATTATAGAATTTTTGGAAGTTCTGTATATTTTCATGTGCCGAAAGAGAAAGGAAGCAAATTCAGTGCATTTGGGAAGAAAGGAATCTTTGTGGGCTATAGTGAAAATTCTAAGGGATATAGAATTTATGTGGTTGGTCAAAAGGAAGTTGAGATAAGTCATGATGTCACCTTCGACGAAGATACGACCCTCAGGAAGATCAACAACCGTCCTATCCTAAGGAAGGACAAAGAAGCTGACACCTGAAATCAGGGTGAAAAAGAGGACGAAATGATCCCTGATGTTGATGAACCTATGGATCCTATTGATCCTCCTCCTCATGAGCCCTCCTCCTCCAAAAGGAGACCCTCATGGCTTATGGAGACTCTTGAGGATGTCGAGAGACACATTGCACCAAGGGGGACTTTCCGTAAAAGCAAGAAATCGAGCAAGTATCGAGGATATTTGACTACCATGAGCACTATCATTCAAAATGAGCCTTCATCATTCGAAGAAGCCTTGAAGCATCAAGTATGGAAAGATGCTATGAATGAAGAATACGAGTCAATTATGAAGAATGATGTCTAGGATGTGGTCCCTAGACCCCAGGACAAATCGGTTGTCACCTCTAAGTGGCTGTATAAAATCAAGCATGGAGCTGATGGAAGTGCAAAAAAGTTCAAGGCTCGCTTTGTTGCTCGAGGTTTCTCTCAAAAGGAAGGTGTAGATTATGATGAGATATTTGCACCTGTTGCCCTATACACCATCATCCGCTCGATTATAGCCCTTGCTGCCTCACAAGGATGGAACCTACATCAGATGGATGTTAATATCGCTTTCTTGCATGGTTCAATCAAAGAGGAAGTCTATGTGGAACAACCGGAGGGGTTTGAAGTACATGATCGGGAATCTCATGTATGCAGGTTGAAGGAAGCTCTCTATGGGTTGAAGCAAGCATCTCGGGCTTGGTATGAGAGGATCGATAGCTATTCGATGAAGCTGGGATTCACAAGAAGTGACGCCGATCCAAACTTTTACTTTAAGGTTGAAAATGATAAACCTCTCATTTTGGTACTTTATGTGGATGACCTATTTTTGACAGGCACAAACCCTCTCATTCACAAATGTAAGAGGGAGTTGGCTTTTGAATTTGAGATGAAGGACCAAGGACTGATGCACTATTTCCTAGGGTTGGAGGTCTAGCAAAAGCTAGGCGAAATTTTCCTCTCTTAAGGAAAATATGTTGTGAAGATATTGGAAAGATTTGGAATGGTGGATTGCAAGCTTGTGACTACCTTGATGGAACTTAACTTTAAGAACTTATGTGATAGTGTTGTTGGACCTGAAATGGGAAATGCTTCTGAGTATCGTCAACTCATAGGAGCACTGATGTTCTTGGTGAACTCCCGTCTAGACATATGTTTTGCAGTTAACACATTGAGCCAACACATGGTTGAACCTTATCATATACATTTGATTGCTGCCAAGAATCTTCTGAGGTATCTTCCGGGCATTATCACTCATGGACTGAGATACACTGCCGGAAATGTGAGGCTGCATGGTTATTCTGATGCTGATTGGGCTGGTAGTGTGGTGTATCATAAGAGCACTTCTGGTTGCTATTTTTCTTTGGGTTCTGCTTCGATATCTTGGATGAGCAGGAAGCAGAAATCGGTTGCCTTGAGCACTACCGAGGTCGAATACATAGCTGCTAGTATGGCCTTCTGTGAAGTTGTCTGGTTGAGGAAGTTCTTCAGTGAGCTGTTTGGACATGTGCTAGATACCACCGTGATCCTTTGCGACAACCAGAGTGGGATTCGATTATCAGAGAATCCCGTGTTTCATGACCGCTCGAAGCATATAGATATCAGGTACCACTTCGGCCTCTCTCTCTCCACACGTCTGAAATTTCAGAGAGACCAAATTTAGGAGAGAGAAATTTCAGAAGGCCGAAATTTCAGGAGACCAAATTTTTGGATAGTTTGATGAAGTGTTGACCAGCATGCATTGACCTCCTTTGACTGCGTTTTGTGAGGGCTCTTTGTTTAGGTAGGCTGCATTTCTAGGCACAGAAATCGAGGCTAAACATTGACTGTTGACCAGTGTTGACTGCAGCTAGGGCTGACTGTAGGTGGGTTGTTTGACCAGACTTTGACTGGGCTGAATTTGACTATTTTGAGGGCTGTTTTATCTTGCTGTTTGGAGACCGAAGTTGACCGAAGTTAACCAATTTGCTGAGGGTCAAATCTATGCTGTTGACCACCGTTGACTTTTCTGGTTTGGGCTCTTTTGTTGCTGTTATAAATGATCAGATTTGTAAATTGTACTATCTCTCTCTGCTGAACTATTGAAGACTAAAAGAAGATTTGATCAAGGGTTGCGCCACATTGGGGTTTGTCCCTGCGCTGGTGCCACATCTTGTGTCTTCTTGTCTTGGCTTGTCTTCTACTGTTTATGTTTATGTTCTATGCATTTTACTATCATGTTGATGTGATTGCTAATCTGAATATTGATATTAGGCTAATCAAGAAATTGAAGTAAAATTGCTCTAAAACATAGAACATACCATTGTTGCCTAAAATTAACTGTTGTATTTATTGCATTCTCTCATGTCTTGCACATTTTGAAGTAACCTTGGTCTTGGACTTGTTTTTTCTGCCCTTTCTTCTTACTCCTTTCCATTTTTTCCTTCTAGTATTTAGTTGGGAGGTGTGATTAAATAGGTGTGCATGTTGATCTAGAGAAGATCCATCAGTTTACCCCAATTATTGAGTTTTGAAACTTTCTTGGCACAGCGATCGTTGACCACAACCTTATTTTGGGCTTCCTTGATGTCACATATCATGTACACCGGACATTGTTTAGTCATTTGTGGATGTTAATTTTGATTTAATCAAATTTAACTATTATATTTGAATCTTTTAAATGAACCTTTTGCACCATATGCCCTCTATTTAATATCCTATTTCAACTATGGTATTCACGTTGTTTAAAATTTTAGAAACAATTGATATATTTAATGTTATGATTATGTCTTTGAGCTTTCTATTTTCATGCAATTCCTAGATGACTTTGCTATATTTTCAGGCTTATGATACGTAATCAACCTTATTTGGTTTTAAATTTTATGCTTTCCAACTACGTTAATCTCATCATGTAGATGTGTTCTTTTCTTTATGCTTGTACATGGAAGCTGGATAGGCCCATTCCATTGTATCCATTGTATATTCTACAAATAGTATTTTTCCCTAAGTGGAATAAGATGCACATAGGGTATTCTGCTGAAAACATTGTAAATTAATCGCTGATGTATTTGGCCGTTGTTGTCAAAGGATGGATTGAAGTTAATGACTCACTAGTTGTCTCATTTCTATTTGAATTTTAAACCTTAGGTGTGATAACAAAAGTCTCGCACTTTATTTATTTAGCAAAGTCCTTACAGACTTTCCATGCTTAAAGTACTGTGAGAAGTATTCTGCTTTAATTTTTCAATCAAGTGTTTGAAGACTCTTTGTTCTTACCCTCTTGTCTTTAGTAATTTGTTTTTGGTAGTTTAATCTTCTACAAGCGTGCTACCTCTATAAGTAGGAATTATAATGGGAAGAACTAGTCAATTGGCATCTTCATTGTGTAAAATTTGTTGTACTCATGTGGTTGAAGCAGATAAAATCAGGGGATGTCCGTGTTTTAGCAAATACTTCATGTGCATTGGTGAGACGAGAAAGGTCTTCTGAAATTCGTCTTTATGGATTCAAAATGCTACAGGTACATATGCCATTATGTGTTTTAACGTTTATTAATAGGATGATGTGCTTGTAGAATTTCTCCATGTTTGTTTGGAAACTGTGATATCTTTCTTGTGTGATAAACTTTGGATGTGTGTTACCTTATGCATTCTAATATGATAATATGGTGTTCATTTGATCACTCACTTGTGTATGTTTGTCTCTTTACGACAACCATTGTTTTATATATTCTGTCTTCTTGCTCTAGTTCTGAAAGCTTTGCAGTTGAAAACACCCATTGTGATTCTTAACACTATGGTATGTCTGATTACTGCCATGTACAAATGGAAATTTAGTATGATATGTGGAAATGGGATTTTGACCCTTGTCAATGTGAGGGATTGGTTGGGTTAAAACCCTTAATGTGGGTTCCACTCTTGTTGACGAATCATCCAGTTTGTGGTATTGGTTACTGGGTTCATTTTAAAGTATTATGTTTTGATATTTTGACAGTAATGTAAGTAGAATGCACGAAATAAATCCTAAACTAAGAAAGATAGGAGTAGCGCTAGAAATGAGATAATAAAATGCACATCAATAGCATAATAAGACTATGTAATACAACCTAGATATTTAATAGATTGAAAAGATTGAGTATAAAGAATAAGGTCACTATAAACCTATGCAACACAACCTAGATTTTCATTAGATTGTAAAGAATGATTTTAAACAAGAAGCTCAATATACACTGCCAAACGCAAATGTAATCTACTTGCTAGATTAGCATTCATGTATTTATGAGCTTAAACATGAAGACATTCACAAGAGTTATTCACAATAACCCATAACAGAATTGCAAATATTTCACAACATCCATCCTCAGAATTTTACTACAACTTTATTAAAATCCGGTAAGCATTCTTAGAAGTGAGATTACGCAGGCATAGTTTTTTTTTTTTGACTATAACGGTTAAATTGCATTGATAGGCGGCAAAACAGCTGCCGCGTACTTGGATAATACATCGCTGTTTGACCCAATGTTGCACGAAGCGGGAGCGAAGCGGAAGCGTTTTTTGGAAGCGGGGACGCCGAAGCGTCATTTTCCAAAAATCTAGGAAGCGAAGCGTCTGCTATATATATATATATATTTTATATTTTTTTGCATTTATACTCAAAACAAACATCCCAAATACCAAATTAATTGTAGAAGACATGAAAACATGCATATTTTTGCATAAATCAAGATAGATATAACATCCATTGTACATTAATGATCTAGAATCTAGATTCTTCTCCTCTTGTCTAGCCTTTGCCTCTACCTCGATTGTCTAGGGATATTAGTCAACATTGCCCAATTTTGATCAAACTACCTAATTCAAGACTTAAAATATGGTAGAAAAAGCTTAACATGTTTGATCGATGATTTTGACTTGATTGAAAGGTAATTTTTTGCTAAGGGCGTGCCGCGTGACAAAGGAGTTCAACAATTAACACCAACCAACACCAGGGTACATATAGGGCTTGGTGCTCTTGATTAAATGCTAATCGCATACCTTCATACTTGATATAATCTAATGAAATGCCACAATCCCATTGATCCTGAATACCTGAAAACTGTTAAGTCTGCTGAATTTTGAATAGGATATGAAATTCTATTTTCTCCATATGAAGTCCAATGAGGCTGGAACCACTCTCAAACATTCTGAGTCATTTCATTTTCATCCTTTTACTTTAAGAATTTAACATTACCATGAGGGAGCATCTGCTATATTTATATTTTTTTTTGCTTTCATTTGTCACCCTAACCCAAGGTGGACCCACCCCCAACAAGCAAACTCACCTAAAATTTTAAAAAAATTGAAAAAAAAAACGATTTTCTAAATGCTTTTCCGGAAGCTTTTCTGGAAGCGTCTGGGAAGCGCCGTACGAAGCGCGCTTCGGAAGCACCAGCGCTTCCAAATTTCCAGGAAGCGTCTAAAAAAGCCGGAAGCGCGCTTCCGGCCAAGCTTCCTAGGCGCTTCCGTATGGGACGCGCTTCGGGGCTTGGAACCGGGGGGGGGGGGGGGGCGCTTCGTGCAACACTGGTTTGACCAAGAATTTCTTGTTACACAGAAAGGGGTTTCGCGCTTTGAAACAGCAGGAGGTGTCGCCTTTGAGGTCGGACCACGATTGGAGGTGCTTGCCTTGTCTCTGCTCTGGAATCAAAAGCTTGTAATACTGCAGTTGTTAACAATGAAGACCGGTGCACTCACGCACAGCCCAAGATGCCACCAACCGACCTATGCCCAACTTAGGTTGAATCCTTGACGAATTACGGGATGATAATCCAATATGCTATAACAAAGCCCTCGGTGCTCATACCATAATCATTAGCAACTATAGTGCATACATAGAATGTACCCTTCATGCAATTAGATCAAACCTGGAACTTGTTGTCTACTTGTCTTCAGACATTCACTCTCTGTCAAATGCATCTACTGAGGACTGAGCTTCCAGTGCATCTGTTGGACACCTAATCCTAAAGGGTTAGTGTGGAAGCCGAAAAGACTAAGCAGTCCAAGAGACCTTGGGATCTGAAATCCAAGAGTCACACATTGTACTATAAATGTATATCTGATGTTAATAAAAATATGAACTCATTGATTTATCTTTCACATTGTTTTGCTGTCCATGTGTGTTTAACATGGTATCGGAGCCACTTGTTTTTCTGTGGCCTGTTATGTGCATGTCAGTCCTGCACCTCTGCCATCACTTATGAATATTTTCTCAGCTAGAATTTAGCTGCCACCTCTTGCATATACCTGCGCTGCTCCTCCATATTCCATCTCTGCTCTCTGTCTGCCTGAAGGTCTGTCCATGAACGTTTGCTGCCTCTGCCATATGCGTTTTAAAACCTGCGCTCTGGACTGCCCATGAATGTTCCTGAAAGAAGCGCTGTCCTGTCCAGCGCTGTCCATGCTGTCCCATTTACAGTTTATTCAAACCGCTGCATGACTTCGGCTGCGTATATGCTCCCCAGCCTGGCTGTCTGTCAATTGCTTTGAAGAAAGAAACCAGGAATTGCAACGGCTCGATCAATTCTCTTCAAATTAATTGGAGGAGGTATTTTATGGCATTAATATTAGAAATTTTCAAGGGCTTAATTGTATGGAGTAGTGCTGGATTGAGTACTTGAAAGGGGGCCATATTTTTTGTCAAACATTTTGTGGATGTGAATGCTTGCTAGCGTAAGAAGAACGTATGGTTTTCAAGGAACTTCACATATTTTAACACAATTGACGAAGATTGTAGAAATGATTCCTAACCCGGTCTATGACCTGAATGTGACGAACCGACATAGCGATGAAACCCTCTTGTCTGCTCAGAACAGATTTTAGCTTTAGATATTCTTCCTGAGGCCTGCAAACAAAGTAAACTATACCCGCATCAGTTTCATAAAGGTAATCGTTGTTCTGCGTCGAAAATAATGAATGATAAAAGAGAAGTAGGTGGTCATTGGCTCTGCCTGTTGAGATTGAGTTGAATGGGGAGCTATTATTCTTCGAACGACATTGAAATGCCGATGCCAGACAAATCCTTTCATTATCCAACAATAAAAACGATGCAAAAATAGCAGATAACACTCTAACAGCGAACTTCACATGCCCAAATCCAGTGATTTTCAGAGAGATCTGACTGAATAATGAATGTTTTTATAGTATCGGTTTTAGGAATCTCATTGCGACCCTTTGGTCCCATCATCACCTTCACTGCATCTGCAAGTTGTTCAATACCTTGCAGCATTGCTGACCGTGCATCAACTCCAAATCGGATCTCTTTTGCAGCATAATTTCTACTCCAACCGAATCTGCTAGCAGTCTGTATACGAGAGCTCCGCCTCCCGATTGTAGAAGCTACGGATGCTGCTGCTCTATACGTCTTGTATTAGATCTTCTGAAGTTGAAGATGAAGTGAAATGAAACGAAGCGAATATACAGTCAAAACAGATGGGTGTTTTAGCCGGTTAATAATGTCACTCAAATGCAACAGTCGAGTTGTACTGTTACTAAAAGAGATGGCAGTTTGAATGTTGTAAGACGAGCGCCTTCAGAATATCTTCACTGTGCCTACCAAAGACTCTGATGCATGCGTCCCTCGCCTGCTGCGATGCATGTCGTGTAATAAATGCATGACTTTCTTCGCCTATCCAACGCTTGGCTTCTTTTAACTGCCGGGCTACCATGACCAGGATTCGAATGTCGCCGGGTACAGTATTTTGAATGGCCTCCATTACTTCTTCTCCAGAAGGAACGCAGTCCTCCATACAAAGCGTATCTAACCCGATGTTTTTTTTCCGTGCGTTAAGGGATGGAGAGAGTCTTTTCTAATCTAGTTCTCATAGGTCCCAAGATCGGAAGAGAGGCATATTGTTGAAGGTTTCCGCTGCCTCTCGAAGCCTGTTGGTGTTACACAATTTTTTAATGCGTTTCTCTGCACTGTAATTGGCATTGAATGTGTGGGATGAGTTTGGGATTCTTTTAAGAAGGCAATTGATATGCGCGGTAAGCTCATTCATGTTGTTTGGCAGAACATAAAATGAAATGTTTGATATAGAAAGCATGGTGAACGAATTGAGATAGAGATTCAGAACAGTTTGAGTGAATGAATGCCCACACTTTTAAAACTTCAATCCTGCTGTTGTATTATTTTCTTTTCAGATCCATCTCTATTTCCACTCCACTCATTGCTGCGCGATCTTATCTTTATCTCTAGTGACCCATTCGTGTATTGTTCGGTAGAGTGGTCTGGGTTAAACTTTGGCTGCCATGAGAAGAGTTTTGCTGTTGACAGAGAAAACCTATTGATTTTGTAAATTTGAAGGGAAGGAAGAAGCTTTTGTTCTGCTTGGACTAATTTTCAGAGAGAGATTTGCTGAACTTTTTGCATCTAGATATATTTTTTTTCTGTAAAGAAATGACTAAAATTGGTGAAATATTGGAGTTCCTAAAAACTCTGATACATTCCTCTGATCATGGTACAGTAAGACTAAGCAAAGCTTCTCTTGTTGACATTAGAACCTGTTTGCATAATGTACAAGAAGATATTGAGTTTTTGCAGCTTGAGACAAAGCTACAACAGGAAGAATTACAGCAGTGGAGTCATCATTCTGAACCTGTTTTTGTTCAGAAGATTGAAACAGATTCCCATAAACAGCAAAACAATAATGTTATAGTTCATTCAGATTTAATACCCCATAAAGCAGTAGCTGTACATGCAGATGCAAAAACTCAGTCTGCACTTCCCAAGCCCATCATCAGACCTTGGGAACAGCTTGTCCACAACAAGCACAGAACTGGTCTTGGATATGACAAGGACTTGTCCTTTCATATTCCAGACTATGCCAAGCCCATTCAGTTTCAGAGTGCTGGATTCATTCATGACAGTTCACCTGCTCCTCATGACAGTTCAACTTCAGCTGTTCCAGATTCTGCCCCTCTTCCACAGCAACAACAACAACAACAAAAACAACAGATTGTGAAATGCCAACACTGTGACCGAGTTGGCCATATGAAAGATCACTGTTTTGATCTTCATCCATGTGAGCACTGTCATAAAACCAGCCATTCTTCACACAGATGCTTCAAAAACAAACGTCCTGCAAGAACAAAGATTCATCTTGGATGGATCGCTTCTTGGCAATGGGCATCAACAGCCAAGAAGATATTCCAAACACATGTCAGAACTTGTTCCAGAATATTGAACAGTCTTGCAGTTGAGTTTTCTCCATCTTCTCACCTTGTACCTGACAGGGGGGGAAATGATGGTCATCTACAAGCTTCAAAGTCACATCAAGCGAGTCTGAGCCACAACCTGCCACACCAGTTTCAGAGTTGCAGCCAGAGACAAAGATGCCCGTGAACAGATTGAGAACACTTCCTCTAGCAGAAGACTCCAGCTTCTTGCCAGTTTTGGAAGAGTTCCAGGAATCACAGAGTTGTTGGTCATCCTTAAACCATCACAGATTAAGAACACTTCCTCTAGCAAAAGACTCCAGCTTCTTGTCAGTTTTGGAAGAGTTTCAGGAATTGCATTAAGCATTCCAGAGTTGTTGGTTATCCTTAAACCATCACAGGTTGAGACTTCCCTTTTCAGGTTGAAGTTTTACCTTTTATGCGGGGTGAGACCTCCCTTTTATGGTTGAAGGTTTCCCTCTTTAAAACAATAGGATCTCTTCCTCTAGCAGAAAACTTCAGTTTCTTGCCAGTTTTGGAAAAGTTCCGGGAACTGCACTAAGCGTTCCAGTGTTGGTGGTCATCCTTAAACCACCGCCCTTTTTACCAACATTTCATAGAGCATATTCAGCCTAGTGCTGCCATGTATTTTTTGCACATTTTGTATTACAGCTCTTTTCTTGGACTCATACATAACCCTTCGGATTAAGGGGGGGAATGTTGGACACCTAATCCTAAAGGGTTAGTGTGGAAGCCGAAAAGACTAAGTAGTCCAAGAGACCTTGGGATCTGAAACCCAAGAGTCACACATTGTACTATAAATGTATATCTGATGTTAATAAAAATATGAACTCATTGATTTATCTTTCACATTGTTTTGCTGTCCATGTGTGTTTAACAGCGTCTAATGGGGACTGAGCTTCCAGTGCATCTAATCATTTCTATATTGATTGCCTACCAATGGATCCAAGTGCGAATGATGGGCAAACTGTGACAGGAACAGTCGATTAGAGATTAACCTGAGAATAGCCTGTTGCAGAAGCCCATTGTTACTAGTACAGGTGCGATCCCCTAGTGCAGCAGAGTGAACAGATTTTCTGAAAGTGAAGGTCTTAAGAAGATTATGGAATGATGCAGAGAGACTCTTCAGAATTGACTGAAAGAGTTCTTTGGCTACGGGCTGAGCCAAGATTTGCTTCTAGATCAGCTTGTGAATTCAGATGTCTCAGAGTATGATAAAAGGATATTTTCCGAAACTTGGCCAGAATGAATCTAATTTTCTTGAGAATGAGGACTAAGTGGATCTGCGAAGGATTCGAAAGGGAGTTCAGCGCTTGAATGATAAGTCTGGAGTCACCAAAGACCGTCAGAGAGTGAATGTTTTGATTTAGAGCCAGAGAAAGCCCCTGCCACAGACCCCAATGATACCTGAGCAAAGTAGAGCCATCAGGATTCAGAAGAACACCGCCCCCACCCGCAGCCCTAGGGTTGCCTTTAGAGGCCCCGTCGAAGAAGAGACAGTGGTCATCCAGAGCAGATCGCCACTTTATAAACTCCTGTTCTTCCAGGCGAATTTCCCACATAGCATGGAAAGAGGCCGGGAAATAGGATTGATTTGATAATTTGGAGCAATATCTTTCAGCCAAAGCTCCTCCTCACTGTCCAGAATCGCTTCATTCCTTAAAGCCGGTTTAGCATCCAAAGTCTCTCCCAAGAGTGCTTTAATTTTGGAGATAACGTTGTTTGTAGTGCAGATTTCACCCCTGAACAATCTGTTGTTCCTTTCCAACCATAACTTCCAGCAAGTGTATTTAGGGATCCACATCCAAGCAGTCTTAAGAAGGTTTTTTTTATTGAGGCAGAACGAAGATAACTTGGCCCACTCATGAAGTAGATTTGGAATATTTCTTGGCAGCTCAACCTTGTCAGCCCTTGACCTCAGAACCCCCTTCCAAACAGCTTTGGCAAAAGGGCACAGCAACATCAGGTGATTAGCTGTTTCTTCCTCTGACATACACAAAGGGCATCTTGATGGCCCTTCCATTCCACGTTTTCTCAGATTATCTCTAGTGAGAATACTGTTGTGAGCTAACGTCCAGCAGAAGAAGTCTACTTTTGGGAGCGAAGGAAAGGCCCAAATAAAATTCCATTGCGTTGGGTCAGGAGGGACATTAGGAACAGCAATCAAACTTTTGTAACCTTCAGAAATCGAGAAAGAGCCAGAATGGGAGCCCCACCCTCTTTTGTCCTTAGTTGTTGCTGAAATGAGAGATTTTCCTTGGAGTTTGTCTAAAAGTAACGAAGCTTCAATTTGCAATCGATGTGGAACCTCTCCCAGGTTCCAGCTGTCCCACCGTCTACCAGAATCCTTCGTCCAGGTGGATATGACCCAAAGGGTTTCCATATTGTTCGACTGTAGCCAAAATTTAATATTTGTAAGGCCTTCTATATGGTTCAATGGCTGATCTCTTAGGATCTGGTCTTCCCATATTATGATTTTTTTCCCATTACCTGGGATCCAGTAGAGATTGGAACTGAAATGCTCCAGAGCAGAGAGACAAAGCTTGAAAATTGGGGAACCTTTGGTGGTTTTTGGCGGATGATCTAAACATCTCAAACGCTGACCTTGAAAATATTTCTTCCACAGGACTTCCTTACTCCAGCTAACTGGTCCTTACTCCAGCTAACTTTCCCAGCTACAATATTCCACAGGATTTTAGAGCCTAGTGCGAGATTTTGTGCAGCCATTTGCAGACCTCCTTCCAGGGTTGGCCTCTTAATGGTGTCCCAATTAACTAAATGAAGTCTTCTTTCATTATTTTCCCCCCTTCCCAAAGGAATCTCCTCAGAATACCATCCATTTTACTGAGGAAGGTTTTGGGAGCAAGTAGAATGGAGTGCTGAAAAAGAGGCATACTTATTAGAACAGATTTCATAAGAATTATTTTCCCAGCAGTGTTCAGCCAGGAGGCTCCCCAGGCTTGTATTCTGAGCTTAAGCTTGTCTAAGAGGGGCATCCAGTGGGCAACTTTAGGTATGGATTTGAAGATTGGTATCCCAAGATATTTGAAGGACTCCCAGGTCTGACAAACTTTCATCTCAAGGAGCCTAGCAATGTCAGCCAGATCTTTGACCGAGCAGTTCCAGCCATAGATTGTGCTTTTTAAATAGTTTATCTTGCTGCCGGAGGCCTCCTTATAAATGTCCAATTCCTTCTTAAAAGATCTGGCCGAGTTAATGCTCGCTCCTCCAAGGAGCAGAGTATCATCGACAAATTGGGCATGGTTTATGTCTTTAACATTGTGCACCATTCTGAGGCCTGGCAGAGTTTGGACTTGTTGACAAAAGTCTAGCTGGAAACTAAGCACTGAGGCTTGAATAGCATAGAGGAGAGGGGACAGCGGACAACCTTGTCTTAATCCCCTAGATGCATTAAAAAAATCAGTAGATCGGCCATTTACCAGCGGCGCAATCCAAGGAGAGGCAATGCAGGCTTTCACCCAATTTATGAAGGTTATTGAGAAGCCCATTTTCTTCATAACAGTGAACAGGAAGTCATGCCTCACCCTATCAAAGGCATTTTCCAGATCGAGTTTTATCACCGTTCCTTTCTCTTTTCTTTGGCAACTTGAATGAACTGCCTCTTGAACCAGCACAATATTGTCCAATATCTTTCTCCCTTTGATGAAGCCTCCTTGATTCTCCGGGATGATGTCCGGTAGAATATTCTTGTGTCAGATGGAAATGATTTTGGTAATCAGTTTATAGCTAGTATTACACAGCGAAATGGGACGGAATCTACTAAAATCTGAAGCTCCTTTCTCTTTCGGAAGCAATGCAAGGAAGGCTAAATTGGTATTGCCTCCTATCTTAGAGCAAGATTGGGACTTCCTAACCATTCTCAGGAGGTCTTTATTGATAGTTGACCAGCAAGACTGAAGGAACCTAGCAGTGAACCCATCAGGCCCTGGCGCCTTATCCGGCTCCATGCAATCCAAGGCTTTCTTGAGCTCATCCGTGCTGATCGGTGCAGTCAGCATAGTGTTGACAGAGTCTTGAACACAGAGGGGGATTAGATTAATCGGATAGGCATGGGGGTCTATAGGAGGGTCAGCAGGCGCTGAATAAAGCTCTTTGAAAAAAGTGAAGGCTGCTCTCTTGATGCCTTCAAAATCTTTAACCACTGCATCTTGGGAGCGGATTTCTGATACATTTTTGAATTGCTTGCGAGCTTCGGCATGCTTATGGAAAAAACTGGTATTTTTGTCGCCGGCCTGTAACCATAAGTTTCTGGATTTTTGTCTCCAATACTCCTCTTCGTCCCTACTAGCTTTATGGAGGGCTTTTTGCAACTCAACTTCTTTTTGGAGCAGACTTTGGGTAACAGCAGAATCCTCCATTGATGATTGGAGGGCAACAAGGTTTTCTAATGACTCTTTTCTCTTGGCAGCTGGAGTTTTCAGAGTTTTAGCCCACTCCTTAAGGCTTCTCTTAAGAGCCCGCAACTTTTCTTCCCACACAAAGAAAGGGGATCCCAGGACATGCCGATTCCAGACTTCAGAAACCATCTCATGGAAATCCTCTTGCTGAATCCACAAAGGGCTAAATCTAAAGGGAATGGGGCCAAGAAAACCATCCATGGAGAGCTCGAGACTAATGGGTTTATGATCGGAAGTGCAGTTAGGTAGAATTTTGGAAGAGGCCATTAGACCACTAGTAAGGAATGAGGTTTGGACGAGGAATCTGTCCAAACGAGCAGCTATGTGGTTGGGACCTAACCTTTTGTTAGACCAAGTGTATTTCCCAGCTGAAGGCTTGATATCCTCCAGATCCCAGCCAATCATTATATCTTCTACCCATTCTCTAGCTGGGTCCCTTACAGGATAACCCCCTTTTTTCTCTTCAGTAGCTAGAGTAACGTTCAGATCCCGTGCAATAATGATGTTTTCTGGATTGTGCAATAAGAGAAAAGACTGGAGCGAGTCCCAACAAATTTTTTTCTCCGTTGGAGAGACCAGAGCATAAAGGTTGAACATACTTACTTGTTGACCAGAGTCTTTGTGGAGGAGCTGAGTGAAAATCCAGTGATGGCAACTTTCTTCGTGAGTCAAGTCATATTTGGAGCTGTCCCAAAAGGAGGCAATCCCACCAGAGGCGCCTCTAGCACTGACAACTCTACCGGGGCCTTTTCGCCATAATATTTTGCTGGATTGGAGGAGAAGAGTGTCCTCCAGCTTTGTCTCCTGGATGAGAAGGATTTCAGGCGAATGCAACCTCACAACTTCTTTCAGCCTGCTATCTAATCCTCTGCAATTCCAGCAGACGTACTTCATTATTTACTGGATTGGGAAGGAGTGGCTCCTTTTGGAGCCCTGTTGTGCTTGCGCCCGGATCTGGTGTTCATCATTCCTTTGAGAGTTTTCTGGGAGCCTTGGAGAACATCCAAATAAGTTTTCTCCTCTCTCTGTTTCTTCTTGGATTTCCGGCCCCTGGTCGATTTGGTAGGAGTAATTTGTGAGCTATCTGATTCGGAGTCTCTTTCTTCTGATTCTTCCCCTGAGTCAGAGGCTAGACTAATGTGCTCGTCGTTGCCTGCGTTTCCCCCTTGTTCAGCCTCTGTTAGGGGGACAGTTGTTTCTTCTTCGGTTTCTTTCACTTTCTTCGACTGATCTTCAGTTTCTTCATGGTTCTCTGAGGCATCCACCTTTTCACCTGAGGAGGGGCCATCATTTGAAACTGGTATGGTCTTGGAATTGGTCTGGGGATTCCCCATTGGTCCTGATTTCTTCTGCTCATTGGGCTTTGAGACTACCTTGCCCTTTTTTATTTCTTTCCATTCTTCTTCTTCCACTTTGTCCCCTGATGGGGCTTTGGGGCAGTTTCGTTGAAAGTGACCGTGCTCATGGCAGATTCTGCACTTAAAGGGCAGTTGCTCGTAGTCCAGCTTCTGGAAGTGGTGCCAATCTCCAACTGTAAGTTTGATGGCTTCCGGCAGACCAGCTTCCAAGTCAACTTCCACGCAGATTCTGGCGCAGGTGTATTGGCCCTTGTTATCAGCTTTGTCGATGAATCTGCCCAGTCTGTTTCCTATCTTTTGCAGGGATTGGAAGCTCCAGCAGTGTAATGGTAGGTTGGGAAGCCAGACCCAAACAGGAACCTCCTTTGGGACATCGACTGAAGGGTCGAAGTCGGGGGTCCATTTATTCAGAAAGAGACCTTGATTTCCCATGAAATATGGACCGTTTCTGAACACCAGATCTCGGTCTTCCTTGGTAGTGAATTCGAAAATGAAAAAACCTCTACCGACAACATAGCAGATCACGTTGTTGGGCAGCAGGGGCCTCCAGTTTCGTTGAACCCATTCATCAGTCGATTTTGTTGTTGGCCAACGACCCATAAATTGCCCCACTAGACCTCTGTTAGCCAAGGCAAGAGCGATTTTGATCGGTTGATCTTCCGGCAAAGCAATTTCTGGGATTTCATCAAGCTTTTTGATGAACTTCGGGACGTTGGGATGGGAACGTTTTTTTCCTTTCTGCGATAGCAGACTACAAAAGGCCTCTGCTATTGAAGATGGAGGGGTGGGAGAGGGCTCCACACCCCCTGGCGCACCCATGGTGGCGGGACAGTCCTGGCAGCGATCGCTGACCTAAACAAAATCTCGCAGAGGAGCAGAGTGCGCGCAGTTAATTTTTTTTCTCATATTTGTTAAAGTGTTGAAGATCATGTAAATAATTACGGAGGCATAGTTTTTACCAAAAATCCAAGAGCCTTTTTCTTAGCCCTTCTGTATATATTATGCAAAGATTTGGTAGTGACAAAAAGATGGTTGAATTTACTATGATTGTTCAACTTTCTTTTTTCCTATCCATGTACTCTTGTCACATGCAAAGGTTTGTCAATTCATAGCCTTTAGGGAAAACCACATTCTTTTTGACAAACAGGTTGAGGTTTCAAGTGGGAGATTGTCCACAACAATTGCAAATTTTGGCTGGTATTAAAACAAAAAGAGAGATTGCAAAGGACTAGCCTTAGATGCTCTGCTCCAGCGAAATGTGGCAGACATATAGGATAACTTGCAGAAATTGAAGAATGTAGTATCATGCTTTGGGTCTTTGGGGTGACCTAATGCTTCAGCTCTGTGGAGTGATCTAATCTCTGAAATAGAGTGCTCAGCACACTAATATCTTAAAAAGAATGTGAAAGATGCAACAATACACACACATACATGTGCGCTTGTTGAAATTGGGTAGAATCGGGAGGTACTCTCACATGCTCTTGGTGCTAGGATTGTGAGAGAGAAATGCTCATAAAGTGTGATTTTATTAGTGTATGGGCTTTGCACCAAAGTTATGGGCTTTGTACCTAAAGTGAGTGGGCATCGTACCCAAGGAGAGCATTTAATGTTCTAATTTAATGTTGAGTTTGATGTTGAAGGTTTCTTGAAGGACAAGGGGGCTTCCAAAGGGATCAATGGTCAAGTATAAATTAAGAGGTTAATGGAGAGGCTTGAGGAGTAACTCATATGGACAAGGAGTGATGGATTCTCCTTGATTGAGGTCTGAATTGATTAAGGAAACTACAGACTTGCAACCAGGGCAGCAGAGGGTTTTGGAGGGCATCCTTTCTATGGTGAAAAAGGGCTACACTTTGTCTTTTGTGTTTGCTGCATGCAGGTGAGAGGCTGAAAGGGAAAGCAATGCCATAAGGAAGGGCTGACAAGCTAAGAAAAGGAGGCCGAGTTCAAAGGATTGAGGCTGGCCCTTAAGGAGGTTGATTTGTGGCGGTCGCAGCTAGGAGATGTTGGTTGTTGGAAGGAAGAGAAAGCCACAACCTATTTTGAGTGCTTGAAGGTCTTGCTGAAGGAGGCCACAGGTGGGAGAGGCTGGCCACAACAAGAAGAAAAGGTTCGGCCGCAAAGAACTGAGGCTTAGGAGTAGGTCACAAGGGAAAGCAAGGAGTTTGAGGGCCTGAAGAGGCAGGTCAAGGCATTGGAGACTGCTATAGCTAGGTGGCCAAGGGTGAAAGGAGCAGACCAAGCTGTTAAGGATGACCAGAGGCCTAAACTAGCAGACATCGGCACAATTAATAGAAGATTGTGGTGTTTGGAAGGTCTGGGAAAGCCCTAGCTGACCACAAGAAGGGTTTCAGTGGACGTAGCGAAGAGACACCTACAATAATGATAATTGGGTGAATGAGAGCCTAAGGGACTTGGCCTTAGCCCTAGAGATTTTGTCAAAGGGTTTGACATTGTATTTGGGCATTTTCTAGGGGTTGTAAAGAGCCATTATCCATAGTATGGGAGCCCTAACAATTCTTGTTAAAGGACTACTAAGAAATTAGTTTTGGGCAATAAATATTGTGTACTGTGCATGATCTAATTGCTGGTATATTCCGTTGTGTGAAACTTGTTTCTTAAAGTTAGGCATTTCAGTGTGTTTATGTTTTCTGTTTTTTTGAAACTGCTAAAACATAGACCAGACCTGGGGTGTATGGAATTCTAACATGGTATTAAAGTTACTTTGAAGAGCAATTGGGTCAAAATTGTGCGTAGGTGGCAGTTCTAAGAGGGAGCTTAGTGACCTTGTTGTTGAAGGAGGGGCAACTGGTCTGTTGGATTTATGGGTAAGAATCCAATAGAGAAAATGGTTTTTGGTTTGAGGATTTAGGACTAGTTGGAAGGGATATTCAACTACAGTTAATGGAAGGAAAGAATCAAGCTAGTGTTGTTGGTGAATAATCTGTGGGATTATGCCAACACCTAGATCAAGATACCAACTGATGCAACAAATTTGGCTTTGTATAAAGAAGCTGATGCAAAGGTCAAATTGATCATCCTTGATGGAGTTAAGGATCGTTTGGTACCTCATCTTACCAGAAAAGAAACTACATGTGACATGTGCGAAGCTTTGAAAGTGTTGTTTCAGAATAAGAACGAAAACTGGAAGATGGTACTGAGAGAGAAGCTTAGGGAAATCAAGATGATGGGTTTAGAGAATGCCACTTCCTATCTTACAAAGATTTTGCAAGTTCATGATGAGCTTGCAACTGTACAAGAGACGGCGGAAAAACCAGAGTTGGTGAGGGCTGCACTGAAGGGTTTCTTAGAGCAATGGAAGCCATTCATCAAAGGAGTAGTATCACGGGAGAAACTTGTAGATTGGAACAGGTTGTGGGATGATTTCATTTAGGAGGAACTTTGGGACAAGGATCTTTAGCAAAAGAGTCTAGATGAGGAGAATGTTGCCCTCACTAGTAAGCTGAAAAAGGGCAAAGGGAAGTTCAACAATGGCAACAAGGAGGACTTGAGTAGAGTGAAATGCTTTGCATGTGACGAGTTTGGTCATTATGTGAGTTAGTATCTACATTATAAAAAAGGAAGGGAAATATAGGAACCCTGAGATGGCTACTTCAACTATAATCGACGAGGATGATTCTTCGAGGAGATTTGATGAGGAATTTTCTCTTATCTCTCATTTTTTTGGGAGCACCATTTGTGAGAGTGCTTGGTTCTTAGACAATGGGGCCTCAAAGCATATGATAGAAACACGAGAAGTGTTTAATACTGAGTGGGGCTCTAATCTATATGAGAAGGTTGGTGATAAGTTTCAACGTGCAGTTAAAGGAACTGAGGCTGTATCATTCAAGATGTAGTCAGGTGGATTGCTGTGAGTCTAGGATGTATTTTGGGTACCAGAGCTCAGATGCAACATGCTTTCAGTCTCAACAATTGAGGCAAAGGGGTTTGATGTTCTATTAGGGGATAGAAAAGTGATTCTCAAGCCCAGTGGATCTAGCTCTAGTCTAGGGGTGGTTCTTAGAGTCAGAGAGAATGGTTTGTATAAGCTAAAGGGAAAGCTTGTTGACCAAGGAAAGGAGGTTTCATAGAGTCACAAGGAGTCAAGTTCTAGAGGGAGTTTTCCGATTCAAAGGGGGAGTCAACAACCGCATAAGGGTGCATGTCAGAGAGAAGAAAGGAGACTTCCATAACTGACAAGGCTTAAAGGCATATCAAGTAAAGATGAAGCAGGAGGCTTCTAGTAGTAAGGAAACTTCCAAAAATGATTTTATTCTTGCATCAGGTTTTGCTTCTATGGCGAGAGACAAAGCTTATGACAAACATTGGAGAGTAGCCGTGGAAGAGGATTGTGTTCCAGTGTGGGAAACAGAGAGACTTCCAAGGAATGGAAGTACCTCCCTCGCTAAGAGGGAGTATTGAGATTGGGTAGCATCAGGAGGTACTCACACATGCCCTTGGTGCTATGCTTTTGAAAGAGAAATGCTCATAAAGTGTGATTTTATGAGTGTATGGGCTTTGCACCCAAGTTGTGGGATTTGTATCCAAGGAGAGCATTTGATGTTATAATTTAATGTTGTGTTTGATGCTGGAGGTTTCTTGAAGGACAAGGGAGCTTCCAAAGGGACCAATGGTCCAAGTATAAATTAAGAGGCCAATGGAGAGGCTTGAGGAGTAACTCATATGGACAAGGAGTGATGGATTTTCCTTGATTGAGGTCTGAAATTGATCAATAAAACCACAGACTTGTGACAAGGGCAGTAGAGGGTTTTGGAGGGCATCTTTTCTATGGTGAAAAAGGGCCACGGTTTGTCTTTTGTGTTTGCTAAGTGCAAGTGAGAGGCTAAAAGGGAAGGTTGTGCCCTAAGGAAGGGCAAAGAGACTAAGAAAAGGAGGCCGAGTTCAAAGGATTAACGTTGGACCTCAAGGAGGTTTATTTGTGGAGGCCGCAACTAGGAGGAGAGGTTGGTCACTGATAGGAAGAGAAGGCCGCAACCATGAGAGGTTGGCTGCAATACTAAAGAGAAGGCCACAACTTGATTTGAGTGCTTGAAGGGCTTGTTGAAGGAGGCCATAGCCAGGAGAGGCTGGCCATAGCGAGGATAAATGGGCCGGCCGTAGAGAACTAAGGCCTAGGAGAAAGCCGGAAGGGAAAGCAACGTAGTCAAGCACTTGAAGGCTGCTACAACAAGGGGGCTGAGTGATAAAGGAGCAAGCTAAGTTATTAAGGAAGACTAGAGGCCTAAAGGAGCAGGCATGGGCATAGTTAAGAGAAAACTGTGGCGTTTGGAAGGGTTGGGAAAGCCCTAGGTAACCATAGCAAGGGTTTCAGTTGATGCTGTTGCAAAGAGACATGTACAACATTGATAATTGGGTAGATGAGAGCCTAAGGGACTTGGCCTCGACAATAGAGATTTTGTCAAAGGGTTTGACATTGTATTTGGGCATTTTCTAAGGATTGTAAAGGACAATTATCCCTGGTATGGGAGCCCTAAGGATTTTTGTTAAAGGACTAATAAGAAATCAGTTTTGGGCAATAAATATTGTGTACTGTGCATAATCTAATTGCTCATATATTTTGCTCTGCAAAAGTTGTTCTATAAAGTTAGGCATTTCAGTGTGTTTATGTTTCCTATTTTGGGAAATTTCCAAAACATAGACCAGACATGGGGTGCATGGAATTCTAACAATGTGCACATTGTCATAATTCTTTTTGGGTTGGCTGAACTATGTATCCCCTAATTAAATTAAAGACAACGCTGAGTTACAATCACACACACACAAAAGAAAATAGGAGTCAACCTCTATTTTAGGTAAAATATTGGTGAAGATCAGGGCTTACCTATAGTTAACCTAAGATGATGTTGATTTGGTATGCCTAATATGGGTTCATTGCATGATTTAAAGGTTCAAAGGGCACCCTTGGAGATGACTTGGAATATTTTGTCAATCTTTGAAGGATGATAACATCCATAACACATAACAGAAAATAACAAACAAATCTCACAACATCCATCCTCGGAAGTTTGCTACAACTTTATTAAAATCTAGTAAGCATTCTTAAAAGTGATATTACCTAGGCATATGTATTACCAAAATCCAAGAGCCTTTTTCGTAGCCCTTGTGTATACATTATACAAAGATTTGGTAATGACAAAAGGATGTTGAACATGCTATGGTTGTTGAACTTTATTTTTGCCTATCCATATAGTCTAGTCACGTGCAAAGGTTCGTCAATTCATAGCCTTTAGGAAAAACCACATTCTCTTGGACAAATAGGTTGAGCTTTCAATTGGAAGATTTTCCACAACAATTGCAAATTTTCGCTGGTAACAAAAGAAAAGACAGATTGCAAAGAACCAACCTTAGAGGTACTACTCCAGTGAAATATAACAAACATTTGGGATATCCAGTAGAATTTGAAGAATGTAGTATCATGCTTCAGGTTTGTGGACTGACCTAAGCTCTGGAATGGAGTGCCCAATCCACTAATATCTTAAAAAGGATGCGAAAGATGCAATAATACACACAGGAGCACACACACATTGTCATATCCTTTTTGGGTTGGCTGACTGTTGGAAATAATACTGGGGGGGTGAATCAGTGTTAGCAAATCAATAAAACTTTTTCATTTCATACTCTGATTCATATATGCTACTTCAGTTAAGGGAACCCATGTGTATACGCAACTGTGTTTAATGCAACCAACGTATATCCAGTAAACTTGTGATTCAGTTAATTCATTATATTTTGATCTTTAATTAGTGCATCAGAACTTCATTAACCATATAAACAATGAACAAGAGCAGTAAAAATAGAACAAACAATCACATATATGAACACAAGATATAAGGTGGAAACCCAATGTGGGTGAAAACCACCTGCTGCAATCGTCTTTATCTTCTTTTAATAAGATTTTTTTTTTTTTTACAATTTTTGTACTGGTGCAGAGTTATACCAGTACGCAGGTTTCTACTTGCAGAAGGCTACAATCTTCTCTCATTCTCCAGCTTCTGCTGGAAGGGAGCTACAACCCCCTAGCTCTTGTACTAGCTGTTGTGTTTACTAGTACGTAGGTGCAGGCCTATAGAAGGCTGTAACCTTCTCTTTTCTTCTAGGTACCACGTTTCATTAATTTTCAGACTGGAACCATCAATAACATCAATCAACCATCAAATATATCTGCATCAATCAATCTTCTTTGCACTAACCAAACTGAATCAAACAATCACTTCTCAGAATGTTGTAACCAGAATACAGAAACAGTAACCAGAACCCATGCTATAACCCAGAACACTGCAACAACAAACAGAAGTAGCTAAAGCATATTTTATTAGGTATACACTACTTCAACATGTCGAACCTGCATACATATGTAGTTTACTCAAGGTGAACCTGCGTATACACTCTTTTGATATGTAGACCCAGCGTGTATATGTGCCTTTGCTAAAGTGAACCTGCGTACAGATCTGTAAATGATGATTTAAACTTTACAACAACTTCAGACATCAGTTATACCCAGATCATCATATTTACAGATTACAACATGCGCCAGTTATTCAGATAAGAAATCAAAACCACACAAAGATACTTCTCTTCAAGCCTTAAGGTCTTGACCCCTCAATAGAACTTATCCTTCTTCAAGTGCTCAGGTTCATTCTTGATTCAGATCCAGTTGTGCACCATAACCCAATAACCTGTATTCTAGATCTTGCTCTTCATTAGATATTCAATTCATGAGTGCCTTTACCTAATGATCTTCTCCTCCTTTTATAGTCCTAGGTCTTACTCAATACCATGGACCAAAACCACTTAGAACCAATACCTTGGATCGAATCCCTGGGGTCAACACTTTGAAGTTCGGACCAAATACTATGGATCAAATACCACGGACCAAAACTTAGTTTTCCAACATGTACGCGCCTTTCCTTCCGTGAAAGTGTGTGTGTACGTATACGCTTTTTTTGTTCAATGAACCTGCGTGTATACGCGGGTTGGTCAAGGTGAACCTGCGTATACCTTTCTTTCTTCATTCTATGTGGCCTGAACTATGATTTGTCATCTGAGAGAGTTGCCATCAAGTACAACACTTGTATCACCTGTATCATAATGCCAACAATCTCCCCCTTTGGACTTGATGGCAACAACAACACCAATCACTCTCCCCCTTTGTCATCAAGGGCAAAGGGTCATGCTCCCACTGAGTACTTGCTAAAATCTCTGATATGCTGAATTGCTGATTGAGCTTCTATGATCGAGTCCATGCTCCCCCTGAGCATAAGCAAGGTCTGCAAAAAGATAACATGACTCTATATATAGATCACCAAAGACCTTCTTATCACCAAAGGCTCATACATACATACATCACCCAACCAAGTGGGGATATAACAAGTGTGACTCATCCACCCAACCAAGTGGGGATATACCAATTGATTATACATGTCAAACAAGAACATTACATCATCCATCCCATGCATAGTGGGGTAACAAAATATGACCTTGACACTGAAAGATATACATGACATATAAAATAGAGACCAAACATCTAAAACAAGACTATGATAGTTATCAACAACTATCATCAGCAACATCTGTCAATCATCATCCAGACCAACAACCATGAGTTCCCCTTGAACCTGTTCCACTTGAATAAAAAACAGCTGTGAATTTGTACCAAGACCTTCTAAGATGATGCCAACAATGCATTACTATAAGTATATGCTCCCCCTGTATCTGTGCCAGATGATCACTGTCAGACCCATATCAGACTCCTTTCATCCACTGTTTTTCTTCAAACCAACATAAATGTGACTGTATCCACAGAAACCAGTGTATATACATGGATACGCTTCATGAAACTCGCGTACAACCACTTTTCTCTAAAATAGATAAGTTTTCACATCAACATGATGCATCAACTACTCCCAGCTTTTGTCTGAGATATTCATATGTCTCTCTGGGCAGTGTTTTGGTGAATATATCAATAACCTGTTCTTTGGAGGGAACATATTCCAATTTGACCTTTTGTTCAAGCACTTGTTCACCTAGAAAATGATATTTGATGGGTATGTGCTTGTTCTTGAAATGCATGACTAGATCCTTTGAAATATTGATTGCACTTGTATTATCACATACAATGGAGATGGTTGGAGTACATGTGATCTGAATGTCTTGCAATGTTTGCATCATCCAAAGGAGTTGTATGCAACAAGATGCAACAACCACATATTCTGCTTCAGCGGTAGATAATGCAATTGAACTTTGTTTCTTGCTGAACCAAGACACTAATCTGGAACCCATATAGAATGCACCACCACTGTTGCTTTTTCTGTCATCCATGCTTCTTATCCAAGCTGCATCTGCATATGCATGAAGTGTAAGATCTGTATTCCTAGGATACCATAAACCAAAATTCTGAGTTCCTTGAAGATATTTGAAGATCCTTTTGACTGCCTGAAGGTGTGATTCCTTTGGATTTGCTTGGAATCTTCCAACTATTCCCACTGCATGCATGATGTCTAGTCGGGTACCTGTTAGATAAAGCAAATTAGCAATCATGGATCTGTAGGTTGGTTGATGTACTGCTTCTGATTCATCATTTGAGTTGAGACTGCATCCTGTTACCATGGGGGTACCTACTGGTTTAGAATCTTCCATGTTGTATTTTTTCAGGGCGACAAGGACGAAGACACAGAGCAACAAAAGGAACAATGCTGGGCAGATTGACGCTAGGAGAGGCAGCACTGGCCTGAGTGACGCAAAGGCAGAAGGAACCTCTCTTAGAAGGAAACTTGTTTAGGAACGTCTGTAAATATTTCTTAGTTCTATACAGCTGGGTGAAATTTTGTACTTGTTGATTGTTGCTGAAGAATAATAAAACCCTCATTTGCTGCACTGGTTTTCCTGCATTGGTTTTTCCGGGGATGTTTTGTCCAAAAATAAATGTCTTTGTGTTTGTATATGGGCTGACATTTTACTTACATTTAATTTTTGTAATGTTTTAATTGTGAAGGCTGTGGTAGAACATGTTTTGATATTTGCTGTAAGAATACAATAGATAACTTATCTCTGAAGTAATAAGTAGAAGAAGTCATATTATTCACTGAAGTAGGATTTCCATTTTAGAAATTTTCACAATTCACCTCTTCTTGATGGATATTGGTAGATCTTGATGTGGATTGTGGTAAGCTATCTTTTTTTATCTTGTATTAGTTGATTGTGGTAGCTTTATCTCATTATCTTCCTTGGTCAATATTTTCATCATGTTCTTTTGAGGTGACCTTAGTTAAGCTTGCCCCTTATTTATCCTTGAAAATTGTAAGCCACCTAGCCTAAGCCTCTAGGGTACACAAGTTAGTCTGCCCTAGTCCTTGAAGCTAAATCTATTACCCGATCCCATCTTTGAAGATAGAAAAATGCCTAGGTCAATTTTTTAGTGCACACAAGTTAGTCCGTTCTAGTCTTTCAACCTATATCCACTCCATTTCTCTCAAATTGTCTTGCTTCTTGACTCCATATGCCCCCAAGAATATATTGGCATGCTAGGGAACTAATTTTCTACCCTCCATCATCCATCTTCATTGTAAAGAATCTAAAGCCATTTGTTAGGGTTTAACTCTCTTAGTGATTGTTGGGTTGTGTGTGTTTGGGGATTTTCCCCTTTGAACTCAATCCTCGATTGTTGGGTTGGGTTGTAGAGTCAAACTAATAATCCATCTGTATAATATCATTATAACCAACATTGTCACATAGCAAGGCCTTGACTAATAACTCTATCTCTCAATAGATCAGAGCACAATGTTGGCGAGACAATGATTATAGACGCCTTCATCATTGTCTCTCAAGGTACATACTCACTCAAGTGTTCACTGAGTATGACCTTCTAGGAATATTCTTATCTTGGGTCCCCAACCCTCAAAGAATATCAGTCCTCTTGCCTAATCTTATCTTGGATGCCTTACCACATCCTCAAAGAGTATTAGATGCCAGATGATTACTCAATCCTCCATTCTTTCTTCCAAAATGAAGACCAGAATGATGTGTCTATCTCTCCCTCTCAACTAGGGAAGAAATGTCAACTAATCCAAACTTGTTTCTAAAATACACAAGCTTCTTATTGGGAAGAGATTTTGTCAAAATATCAACAGTTTGATCTTTGGTGGGGATATGCTCCAGCTTCATCACACCATCTTGTACCAACTTTCGAGTGTAGTGGTATTTGTTGTTTATGTGCTTCATCTTTCCATGAAATATTGGGTCCTCAGATAGTCTTATAAAACTGATATTATCACAATGTATTATGGTAGGGTCTAATGGTCTTGCAAACAGATCAGATAACATCTTCCTTAACTGGACCACTTCCCTGCTTACTTCATAGGCTGCAATGTACTCAGCCTCAGCACTACTCAAAGCCATTGTCTCTTGCTTTCTGCTCATCCATGAGACCATGGAGGATCCTGTTAGAGCTTGAAATTTCACCTCAGGCTGAGAAAGGTAAACCTCAAGGCAACATCAAACCACTTAGCCTCGTAGCTAGCCCTACGGGGCAGGAGAGGGATCTCTCCGGTCTATCTCGATAAAGATCTTCAATGGGCGAGATAACCAATAGGGTGACACTGATTTTAGGCTAGTAAACTGATCAATAGGGTTGATTTGGGATTTTTAGGGTTTTTGGTGGCAAATTGAGGAGATGGCAATTTTGGGTGCGGGGTTTGGACACAGTTTCTGCAGGGGGTTCTTTGGGGCGAGGTAGGAGACAGTATTGATGCCTTTGATTGAGGTGGATGATTGGTGGATGATTAAGAATGACAGATGAGGAGTTAAGGAGAGCAAACAATAACTTTGAATTCTCCTTAAACAGTAGAAAACATTGAAATTAAGCAAACTTAAAAGCAGAGCATGACAGTCATGAGTTCTACTTTAACACTTCATTTGCCTAATGTGCAGAAAGAAAAGTAAGGAAATGATTCACATAACACACTTACAAGTACAAAGAGAAACACACCATCAATACATGTGACCACAAGAATCCCAAAAAGGATTGCAAAACCCTGGTCTTCCTTTGCCAAAAATTGCAGAGATACAGTGAGTAATACAATAAGAGCTTCTCCCTCAAGAGTCCAACCATGAAAATGAGCAAGAGAGTACATAATATAGATCATCTAACATCTTTCCCTGCCTCTAGGGGTAGAGCTCACTATCCTAGGAGCTGTTTCAACCACTTCTAAACGAAGCACTAAAAACTAGGCAGTCAAAACAACTTGCCTCTATAAGCTAGGAAACCAATTCATTCATTTAATTTTCACCTATTTCATGAATGAATCTTCTAGAAGAGATACATAAGTGTAAAAGTGTCATAAAATTACATTATTTACATCAAGGAGGATGACAATCCACTCCAAAAAGTCAAACATGGTCAAAATTGCGTTTTGTTGCGCTGTACACTGAAATTTTGAGAAATTTGCCTGATAGGTCGCGCGCCATTCCCTGACGGGTCGCGCGCCTTTGAGGGCACTTTTGGGGCACTTCCAGGTGTCCAAATGGGGCAAGAGTAGGCTTGTTGGAAAGGTCTGTGAGTCTACTTTCCAACCCAACTGGAATTTCTGAATTTGGTTGTCATTTGCCCCTCCAAAATTGCAATCTCCCAAGACTGCTTTCTGTGTGTCAAAACTGTGGCAGAAAGTCATTTTTTGCTTGTTTTTTTACTTTTTGGAGGCCCAAAACTTCATAAAATCTCTTGGCAATGGATGAGCATGTGTAACTTTTCATGACAAATCTGGAAATGCTGAGTTTTCTGAAAATAGAGTTGCCAAGTGAAAGGGTCGCGCGGGGGGTGATACCCGTTGAGAGGGCAAAACCTGTAAATTGCCCGAAAAAACCAAAATTGACCCAAAATGTTCAAAATTTCTTGGTATTTGTGCTGTGGCTGAGTTGTTTAGTGCCTTGCTCCTTCAAGGAAGCCTCGGCCAAGATGTGGAGGGGATCGGGCCTTTTTCTCCTTTTTTGTGCCTTGGCCAATCGCCTTTGGAGCATCTTCATCTTCGCTTTGCACACGTGCATCCGCGCCCAATAATGGTTCTTCATGTTTCTCAACAATTTCTTATCTTGGTTGGCCTTAGCCAACAACCTCTCCAAGTGAGCATTGAGCCGGATAAGCATGGACTCTCGCTCAGCGGGCAATAGATCACCGGGTCTTCTTCTATTCAAGATGCGGTCTCCACGAATCCTCCACAACTCATCAAGAGCTTGCTCATCCTCCAACTGCTTGTTGCGCTGCTCTAGATATGAGATTGTCCATTGTGCCCCCTCTAATCTCCTCTGCAATGCATCATTTTCAGCTCTAAGGTGCTGAATGATCTCCTTTGACTCTAGGCTAGGAGAACTGACATCAAGATCAACAAGCTCTATATCTGGAACACCTGATGGCCCCTCATCAATCCTGGGCTGTTTGCCCCTCTCTGATACCTGTGCTGCTGTCGGAGACGAGGCCCCTTCCACCTGGTGTGGAGATAACACTCGTGGTGCTGATGAAGAAGGCGAGACCCCTTCCACCTGCTGTGGAGAAAGTACTCGCCGAGCTGCTGCAAATAAGGCCCTTTGGCCTCTCTGATAAGTGACCAATGGTGAGGAGCTGACATGTCTAGTCACGGGGATGTCATGCTGCTGTGATGGTCCTCCTTCCTCATGAACAATCTCCGGATGTGGTGGTGGTGCTGAAAAGAACTCACGAGAGATGAACTCCTCCCATGAGATGCCCTGCTGAGCCAACTGATGTAAGACCACAAGCTGAATCAAACCATAATGGTAGAGGCTCCTATACTGCTGTGCCGGGCTCTTCCGCTGCATCACGGGCACCATCCTCTCAATGTTCTGGCAGAAGAAAACAGGGATGTTCATCATCCGTACCCGTGTGAAATGCATCAATAGGCGAATATGGTACGAATATACCTGTGAAAATCTGCCCTCACAGGTAAAATAGAGCATGATAAGCCTCATCATGGGAGCATACTCACTCCTGAGAAATCTGAAGGGAAACACACCTGTCAAGTGTCTCATGAATGCGGGTCTAACGAAAGGCTCAAACTGAACACTATCCAACACCTTGCGCTTATTCCATACCTCTCCGACATTAGGTATCCCTGTGGCCTGTGCAATCATCTCGGGTGTCAATGTAAAATCCACCCCGGCAAGGTTGACATGTCCATCATGCAAATGTAAAACAAATAGGCGAGCCAACTCCCTGTGATGCTGAATCCGAGAGATCCTCTCGCAAAACTCATAGCAAGACATATAACGGAAACATGAGACTGCCATAGGACAAGCCTGTAAATCTGCCAAAGAGGTGGGCTCCTCTATTCTATGATGTCCACCCTTTCCACCCTTATGAGGCCTCCTCTGTACCTCAATCTCTGAAGCTGATGCCTGGTCATCACTTTGCTCATAATTGGTTTCGGTTTCTGACATTGTTTTAAGAGCAAAGTGGCTGAAATGTACTGCTGTTTCTGCTTTGTAAAATGCTGATTAAAATGCTGTTTCAAGGGGACAAGGAGCACGAGGGGAATGTTAGGGGAGGGATACTTTAAAGGGAAAATGGGAATAATAATATATAAAACAGGGATTTTAGGGAAAAATCATAGCAAAATCATTGCATATGCATCATTATATAAATTTATTTACATGGATATTATGAGAGATAGGGTTAGGGTTTGATTTTTATTTCTTAGGGAAGAGGGGTAGGGTTTAGAGCTTTTCACCAATTTTGCAAGGGAAATTTACATAGACAAGGAAAAAGAAATGGGAAATGGGGAAAAAAATGATAACAAGGGGATACAAAAATGATAACAAGGGGATACCTTAAAACAGCATATAAACCCTAGCCATTTTTACAATTTTAAACCAAAGCAAAGTGGAGCTTTTCATTTGCAAATGGAGACCTTTGAAAATGCACTCATGATTTCCTTTAACCATAACAAGCAACAAATTTTTGAGTTGGAGGGCCTACCTCACACAATTTGGCGATTTTGTGGCTCCTTGGTGAATTTACAGGCAGTTTTTACAATGAGGGCACTGACGGGTCGCGCGCCTCACCCAACGGGTCGCGCGCCTCTGACGGGTCGCGCCCGTTACAATTTTGCATTGTCGGAGGGCGCTCAACGGGTCGCGCGCCTCTGACGGGTTGCGCGCCTGGTCTGACGGGTCGCGCGCCTCTGCAACTCACAACTTCGGCTCGAACTCACTTGCAATCACTTGCTCAATAACTTGGATGCACAATGAGGCTCGATGGAGGGAGATTGGGGTTTTTATAATTTTATTTGAATTAATTTCATGCCCAAACCTACTTTATAATGTTTTTCTTTGACACTTTATAAACTTGACTCTTTTTTTTGTTTTTTGGTTTTCTTTTGTCCTGAAATTGACTGATTTGATGCTTTTCTTTGATACTTTTTGCAGGGATAGCATCTGAGGGATCTTGGCAAGGGAGCCAGGGTTACATGCTGTCCTTTGAAGCCTTGTGAATTTTTACCATTTTTTACAAAATTTTGAAAAATGACCTTGGCTTTAAAAACAGGGTTTTTAAATCCAAGGTGAAAATTAACTGTACAAGATAGAAATTTTCGAAGAAACACTTTGAAAATCATCCCTCTGGCTTGCTGGGCACTTATTGACCTTCAGAGACATGACCTTGAAGACAATCTTGACCAAAACCCTAGACCTAGAATTTGACTTCAAGACAAGACAAGTAAGCTTGAAAGAGTCTAAGGACTGAAACAACCTTGATCCAGCAATGCCAAGAGGGGGACAAAGGCACCAGCTCCTCCATCAGGGTTATGGCATGCCTAATGGAATGCAAAAAATGACACTGATGAGACACCTACCTATGCAAATGCAAAGAGCTTTGATCGCTGATGGAGGGCTACTAGACCGACTCTAACAGATCCCAGGCTAAAACATCCTCCTGTAGTGCTTCTTCCATCATTCTTGTTGCCTCCCCAATCAGAATTAGTAAATCCTTATAAATGAACATCTTTTCTTTTTTCGTACTTCAGGCAGTAGTGGATGGTTCCTTGCAGATATCTCAGTATGTGCTTGGCAACTATCCAATGATCATGTCTAGGCTCCATTTGAAACTGACTGAGAACATTCATTGCAAAACATATGTTTGGCCGAGTATTCACTAGATACATCAGGGAGCCAATCAATTGTCTGTACTTAGTAGGATCCACTGGACTAGATTCATAGTTCCTTAACATTTTCAAGTTTGTGATCATCAGAGTTGTTATGGGTTTGCATTCCATCATATCAAGCTTTTTCAATAACTCAATCACATACTTTCCTTGCCCAGGTAGATTTCATTCAGTTCATGCCAGACTTCCAATCCCAGATAATAATGCATAAGTTCTAGATCCTTCATATCGAATTCAACTGCCAACAATTTCTTACATTCTTGAATTGTTTCTTCATCACCAGTTATTAAATGATCATCTACATATAGGAGAATGATGACATGTTCATCATTCTCTACTTTGATGTAGATATTGGGATCTGTCGCGCTTTTCCTGAAACCCAACCTTTACAAGTATGCATCCCTTCTATCATACCATGCCCTAGGAGATTGCTTGAGGGCATAAAGTGCCTTCTTCAATTTGCAAACATGAGTTTCTCGATCTTTTACTTCGAATCCCAATGGTTGTTCTATGTAGACTTCTTCATCTATGGTACCATTCAAGAATGATGTTTTTACATCCATTTGATGTGCCTCCCATCCCATTGATGCTGCCAGAGATATCAAAGATTGGATTGTGGTATACCTTGCTATGGGAGCAAAGGTTTCTTGATAGTCAATGCCTTCTTCCTGAGAGAAGCCTCGAGCCACGAATCTAGCCTTGAATTTATCTATGCTTCCATCTGCAACATGCTTGATCTTATACAACCACTTAGAGGTTACCACTGATTTGTTTTCTGGTCTTGGGACAATTTCCCAAACTCCATTCTTCATAATAGATTGGTATTCCTCATTCATTGCATTCTTCCATTCTTGGTGTTTGGCTGCTTCTTCGAAAGTGGAAGGTTCATCTTCAATGAGCTTTGACATGTATGCTGCATATCCTGAGTATCTTTTCGGTTTCTTGCTCTCCCTGAATCTTCCTCTTGCGGTGTGACCTTCTGCTTCTTGAAGTGTAGAAGTTAACTAGTTAGGTCTCTTTCTTCTTTCAGGGAGAGAGATTAGTTCACTGGGACCTTCTTCTTCATGATGAGCAACCTCTTCTTCCTTAGCAACTTCTTCCTAACATAGGAAGATCCTCCTCATCAGAATCAGATGGGAGATCTTTGGATTTCTTGAAGGCAATGCTCTCATAAAAAATTACATCTCTGCTTACTTCTATTTGATGTCCTTCCTTTATGTAGATCCTGTAAGCCTTGGAAGAGTTGCTATATCCAACGAATATTCCTTTCTTGCTTGCGGGATCTAGCTTCTTTCTTTTGTCCTTGGGAATGTGAATATATACAGGACACCCAAATATCCAAAGATGATCAATATTTGGTTTGTTCCCAGTGAAGACTTCTTCTGAAGTTATATTGCCAAGTGACCCATGAGAATTTTATTTTGGATGTATACTGTAGTCTTCATTGCTTCTCCCCACAAAAATTTCGGTAGATCTTGATCATGGAGCATAGCCTTGACACTTTATTCTATAGCTCTATTATTTCATTCAGCTACTCCATTATGCTCGGGATTGTATGGAACTATAAGCTGCCTCTTAATCCCAGACTCCTTACAAAAGGCAATGAGTTCTTTGGAAGCATACTCACCTCCATTATCTGACTTGAGAATCGGTATCTTTCTTTCTGTAAGATTTTCTACCTCTACCTTGAATTCTTGAAAGTTTTCCTTGAATGGTCATCAATGAAAGTAACATAATATAGATGACCTCCAAGTGATTTAGACATGGGACCACATACATCAAAGTGGATGAGATTGAGAATCTCTTGAGCTCTAGATGTTCTATGTGCAAATGGTTTCTTTGCATTCTTTCCTAGGGCACAACCTTTGCAGACTCCTTCATGGTCTTCTTTGAGATTTGGTATCCCATTTACAATGGAGTTTAGAGTTGGCAAGATCTTGTAATGAAGATGGCCCAATCTTCTATGCCAAAGTTCACACGGACTTATCTCAATGTGGACAAGTGCTTGACTTAGAGGAGATGAGAGTTTGTAGAGTCTTCCTTCTCGAACTCCAATGGTTGTAGCTTGTTCAATGCTTGAATATTTAGCCCAAAACACTACTTTACCATCTATAAAAGCAACTTCTTCTAATGATGGAATATAAATAAGAGTTTTGCACAAACCTGAAACATATAGAATGTTGTTGAGATGAATCTTACCTCCTTCCAGCTCAATTGATGTAGATCCAATGCCTTTTACCGGATAGCTCTTGTTGTCACCAAGCTCCACAGAGTATGAGGACTTCCCTTTGGATAGGGTTTTGAGTTACTTGTGATATCCAATCATGTGCCTTGAAGCTCCACTATCTATCACCGATATATTTTCATCTTGAAATGTCCCTGTGAGGGCTGAGAACAATCCTTCATTCTTTGAAGATTTGAGATCTTTGGAAGAGAAGAGACTATTCCATACTGCCTTGAAACTTTGCTTGATGAGACTTGCTAGTGATGAACACTTCTTTTCAAGCTTCTTCATAATAGACTTGACCTTCTTCATGCCCTATGCGAACCATAACTCCGATTCCATGTTGAAGAATCTAGGGCAAGATGACAATAATGATTCTTCTAACTATGATAATTGCTTGTGATGTCTTCTTACTTATTAGGATTAAATTCTCCTTCTTATTATTATAGTGTGTTCTTCAATCATCAAACAACTACCAAAACAAGAAGATCAATAAGATACAAGTACACAAGATGTAGGCTCCAAGCCAGGGCAAAACCTCTCTTCTTGAGAGGAAAACCCTTCAATTTCTTCTTATAGATTCTTTATTGACGAATGCCAAGACTTTTGACCAACATTGAAGCCCTTCCAAGACCAAGATCAAGATCAACTTCTCAATAATGTGCTTGCTTTATTCCTTTCCAAATCCAACAAAATCTCTTTCTGTAGCACCTCTTCGACCTTCAGCCATAGATTTTCAGCCCTAACTGCAAATTTGCAACTTTGGCCCCTTCACACGTGTGGACAAGAATTGCTTCTTCTTTGCCTCTAGCTACCTCGCCTGACCTAATTTGACTTCTGGATCTAGAAGGGGACTTTGTTGGCCCTTTTTTCAACCCCTTTTCATTAGATAAACCCTTCATAAGGAAACCCTAGCTTGACTACTGAAACCCTAGCGAAAAGTTGCAGAATTTCAGCGCTTTTCTTCGCATGTGTGGAGAGAAAGAGAGAGACCCAAAACACTTTCTCCTTCGTCTTTTGCCTTCTTCGCTATCCTTTTCTACTTCTTCCTTCACTTGAGAGAGAGAGGATTGATTGTGTCCAAATGAGCTTGAGTTGCCTCTTATATATAGGCTTCCAGGAGTACTAATTCCAGCTTCTAGGCCGACTTAACAAGTTGGCAGGCCAACTTGATCTTGCAAGGCTTAGTAAAATATAAAAATAATTCTTTTTACAATTTACAAGATGCCCGATGGGGTCTTCATATTATGACAATGTCCCTATTTGACTTCTTGACCTAGGACATACCTCAGAGCACTTTCCATTAGTGCTTAACCTATAAAACAAGTCTCTTGGGCAAGAAATCCAAGCTCAATAATAATAATGATCATTTTTCTTTCTTTTATAAAATACAAGAATCAAGAGTACATTTCATATTTATGAAGACCGAATCTAGTTACACTTTCTTCAACACATGCTTCATCAATCAAAGGAGGCAAGGACCACCAAGACAATTTTCACAAGATATGCATTGTGCACAACTTCAATATTTTAATTCCTGATACAATAATCAATTTTATAGTCATCTTACCCACCAAAAGTGGGTGACCTCGTAGGAGAAAATTTTCTTTCGTCACCTCTTCTCGCTGGAAGCCAGTAGCCCTTGACAACCACTAGTAATTGATGATGATGTGCCATTCATATCTCCGCTTCCTACAACAGTCATATGTCTCCTCGCCCAGTTGGCAAGAGTGTATGTTGGAAGGTGGGCTTCCGATCAAAAGGTACTTTACTAATTTTGCAATCAGGTGCTTATGCTTGTTTCTATTTTGGGAATTTGACATAGATTATGGGGTAACTTGGAAGGAAGAGGGGTTTTGACCATCATCTTGTTTCCTCACCTTAAATGGAGGGTTAATCTTTCATCCTAGTCAAGTGTGACCTCCCCTAATGGCCCAATAAGTATAGGAAGGTCACTATTTAGGAAACCTCAATTGAGATAGCATAGTCCCATCCCTCCCTATTCCATACTTACCACTTTCCATTTTACACCATAAGCCTTATATTCCACCTCCCGTCTTCAGGTTCAATTGACCATTGGTTCTTTGGGATTTGGCACCATACATCCTCGTACCTAAGTAGGGCCCAGAACTTGGCACTGGGAGGTTGATGCAACTAAAAAAACAGGGAAAAGCATAAGATAGCCACAAGCAAAAACAAAGGGTGATCAAAATGCAAAAGATGGTTGGGACATACACATTAGCATGTGGGCAAAAGCCTAGCATGAGCTCTACCTCACTTGTCAGGCTAGGAGTAACTCTGAATGAAATTGTTGTGTTTGCATTAAGATAGAACATGGATATATACAAGGAGATGGAGACTATTGGGTTTCATCTCCCAATGCCTCTTCGTCTTCTAACTTCCTTTATTTTTGCTATTTACAACATTTACATAAGTTTTCCTAATCCCAAAGATTAGGTGTCAACATTCCCCCCTTAATCTAAAGGGATATTGGTGAGTCCAAGCATCATTTTGAATCTTTCAAACGTTTCCCTTCCAAGCGTTTTGGTGAAGATGTCTGTTATTTGCTCATTTGTGGAACAATGCCGTAGGTGGATTGTTTTGGCCTCAACATGATGTCGAATCAAATGGTATTTTGTATTGATGTGCTTCGTTCGATCATGGAATTTTGGGTTTTTGGCCAGCTTTATTGCATAAGTGTTATCAATCAAAAGAGGAGTTGAATGCACTTGTTTCTCTTGCAAATCTTCCAAAATTTTCCTAAGCCACACAATTTCCTTTGTTGCTTCAGCTACTGCCACAGAGTCTGCCTCAGTTGTGGAATCTACTGGAACTGATTGTTTGCGCGACCTCTAGGAGACAATTCTTGATCCAAGACTCATAACATAACCTTAAGTAGATACCCCAGTTTCTTTATCTCCATCGAAATCTGAATAAGAGTATCCAATCAAGCTGAAGTCACCCACTTGTGTATACTTGAGTCCAAAGTCTTGAGTTCCCTTCAAGTACTTTAGAACTCTTTTTGTAGCAGTCCGATGGCCCTCACAAGGCTTTTGCATAAACCTGAAGAGGATTCCAACAACAAATGAAATGACTGGTTTGGCAGTAGTCAGGTAGTTGAGACTTCCTACAAGTTGTCTGTACTTTGTTGCATCTTCAAATTCTTTTTCTGTAGTGGATGTGAGCTTTAAATTCTGTTCCATTGGAGTAGTCAAAGGATTGCACTCAGCCATGGCAAACCTGTTCAACAGATCTCTAATGTACTTCTTCTAAGAGAGGAATATAAACTTCAGATGTTGGGTTATTTCAATACCAAGATAGTAGTGAACATAGCCCAAATCTGTCATTTCAAAACCTTTCGTTAGTTCCTTCTTTATGGATGCAATGTAGTTCTCATTGTTCCCTGTCATCAAAAGATCATCTACATACACCACAAGATATACAATTGTTTTGCCAACTTTCTTGACAAACAAAGTTGCATCATCAAGATCATAATGTTTGAAATTGAGTTTCAGAAGATGCTCAATTAACTTCTCGTACTAGGCTCGCAGTGCTTGCTTGAGGCCATACAAGGATTTTACAAGCTTGCATACTTTGTCTTCCTGACCCTTCACAACGAATCCTTCTGGTTGAGACATAAAACATTTTCTTTTAGATCTGCATTCAAGAAAGTAGTTTTTACACCCATTTGCTGGACCTTCCAACCATTTTGTGCTGTCAGGGAAAAGAGTGTCCAGATGGTAGCCCATTTTGTTGTGGGGGCAAAAGTCTTATCATAGTCGACCCCTTCCTTATGTGCAAAACCTTTTGCCACAAGCTTGACTTTGTGCTTGTCAAGTGAGCCATCATCTTTATACTTGTTTTTGAAGACCTACTTGTAGCCAATTGGTTTAGTTCCCAATGGAGGATCCACCAGCTTCCAGGTGCCATTCTTTATCAAAGCATTATATTTCTGCATCGCTTCTTTCCATTCATCATGAGAAGTGACTTCTTTGAAGGAAGTTGATATAAAATTTGTAGACAAATTTAGTTCACAATCATAAGAAACATCCATATCAACAGAGGAAGCATGGTTGTCTACATCACCTTCATTTTGTCTGGTTGAGCTTCTTGTTCCCGTCTTTCCAACCTCATCAAGATGAACACTTTCAAGTGTTTTTGTCAGCCATTTTGGAGGACGTTTCTGAGGTGGCCATGGTTGCTCAGTTGACTGAGATGAGGCTGAATCAAGATTTAGCCTCCCATTTCTCTCAATCACATCACTCAAAGTGTCATCTTGATTAGTGGTTGGAGCTTCATGTGGGGGAGAGAGTGCTTTAGAAGGAGATTCCACAGATTGATTCAGTATAGGGATCCCCCCTTCAAGATGTGGAATCTCATTTTCAAACTCTTGAAAAGACTTTGCATGTACGAATCTATCCAAGCGATCAAGCTGTCACTAAACAACATTGTCAATCTTGGAAGATTAAAAAAATATCACATCTCTAGATAAAATAAACTTCTTATTCACTTCATAGAGACAATATGCTTTGGGGGTATTTGAGTACCCCAAGAAGATACATTTGCGACTCCTTGCACCGAGTTTGTTTCTCTGTTCCTTAGGTATCGAGGCATAACAAGTGGAACCAGAAACCCTAAGATGCTTCACTAAAGAAATGTCGCCATACCACATTTCATAGGGAGTCGTTTTTTGATAACATGATATGGACACCTATTCTTTATATACACAACACATAGAACTGCATCAACCCAAAACATATGCTTAACATTCTTGAAAAACATCATGGAATGTACCATATTCAAGATTGTCCTAAGGCACGATTGTTTGATGTTTGATCCCATGCCGGCGAAGATAGTTTTCAAATTCATTTGATGAATATTCTTTTCCATTATCAGTATGAATAAAGCCAATATGATATTGTGCATCATTTTCAATCCGTGCATGAAAGTTCTTGAATGTTTCAAAAGCTTCATACTTGTTCTTCAACAAATAAACCCAACACATTTGGGTGTAGTCATCAATAAATGTCATCATATATTTATTACCATTTACAGAAGGAACAAGCATTGGGCGACATAAATTAGAATGAATGAGTTCAAGTTTTCTATGTGCTCTGGAATGAGAATCATGAAATGATTGTTTGCTGTGCTTTCCTAAGATGCAAACATCACATTGCTTAAGTTTCCTAAGATTTGTAGGCAAATTAGTAACACCATTTTTCTTTAACAAATGAAGGTTGTCATAGTTCAAATGTCCAAATCTAGCATGCCATAAAAGACTTTATGGAAGTGTACCTTCATCATAGTGAGAATTGTATAAAAAGTTTTGTGCACGAGCAGAGGTTCCTTGTAGCTTCAAAAGTCTTTCTTCTTCTATCCCAGTGATGACAAGTGAGTGATCTGATGCTTTTTTGACCTCAACCTTGCCATCAAATATGTGAATGGAGTGTCTTTGTTGGCGAATGTGGACCAAAGACAAGAAGTTTCTCCTCAACTCCGAGAGGTATAGAACATCATGTAGAAGAAAGTCTGGAAGACCAAGCAATTTGAGCTTGATGGTGCCAAGCCTTGATTATTGGAGTTTTGACTTGTCTGCAAAGTAGACTGCTCCATCAACATTGTTAGTGAATTCTTCAAAGAAATCTCTTCTGAAAGTCATGTGGCAAGTTGCTCCTGAATCAAGCAACCAAGCATCTTTCCATGAAGCAAGTGAAGCATTGAATAAGTCTTCAGTTACTCCAGTGTTGCAATGTGCCACAACATAATGAGCGGATTCATGTGCTTTTCTTTTCCCTTTACTAGGTGTTTTACCTTTTTCTTCATTTCTTTCCTCCTCGATTCTTTCCCAAGGCTACTTACATCTAGAAGCATCATGTCAATCTCTGTTACACTGTATGCAATTAAGATCAAACCTTTCTCCTTGGAAATGTTTGCCCCCCCTGCCTCTAAAATTCTTCCTTCCTTTTCCACTTCGGCTACCTGTTCCTCTAGAAGAATCTTGTCCCTGATTCTTCTTTTTCTGTGCAAGGCACACAACATCTTCAAAAGACTAAGGAGCTGCCTTTTCCCCAAAATCCTTCTCTCTTTCAGCAAACTTCTTCTCAAGGGAGTCAAAAGAACTCTTCCTAAGTTTGCCACTTGCTTGCAATGACTCAAGATAATGTGAATAAGTGGGATATAGTGCCTTGACATAAAGAGTGACAAGAACATCTATTTCGACACCAATGGCTTTTTTGTCATGCATAATGGATCTTATTTCTGATGCCAAGGCATGAGGGCCATCATTTTTCAACTCAAGATTGAACAACTTGATCATTAATTGAACGACTTCTAGTTCAGAGTGTGAGTCATATAATTCCTTCAACTTCTTTAAGGCTTCAAAGGCATTTGAAAATGGTGAAATACGACGACTCACCTCTTCATTTAATGATATTGCAATCAAGGCATAGGCCTTGCTGTTCTTATTTTCCCAAATTGTAGGCTCCTTATCTGAAGTGGGTTTTTCAGGTGCATTGTCTCCTTCTCCTTCACAAACTCCTTCCCACAACTCATTAAAAATCAAGGTGTGTTTTATATTCCGGGACCACTCATGGTAGTTCTCTTTGCCAGCAAGAACTACTCCCACTATGGAGATGAGTGAATGCATTATAAAATCTGAATTGGGCCAAAAATTACAATACTTGCAATAAAAAATTGATATGTTTCTGCAATTAATTGACTAACATACAACTCTATCTTCAAAAAGTTTTCAACTAAGGATGCAACTTCATTGTTCATACAATATATACCATCATATATGAAGTTCACAAAACACTCCAACACAATCAGATCTCATATAAACTCAATCACACCAAATATATAACATAAATGTATTCCATCCAATTCAACGCACTTTAATATATGATATATAATCCATCATATATTATATACCTCCTTAATATATATTATATGCCCATCATATATGCCTCAACATAAAAAGAAAGTTTCGAATGCATAAATTTTATGCACATCGTAAATGATTTGAATGCAAATCTTCAACCAACGAATTTTTAATGGCTCAACGCATATGCATTCACCATACACCATTCATGCCATTGACCATTAAACTTTAGCACACCATGCTATTAATGTATGATGGAATACGACCATAAAAAATGGGACTTACCAAACGACAACAACATTTGAATATGGTCTTCAACGCACGATTTATAGATTCCAACATAACGCAAAACCAACAGTCATACAAACCAACAGAGGCAAAATATGTGAATGGGCTCGCATTCCAATAACCACACTTCAACACAACACCACGGTTATGCAATAGAGTCGGTCCACACCAACATATTCAACGCATACATATGCCCGTCACAACAAAGACATTAACACAGGTCCAATGCACAGGTTTTGACCAAATGCACATAGGTCCAATGCATAGGTTTCGACCAAATGCAACGTTCACGTTAGCATGCCCATGAGGGTAACTCCATGAATCCACAATTTGAAATGCACAAAGACCAAATTATATTTTCCAGAACAAAACAAAAGGTTGAAGGAGACGAAGCCCGACAGATGCAACTCAGATCCACACTCACTGCTCCAGGAGATTCACACCGCACCATGAATAACAAAAAAAATTGGATATATAGGTTGACACTTCAAATTCGACAGAGGGACAGAGAATAATGATAGGTGAAAAAATGAGGACAATGGCAGGAGTTACAACAAAAAAACTAATTTTGGGAGCTCGCTCTGATACCATGTTAGGGCAGGAGTAACTCCGAATGAAAATTGTTGTGTTTGCGTTAAGATAGAACATGGATATGTACAAGGAGAGGGAAACTATTGGGTTTCATCTCCCAATGTCTCTTCTACTTTTAACTTCCTTTATTTTTGCTATTTACAATATTTACATAAGTTTTCCTAATCCATAATATTATGTGTCAACATCACTCATTATGGCCATTGTGTAGTTCTTGAGCACATGTTGCTCTTCATATTATGAGAAGGAATCCCTGCATCTCCCAACCCGTGGTGGGCAATGAGTTGCCTTACCATTAAGGGGGTAATAACTATTATACATCATACAAAGCAAATTCTAACCCTTTAAGCTACGAGTAGTAATACAAAGAAAAAATCAAGAAAAGTAAAAGGCACACAAGAGAGGTGGAAAAACAAAGACAGAGTTGGTAGCGTCATTGTTCACATTAAACCTATCAATTGAAGGGTGGACCAAGGACATGTCATTTCCCCTTAGGGATTGGAAACACCTAATAGGGTGCTCTATTAGCCACTCCTACTTAGGGAGTGTTACCGCTCAAACTAGCAGGGGGTCTAGAGGAGCACTTGCTAGCTAGGTCAAGAGCAACAATGAAGCTAAAGCCCACTGTCACCACAACTAAAGTTTCTTACTCTTTACGGACTTTCGCCGATGGGAGAAGACCCGATATATAGAGAATCACTTAGATAGATCAACTAAGATGGGCGTGAAGTGATTTCGGTGACCCTTTTGTAGGTTTTAACCCTATATAGAAATTACTTGCATATGAATACTAAAACACAACAATAAACAATGCGAAAGCATAACACATAAAACACATATACACAAAGATTTTCTCCTAGATCCCAAAACCGGGACTACCAACTTGATTTTTTCATTATGTTCCTTTCACTGTTACAATACATATTTATACATGCCGATGCATCCAATACCATGGATCGAAAACCATCGCGTCCAAAACCATGGACCGACAACCATCGCGTCCAAAACCATGTGTGAAAACCATGCACAAAACCATAGGTAGGTCCGCCCAACTTAATATAGGGTCCAAAATTTCTTTTTCTCTAGGGCGCTGCCCCAGACCTCGTAGAGGGGGGCTAATCGCCCCCTCAAACCTCCCCGTACAGGGGTGTTGCTGCCCCCCTTGTGACCCCCACACTGTGCAGTCGGCGCAACAAAGGGGGGTTCCGTCCCCCCTCTAAATCGCCCCCCTCAAACCCCCCTGTACAGGAGTGTTGCTGCCCCCCCACTGCGTAGTCGGCACAACAAAGGGGGGGCTCCATCCCCCCTCTAACCCCCCCATAAACTATGTAGGCTAGTCGTGGAAAGAATATAACACAATCCAACATGATCTTGGTGACCCTTTTGTAGGGGAGGCTCAAGAATGGGACTCGCTCGCTTCTTAAGCAAGGTACAAAGCTGTCTAGGATAAGGGGGTGATGATTTAAGGGTTAGATTCAAATAGTGTGAATTGTAAAGGAGCTTCCAAAACTCTAAAATCCTTATTGAACATGGTTTCGCAAGTGGTTTTTGAAGAATTGACTTTTCAAAGGTATGGGACCACACGGGACCAAGTCGACCCAAGTTAGGTCAAGAGGAGGGAGTCTAGCAACCAATGATAGATTTGACCTAAACAAGGAGGAGAAGGGGATTAAAGAAATGATTTTTACTCAAAGGTGCAAAATGATCCCTATGAGGAACTAGCCAAGGGAATCTTATGGAAAAAACAAATCTCGAGGCTAGGCCTCGGGATTTATCACAATCCCACTGTTGGAATTTCCTCAAATTTGGAGTAGGCTTAGGAGACACACCAACGCAGTAGAGGCCAAGAGATCAATTTTTTCTTATGGGTGGTTTCTTGGGAAAATGATGCCCTAGGAGCCCTAATGTGGCTTGACCTAGAATAAAGAAGGAGAGGTAAAGAAAAATGTTTTTTTGAGTGATCACCTTATGGTAGACCAGTGCCTAATCCCTTGGGGAGGTTGGAGTCAAGAAGAATATGAAGATAGACTTCGTTTCTAGGTCAAGGAGGCTTTAAGACCAACTTCGCTTGTCATTTATGGCAAAGGAGAGTGACCTTAAAAGATTTTATACTTCGTTTGCAAGGTGAAGTGGCTTGTCAAAATAAATTCGATAATAGAATTATCCTTAGGAAAATTCGTTCAACATACATGGCCCATATATAGAGATATGCTATATAGAAACACCATTCCACAATTTCGCAATAAATGCATGCAACAACTAGCCATAGTATAGCGAAAATCTCATTTTAAATGCATGTGACAAAGAAAAAGAATAATAGCATATAATTTGTACTTACATGTAAGAGAATATATCCAACCATCAATAAACTTTCCAATCATGAAGCTCCAAGACAAGAAAAGATAATCCTTACATCAAAATTCATCCAGTCTCCAAACATTTCGTCCACCAAGAAGGAATAGCGAAAATCTCAATAGTGGTACAAGTCCAAACCAAGTGATGATAAGAAATGAACTCTCATCATTTGTACTTATACTCTTCTAATGAGTTCAATTTACTTATTTGAGCCTACATTAGCCCCCAAATAAAAATAATGTGCACATAGCTAACTTTTAGTGACAAGCGCACCAAACTAGCTCATAAACAAAATAACAAGCCTCTCAAGAGGTCTAGTAATCAATAATGCATTTCGCTGGGCTCTCAAAGAAGCCTGATGAAGTCCATAAGTGCCAAAATGATGAATTGGACTTCCAAAAGTAATGGACAAGGGGTTGGCCCATTGCTCTCCACATAAACCTGTGTTGCTCCCAATGGCTGGTGAGGGCACAGAAGTGACCTCAGGGGTCTCCAAGTAAGTCGAAGATGCCTATAGACCATCTGTAAGGGCTCAAATGATGGTGTAAGTGATGCCACATCAGCATGCAAGTCCTAGGTCATTTGTCAAGTGCATGGTACAACCGTGGGGCTGGTTGCGCAAAGGTGAGCTAGGTGCATCTTCCTCGTTCAATAGATGAATCTCAAGCAATCTTTGAACATCTATGGGGATCCATGGAGTGTTCTCTACTGTTGTGGAAGTCCATGGCATTCAACGCACACCCTACATGTGCCAATTTAGCCCTCTAGAGGGTTAGGACCTCATATTGGGAGACAAAACCCAAGATGGAGACCACATGCAATCCTACATAAGATCCATTGTGTCCCCTAGCGTTCCAGTACAACAACCTACAAGTCATCAAGGAAATTGACTTAAAGAACTTACCAACCATAGACAAAATAGGTGGGGACTTCATAATGACATGCCCTTCCATAATGGGCTTTAGCATGTGCTAATGTCTCCAAGCTCCAAATAGGGTTAACCAAGTATCCTATTAGGTGGTTTCTACTTCTAAAGTGTCCAAGGTACATCCTTCAAAAGGTGGTAGCATGTGATAAAGAGATGAATGGAGTAGGGAATGAAAAGGGGCAACCCTAGGACACATGCTGGGGTATAAGGGTAGCTAGAAATAGAGAAGCCCACACTTGGGTAAATAATGTATAGGAGGGAGCAATCGTGGTACATGAAGTGCCTCGACCTTGATTTTTCCACCCTTCTTTATATGCCTTTTTTCTTTTATGATTTTTCTATAATTAACCCCTCGGGGCTCAAGGGGTAAGAGTATAATTTGTAAGATATAGCAGTGGATACCCCCTTTAAGGTAGGGTGGTTCATTGCCCACCATGGGTTGGGACAATCATGTGTTTCTAAATGATAAAAGGAGGCTCATCTAGGGTCTATAGGAACCAGGGTGATGGTCATGGCGATGGGGTAGAGTTCATGTATTGGCTTTTGCCCACGTGCCAAATGTGTTTGTCTCGACTATCTTTTGCATTTTGTGGTACATTTTCCTGTTGAATGTGGCCAATTATGGTTATACTTTTCTTTTTAGCTGCATCAATCTCTGGTGCATCATTCCAGGCCTAACCCAAGGTGTGGGCAAGGGGAGGGGGAAGGTCAACCCTATGTGGATCTAGGTGGGAGAAGTGATGAATGGAGTTATAATGAGTGGAATGGGAGTGATATATGTGGATGAGGGAGTGGGACCACACAACCAAAATCAGGGTTTCTCACGTAGTGCCAGCCCAAAGGTTAGTAAAAGAGATCCCATGGGACTAGTGTCCAAGGTTAACATCCAAAAAGAGGTATAGGGGACAAGAACATAGACCTATCCCATTCTTTTTGCTGAACCCCGCATTAATCCGTGCCCAGAAGTATCCATGATAAGCAAACTACAATACTCAATTACCAAATGACAAGGCGTACCTTTAGGTTCGGTAAGTCCATCTTCAAACATACGATCATGGCAGATGGGTGAGGGACCACATCACTGGCTCAGGTGGTGGCGAAATGGAAAAACGAGCTAGTTGGTGGCTACAAGGGGCTGCTGGCTGAGGACCATCTTGGAGATTTTTTTTTTCCTAGGGATATCGCTCACAAAATTGTGGGTAACATCTGGCTCCAACTGGGACATGATCTCTCGAAAAAGTGTACGGAGCTACTTGAACGGGAGGTCACGAGAACTCTGTCATCTCTTGGTTATCACAGATTTGTTACCTGCACATATAATAGATGAAAACACGGGGCAACATGCTTTCGCAAAGTCTTATGATCGCATATACTTGGATTAGACCCATAAAATCGACTAATATATATAAATAAATTTTCAAATTCAATCTTTAAATCTAAATGCAGCTAATCTATCATGAGAAATATCATGACATTAGTTCTAATGCAATAATCATCATGAAATGCATCCTACCCTAACATTCATATAATAATGCTAATGCTAAGTGTAATCATAAAGCCAGTGCAACCAACATATCATCATATCAATATACATATGCCTACCTCTATGACCACTCATGTAGAAAATCCTAAAGTGAATGCGGATACATTTGTATGGAGGATGAAGCCGGTGGGAGTGTTATAAAATCATAAAGGCAGAAAGATTTTCTTATACTTGATAATTACTTGTGATGTTCTTGATTTTTTATTATGATTTTTTATATCTTCTTTTAGTTCATCAAGCAATTAACAAAGCAATAACACATAAAACAATGGACAACAGATGTAGGCACTATGCTAGGGAAAAACCTCCCTTGAGAGGAAAACCCCCGTCGAGGGGAAAACCCAATCAAAATTCTCTTCCTTTCAATAGTATTCTTTGAGACTCTTCACCCTAGAAAAAGACCAAACTTTCCCTCCACACCAAGTCAACGTTCCAAATCTTCAACCTCTTTTCTAGCAACAGATAGAGAGAGGCACCAAAATTTTGTTTTTCCTCTTCTCCTTAGACTCCACCAAACTCGCACTTCCTTGGCTTCCCGACTTCATACTTCCTTTGGCTTCAAGAGATATCAAACTTTTTGTGAGAGAGTGTGTTCCAAATGAGTTCAACTTGCTTGTATTTATAGGCTCCATGTGAGGTCGAATTAGTGTCCTTAGGCCGACTTGATCTCTTCTAGGCCGACTTGACATGGAGGATACTTAAATTACATTTGACTCAATGCCTAACCTTTTGACATGATTTAAAAGCCCAAGAAGGGTCTCCTTAAAAGTACAATGACTCTATTGACTTAGAATAAATCCTAGAAGTCTTCAATGGGGACTTTGATGTAAAACATGGTGACCCAAGCATGAAACCCATGCTTTAATAAGTCACAATAATAATAACAAAAATTCTTTTCTTTATTCTTTTGACAAGTACATTACAAGATGACTCAAATACATTAAGTAATGACTGAACCTAGTTACATTTTCCAACAGGGAGGTGGGAAAGTATGATTTCCATTCGAGGTAAAAAGGAGCCCTATGAGAAGGAGAATAAGCCAATCTAGAAGTGCAGGGCTTTCCCTCTAAATACACATTGGTGGAATGAAGGGTCACTCTCAATCATTGTTTATAGTATCATGCTTTGTAGATGTTACAAGGTCGTGATGAGAGGGGAACAAAGGATGAGGGAAAGAAGGGGTGCAACAAATAGGTTGCTCAAGGTGATGGTTACATTGGAGAGGGGAGGTCACAGATTGATCAAAACCTCGAGGGTGCATCCAAAGAGATAAAGTTAAATCAATGAGGGGCTCTTCTTGGACACTATGCTCGGAAGGGTGAAAGAGCTCACAATCACTTGAGATTAGATGACAAGGGGTGAGGGAATCACTTGATGAAGACTCAAGATGACGAACAACATAAAAGGGCAAAGGGGAAGGTGAAGTTTCGATAAGACCCTTTTCCTGAAAATCCAACAGAAGGGGCTCATGTGATTTGAATATACTCCTGGAATCATAAGGAAGGTAGGTATGAGCAAGGGCCTTACCAATCCTATCATTGTTGGTATCAAAGATAAGGTCTTCCCAAAAAGGAGAATCAATCATCTCCAATTGCTCTTTTTCAAGCAAGGGAAAATGATGATTCTGCTTCCCAAGGATATCGATGGATATGTACTCATAAATAATGTTGGGGAGAAAGGGAGGGCCACTCTCAACCTCCTCCTCCTTGTCAGTGCCATAAATGGGAGCACAGTCAAATTGAGGACCAACAATTTCCCATTTCTCCCTTTCAATATGGAAGTAATCTCCAAATGTCATCTTCTAAAGGGAAAATGGGATCACCTTCCTCAAGGTTCTCAAAAAGAGAGTCATCGTGAGTAATATCCTTGAGAAAGGTAAGGTTGGTCTCAACTTCATCCTTCCCAACACGTGTTCTCAAAATCATCCTTTTCGTCATGCGGACCAAATGAGGGCTCCTCTTCTTGCTCATCACCAAGATCCTCAAGGTTATCTTCAACTTGGTTGGTGGATAAGAGAGACTTTTCTTCTTCCCTTTTCCCTTGAAGAACAATGTCTAAGGTATTTGTCACATGATTTTGGTAGTATGCTTCTAGGAGGAGAGCGCTAGTAGGGTTCTCTTTATATTCACATTTCATCTTATGAAGCTTTACCTCTTCTTTGTGCAAATGGAAGAATACTTCACTAGAATTACATTCCCCTACTAACCCCTTGCATGACCTACTATATTCAACCATTCTCTCTTGTGTGATTTGAAGGCTTACAGGATCCAACTCTTCGCAATCATTGGAGGAGATATTCCCTTTCTCATTGTCGTTGTCTTCCAATTTTATAACTGATGCTTTGCTCATTATCCTCACTCGCTAGTTAGAATATTCAAAGCATAAGTTAGGCGAGCCAGGTCAAAGAGGCGACTAGGATCCCTTTCATAGGAGTCCATCATGTCGAGTTGTACTTGTTGTGATCTATAAAACCTAAGCATGAGTTCTATATCCATGCCTTCCAATATATTTTGATAAGATTTTGCATATTTATTCCCATTCTTTTGCAGTTCTTGAATGTCTTGGTCGGTGAGTTTTGCAAATGTGGAACTAGGGCTTTGTTCTTCCATCGGAGTTGTCAATAATGATATCTCACTATGCCGTGTTGGGAACAAAATACACGTTTTGTGTCCCCGAACACGATGCCAAAATGTTACTGCTCAAGCTAGTAGGGGGTCCTAGAGGGGCACGTGCTAGGTCAAGAGCAACATTGAAGTGAAATCCCCTGTCACCATAGCTAAAGCTTCCTACTCTTTACAGACTTTCACTAATGGGAGGAGACCCGATATATACAGAATCACTTACAAAGGATAGATCAACTAAGATGGTTGTGAAGTGATCTCGGGGACCCTTTCCTAGGGAGGCTCAAGAATGGAACTTGCTTGGGTCTTAAGCAAGGTACAAAGCTTTCTAGGATAAGGGGGTGAGGATTTAAGGGCTAGATTCAAGGAATGTGAATTGTAAATGAGCTTCCAAAACCCTAAAATCCTTATTGAACTTGGTTTCCCAAGTGGTTTTTGAAGAATTGACTTTTGAAAGGTATGGGACCACATGGGACCAAGTAGACCCAGGTTAGGTCAAGAGGAGGGAGTCTAGCAATCAATGATAGATTTGACCTAAACACGAAAGAGAAGGGGATCAATGAAATGATTTTTACTCAATGGTGCAAAATGATCCCCATGAGGAACTAGCCTAGGGAATCTTAGGGCAAAAACCAATCTCGAGGTTAGGGCTTGGGATATCTCACAACTCCACCGTTGGAATTTCCTCAAATTTGGAGCAGGTTTAGGAGACACACTAGAACAGTAGAGGCCAAGAGATCGAATTTTTCTTATGGGTAGTTTGTCGGGAAAATGATGCCTTAGGATCCCTAATGTGGCTAGACCTAGAATAAAGGAGGAGAGGTGAAGAATTTTTTTTCTTTGAGTGATCACCTTATGGTAGACTAGTGCCTAATCCCTTGGGGAGATTGGAGTCGAGAAGAATACGAAGATAAACTTCATTTCTAGGTCAAGGAGGCTCCAAGATCAACTCTGCTTGTCATATAGGGCAAAGGAGAGTGACCTTAAAAGCTTTTATACTTCGTTTGCAAGGTGAAGTGGCTTGTCAAGATAAATTCGATCAGAGAATTATCCCTAGGAAAATTCGTTCAACATACATGGCCCATACATAGAGATGCTATATGGAAACATCATACCACAATTTCGTAATAAATGCATGTAACAACTAGCCCTAGTATAGCAAAAATCTCATTTTAAATGCATGTGACAGTAAAAGAATAATAGCATTAAATTTGTACCGACATATAAGAGAATATATCCAACTACCAGTAAACTTACCAATCATGAAGCTCCAAGACAAGAAAAGATAATCCAGACATCAAAATTCATCTGCCAAGTGCATGGTACAACTGTGGGGTTGGTTGGGCAAAGGTGATCTAGGTGCATCTTCCTTGTCCAATAGGTGAATCTCGTCCAATCTCTGAACATCTTTGGGGATCCATGGAGTGCTGTCTATTGTTGTGGAGGCCCATGGCTCTCAACGCACACCCTACATGTGCAAAGTAGACCAAACCCAAGATGGAGACTACCTGCAATCCTGCATAAGATCCAATGAGTCCCCTAGCCTTCCAGTACAACAAGTCATCAAGGAAATCGAGTAAAATAGTTTACAAACCATGGACAACAGGTGGGGACTTCATAATGGCATGCCCTTCCATAATAGGTTTTGGCATATGCTAATGTCTCAAAGCTCCAAATGGGGTTAACCAATTATCCTATTAGGTGGTTTCTACTTCTAAAGGGGATAGTATGTCCAAGGTACATCCTTCAAAAGGTGGTAGCATGTGATAAAGAGATGAATGTATTAGGGAATGAAATTGGGCCACATGCTGGGGTACAAGGGTAGCTAGAAAATGGGAAGCCCACACTTGGGTATATAATGTATACAAGGGAGCAATCATAGTACATGAGGTGTTTTGGCCTTGATTTTTGCCTTTTATGATTTTTCTTTAATGAAACGGTTCAAGGGGTAAGAGCATGATGTGTAAGATATAGCAATGGATACCCCTTTTAAGGTAGGGCGGTTCATTGCCCACCAGAGGTTGGGACAATCATGGGTTCCTAAATGATAAAAGGAGGCCCATCTAGGGCCTATAGGAACCAGGGCGATTGCCATGATGCTGGGGTAGAGCTCATGTATTGGCTTTTGCCCACGTGTTAAATGTGTTTGTTCGACCATCTTTTGCGTTTTGTGGTACATTTTCCTTTTCAACTGCATCAATGCAGGCCCGACCCAAGGTGTGGGCAAGGGTAGGGGGAAGGTCAACCCTATGTGGATTCAAGTGGAGGAATGTGGACCCAGGTAGGAGAAGTAATGAATAAGGTTATAATGAGTAGAAGGGGAGTGATATATATGGATGAGGGAGCGGGATCCGGCAACTAAAGTCATGGTTTCCTATGTAGTACCAACCCAAAGGTCAGTAGAAGAGATCCCATGGGACTAGTGTCCAAGGTTAACATCCAAAAAGAGGTCTAGGGGACAAGAACACACACCTAGCCTATTCTTGCCGCTGAATCCCCACATAAATCTGTGCCCGGAAGTGTCCATGATAAACAAACTACAATACTCATTTACCAAATGACTAGGCATACCTTTAGGTTTTGGAGGCCCACCTTCAAACATACGATCATGGCAAATGGGTGAGGGACCACATGGCTGGCTCAAGTGGCAGAGAAATGGCACAACAAGCTAGTTTGTGGCTGCTGGCTGAGGACCATCTTGGAGAAAATATTTCTCTAGGGATATCAACCACAAAATGGTGGGTGACAGGGAGGTAACACTATTTCGAGGTCAAAGCTTTAATTTTGGAAGGGAAGCTTTGTTTGAATTGTCAAATTTCCTATTACTTTCAAGCTTGGTTCACTTAGATGCAAAAATGATTAAATATACCTAACGATGTAGATGCCAGCACTGGATATTGTGTGTGATTGTTAGGTGGTTCCACAACCATGGCTTGGGCAACTAAACTAGGGCCCAAGTCTCTTAGAGGAACATATTGACACCCACAGATGGGGCGTTGAGAGCCATGGGTTTTTGAGGTGTAGGAAAGCATCACACATAGCCACAAGCGCCACCAACACCCATAGTGTTCCAACACTTTGCCTTACATTTATGACTTTTATGGGATGATGCACCTTGACCCAACATGCCCTTTGTTGACTTACCTCTTCACGAGGGATTGGCAACTGGTCCAGGGCCCAAAGGAGGATGGTCTAATACCTTGAGAGCCCTTAATGTTGGAGTGGAGACAAGCATTTTGACCACCTAGAGCCCATGAGATGATTTTGGTGCCCCAAGGTCAAAACTAGGGTTCCACTAAGGGAGATTGATAGAGACCTAGGGGCCAACCCCTAGGAGATGACTTAAGAGGGTCTCTACTCACATCATGGTACCCTGAGTCCTCAACGCTTGCTCTAAGCAAGCCTACACATGGATGACGTCAACTTCTTCTCTCATATGGCTCACACATGTGTGCTAGTTTGAGTTTTATTCATTGGCTACTAGCACATTATTTTATTTCTATAGGGGCTAGTAGGCTAAAATAGGATCACAAACTCCTCATATAAGTAGAGGAGGAATCATTTGAACTTAACGTCATCACTTAGGAGTTTCGGCCTCTCTAGCTGAATTTGACGTTCTTTCTTGCGGAGAACTTGGAATCTATGAATCCATTGACATTTGGAGCTAATTTTGCCTATCTTTTAAGTTTGGAGCTATTCTTTGGACCAACAGATGGAATCTTTGCATGTTATCCTGTAGGTGAACTTAGTTGTTGAATATCTATATTCTACATGTCTAATGTATGGAATAATGGTGATTCTAGGTTATGCTAATTGTGCCATAATTTGTTGAAGATATATTGATTGATGTCTATATAATTTATTCCATGAATTACTGATTGAATTACATGTGAATGAATGTCCTATTGGTGAAACTTTCTTGGCTCTCCCATGAAAAATCCATTATCTTTTTCATAGATAATTGCTTGAATTTTTTGTTGGTAGTTCGTAAAAAATTCGGCCTCCTTAGAAACTTATTAGTTATCCTATCAAATCATAGGCTCCATTCTCCCAAGGGACAAGGGACTGGTCTTCTTGATTGGTGATCAAACATTTCCTTCATAAATGCTTCTCTCTAATTTCGGCCTTTTCAAGGATAAGCTTTGAAATTAGGGCTTAGTGTGAATCCCTAGGAAAGGAACATTTTGGGGGTTGGAAAGCCTAAACATCAAGAGGAGGGTATTTGCCACAAAATCTCTCTTTTTGGTGGGCATCCACTTCAATCTTATCCATAAATTTATTTGCCCTAGTTTGTAGCCCTAGGGTAAAACTCTAGTTTGTGTTGCTTCAACTTAGAGGCTTGTTTGAGGGTTTCATGCACCTTTGTTTCATTGAAATTCATTATTGGAAACCCTTTCTTTGCATCTTGGCACTAGGTTCATCCACCACTCAACCAATCAATCAAACCCTAGGTCATGTATTTCCCTCCCTAGATCTCTATATAGAAAGCGAATTGTCTCCAATTGGAGCTTTGAGCCATTGTTGTGTCTTTCTTGTACAATGTCTATTTGAGTCACCTTGTCCCCTAACATTTGAATTCTATTCTAGGTGACCTTCTCACATATCGAGGCTCCTCCCATTGGTGAAAATTCATAAAGAGCAGGGGGTTTTGGCTATGGTGACAGTGGGCCATCAACCCATTGTTGTCACTTGGTCTATTTTTAGCCTTTGAGGGTACCCCTCTCCAAGTCGTGCTAGATTTTGTGGCAACAATTTTGTGTCGTTGCCGTGGACAAAGTGAGTCTACCTTCATGAAATTTAAATATTTAGCTTTATCCCTACCAATAAGATAAATTTCTCTTTTGAAACTCCAATATAGGAACGAAGCCCTAGTTCTTCATTGAACTTCAATTTCAAGTTTTGTAGGGTGAAACAAACATCTCTCTAGGCATTTGAATTCACCCTAGTGACTCCACACTTGATTATTATGCATAAATCAAGGTAACGACTTCTTGGGATACTGCATGAGTCATTCCTTGCTTTGGATGTCGAACGAATTCCTGGATATCCAAATCATTGTGATGCAATCACTACAATAAACATTCAAAAATTTGGTGGGAATCCATAGTCAATACTTGATCATGCAACAAGGTTCATCACATATGTTTCAAAAGAAAATATCATTCACCAGAATACTTTGATAAGATTATTCATTGTTTCTCTTGGAACATGTCAAGTTGATTTCTATGACCTTGGAACCATCACTCTGTTTCAAGATTTGGTTGAAAATTTTCTTCAGTATTGGAGGCCACAATTCATGACTGATGAAGATGCACGTAAAGGCTTGGCCAAAAGCTAGTTTTTTCTTCGTTTTTTCTGAAAGTGTAAAGTCTAAAGAAGATCATTCCCACCCTCAAGATCATATTTCCCTGCTAGATCACTTGAAAGAAATCCCAGGACATTAGGTTTGATTTAAGCTAAGTTAAACTAAATCAAGTTCTAGGAGTTAAATGAGTTACCCATGAAACGTTCAATCATTAACAAATTACAACATGTACCTCAAAGCACGTAAATGATTTCACAAGTAGATAACTGTAAGCACCGTGATCATTCATAAACAATAGATGTAACAATGATAAACAAATTGAATGAAATGCTCACAAATAATATAACCAGATAGAGACTAGTGCCAAGTAAGATAGCTTGGAAAACAATGATCAAATCGTGAGATATTACTTGAAATGTAAAACTTAGAAGTAAAATGCTTGAAGTAAAAGTACTAAGGGAATGAAGTGCTTGAATGTAAATGTACTTGAACTTGGAAATACAATTGCCAAAAGTAAATGAGCTTGCAGTGAAAAGTGGCAATGAGATAATGATAACATACAAATTGATGGAAAAGAAATGTGATGGAGTGTACTTGGTCTATTCTAGTTAAAGTTAGATTTTCACTTGGGTTTAAATGAATTTATTGTGTGTATGCACAACGTGCAAATGGGCGATTGCAAAAAATTAAAACTAATATAAGGTTGGTTTCCTTCAGCCTTATCCTCACTGGGTTAAGGAAAACTGCAAGGGGATTCTATAGGGGGAAGCTTAGGCTTCATTGAATACCTTTGAGAGCCCACAAGTCAGCCTGTTCGCAAGGAGGTCCAATGCTAAGGGAACAAGCCCAAAGCCTTACTTCACAAGTTTGATGCTCATTGGTTTCCCCAATCTCAGAATAAGAATACATAGAAGAGGGGGGCCCTAATTAAGCTACTTCAACCAACAAACTCTTTCATGATCACGGCAAGGATCAGGCTAGGCCTGTAATGGTGGAGAGCAGGAAAGAGTTTGATGGAGGTTCGTTACTCTTCGCAAGAAATGAAATCTAAGGTAATAACATGAAATAAAATCTAACCTAAAGCAAGAAATTAGGATTAATCTATTATAAGAAATGAATAAAACTAAAGGGAAACTATTATAGATTGTAAGTAGGTTAATCTAAAGGGAACCTATTATAGATTGTTCTCATGAAATGAATGTAAATCTAAAATAGGTTACGTGAGTGAATTTAAAGCAAAACTATTCGAATATTATGTGATGATTAAACTATTCTAAGGTTAATTTTAACCCAAGAAATCAAACCACGAAAAGAGACAACACACACAAGATCCCAATGGGGAAGAGTGATGCTTAGGGGATTACCCTAACTCCCAAAGTGTTACAATGCTCTATTGAATCCCTTGAACTCGAAGGGATCAAAAGAAGGATTTGAGGTTTGGGTGTTGTATTTTTTCATTTTTGCAGGTTGGATCAAAGGATCAAGTGAAGGAAGAGCTAGATCTAGGCCCTTGAGGGTAGGATCTAGTCTCTTAGAAAATTTGCAAGCTACCCACAGAAGAATTTTCAAAAAATTGAGGAGTTGAAGCATAAATTTTTTCTGAGCAATAGTTTCAAGGTTTTCAGGGCTCCTAGCCCCGATTTTCTCCTCCAAGCCCCAACGTCACCTATATGGCCCTCTACGTCAAGCCTTTCAAGCTTCCTAAGGCTGGCCGTAAGCCTTAGGGCTCTCGGCATGCTCTCTAACCCTTGCCGCATGCCCTAGAGGCCTTTTCTCCCTCTCCTCGACCTTCCTTGACCCTTCATCCTCCTCCGCTATCCCTCCGTCCTCCTTCGCTATCCCTCTGTCCTCCCTCTGTGGCCTCCCTCCTCCTTCGCTAAGCCTCCTTGGCCCCTCCGCTTGCCCTTGATGCTCCTCTCTCTTTAGCCACAGGCTCACAGCCCTAAAAGGGCTTGCGGCTGCCTCTTTTGAGGCCTTCCCTAGGGTGCCGCAGGCTTTAGGGCCTCAAAACCCTAGGCTGCAACCCCTAGTAGGCCTCTCGGCCCTTCCTAAGCCCAACGACAACCTCTTTTGGGCTTTCCCTAAGGCCTAATAGGCCTTTCCTGTAGCCGCAGGCCTATTGAAAGCTTTTCCCTTCATTTTGGGCTCTCTCTTTCCCTCTCTTGGCCCTAATCTGCCATATGATTATCTCTGAAAATCTTCTAGCCTGATTGTTGGTGTGTTTTGTAGAGAAAACTGGTTCAAAGTTTGTATTTTCAGGTATCAAGTCATTGGACAAAAATTGCACAAGTTGGGCTAATAGACTTGAAGGCCTAGGGCTTAAGGGTTTAATCTCCTAACCCTTGTTTCCTCATTGTCCTACTTGAGCAATTAAATTAAGTCATATCAGTGATAAAAACATCCTAAATTGGCCCTAAAAATCATTCATAAGTTGCTTGGCATACTAAGGAATAAATTGTATAAGTTGGGCAATCATAGATTGGCATGAATCTTGAAGTTTCTGTAACTAATATTTCTGCATAATAAATCTGATATAACAGTGGTAAATTATGTATTTGAAAGGCTAATCCATCCAAATTCTTAAGTTGGCTAAGTCTACTTGGGAGTTGGGTCTCTCTTTATGATATTGGGCAAACATATGCACTTTGAATTTGACATCTAAGCTAATTTACTTATTGCTGTCATAAATCACTTATTGCTCATAAAAAAATCATAGGAACATAAAGTGGACAAGTGTTTTCGTAGCTCAATATTTTATTGTTACTTGTTCCTAGTATTTACATTGTGGAAGTGACTAACGTTGTGTTTTCCTTGTGAGTTTATATGCTACAAAGTTCGAAAATTCACATCTAATATAAGCACATTCCAAATATTTGGTTTAAGTATTGTCCCTAAGTCTCTCTAATCCAAGTGGTATTGAAATAACTTGTTTCATTTGTGCATCTAATTGGCGGTGGTCTAGATTTCATCTAAGTGTTCTTAACTTGAAAATTTGTAAATCATATTGTTGAAGAACATTGGCTAAGAACATTTATTGTCTTTTGTGGATAATGATCATTGGCTTATCATACTAAATCATCTGTTAACTGTTGTTTATCATTTTTGGATCTATATTCATTAAGCAATTGCATCTTGTGGATATCTTATCTCTTGTTGGCACTGTTAAAATCTAACACTTGACTTTTGGTCGAGATTACCTTTTCTAAACATTGTGGAGTACTTAACATCATAACTTGGGTAAAATATAATTAATTACTAGAAGGAACATTTAAGTAATCTCATCTAAAAGTCTCACTCATAACCTCTTGCACAATCATACTAGTTCTAGATTGCATTAAAATTTACCTCCTAGCATAAGCTATGTTGACAGAGATCTAGGGCAACCCTTTTCCAATTAGCTTGAGAAACTCAAATCTTCTTAGTGGTTAACACAATGACCTTGTAGTCGTCAGAGCCACAGTCCTTGCAGCGTCGAAGGCATTGGGTGGGTAGAACACAAGGGGGAGGTATCGTTAATCAAATCACTGCCTGCTTCCCTTTGGCTTCCATTTCACAACCTACTCTGAAGACTGTTTCTCAAAACAACTAAGGACAGGTTCTACTTAGACTAGGCATATAATTAAAAATAATCAAGATCATTGCATCACACGTAGATTCCAGGGTTTGCACATCATACAGCTTAGTCAATCATTCAAGCAGCGGGTGCTCACCCTGTTACTTGGCATTAATTTACATTAAGCAAGAATTGTGACTCCATAAGGCACTGGTCTGATACTTGAAAATCTAATCTAATCATTAATCTTGCCACAATTTTACGAAGTAGCTAGGTCACTCATCCGTGTCTCCCAAGCAAGTTGGTTCCCAAATTGTTTTCCTTCACCTCATTCCATAGGGACTACCCCCATAGCTTGCTGTTGTGAGACAGCTAGAACGGAGTGGGCAGGGATCAGAGTGACAGCCCCCGCCCTGAGCAGTTGTTGCGGTGCCTGTACAATTTTGGCGACGACATGGTCTTCATTTTTGCTAGGTACAACGTAGCAGGTAACATGTCTGATGCTGCCATAGAATGTCCCAATGTACTGGACACTCAGATCACCAAAAGAGTTAAAAAATAATTCCACAATACTTGAAAAATGTGTGCAGATCTGTTGTGGGGCGATCTACATATCCTGAGTTGGACTCCTGTATCCATGTGTCGTGACTTAGCTTTTAGATGAACTGTTACAAGAAATTTTTTCAGCTTCAGGGGTAATTTGATTTTCCTCACCTCTGTTCATGATAAGAATTGTTGCAGAAAACCTTTACAATAGCTTCTTTTTACGTGAAGGCCAACAGAAGCGTGCAGATATGTTTTGTTGTGTCAATGGTTGTCCTAATTAGTGATTGATGTACTTTTATTTTCAAAATGTTTAAATTTTTTTACATCTTTATGTCTGTATTTTATATCTGTAATTTTAATTTCATAGAAATTATATCTATGTATAATTCTTTTTGCAGTTGTCTATAATGCGACTTTTTGGAAGCTTTTCATGTGGGTTTTTCCGGTCAAAATCCGGCAGCAATTTATTGGAATCACAAGTTTAATAGCTGGTTTCTGCACAATCAAAGTGTCCCAGGGGTTTTTCAGGGTGCTGAATCCAAATATGCAGTTAAAAAAACATTTTAACTGCAACAAATCAAGATTTAACCTCAATTTCTTCCCCTGGATTTCGTCACCGGAATCTCCAAAAAGTCGCATTATAGACAACTCCATTCTTTTTATGTGTCCTATGTGTTGTGTTGTGGGGGGAATCTACATCTCCCTTGTTGGATACTTGTATCCATGTGTTGTGACTTAGCTTTTAGATGAACTGCTATAAGAAACTCTTTCAGCTTCAGGGGTAATTTGATTTTGGTAATCTGTGTCCTCACGTCTGTTGATAATAAAAAAAATGTTGCAGAAAACCTTTACAGTAGCTTCTTTTTACATCAAGTCCAACAGAACACTCCTATAGTAGTTTTTCTATGCATCACTTATTTCTAATGTTTTATGGCAGCATCTAGTGCGGTTGCGATGGGAGGAGCTCAGCACTGAAGAAAGGGAAGAATTTGCAAAGATCACAGTTAATATGATTTGTGAAGTAGCAAAGCCTCATGAAGAATGGGTATTGAAGAGCCAGACTGCAGCACTTGTAGCAGAGGTTTGAACCATTGCCACGTTTTCCTGATTTTCATTCCTGTGCTGATAGAGCAAGCTTCTTATGTTCAAATAAGAACAAGATGGTGCCATGTTTGATGTTCTGTTTTATCTCTTGTATATTGCACAATTTCTCCTATTTTTCCTTTCTCTTTACCTTTTGATGCGATTACAAATTTAAGAGGTGCAATGAGTTGTCCATGTCTTTGTGCAGAAGTCATAATCTATAAATTTATCTGATTGCAATGTCTTCTCACTGTAGGTGGCAAGGAGAGCAGGGCTTCCTCTATGGCAGGACTTATTGGAAAATCTTGTCTCTATCTGTGATCAGAGTCCAATACATGTATGTATATGTATGCCTATTGGTGAATATTAGAGTGTTACCTAGCCTTTGGTATTATTTGTTCTTTTACATTGTTTTATGGTTATATTTAGCTTTAGTATATTTTTCTTGGGAGATGCGTCTAACACTCCCTTGTTAATTTAACTTGCTAAGATGTGTTTCGGTCCCAAGATGACTTTCTGTTGATCATGCATGTTTAGGCAGAACTTGTTGCTATGGTGTTGAGGTGGCTTCCAGAAGACATCACTGTGCATAATGAAGATTTAGAAGGTTCATAAGTTTATTCATTGTCATTGTTTTTTTTGGATAAGAAACTGACAGATATTGAATAATGAACAGTACAATATAAATATAAGAAAAACTATCATCTCTTTTGCTCATGAACAACTATCATCTCTCTCTTTCTCAAGTTCTTGTTTTCCCATCTTTCATAGGAGATCGACGGCGGCAGTTATTGCACGGACTGACACATTATTTATCAGAAATTTTGTCTTTTTTACATAAGGTAAGGGCAAAATTCATGTTAAAATTAGATTTTAATTTGTATGCTTGTTTAGGTGATAGGCAGACTCGCTTTTGTGCAGCTAGTTTATCAGCATTTTCTAGCAGTTCAAGAAGATATGAAGATCAATGAGATAGATAAAGCCAAACAGCATGCTGCTACAGTTACAGCAGCTCTTAATGCTATTAATACATATGCTGAATGGGCTCCTATATCAGCACTGGAAAGCTCTGGTTTGATTGATGTGTAAGCTGCAGCCTTATCATGCTTGATCTCTGCAAATGATTTATCTCTTCCTGTATTGTCATTGCCTTTAAGGTTAAAAGCAGTGCGAATGAGGCTAACACATACCACTTTTTACAGATGTCGTGGTCTTCTTTTTTCTGAAATTGGTCTTAGTGCTTGTGAATTCTTTAAGCTCATTTCTCAAAGGTATGCTGGCAATATCAACTTTATTCATGTCACTACAAGAGAGTAAATGGCTCTATCATAAGATTAAATTCTGTTCACTGGGTGTTGCAGGCGAAGGCCATCTGATGAAACTGCTGTGGCATTTGATTCTACTATCACCAAGATATTTCAGATCCTCATACATGCAGCTGAAGAATTCATCAGTCATCGATTTACTTGGACCAGTGATCTTAATAAGGATCAAGTTGACTTTGCTGAATGCCTATGTGAAACTATGGTTGCAATTGGCTGCAATAACTTGCAATGCATTGTTGGTGATGAACATCGGTTTTCTATTTACCTTAATGTGGTAGGTGCTCTTGACATATTGATTGAAAATCAAAGCTGAAATTGAGTGTTTGTTTGGGAATTGGAATTTTCTTCTACAATCCAATTGTTTAATCATTATCAGGAATACTTGATCACTTGGTAGACTACAATGGAAATCAAAGACTGATGAGAAGATATAAATAGCCTGCTACTGTGGAGACAGTCTTTGACTACAAGGCATCTCAGAATGAATGTTATATTTACTTTATTTTGTCATTGCATTTGTGCAGGCATAGGATCTTATTTGTATGCAATTATATGAAGTAATTCCAAAATCTAGTTTTGCTTTAATTCTGCCCAAAAATCAGAGCATGCACGTAAATACTGCAATGGAAATTTGAGAAAACCAGATATTGCATGGGATTGAAGGTTGAATTCCTGTGCATCCATCACTCACCAAGGTAATCCAGAATTTGTTAAACTGACGATCTTTAGTAACCCTTGTTCACAGCATAGGCTCCAACAAGTACGTCTGTGCAATAACATAACTATGACAATGATCCCAATTGAAATATAGTATACACCTTCTATGGGTCCAATGAAAATTTCAATAGTATGCCATGAGAAATGAATCCCTAGTAATTGTCCAGATTGTCAATGTAGATTGATTGCAGAACTGTCTGCTGTAAGTTGGTAGTTGAACAAAAGACAAATGTCATTTACCAGAGTACTGTTCTCCATAGTAAATGGGATGAATATGTAAACCTGGCCATTGGAGATTAGCCATTTCCAGATTTGTAACTTTGCCTGTTTGAGCAGAAAATACTTCTCCTCCTTAAGTTCCTGAAGGTTGAGTGAATTTATTTTGGAGTGGCAAATTATGTTCACTATGATTCCATTTACGGGATTTTTTATGGAATAATGGACCCTTGAACTTAATCGCATTATTGGTGATCCCAGTCCAATTACATTAATATTATGATAATGCTCAGAGATATTTGTGCAGAATCCTCTGAAACCAAAAACAAAGGCATGAAAAAAATCTAATTCAGTCATCTAGATTATATCTACAGTTGTGATAAGCAGCTTAAGTTTGTTCTTGCCTATAACCCTACAATAGTCATTATTACTGAGAGAGAGAGAGATTATGTCAAAGTCCACAGATGACCAGAATATTTCAATGGGTCTTCAAATTACAACCAACCATACTGGTGATATGGGAGTGAAATGCATCTCCTAGACACAAATAGGGAAGTAATAAAAAGCAAAAATACAAAATGATGAAAGCTAGACAAAGAAGACTCTGATATTGCATAAGAAGAAAAACAATGATTGTTGAGCTCTCTCAATGTCCAAGGCGTTGATTTTTCAAGATCTTCTAATCTGATAATTACTTTCCGGTGATATTTTAATTAATTCATCTTATGTCGCATTCATCATTAAGCAATTATAAATTGAAAATTTCAGCTATAATGGAATAATGATAGTAGGATCATGAAGCGACAGCCAAACACGAGACACAAAATTTTACTGTGGGAAAACTCTAACTAGGGAAAACCCAGCAATCTTTTTTAGGAGAAATTGATGAATTCAACAAATGTACAATCTGATTTTCGAAGTCAAACTAAGTCAAACTAACCACATAAATCCACACATGTCAAACCTGGTCAAACAGAGAGAAATTTGCCCTTCTGCCTCAGCTAGTCAACTCTGGTCAATTAGGCCAAAATTCAGCCTCTTGCAACCACCTCAGGAATTTGGTCAACTGCAGTCAAGCTTCCAGAAACAGATTCAGTCAACTGTGGTCAAACTGTGCCTAGAAAACTTGGTCAATGCAGGCCAAAAGATGAGTTCGGTCAACATCAGAAGACTCCCCCTCAACTTGCACGTGTGAACAGAAAATCATAAGATTATATGATGGTCCAAATTGGTCTCCAAGTGATGAGGTTGACTGCCAGTATATAGCAGTGTTGCGAAAATCGCGATAAAATAAAAAAAATCCCGGTTTTTTCACGTGACTGATAATATCGCGTGATTTTTCTGAAAGTCTTTTTTCCCAAAAAATGGCGATTCGATGGGAAAAAATCACGGAAAGAATTGTGGACTGTTACAAACAAATCTGTTATCCATTACTTGGTTTGAAGTGTCTAGTGTGTCTTCTGAAAATCGATGGCATGATGTGACAACCAGAACTTGTGGAACAAATGTATCAACGCTAGACTGCCATTTTTGTATTCTCTGCATTGTCTGCAATTCAATCTCTGCGTTGCTTGTTTGTATGCCCAGAAATCAGTTTTAATGTGTCAAATTGAACCTGCGTGGAGCTTGTTTGATTCCTGTTAATCGTGGAAGGAATGAGAATGCCCAGCAGTGTTGGCTCTTGTCTATTAGTGAAACACCCAGATAATGCACCCAACAAGCGTTGTAGCATCAGGGCACTGAAAGTTGGATACGAACCTTTGCATTGAGCATACAGTTATGTGTGTTTGCGGGATATTGTAAAAAGGTGGCTTCATCAGCGCTGAATGGTATTGGCCCAAGAAATATATACCTGGAGCTGCAACGGTTATTGTTTTTGTATTTTCCGATTTTTTCCCGATTTTTACCGATTTTTTTTCGATTTTTATGATTTTTTCCCCTTGCCGATATTATCCTGATTACGATTTTCACAACATTGGTATATAGTGCTTTAAGGTGCCCAAATTGGTGTTGGAGAATTAAATAGGGCAGCTATTTAAACAATTCTCCTTATCCTTAATAATTGCTTATGAACTTATATTAGCTTCTTATTATTCTTTATTAGATTTTTTTTATCAAACAGTTATCAAGAGCATAAAACATGAAGATCATAGAAGACAATAAACACAAAATGTAGGCTCCAAGCTAGGGCAAAACCCCTCTGAGGGGAAAACCCAAAAAAAAACTCTTCTCTTCTTATAGAATCAATTCAAATGAGAAATCCAAGACCCAAACTTCAAGACCAAGAACTCCTCCAAGCGCCAAGTCATCCCTCCAAAAATCTCTCTCAAACATGTCAAAGGTCAACCAAGTCAACAAAGGTCAAACCTCCGCTAATCTGCTCCGAATCACAGTTTCAGCCCTTTACCTCAGCTTTGAAATTCAAAGCTGCAACTTCGACCCCCAATAGAGTTTAGAAACCCTAGCTTTCTCGCACATGTGAGCAGAAATGTTGACAAAGGTCAAATTTTTGGTTTCTTCTTGAGATTCTTCCTTCTCCTAGACCATCACTCCCTTTTCTTCTTGCTTCTGATTGCAGATCAAAGATGAGATGATTTTATGCTATTGATGTCAAAGTTCCTTCTATATATATATGCTTCTCATGAGGTCGAATTAGGCCTCTTCTAGGCCGAATTGTTCTTGGAGGTTACAAATGACTTTCTAGACACAAACATAATATCTTTTACATGTTACAACTTGTGCAAGAGGGTCTTATACAAATGATAATGGCTATCTTGACTCATGACAAATATCCTTTTAACTTGACAAATCCTAGAAGCATAAAATGTATGCTTTACCTATTTTACTAGTCAAATGGAACATGAAACCCATGCTTGAAAATAATATTTTTCTTTCTTCTTTTGCTTGTTACATAATGATACGAGTACAATGACAATTATGAAGACTGAAACTAGCTACATTTTCCAACACTCCCTCTTAACTAGGGAGGTATTCATAATTGTACATAATTGGTACAAGGATTCTCTCAAACTGAAATATTCTCATAAGAAGAATTGGATTGATAAGCCATCTTTTAAGCATCAACATCATAACCAACACTGTCAACATAGCATAATGCTGGAAGGCTTTACGTGAGACACCACACTACCTCTTAAGACACATACCCCATCCAAATGTTCAATAGGTATGTCCTTTTAAGACTATTCTTTTCTTGGATTTGTAATCCTCAAAGAATAGCGGTCCTCTTCGACCACTCTTGTGTTGGATACCCTATCCAATCCTCAAAGAGTGTCAATATACTTCCTATCTTGGATTATCTATCCTCATGGTGTATCAATCTCAGATGCTTACCCAATCCTCCATTCTCCTTCCTAGTGCCTTCACTAAGCTTATAATTGTTAGTCCTGGTCTAGTGCATGTCACATGGAGAATATGATATCTAACATCTCTTACTCTCAACCAGAGAGGAGATCCTCATTCCCTTTTGACCTGGGAATAGATCCTTGTGTTGGAAATAAAAGAATTGTAGATTATAGTTGACTTTCCTTACCTGATAATTACTTGTGATATTAGTTTCCCTTTATTACATTTATTTTTTCTTCATCAAGCAACTACCAAAACAATGAAGGTCACAAAAAGACAGTACACAAGATGTAGGCTCCAAGCTAGGGAAAATCCCTCCAAGGGGAAAACCCAAAAATAATAATTGTCTTCTTCTAGAATCAAATCAAAATGAGACTTCCAAGACCCAAAGACCAAGGCTAGGGCTCATCCCAAGCACCAAGTTAGCCCTCCAACAACATCTCCTTCAAGAAAGACAAAATGTACCAAGGTCAACTAAGATCAACCTCTTCAAAATCTGCTTCAATCAAGTTTCGAACTTCACTTTAGGTTTGCAACTTCAGCCTGCAACTCCTGCCCCTACAACTAGCCTAGAAACCTTAGATTTTTGCACGCAGGGACAAAAATAAATCAGATTTTCGGTCTCCTTACTTTGCTTGGTCTTTCTCCTTGTCTCTTGTCCTTCTCTCTTGTTTTCCTTCTCTTATTATTGCAAATCGAACTTCTTGATGTTGATGTGCCAAATGAATCGAAGTCCCTTCTATTTATAGTCTTTGTTAAATTGTGCATCTAGGGCCAAATTCCACTTTGGACAACTCATTTAATGGAGATAATCATTGCATTGAATTCCTTTTTTCGAGAGGACCAAAATTGACTTTTGAAGCTCTCAATTCGGATAAGGAAAAGTGGATTTTTAAGGTCAAGCCCACAAATACAAAATTGTCAAGGTCGCCCTTGGGTCAAATGGCACATCTCATAAACAAAATAACACCCCTCAAGTTGCATATAAATACATATGAGTGCTCCTCATTTGGCACTTCATCAACTCACAACATATCTTCTCTCTCCTCATTCTATTGGTTCGTAGAATTCACAATTGGAAGGAATCTCTCACACGTGCGAACGGATAGATGGCTGTTTCAGATTGGCCGAATTTCAGGCTTATTGAAAAGCATTAACCAACATTGACTTTGGTGTATTTGAACTCCTTTGACTGTGTTTTTGGGTGGAATTTCTTTGTTTCTTTAGGCCGCATTAAAGGGCACAAAGATCAAGGAAATATGGGATAGTTGACCAATGTTGACCTCAAGGCTTATTGCAGATTTGACTGCAACAAGAAGTGCAGACTTTGATCAAGTTTGACTGATTGTTTTGAGGTGACTTTGACCAACTTTTGAGGCTGAGTTTGACTGCCCTTTATCGAGTTGCTAGAGGACTGTTTTGACCCTTGACTGTTTAGGGTTGACTTTGCCGTTGTTGATTGCTATTGACCGGGATAGATTTGCAGAAGGATTAGATTTGACTATTGTTGAATTCATCTCTCTCCTTTGTCTCTGATTTGGATAGTTGTTTGACATATTTGGATATTAGATATTGACATTGGATATTGGCTAGTTAAAGTTTGACTTTGACTCTTGGATGATGTACTCTCTCTGCTTAACATTTGAAGACAATCTAATAGAAGAAGATTTGCAAGGGTTCCCCCTAGTGGGGGTTTTTCCCTTGTCATTGACCAAATATTGTGTCTCTTGTCGCTTCGCTGTCTTTCATTGTGCATTTGAATAATTGTTTTATCTACTATTGCTCTACTCTCATTGGTTAACTTGAAGAAGTGGAAATTGTTAAATTGGATGTTATTGGATATTTTTGAATTAATAGTTGCAGCATAGAACAATTGATGAAAAATTAATATGGTATCGGAGCTGAGGTGAAGACAAGCTCAAGAGACATAGAACATGCGCATCCATCTTTTAAGCAGCTGATTGAAAGGGGAAAATCTTTTGGTAAAAATGTCTTCCTCTTATTTCAAGGATAATGAAAGGCTAGCTGACTCATCTAGCTTTGTAGCATGGAAGACTAGGATCAGTGTCAACTTATATGAGTATGATGTCTTGGAGTACATGGAAGGAAAGATTTAACCATCACTAGAAAATGCTTCTCAAGCTATCAAATCCAAGTATAAGAAAGGTGAGATTAAAGCTAAGAAGATCATTATTGATTCTTTAAGAGATCATTTACTTGTTTATATTTCATCCTTGAAGACTTCCAAAGAAATGTATGATAAGATTATTGGCATATGTGAGGTAAACAATTTGAGCCATATAATGGATTTGAAAAATCAACTCAAGGAGTCTAAGTTGTATAAGGTAGAAACTATGCAATCCTTCTTCATAAGGATCACTAAGTTCATGGACTCTGGACTTCTCAAGAAATTATATTTGACATGGAATTGGTGATGACTGTCCTTAGTGGCCTTCCTTCTTCATGGGACATGTTCATTACTTCTATCAACAACAGGGAAAGGATCCCTTCTTTTGACGAGCTACTTGCTCCATGCAATCAAGAGGAAAGACTAATGACATCTAGAGGAAAAATTTAAAGGCAAATGAAGGAGAGCTCACTGCCTTTGTTGCTCAAGGGAAGAAGAAGAACGTAAAGAAAGAAAAGGGAAAGCCATCTAAATCAAGAAGACCTCCTCAATCCAATCAAGATTCCAAGGATTCAAGAAGGCAAGATAGAGATGTTGAATGCTACAATTGTCATTGAAAGGGTCACTATGCTCGAGATTGCCCTGAAAAAGAGAGATGCTCCAAGAAGAAACTCTTCAAGGTCCTACAACAATAATCGTGGCTTCAACAACAAGAAGTCATATGAAAGAAGAGATGGAAGGAAAAACGAAAGGACTTGTTGAAATTTCTAAGTCTAACCCGTTAGAAATCCCTATTGCACCATCTGGTTTAAATTCTCCTACTTGTTTATTACATTAACAAGTTATTTATAAATATAAATACTGAAAATAAACACAGATGCAGCCTTAACTCATATACAGATCATCAACTGAAATACTGGAACAAACACACAAGGGACACCGTTATTTTTGGACAATCATCCCCGGAAAAACCCAACTTGGGAAAACTGGTGCAGCAGTTCTGAGGGTTATATTATTATGCAAAATCTTGAGTACAACTAGGGTGCCGAGCTGGCTCACCAAAAAACATTTTTACATGGCAGTAATACCTCTTCGCGGAGACAGATATTTAGCAAGTCTACCCCACGAAAATCCTTCCAGTGCTTCTCCTAGGATCTGCGTCAGCCCTGCTAGTCTCAGCGTCACTCCTGAACCCTCTGCGTCAGGCTTCTGCCTCTCTGCGTCTACTCTCTGGCCTTTTGCGTCACCCACGCAAGCCCCTCAGCCTCTGCACAATCACTAGCTGCCTCTGCGTGGCTCCTGTTGCCACTGCGTAGCTATGGGTACCTCTGCGTAGCTCCTTTGCCACTGCGCTGATCCTTAAGAACTATCTCTGCCTCTTTGCTATGCACTCACTGCCCCTCCCAACAACCCAGATCACTTGTTCGAATTTTCTTAGCAACCCTGCTCCAGAAAATTGAACTGATTGATCCATCTTGGTGTATCTCCAATTGACCCTCAAGCTTCCTCTTATACTTTTCCTGTTGAGTCTTCAACGGCTGAGATTAAGTCTCTAATCAACAACAAATATTAGATTTGGTTTGATCCATGTCATTTAGAACATTCTTACCCAATTTTATATTAATACCCATTAATATTTTAATTTTCCTAATTTTAGACTTAGGAACTCCATTAAAAATATTAATTATTTTAATATCTCTCTAACCGGGTGGAATTTCCCCAAACCATTTTTTGGGTCTTGGAGATCTCATGTGCTTTAGCCTCTCCACCATTTTTCATGGCTAAATTGCATCCGATGCTACCCCAAATCAACGCTCCCTCTTAGGGAGGAATGTGCTCTAGTAATGTTCCACCACTGAACATCACACTGATCTTCCTACATCGGTACCTGTGCTGATGTTCATCCTGCTGCCCAACATCCACTGCATTGTTGCCTCCTGGACTGTTGCCCATGGCTCTGCCACTGCCACTGCTCATCTGTACTGCAACTCCCTCTCAACATGCTGCCCATGCTGCCCATAGCACTACGACTGCTAACTACTGCACTGCAATTCAATTATCGAGAAGTAAGTAATTGATCTACCCAATTACTGACATCCTTGTCAGTCTGGAAGCCTCCTGATGCTGAAGCTACCTCTACTTCTATCCCGTGCTCCCTTTGTTGCAAACATCTCTGAGCCTCTCACACTGCTGCAACCTCTGTGCCTCTCGCATTGCTGCAACCCCCACTGCGCTGCTACAGACCTCTGCACTCTGCATCCTTCTTCTACCCTTCTTCTACTTGATATCCATCATCTTGCTATTGTCATTCGTGGCTCCCGTAGCTGGATATGATCCAAGAGTTTGGGCACCTCAAGGATCCTGTCCCTCATCTTCTGTAGCCCTCCTGAATACAACTTGATGTTTCCCCACCTCTTCTCTAGAGGTGCATGAGCACTCATGGCACAGTTGTCATCCGTCTCGACTTCTTTCTCCGCCTTAGCTGGAGCTTCCTTGCAGTTAGAAGCCTCTCCTTTGTTCTTCTTCCTTGGACACTAGGATGCATAATGACCCAGCTTCCCACAATGGAAGCACTTCACCTTGGAGATATCCTTCTTCTTCCTCTTCCCTTGCTGGCCCCCAAATGCCAGATCGGCATCCTCATCTTCCTCTTTTTTGATTCGACCACCTTTGCCACTACTCCTCGCCTTGGTCAGCCGTCTAATCTCTTATTGGCAAAGAGCTGCCCACATCTCTTCCCAACCTGGAAGAGTAGCTCTACCCAAAATCTCTTGGACAAAGATCTCCCACTTGTCGGAGATTGCATTCAGGCGGTCCTCACCATAAACTCCTCATCTGGTGTGGCCCCTATGGAAGTATGTTGGTCCTAATCTCCTGCAATCTGAGGAGGAACTGATCTATCTTCTCCCCCTTTTGCATCTGATACAACCGCAACTGATTCTCCAACAACATCTTCCTCTGCACGAAAGTGCTTTGATACAATGTCGTCAAAGTATCCCACATCTCCTTTGCTATGTTCTTCTCGGCAATATGTGGTGTTACATAGCTGGGTCAATTGGGATAGCCATAGTTCTCAAGGCAAAGCCCTTGATGCGATGTCTATCAAGGACTGCTAGGATCCTTGCCTTCCAGATGGCAAAGTTGGAGGCCCCGTTCAACCTGTCCTGATCCCTTAGCCCGTTCACTGCCATCTTCACTCTTCTTCTAGACTCCCTCTGAGTCTTGATGTCCTTCCTAGAATTTCTCTCCTAGACTCCTTCTGAGCCTTGATATCCTTGCTGGAAATCTTCCCGCCAAATGTCGAACCGCTCCTCTCCAATCCTCTTTGTGACAACAACTCGGATTTGGATTTCTTGGCTAGAAATCCGTCAAGGTAGCAACACCCTCTACCTTGGTATTGTCATGTCAGGTACTGTTCTGCTTTGACAACAACACCCCACTAGCTTCCCAATCCACAATCTACCCATAGCTCCATATGCCCCAACAATTGAAGAAACTGAGCCTTCCAGCGCTGAGCAATCTCAACAGAGGATGAATCACTCCTTTGGCCAACTGTGGCAAGCCTACTTGACTGAGTAGGATGACATGGCTCTTCGTGAGCCTCTTTTGCCTCTTTTGCCTCTCTGTGCTTCTGCGCTAGCCTTCTCACTGGCTCAAAATGATTGACGTAGGCCCTCTGCGTCACTCCTTCTCTGCTGCCTTATGCTTAGGAGCAGCTTTGTCTCTCAGGACAACTGCTATTGCTGCAAATATTTCTGATTACGCTGGTGCCTTCAGTCCTCCTGTTCTCTGCAACACTTTGATACCATGTTGAAATTTCTAAGTCTAACCCATTAGAAATCCCTACTGCATCCTTTGGTTTAAATTCTCTTACTTGTTTATTACATTAATAAGTTATTTATAAATATAAATACTGAAATTAAATACAGATGCAACCTTAAGTCATATACAGATCATCAATTGAAATACTGGAACAAACACACAAAGGACATCGTTATTTTTGGACAATAGTCCCTGAAAAACCCAACTTGGGAAAACTGGTGCAGCAGTTCTGAGGGTTATATTATTATGCAAAATCTTGAGTACAACTAGGGTGCCGAACTGGCTCACCCAACAAAGATTTTTACACGGCAGTAATACCTCTTCTCGGAGACAGATATTCAACAAGTCTACCCCACGAAAATCCTTCCAGTGCTTCTCCTAGGCTTTACGTCAGCCTTGCTAGTCTCAACGTCACTCCTAAACCCTGTGCATCAGGCTTCTGCCTCTTTTGCGTCACCCACGCAGGCCCCTCAGCGTTTGCGCAGTCACTAGCTGCCTCTGCGTGGCTCTCGCTGCCTCTACGTAGCTATGGCTGCCTCTGTGTAGCCCCTCTGCCACTACGCTGGTCCTTGAGAACTACCTCTGTCTCTCTGCTATGCACTCACTGCCCCTTGTTGCAACTCAGATCACTTGTTCGAATTTTCTTAGCAACCCCGTTCCAGAAACTCGAAGTGACTAATCAACCTTGGTGTATCTCCAACTGACCTTCAAGCCTCCTCTTATACTTTCGTGTTGAGTCTTCAACGATCGAGATTAAGTCTCTAATCAACGACAAAGATTAGATTTGACTTGATCCATGTCATTTAGAACATTCTCATCCAATTTTATATTAATACCCATTAATATTTTAATTTTCCTAAGTTTAGATTTAGGAACCCCATTAAAAATATTAATTATTTTAATATCTTTCTAACTGGATGGAATTTCCCCAAACCATTTCTGGGTCTTGGAGGTCTCATGTGCTTTAGCCTCTCCATCAATTTTCATGGCTAGAGCACATCTGATGCTACCCCAAATCAACAGGACTCTCCCGTAGATCGTTAAGGTAGCTATTGTCCACCAAAGAGGTCAAGGAACTCCAATTATGAAAGTAATACTATTAATCAATCTGAATATATTCTTATTTCCACATTTTCTAGTTCATCTCCTCCGGATACATGGGATAGTTGGCTAGTTTAGAGTGGGGCCTGTCATCACCTCTCTAGATATAAGGAGTTCCTCTCTAATTTGGTAGAGAAGGAGACTGATTTGAAGAGTATTCTAGGTTACAATACCACTCATTCCCTAAGGGCTTTGGTTCTATCAAATTTGATTGTGACTCTATGGAATCTATTTTGATACATGATGTGATGTATGTGTCAGGATTGAAGAAGAACATGGTATCGATATCTCCTTTATGATAAAGGAATGTGGGTTGCATTCATCAAATGAAAAGTACTTACTAGGTTTGTTGGATCTTATATGAGAAATGCCTTCACATTGGGAACTAGGTTTGAAGGACTCTATAGAGTCACTGGAAGACACCTTCTAGCTATGGTCCATAATACAAACCATCAAAGTGAGCTGTGGCACAGAAGGCTAGCCCATCTACATTATGGGATCCTCGATGTTCGAGCTCAACATGATGGAGTATGCCTTGCGTGTGCTAGTGGAAAGAAGACAAAGGGACCGTTCACCTCTAGTGAAAACAAGATGAAAGACATCCTTCATCTCATTCATTTTGATATATGTGGTCCAATGCCCGTGCATTCACTTGGGGCTCATCTCTATTACATCACCTTCATCGACGATTTCTAAAGAAGTACAAGGATGAGGCGTTCGAAATATTCAAGGAGTTCAAGGCTTTGGTTGAAAATCATATAGGGAAGAAAGTAAAGATCTTCATGTTCGACAATGGAGGGGAATACATTCAAATGAAGTTATAGATGTTTGTAAGAAGGAAGGAATTAAAAAAGAGACTATTGTGCCCTACACTCCTGAACAAAATGGAGTGGCTAAGAGAAAGAATAGGTCCATTGTGGAAGCTGCTCGAGCCATGCTCCATGATCAAAAGCTGCTAAAGCTCCTTTGGGCAGAAGCAACAAACACAATGGTATATGTTCAAAACAAGCCGCCTCACCAAGCTTTGGAAAACAAGAGCCCTGAGGAAGTATTTACAGGTGTCAAGCTCGATATTGGTCATCCCTGGATTTTTGGCTACCCCGTATACTTTCATGTGCTGAAGCACAAAAGAAATAAGCTAGATGCCACATGAAGAAAAGGTACGTCTATTGGATATAGTGAAGATTCTAAAGCATTTAGAATATATATTTTTGGTCAAAGGAAGGTTGAAATTAGCAGGGATGTAACATTCGATGAAGATGCTGCCCTTAGAAAAGCAAGGGACCTCCTTCCGCCGCCTCCTCCCGAAGACAAGAGTGATGATATGGGTATTCTAGGTCTTTTTGTGCCTGAATCTGAGGACATGGTTGATGATCCCATGGAGCCTATGGATCCTTTGGATCCTCCTCCATGCTATCCCACTGCGACAAAAAGACTACTTTGGCTCAAGGACACACTACAAAATGTCAAGAAACATGCTGCCTCTCATGGAATTTTCAGGGAAGGCAAGAAGCCATGCAAGTACCAAGCATATGTTGTTGCTATGAGCAATATAATTCAAGCTGAACCTAGCACCTTCAGAAAATCCATAAAGGAACAAGTCTCGAAGGACGCAATGGCCGAAGAATATGAGTCTATTAGGAAAAATGACGTATGGGATGTTGTGTTGAGAGCAAAGGGAAGATCTTTTGTAACCTGCAAATGGATCAATAAGATCAAACATGGGGCTGATGGAAGCATTGAAAAATACAAAGCAAGGTTCGTAGTTCATGGATTCTCCCAAAAAGAGGGAGAGGATTACGATGATATATTTGCTCCGGTGGCTCGATATACAACCATTCGTTCTATAGTAGCTGTTGCTACAAGTCAGGTATGGACCCTTCATCAAATGGATGTGAAGATGGCTTTCTTACATGGTTTGCTTCAAGAATTAGTGTATATTCAACAACCTCCAAGATTTGAAGTTCATGACATGAAGATCCATTTATGTTGATTGAACAAAGCTCTCTATGGATTAAAGCAAGCCCCTTGTGCTTGGTATGCTCGTATTGGCAATTACTTGATGAAGTTGGGATTCACAAGGAGTAATGCTGATCCAAACTTGTACTTCAAAACGATCCAAGGTATGCATCTCATTTTCGTATTAAATGTTGATGACTTATTCATGACAGGTGCAGACCCTCTTATTCTAGAATGTAAGAGGGAGTTCGCTTCCAAATTTGAGAGAAATACCTTGGTTTGATGCACTATTTCCTGGGACTAGAAGTATGGCAAAATCTTGGCGAGATTTTCCTTTGACAAGGAAAATATGTTGTAAAATTGTTGGAAAGATTTAGCATGGTTGTGTGCAAATCCTTGCCTACACCTATGGTGATGAATTTCAAGAAGCTGTGTGGAGAGGTTTCTGGACCGTACCTAGCAAACCCCTCTAAATATAGACAACTAGTTGGTGCTCAAATGTTTCTTGTAAACACTCGACCTCATATATGCTTCGTAGTTAACATTTTGAGCTAGTTTATGACCAAGCCTCACCACGTACATTGGGTTGCTGCTAAGCATGTATTGAGATATCTACATGGGTCTAATGACCTTGGATTGAGATGTGCCATTGGAGATGTTAGACTACATGGATATATAGATGTAGATTGGGTTGACAATGTTGTTGATAGGAAGAGTACTTCCGGATGTTGTTTTAGTCTAGGATCCACCATGATATTGTGGATGAGTAGGAAGCAAAAATCCATAGCGTTTAGCAATGCTGAGGCCGAGTATATTGCACCGAGCCTAGCAAGTTGTGGAGCAGTTTGGTTGAGGAAGCTTTTTGGAGAGCTATTTGAGCAGGTTCTGGACAAGACAATCATCTATTGCGACAACAGGGGTGGGATTCATTTGTCAGAGAATCCCGTGTTTCACGACAAGTCCAAGCATATCGAGATTAGATATCATTACATCCGTGACATGGTGCAAAGAGGAGCTGTGAGACTCCTCCACATTTTGACAGATGAGCAGATAGGTGATATCCTTACTAAGGCTTTGTTGAAAGGGAAGTTCTTGGCCTTCATAGAGTAGCTTGGACTAGTTGAGATGACCCTTTCGAATGAGGGTCCGGGCTGATCAAGAACACTAAATAGTGCTCTCCACACTTGGTTGAGCTTCCAAGGTGAGGAATGGAGCTATAGGGCTCCTGGGGATGAGAGACTTGTGACCGATAGGATGTTGAGACATGGGATCTACCCTAGTCAAAGTATGCCCTAGTTAGCGTCTTGCCCACTCTGTGGGACAACCTCTCCCATCTGGCCAATGGGTTGAGGGACTTGAGATAGAGTGTGATCCCTACCCTTTGTAGGAGGTGGTTCTCGCCCAAGTTGGTGGATGTAAGTGTTCTATGATCTGACTCTTTAGGGTTAAGATGAATGATCAGGGACAATAGGGTAGAGTGTGATCCTTACCTCTAGTAAGTTGATATCACCTATTGTCAAGGACTTTGGGATAGAGTGTGATCCCTACACACTGGGATAGGTTGATCTCACCCATTGTATTTAGTTTTGGGTGGTAGCTATGGCTCTAAATGATGATGATGATTTCGGGTGGTAGCATAGTCTCCCAGATGGTGATAGAGTCAGGGTGGTAGTTGGAGCTCCCCAACAACCTTCTTTAGATTTGAGAATGTTCAACATGAGATGAGAAGAGACAAGAAAAGATGGTACATTATGGCATGATGATCGATGGTGAGATATTGGCAGGTGGAATTCTCCCTAGTTGAGAGGGAGTGTTAAATTGTGAAACTAGGGGAAAATTCCAGTTTGGATAACTCATTTAATTGAGTTAATCATTGTATTGAATTCCTCTTTTCGAGAGGACCACAATTAACTTTTGAAGCACTCAATTTGAATAAGGAAAAGTGGATTTTTGAGTTCAAGCCCACAAATACAAAATTGTCAAGGTCGGCCTTGGGTCAAATGACACATCTCATGGACAAAATGACACCCCTCAAGTTGCATATAAATACAAGATGAGTCCTCCTCATTTGGCACTTCATCAACTCACAACATATCTTCTCTCTCCTCATTCTATTGGTTCGTACAACTTAGAATTGGAAGGAATCTCTCACATGTGTGAAGGGACTGGTGGCTTTTTCAGATTGGCCGAATTTTAGACTTATTGTAGGGCATTGACCAACGTTGACTTGGGTGTATTTGACCTCCTTTGATTGCATTTTTGGGTGGAATTTTAACGTTTCTTAAGGCCACATTGGAGGGCACAAAGATCGAGGAAATCTGGGCTAGTTGACCAACATTGACCACAGGGCTAACCACAGTGTTGACTGTAACAAGAAGCGCAGACTTTGACCAAATTTGATTGACTGTTTTGAGGTGACTTTGACCATCTTTTAAGGCCTAGTTTGATTGCCCTTGATTGACTTACTAGAGGACTATGTTGACCCTTGATTGTTGACTGGTTAGGGTTGACTTTGCTACTCTTGACTGTTGTTGATTGAGACAGATTTGCAGAAGGATCGGATTTGATTATTGTTGAATTCATCTCTATCCTTTGTCTCTGATTTGGATATTGGATATTGACATTGGATATTGGCTAGTCAAAGTTTGACTTTGACTTTTGGATGATGTACTTTCTTTGCTGAACATTTGAAGACAATCTAATAGAAAAAGATTTGCAAGGGCTTCCCCTTAGTGGGGTTTTTCTTGGTCATTGACCAAATATTGTGTCTCTTGTTTGTTGGCTATCTTTCATTGTGCATTTGAGTAATTGCTTTATCTACTATTGCTCTACTGTCATTCGTTAAATTGAAGAAGTGGAAATTGTTAAACTGGATGCTATTGGATATTGTTGAAGTAATAGTTGCAACATAGAACAATTGATGAAAAATTTAACATTCTTGAGGGGTCGAATAGGCCTCTTCTACGTTGACTTATTCTTGGCATAGCCGACTTGGTCTTGGAGGATAAATTGGCTTTCTAGACTTAAAAATAATAATTTTTTTTTGTTACAACAAGTCCAAATGGGACTATAATACATGACAATTTTTTTTTTTGACTCAACAAGCCCTAGAAGCATGAAGAACATGCTTTGACCTAGAATTTGAGCATGAAACCCATGCTTGAATCTAGTTACATTCTCCAACACTCCCTCTTAACTAGTGAGGCATTCATAATCCCATCATGTGGTATAAGGATTCTCAAATTGAAGTATCCTCATAAGAAGAGTCGGATTGATAGCCATCTTTTAAGCATGAATATCACAATCAACATTGTCAACAAGGCCTTAATTGACAAGCTCTTCTTATATAATAGCATAATGCTGGGAGTCTTTACGTGAAACACCACACTACCTCTAAAGGCACATATCCCATCTAGATGTTCACTAGGTATGTCGTTTTAGGACTATTCTTATCTTGGATTCCTATTCCTCGAAGAATATCAGTCCTCTTTGACTACTCTTATCTTGGACACCCTTCCTCATCCTTAAAGAGTACCAGTCTATGAGATTTCTTCTATCTTGGATTTTCCAATCCTCAAGAAGTACCAATATCAGATGCTTATCCAATCCTCTGGACCCCATTCTCTCTTCATGGCCTTCACTTAGACATGCTACTATTAGTCCTGGCCTAGTGCATGACACATGAAGAAGAGATTATAATGTCCATCATCATTCCCTCTTAATCAGGTTGGAGATATCTACCTACCCAAGCTCGCTTCTTAAGTACTCAAGCTTCTTGTTGGGAAGTTCCTTTGTCAAAAATATCGACTACCTATTCATCTTTAGGAATATAATGTAGCTTCACGACCCCATCTCGTACCAAGCTTCTTATATAGTGGTACTTACTGTTAATATGTTTTGTCCTAGCATGAAACACTAGTTCCTTTGTCAACATTATGCAACTTTGGTTGTCACAATGTATAATTGTAGGGCTTAATGATCCTTCAAATAACTCTGATAGCAACTTCTAAGCCAAACAACCTCTCTGCAAACTTCACTTGTAGCAATGTACTCGACCTCAACACTACTCAAAGGAACAATATCTTGCTTCTTGCTCTTCCATGAGATCATGGAAGATCCTAAACTGAAGCATCCACTAGTAGTGCTTCTACCATTTGTCTCATTGCCACCCCAATTAGAGTCTGTATATCCCAATAGTCGTATCTCTACCAACATACCTAAGGCAGTGATGCATTGTCTGTTAAATTTGGACAACTAGGTCCAAACTCCATGTTCTGATGCTCAGATTAAGAGGCTAATATTTTTGTTGGATTCCTCTTTCTGAGAGGTGTAAAATCCATATAAAAATAGTCTTAATCCGATGAGCAGAACTTATATTTTGAATTTATTATTCTTAATAAATTATATGTGCAAAGGTCAGCCAGTTTTGTAATGTAGGCTCACATGCCCAAAGATGTGTCACACACCCTCATTGATGGATATATATATACAGGAAAAGTTGGAGAGAATTTGATCACAACACAACTCACATCTTCCTCTCTCATCCTAAAAAGTACCAGCTACCTGGAGGACGAATTTCAGCCACACGTGGGAAGGACGAAGAGGATTTTTCTGCTGCTAGGGTTTCGCAGAAGTTTGACCAACGTTGACTTTGGTCAACGCTTGGTCCAAACAAGCTGAAAACTTGTGGGAGGTTCGATTTTTGAAGGCCATACTACCTGGCACAAAAATCGAGGTCAAAGGGTTGACCGTTTTGCTGCTGCATTGACTTTTAGCTTGCTGCCCCTGCGTTGACTTTTCAGGACAGCGTTGACTTTTGTAGAATTGACTTGGGTTGACTCATCTACTGGTTGGAGGGTTGTTGTGACACATGCTGGGCTGGCTGACCAAAGGAGACTTTGCTGGTTGAAGCATCCTGTTGACCGCCGAAACAAACACATACATTTTTCTTGTTTCTGATTTGTCTTCTGTAAGATCTGCTTATATGTTCTATCTGCATTTTGCTTATCTACTTGTATGATTGCTGTGAGAAAAGTGAAATTGCTCTTAGCATAGAACATCTACAAAACTTTACATGGTATCAGAGCTGAGGTGAAGACAAACTCTATCTATAGCAATCATCATCGAAGGAAATGGATTCCTCTAAGCTTGAATTCAGGGAGAATGACAAGCTGACTGGAAGTGATGACTTCCATGCCTGGAAGATGTTATTAGATCTCAAATTAGAAGATCATGATCTCCTAGATCATGTGACAGGGAAGATTCAAGAACCTCCATCAAATGCCTCTGCTGCTGTTAAACACAAGTATAAGAAGGGAGAAATCAGAGCAAAACTGCTGATCAGGGAATCCATAAATAAGAGTCTGGTTGCCTACATATCTGAACTAGGCACATCCAAGGAGATGTATGACAAACTGATACTTATGTTCCGAGTAAACAATGTGAACCAAGTGCTATTCCTCAAGAACAAGTTGAAGAATATGAAGAAGGGCCGAGACGAGTCTATTCAAACTTTCTTTATGAAGTTGACCGAAACCAGGAACAATCTGCTAGCTATTGGGGAGACAATAGCTGATCGTGAGATGGTTCTCACCGCACTTGGAGGACTTCCATATGAATGGCAAGTATTCACAACTACCATTCTCAACAATAATACCATCCCTAACTTTGATGAGCTTCTGTCTAGATGTATGCAAGAAGAAACAAGGATGAAGGAATTTGATAATGAAAGAAACGCTGCCTATGTTGCTCATTCCCGAAAGAAGAACTCTGGTGGTTCCAAGGACAAAGGAAGGACTAAGACTCAAAAGAAGAAGGGTAAATGTTTCACCTACCATAGGACTGGACACTATGCTAGAGAATGCCCCTTCCAGAAGAATTCTCCCGATAGTGACGACAACAACAACAACCGAAGGAATGGGAATCAAAGAAATGACAAATCCAAAGGAAAGAGGAAGGCTCACTTTGAAGGAAACCATCCACCTTCTAAAAGGACCAGAAATACCAGGTATGAGGAGTCTAATGTTGTTGATAAAAGAAATGAGTATATTCTAATATCTGCTCTCTCAGCTGCATCTCCGCCCGACACTATGGATGTCTGGCTAATCGATAGTGGTGCCTCAAGACACATCACCGGATTCAAGGAAGCACTTTCTGACATGGTTGAAAGGGATACTAATCTAGAAATTATCCTTGGGGATAATGCCACTTATCCTGTGAAAGGGACCGGGACTGTGACCCTCCACTTGTCTCAAGGACAAGTCCTCCATCTACAAGATGTACTCTATGTACCCAAATTGAAGAAGAACCTTGTGTCTGTATCTGCCATGGAAGACAAAGGATTCAATGTAACTTTCTCTAATGGAAAGGTACTCATGTGGAAGAAGAGCTTCAAGGAAGCTATCTCAATTGGTTTTAGAGTTGGTACACTCTACCAGGTTGGAGGGAGTCCGTTGGGAGCTATGACTTGTGATACTATCCGTCAAACCGAACTATGGCACCGAAGATTTGGACACCTTCATTACAAGGCTCTTCCCGAAGCAAGGAAGGTGGTGACAGGGATGCCTGATTTTGGAAATAATCATAAAGGTGTATGTAAGGGCTGTGCTGAAGGAAAACATACAAGGGGACCTTTCCCCTCAAGTGTCACAAAGACATCTGAGATATTGCAACTGGTCCATTCTGATCTTTCCGGGATGTTCTTACTATATGACATTTACTGATGACTTCTCTCGCAAAACCTGGATATACTTCTTGAAGAAGAAGGATGAGGCTTTCATGTGGTTCCGTACCTTCAAAGCCTTGGTGGAAAATATGACCAGAAAGAAGATCAAGATTTTGAGGACTGACAATGGCACTGAATATGAGTCAAATGAGTTCAAAGACTTTTGCAGAGAAGCTGGCATTAAGAGGGAGACTACCACTGCATATACTCCTGAGCAGAATGGTGTTGCTGAACGCAAGAATAGGACTATTGTGGAAGCTGCCCGTGCCATGCTATGTGACCAGGGTCTTCCAAAGTTTCTGTGGGGAGAAGCTGCAAATACTGCTGTGTACATTCAAAACCGATGCCCTCATTCCGCTTTGGACTCCAAAACTCCCGAAGAGGTTTTCTCTGGTAAGAAACCTGATGTCTCACATTTTAGAATTTTTGGATGTCCTGTCTATTTTCATGTGCCGAAAGAAAAGAGAAGTAAGCTGGATGCTACTGGGAAGAAAGGAATGTTTGTGGGCTACAGTGAGACTTCTAAGGCATATAGAGTCTATGTACCTGGTCAAAGGGAAGTAGAGATAAGCCATGATGTCACTTTTGACGAAGATGCTTCCCTGAAGAAAGTAGTAGATCTTCCTAGATCTGAAGAAAACCATGAAGAAAGACCTGGAAATCTGGAAGAACCCCAGGATGAGACTATGCCTGATGTTGAAGGGCCAATGGACCCTATTGATCCTTCCCCTTCTCTAGGAAAGAGGCCATCATGGCTCAGGGACACCCTCGAAGATGCTGAGGGTCATGCTGCCCCAAGGGGAACATTCCGAGAAAGCAAGAAGCCGTGTAGATACCAAGGGTATCTAGCTGCCATGAGTACTATTATACAATCTGAACCTGGATCTTTTGAAGAAGCCATCAAGCATCAAGTCTGGAAGGATGCTATGCATGAAGAATATGAGGCTATTATGAAGAATGATGTCTGGGATGTGGTCCCGAGACCGAAGGACAAATCTGTTGTCACCGCTAAATGGCTCTACAAGATTAAACATGGATCTGATGGGAGTGCTGAAAAGTTTAAGGCAAGATTTGTTGCCCGTGGCTTCTCTCAAAAGGAAGGAATTGACTATGACGATATATTTGCACCTGTGGCTCGATATACCACCATCCGATCCATCATAGCCCTTGCTGCTACGCAAGGTTGGAGTCTTCATCAGATGGATGTCAAGACCGCTTTTCTGCATGGTGCAATAAAGGAAGAGGTGTATGTAGAACAACCTCTGGGATTTGAAGTTCAAGATCGAGACACTTATGTCTGCAGGTTGAAGAAAGCCCTCTATGGGTTAAAGCAAGCACCCAGAGCTTGGTATGAGAGGATGGATAGTTACTTGATGAAGCTGGGCTTCACTCGAAGCAATGCTGATCCAAACCTTTACTTTAAGGTTGAGGAAGGAAAGCCTCTCATTCTAGTGCTGTATGTGGACGACCTCTTCCTGACAGGTGATGACCCTCTCATTCATCAATGTAAGAGGGAGCTTGCTGCTGAGTTCGAGATGAAAGACCTAGGACTGATGCACTATTTCCTAGGCCTGGAGGTCTGGCAGAGACCTGGAGAGATTTTCCTTTCTCAAGGAAAGTATATTGTGAAGCTTCTGGAAAGATTTGGGATGGTGGACTGTAAGTCCGTGTCGACACCAATGGAACTCAACTTTAAGAAGTTGAGTGGCAGCGCTGCAGGGCCTATCTTGGCCAATCCTACTGAGTATCGTCAACTCATAGGAGCTTTGATGTTCTTAGTGAACACCCGTCAGGACATATGTTTTGCAGTGAATACTTTGAGTCAACAGATGGTTGAGCCTCATCATTTTCACTGGGTTGGTGCCAAGAATCTTTTGAGATATCTTCGGGGCACGATAAACCATGGGCTGAGATACACTGCCGGGAGTGTGATACTCCGGGGATATACTGATGCCGATTGGGCTGGCAGTGTGGTGGATCGTAAGAGCACATCTGGATGCTGTTTCAATCTTGGTTCTGCTTCGATCTCATGGATGAGCAGGAAGCAGAAGTCGGTGGCTTTGAGCACCGCGGAGGCCGAATACATTGCTGCTAGTATGGCTTGTTGTGAAGCAATTTGGTTGAGGAAGCTCTTTAGTGAGCTGTTCCAACATGTGCTAGATACCACTGTAATACTCTGTGATAATCAGAGTGGGATTCGTATGACTGAGAATCCTGTGTTCCACGACCAATCCAAGCATATTGATATCAGGTACCACTTTATCCGGGATATGGTACAGCGAGGCGCCGTAAGGCTCGATCATATAGGAACTGATGAGCAGGTCGCGGATATTCTCACTAAGCCCCTGGGGAAGGTCAAGTTCCTAACCTTCCGTGAGAGTCTTGGTGTCGTGGAAAGACCCTATGATGTGGGTCCTGTTGGACGATGAGCTCTGGGAGCTCTGGGGGGCTTTGGGGATAGCTTCTCGGAGCTATAAGCACTCATAATGCTTCTGCCCCACCCTTGTGATTATTGAGCTGGTTCGCCACTCATTTAATCTGTGCCCCGTATGCATCCTGCCCATTGAGTTCAGGGCTCATGGGAAGTACCTCTCATTTGGCCAATGAGGTGTGGAAAAGCTAGAGACTATTAGCAAAGACTGATGGACGCATCAGAGATTGCCGTACTCTCTATCTAGGATGGCATGGTCCAACCACTTGATCTGGGATCAAGATTTGTGAGGTCTGGGACCTCTGGACTGATTATGTCAGTCGGGGAATGATGTCTTTGTGACTGACCCACTTCTGTTCTGAAATAAAGAAGCCAGCAAAGCAAGTTTCGGCGGGATGACTCACGATGTTAATTGCACTAATAGATGGAGTTCCCCCTAGTTGAGAGGGAGTGTTAAATTTGGACAACTAGGTCCAAACTCCATGTTCTGATGCTCAGATTAAGAGGCTAATATTTTTGTTGGATTCCTCTTTCTGAGAGGTGTAAAATCCATATAAAAATAGTCTTAATCCGATGAGCAGAACTTATATTTTGAATTTATTATTCTTAATAAATTATATGTGCAAAGGTCAGCCAGTTTTGTAATGTAGGCTCACATGCCCAACAGATGTGTCACACACCCTCATTGATGGATATATATATACAGGAAAAGTTGGAGAGAATTTGATCACAACACAACTCACATCTTCCTCTCTCATCCTAAAAAGTACCAGCTACCTGGAGGACGAATTTCAGCCACACGTGGGAAGGACGAAGAGGATTTTTCTGCTGCTAGGGTTTCGCAGAAGTTTGACCAGCGTTGACTTTGGTCAACACTTGCTCCAAACAAGCTGAAAACTTGTGGGAGGTTCGATTTTTGAAGGCCATACTACCTGGCACAAAAATCGAGGTCAAAGGGTTGACTGTTTTGCTGCTGCGTTGACTTTTAGCTTGCTGCCCCTGCGTTGACTTTTCAGGACAGCGTTGACTTTTGTAGAATTGACTTGGGTTGACTCATCTACTGGTTGGAGGGTTGTTGTGACACATGCTGGGCTGGCTGACCAAAGGAGACTTTGCTGGTTGAAGCATCCTGTTGACCGCCGAAACAAACACATACATTTTTCTTGTTTCTGATTTGTCTTCTGTAAGATCTGCTTATATGTTCTATCTGCATTTTGCTTATCTACTTGTATGATTGCTGTGAGAAAAGTGAAATTGCTCTTAGCATAGAACATCTACAAAACTTTACATTGTCACATGAAGATATCTTAGGATATGGTTGGCTGCTATTCGTTGGTCATGCTTTGGCTCCATCTGAAATTGACTGAGGATAGTTACTGCAAAACAAATGCCAGGTCTAATATTCACAAGATACATTAAAGAGCCAAGCAACTGTCTATAGCATGTAGGATCCACTAGAGTAGATTATGAAATCCTCAACTTCTTTAGATTGGTAATCATAAGAGTTGTCATTGGCTTACGATCCATCATGCCAAATTTTTGTAATATCTTGATCACATATTTTCCTTTACCAAGATATATTTCACTAGGTTTATGCCAAACCTATCGTCCCAAATAATAATGCATAAGTCCAGGATCCTTCATGTGAAATTTCGCTGCCAATTGCCTCTTGCATTCCTAAATTTGATGTTCCACACCTATAACAAGTAAGTCATCCACATATAAAAGTATGATGACGGGTTCATCCTTTACCACTTTAATTTAGAGGTTAGTGTCAATACATACGCATCCATCCTAGCATACCATGCTCTAGGTGCTTGTTTCAAGCCATATAGAACCTTCTTCAATCGACAGACGTGTGTCTTCCTCTTATGGACTTTGAATCCTTGAGGTCGTTCAATATACACTTCATCAATGGTCCCATTCAAAAAAGTTGTTTTAACATCCATTTGATGAATGTTCCATCCCATAGTGGTAGCCAAGGAAACATGTGATCTAATAGGTGTATATCTTGCTGTAGGAGTGAAGGTTTCTTCATAATCAATTCCTTTCTTTTGTGAAAAGCCTCTAGCTACAAATCTAGTTTTATACTTATCAATGCTCCCATACACTGCATGCTTTATCTTGTATATCCATTTGGAAGTGACAATAGATTTGTCACTTGGTGTAGGAACAATTTTCTAGACGTCATTCTTCATAATCAATTGGTATTCTTCTTGCATTGGATTCCTCCATTCTTGATGTTCAATTGCATCTTCATAGGAGGAGCGTTCAACCTCAATGAGCTTAGTCATATAAGCTGCATAACTAGAATACATTTTAGGTCTCTTACTTTCTCTTAAAGTTCCCTTAGCTACTGCATGTTCTTTTGCCACTTGTAGAGTTGTCTTCAACCAAGCAGGTCTCATACGAGTTTATGGAATAACAACATGCTGCACCGGTTCACTAGGTCCTTCAACATCATCATGAATAGACATAGGATCTTGAACATTGTCATCCTTTGGGATTTCCTCAAAAATGGGTACCTCTTCTTCATCAAAATCAACCGTAATATCCTTGGATCTCTTGTAAGTTACATTTTCATCAAAGATGACTGCTTACTTTAATACAACAATCCTCTTTAACGTATATTCTGTATGATTTTGTTGAAGCACTATAACCAACAAAGATGCCTTTTGTACTTGTAAGATCTAATTTCTTCCTCTTGTCTGTTGGAATGTGCATATAAACTGGACATCCAAATATTCAAAGATGATCCACACTAGGCTTCTTTCCTATAAATGCTTCTTCTAGAGTCATATTATTGAGAATTTTATGAGGGCTTCGATTTTCCAAGTAGACAATTGTTATAAATGCTTCTCCCCATAAGAACTTAGGGAGATCTTGGTCATGAAGTATGGCTCTAACACATTCTTCGATTGTTCTGTTCTTCCTTTCAGCCACATCATTTTGTCTAGGGTTGTAGGGAACAATTAGCTCCCTCTTTATTCTTGCTTCCTTGCAAAATGCTATAAGCTCTTTGGAGGTATACTCTCCACCATTATTAGATCTTAGGGTCTTTATCTTCCTTTTTGTCAGATTTTCTACTTCATTCTTGAATTCTTGAAATTTCTCAAATACCTCATCTTTGTTCTTGAGGAGATATATCCATGTTTTTACTGCCATAGGTCCACACACATCAGAGCGTAAGAGATCTAAGATATCCTTGGATCTTGTTTCACTCCTTACAGATGGTTTCTTCACATTCTTACCTAGAGCACATCCCTTACAAATTTCTTTATGTTCTTGGTTCAATTCAAGGATGCCAGTGACTGTTTGATTTAGAGATGGCAACACCTTATAGTGAAGGTTTCCATACCTTCTATGCTGTAGTTCAGAAGGGCTAACATCAAAGTGTACTAAAGCTTGAGGAAGACGTGTACGAAGTCTATACAACGCCGCCTCACAGATCCCAATTATCTTAGCATGTTCAGTACTGGAGCCCTTACTCAAACTAGTACCTTGCCATCAACAAAGGCAATCCTATCACCTTTATCTTCTAGGAAAGAAATATAAAGCAATTTTTTCTTCAAACCTAGAACCTAGAATATATTATTGATATGAATGCTTCGACTGATCTCTAGCACCAAAGAAGTATTTCCAATCCCTTTCACTGGGTAGCTCTTCTTGTCTCCAACTTCGACTGAGTGAGTAGAGATTCCTTTTAATAAAGTCTGGAGTTGACTACATTCGCCTGCTTCCTTGTTGTTGTATCTCTGAGATGATAATGGTCAGCTATCATGCCAGGGCATCTAAGATAATTGTTTTGGGAGTTTTGTTTTAATTTGGAGGACCAATGTAGGAGATAGATTTAAAACAGTGAAGCTTAACCTTTTGAATAACATTAATATCTAAACAGAGGGCTGCTATTAAAATTCACAATGTGGTGAGCAGAAACAGAGAAATGATATGATTATCACAGTCTTCAGATTGAAAATTAAATAATCATAAGTATGAAAACCTTTAAACTATGTTTAGAAGGTTTAACAGAATATGCTTAAGCTTACAAAAGATGCTGATGATTTATTGATTTAGAGGGAATTAATTAAACAAACAGTTCATTAATTCATTCTCTTTACAGATTATCATTTCAAAAGCTTATAGGAATCGATTGAAACCCAATTATTCCTACCTAGTTATCTCTATAAGACATAAGAATATGAAGAAAAACATAATAAATAATACTGGAAAACTTACAGGAAACACGAAATTGTGTGAATCAGAATTCAGAATTCTTTGCTTTTATATTAATGATCTAGAAAAATCAAGTACATTTGAGGCTTAAAAATACTTCTTCAAGGGTGCAACCCTTGATAACTCATGAAGAGAGTTATTTATACAACAATAAAACTAAGAAAATGTTCTAAACTGTTTTTACAAAAATAGGTTATTACAAAATCAAAAATAAAAACTGCTAGTTGATTTGGCACTATTTTGGTGCCGAGGTGTTGATGATTGTCGCTGGAAAAACTGAAAACTACTGAAGCTAACTGTCTGTTCCTCCAAAAACTGAATTCTCTTAGATCACCCTTCATTCAAGTAAATCTGTCAACTCTTCCCAACTTTTCTTTTCTGGGATAGATAGCTTAATTACTCTTTTATAGATTTCATCCATCTCCGTATATTTAGTAAAAGTGGGTTTTACTAAAAATATGTGTCTGATTTCATTAAAAATAAAGAAAGTATCCCTGAGTGTATTTACTATAAGTGCTGGAGTTGCTGAATCTCTTATGTTTGAGATTGACGCTGCATGTTTGCCCACCTCTGTCAGCTTTTGAACATAATCCTCAATTGGCATCAATTTGTCATTAGTCACAAGCATGGAGGGTAAACCCTGCTGGTCAAGGGTTCTATCCTGCTAAAAAACCTTTGAACTATGGTATTGACATTGTTGCATTCTTTTTTGTAGTTGAAGGTTGAGGTTTTCCTTGGTGATGATCTTCTTTACCTCCAATATAGTTGCTATTCTATCACTTATGCCTAATTCCTTAAGTTCATAGTTGTCTTTGGAGTTTAGGAACTTGATTATATCAGAGGCAAGTTCTGGCATATCTTCAAGTTGCTTAGTAATAGTTTCAATTGCTTCCTGATCTTTCAACAAGAGATCCTTCTGATCAAACACTATCTTGATATAGGGCCAAATATCCTTGATTGATTCTATAATTCCTTACCACAAAATTTCCTTAGCTAAACCCAATTTGTTTCCAATGAAAGATTCCTTGAGTTCCCTTTGTAGTACTTCAATTTGACCTTTGACTCTATTCAACTCAGCTGCATGTGAACTGTCTGCTATTGACTTCAGACGCTGTAATTCGTGAAGTTCATCCTTCAGCTTCTTGATTTCCCCTGTTTGGATAGACAGGTTCTGAACAGCTCCTTCTGCTGCACCTATAGTTGATTTTGTGGCTGAAGTGGGAATCTTGGTTATAGGGATTACTGCAAGGGGTACTATATCCATTAGAGTTTGAATTTGAGCCTTTTTGACAGCTTCCTATTTCTCAGAAGCTGGCAATTTCTGCTACTTCTTTAATGCTGCAACTTCAACATTTTTTTTCTTATTAAGCTCTTCTGCAACATTTATTTTTGAGGAATCATATCCCATCTTTAGCACTAGATTCTCCAAGGATTGAATCTTGGTATCCTTTGCTAATGAGGAGACTTTCTCCAACTTAAGCTATGACTGAGTGTTGGCCAAGGTAACCTGCATTTTTGAAAAACTCATGGCAGTGTTTGTCAAGGTGGAAGCAATCATCTACCCAGTTTGTTTGTGCATCTCAATTTGATCAATTGGATGCACATCCTTCACATTGAACTCAAAAGAGGTCTGCTTTTGATATTGAGCAGCAGTCCTAGGTTGTGGAACCTGAGCCTGCAGATAAGCCAACTGCATTTTACCCTTCTCAGAGTCAAAGACTGAAAGAAGTCTGGCCTGAGAACTGGAGGAATGTTTCCAGAACTGTGTGTAGGTGTTCAACTTCAACTCTTCATTCTTCTTTTTGATCTCACTAAAAACATGAAAGATGTCTTCCTCCTTGTCCTTCTGAGTGCTTCCACTGGTCTGGGTTACCTGCTGTTCCTGAGAAGTAGTGGAATGAGTTGGGGACTGTGTAGACTGTGCACCCGACTATGTATGGAGCATAGTCTCTCCAAGTCCATCAAATGTGGTTTTCATAGACTCATGTGTTGCACCTACAATCACATAGATTCTAGGTCTCTTTTTTCTGTGCACAATCCTAAAACCCTGGCTTGATGCTTCAGTTGTAGGGGATGACTGTTCTTCCCTCCCTCTCTTGGCTGTCTTTTCTTGTGCAAGTGGAGTTTGCACGTTTGATGTAGAAACTGCCTGCTCTTCAGCCTCTTGGAGGGTGTTCTCTGCCCATTCCAACTGATTTTATATTGTTCTATCTCAGGCCTAGCTGTGTGATGATATGTTGTAAATTTGTTCTCCATCCTGAGCTTGGAAACGACTCCCATTGGGTAATAAGACCATGACGCTGAGACCAAACTTCATCTTGTTGATTTGGGGTAGCATCGGATGTGCTCTAGCCACAAAATTTGGTGGAGAGGTTGGGGCACATGAGATCTCCAATACCCAGAAAGGGTTTGGGCAGATTCTAAACAGTTCAGGAGATATTAAAGTAATTAATATTTTTAATGGAGTCCCTAAGTCTAAACTTAGGGAAAATAAAATATTAATGCATATTAATACGAAACTGTGTTAGAATGCTCCAAAAGACATGGATCAAGCCAAATCTAATCTTAGCCGTTGATTAGGGACTTAATCCCAGCCATTCATATGTCAACAACAAAAGTATAAGAGGAAGCTTGAGGGTCACTTGGAGAATACACCAGAGTGATCAGTCATTCTATTCTCTAGAGCGGGGTTTGCTAAGAGAGATAGAATTAGTGATCGGGAGTTGCAGCTGAGGGGCATTGAGTACAAAAGAATAGAGAGGCATAGATAGTGCTAGGAGAGTAGCCTAGTAGCCGGGGAGAGGGATGCAGAGCCAGCCAGGGCTCATGCAGAGGCAACTGTGAGTTGCGTAGAGGCTTAGAGAGGCCAGCGTTGCTGACACAGAGGGCCAGAAGGCTGACGTAGGGCCTCCTAAGGCTGACGCAGACCCATTCTGGGTGCTGCATGGCCAACCCTGGGCTGAGAGGTGTTGACGCAGTCCAGAAAGGGCAGATGCTGGGGTTTTTGGGGCAGATTGGTGCTGAGGAGCTGTCCGAAGGATTATCTGGGCTTTCGGCTGGGAGATTTGTCTCAAACTGAGAGGTATTACTGCCAAGGAAATTCTCTGTCGGGTAGGCCAGTTTTGGCACCCAGATTGTACTATGATATTGCTTAATAAGAAAACCCTTAGATAGTTGCATCGATTTTCCCACATTGGGTTTTGCCAAGGACATTGGTCCAAAAATAATGGTGTCATATGGTGTGATTGTTTCTGTTTCCTTAAGTTGTTGATCTGTAATATGTTGAGTATGCACTAGTGTTTATTTTCAGTATGTACACTGTAAATAACTTGTTAAGTAACATAACAAGTAGGTAGGAATAAATCAGATAAAGTGCATGGAGGGTTTCTAACTAAGTAGACTTAGAAACTTCAACACATCTCCTTTAGTAATTTGTCTACTTCCTCTCCTGTAGCCTTGGTGTTACAGGTGAATGGACCAACTTGGGCTTTCAACTTGAATTGCGATTTCTTCTTTGCAGCCTCAAAGTGCACTTCATCTGCATCTAACCTCTGCCTTATATATTCCAGTGCAAAGATTCTGATAGGCATGTACTTGGGCAGTTTGTACTTTGTAGGGTGGAAGCTTACAACCATAAACCTTGATCTTTGTATAGTTTTGGTAGCAATACCAATCCCCTGTTGCAGCGTGATCAACCAACTGTAATACTTTGACAATCTCCTCACTGATCCTTGGTGCTGGAGTGCTGCTCATAAGACTGATAGCTAGATGAATAAACAGTTCTATAAACTGTTTATATGTAAACTCGTCCTTCTCCTTCATCCCCATTGAAGTCCAGAATATCACTGATTGTTGATTTCCTTCCTCGTCTAGCTTCTGTAAAGAAAATTGGAATATGTCTCCCTGAAAATATATTAAAAGGTAAACAAGTATTGAAGCGTACTTGAATACTTCTTCAGTATTAAACTTGACAAATTGCTCATGTATGGCTTCAACTATGAAATGACTGAAATCATAAATAACAGTGGGTTTGGAATCAACAGAAAAGATGTATTAGAAACCAAGGATGACTTCATTGGCATATTGATCAGAGGTATAACCAAGCAGATAGGACAAAATAGTGGTGATTTGCTTCGTTCTATCAGGGAACATGGCTGAATCATAAGGAGGGTTTCTTTTAGGTAGAGGACTATCAATAGCTATAAAGAGTTCAAGGGTCTGGGATCTTTTAGTAAAGTCTAGTTTTTGATAGGCTTCTATCAGGTTTTCATGGGAAAAAGGATGGGTTGGTGTAGTAGCAGGGACCTGCAGCATTTTTTCAATGGAATCATAATTAATTGAATAGAGGATTTCTCCTGTGGGTGAAATAATTACTCTTTGGCTGGGATCATAAGGTTCATGGCATTTTCTTACAAATTCAGGTGCTCTGTGTATCTGAGGGAAAATGTAGTGAGGCAATTGGGAATCCCAGACTCCTATTTCATCTGTCTGGTCAATTAGCTGATCTTCCATCCATCAATAGATTTCATATAAATCAAATTGAGAAGAAGCGTCAATGATTTTACAATTTCTTTCGACTAATGGGGTATGATGGAAGTCGACCTGTGGATGAATCAGAGGATTTGGGACTTGTGCAAGTTCTTTTCCCTTGGGAGGCATTTTGTCAAACAAATTGCAGACTGAAAATGACAGAAATTGGTCTGAAAGAGAGTGATTACAATAAAAACAGATAACTAACAAAAGAGTTTAGTGGATCTAGATGTTGGCTTCCCGAACAGGACAAATAATTACTTAATGTCAGACAACGGTCGCGCTGTAGGCAATAAACCTTCAATGATCAATTCAGTTGCAGAAATGGGTCGTGTACCCATTCTCATGAATTAACAACGTTTTATAAATGAAAAAAACGGAGCGGGGGTGGCAATGAATGTTTGAATTTTGCATTAATAACCCAACGGGATTAATTAATAGGTCTTTGCATCATAAATTTGTGGGAGTGGCATTGAATGGATAACGGATAGGCAACAGTTGATTGGATGGTAGGCATGAGGTGGAGTGTGACATGGAGCGCGACGTGGAGCGGCGGTAACTTGATATACCACGTTCGGGGGTAAGGTGAGGCGGTAAGTAGTTTCGCGATTTTAAGTCCCGAAACACTAAAGGCTGTTTATGTCGGGGTATTGGAAATTGCCCATTTTAGACCCCCCCACCCCCCTCGCCAATAAAGTTCAGACAGTAAATGAGGGTCGAGGAGGGACATGGGCCATTAGATATTGGGTGCTCATGCAGGGTGAAAGGTGAGGTGGGGGGTATTTAACACATAAGCGGAAGTGATGGTGGGGTCATGACTTTGAGGGCGAATGTGACATCTGTGGGTTATGGCGAATAAATGGATGAATGGAAATATTTATGAAATAACATTGCAAATTTTAAAACTTTAGGTTAATTAAAACCCATCATCGAATGTATATTTTTCCAATGTTACAACTTAGGATAAAAACATTTGATGCTCCAATTACATTTCACATGTCTACCTACCCCTTTTACTCCTAACATTTTTGCTTATTTTTGAGAGTGCATTTAAGTTAGCAACTCAAAATTTTCTTTTTATGCCTAATCTACCTCTATTCCTTATTTCCTCCATTGGCTCAGTTTAAACTGTTGAGCCAATTTTATTTTCTTACCTATTGCTACCTATTAACAAAATTTTAATACAAATCCAATCATGATTAAACTGTATAACTGTATTGTATAAACTAGTGTGGCATTTTAAACAAGGTGCACACAACTTTTATTTGCACAAGTAAACTAGACTAAAGTAGTTGCATTTAGATTTGCAACACTTTCAGAGTTTATTGTTTTATGCTTTTCTTTCTAACCTAACATTTTATTTTTGCCTTCATTTTTTAGGGCATCTATTCTAACATTTTATTTGATATGGACATATTTATCAAAATATTTCCTAACATTTTTTTTATTCAGTATTCTTATTGTCCATATCCTAGCTTAACATTTTTTGAAATATATTTTCATTTTTGACTAATTGATTCTAACTTACCAAAACCAAAAAATGTTACAACATTTGCAAAATGCTATAAGCTCCCTCTTTATTCCTGCTTCCTTGCAAAATTCTATAAACTCTTTGGAGGTATAATCTCCACCATTATTAGATCTTAGGGTCTTTATCTTCCTTTTTGTTAGATTTTCTACTTCATCCTTGAATTCTTGAAATTTCTCAAATACCTCATCTTTGTTCTTGAGGAGATATATCCATGTTTTCCTAGAGTAGTCATCAATGAATGTCACATAGTATTGATGACCTCCAAGAGATTTTACTTCCATAGGTCCACACACATTAGAGTGTATGAGATCTAAGATTTCCTTGGATCTTGTATCACTTCTTGCAGATGGTTTCTTCACTTTCTTGCCTAGAGCACATCCCTTACAAATTCCTTTATGTTCTTGCTTCAATTCAAGTATGCCAGTGACTGTTTGATTCAGAGATGGCAACACCTTATAGTGAAGGTTTCCATACCGTCTATGCCATAGTTCAGAAGGGCTAACATCAAAGTGTACTAAAACTTGAGGAAGAGGTGTACGAAGTCTTTACAACGTCCCCTCACGGATCCCAACTATCTTAGCATGTTCAGTACTAGTGCCCTTACCCCAAACCAGTATGTTGCCATCAACAAAAGCAATCCTATCACCTTTATCTTCTAGGAAAGAAATATAAAGCAAATTTTTCTTCAAACCTAGAACCTAGAATATATTATTGATATGAATGCTTCAACCGATCTCTAGCTCCAACGAAGTATTTCCAATCCCTTTCACTGGGTAGCTCTTCTTGCCTCCAAGTTCCACTGATTGAGAAGAGTTTCCTTTTGTTAAAGTCTAGAGTTGACTCCATTTGCCTATCAGATGTCTAGAAGTTGCACTATCTATAACCCATGCATTATCATCCTTAAAAGAGCCTGCAAGAGTGGAGATTCGAGAAGAAACTTCCATCCATTACTTCTTTTGTTAGCTTGGAGATGTACTTTAAGATGTATCCTTCGATAGTTACAAGGAGGCTCCCAAGAGACTTAAAACCTTTCTTCATAAACCTTGCCATTAAGAAGAAGGAGTAGATGACTACTTCTATATTTCTCTTCAACAAAGGTGCCAACTAAGATGTGATCATCCAATCTCCTTTGTTCACTTTAGCTTTGATACCATGTTGGAAATCAAAGAATTTATAGATTATAATTGACTTTATTTACTTGATAATTACTTGTGATATTAGTTGGCCTTTTATTACTTTTATTTCTTCTTCATCAAACAACTACCAAAACAATGAAGATCACAAAAAGACCAAGTACATAATATATAGGCTCCAAGCCAGGGCAAAACTATAATTTATAGGCCGACTTCTCCTTGGCAGGTCCAACTTGGTCTTGGAGGATAAATTGGATTTCTAGACTCAAAAATAATAATTTTATTTTGTTACAAGTTCAAATGGGACTATAATACATGACAAAAGTTCTTCTTTGACTCAACAAGCGCTTGAAGCATGAAGAACATGCTTTGACCTAGAATTTGAGCATGAAACCCATGCTGGAATAAATAAAAAATCTTTTTCTCTTTCTATATATAAAATATACAATGTCATGATTACAAAAGTCATTATGAAGACCGAATCTAGTTACATTCTCCTTACTCAAACATTTTAAGGAGACTTCTTTGTCCCTCTCAAACATAGAGGAGATTCCTTACGTTCTTTCAATTGTGAAGTCATAATCACAAGCTCTTTAGTGTGTCTTTATCTATACATGAACTACTAATGGAAATCTTCAAGTAGTAGCTGCGTGGCTCCTCCTCCCCTTTGCATCTCATCATATTGAGCTTTTGTAATGGAGCCAAGTTTTCTATAGTCTGTGACAGGGTTCAGGCCGTCAACTTTTCATATCACTTTTCTCTAGTCAATATCAACAAAGACATTATATTGAGCCAATCATAGATCCCTCTAATCATGAAAGTGATCTTCATTGTTATTGAAACATAAATATTAGGTTATCTTTTTGTACTGCTATCTTTCAATCCCAAGATGATGTAGACATCTTGACCATATAATCCTCCAACGATTTCCAAAATCATCCACTCAATCCATGTATTCATTGGATTGAGTTGAAAACAAATAGTTATAGATACACATGCCTCAACTGTCATTATGTATTTCTGCAACATTCTTTCAGGTAGCAAAACCATATACCAACTAGATAACCAATACCAAAACATCAATATCATAGTTATCTCATCATGATGGCCTTTTGTTTAAGATGTCAAACTCTCCTTAGTTGTTTCCTTTGAGATCAACATCCTTCCGCATGGTCTATCTCCATATTGTACAAAAATCCTTCTCCATGCTTCCGATTTTAATCGAAGTGCCTATGGAACAAGCTGAAATACCTTCTTCCTTGGACTTGTCATTATCAACTCTTTTTCTTTTTTCAGGAGTCCATGTTTGATGTTGACCAATATCATCATGTCTAAGTTATGCTATCTTATGGAAGAGTCTTGATCTTTAGCTATTCCAAAGCATACCAAACCTCTTTTTCCAAGCATCGAGTAATCACATGAAAGACTTTTGAGCACATTCTTACGACCAAATCTTTCTGTAAGATTTTTGTAGACATGAATTCTACCTTCTAGAGAAGAGTTACTGAAGATATGCATACCATTTCTTTCGTATAACCATCTAGCCATCTTTCCTTTGAATGAGATTGCTTCTCTCCTTATAGAAGATATGTTTCCCTTCATAAGAGGAGAAAGACTTAATTTCTGCCTTGAAAATTGCAACTTGACCAATCTACATGCCTTCATCCTTCAAGACTATTGTTTTCTTGCTAAATGGAATAGACGAGAGATGCCATAATGCTTCTTCCATATATTAATATTTTCTAAATGATGGTCCTCATTGGCGGATCTGGTGTGAAAATTCCTAGATCTAACAATCTCAAGAATCCTACTGCAATCAATTGAATCTACTTCACCTAAATTGTAAATTACATTACAAACTTATTTCAGATTTCTTCTTGAAACATTGAAGTAAATTACTGAAGCAACTTACACCAAATTAAATATGATTATGAAACATATAAACTGAGCAAGGAAATTCAAACACATAGGACACTGTTATTTTTGGACAAATGTCCCCGGAAAACCCAACTTGGGATAATTGGTGCAACAGGGAGGGTTTTATTTTATTATGCAGCAGTGAAATTTGAGTACATCTATGGATGCTCAACTGGCAATCCAAACAGCAAGAAAATCTAGCAGAGATATTCCCTAAGCACCCCGACACTCGTGTTCCCTGCATCGGCGCGTTCCTGCACTTGCACATTCCTGCACTTGCACGTTCCTACACTTGTGTTCCTGCATTTGCATGTTCTTGTACCCGCGAGTTCCTGCACTCACACGTTCTCATACTCGCGCGTCCTTGCACTGGGAATAACTCAGCCTCTTGCTACTGCCTCTTCGGATTTGAAAATCTTCCTCCGAATCACCGTCCCTGCCCCTCTACTGCAAAAGATCTCTTCAATTATAATTTCCTCCTGATAACTTCTCACTTTATAAATTCGTATTAGAATATGTCTATTTAGTATTTAATGCTCAGTCTTCTAGCTGTTGCTAATTTTATTCTTTTAGCAGTTTCTTAGATGAAACTGTTTGTACATAGAAACCTGATGTTTCTATTATTGTAAATATCTTTGTATTATCATTGAGCTGTTTGCTCTTTGTGAATTAATTCATTCAACATTCTTTTATGGTATCAGAGCACAGGGATTTTTTTCGAAATAATTTTTCATAGTTTGAAAAATTCAGGAGTTCATTTCGAAACTGCTCTCAGGGTCTGTAGATTTCTTGATCAGCTATCCTCTTCATTTCTTTCTAAGGTCGAGCCCTCTGTAAGCCAGGTAGCCTTCACTGAGTCTTAGCTTCGGCTTTGCTCATTGTGATAAAAGCTTACAGTCGTCAATCTCGATACAGAAAGGGATTCTTCTCCTGCATTATCTTTATTATGAGGAATTAACTTTGTGGAGGTACTCGGGATCGTGAAATTTTCTTGAAATTAAATCCGGCATTTTGAAATCTGGGGGCAGCAGTCGATTTATCGGTTGAACAGGTTATCTGTTTTTGAAGTCTTGTTTATTTTTGTGGCCCGTGAATTCTCAGTATTCAACCCTAGTCTCGTACCAGCGTTTTCACGGTGAATCTGGTTATCTTCTTCAAAGTGTTCTTCTGTCACGATATCTGGAATCGCACACATATCCGGTTATTTTCTTCGTGGGAGCGGGATTTTGTTTTTTTGCTAGCGAATCCGATTATCTTCTTCAAAGTCGTGGAACCTGTGGATACACCTGCGGGTTATACACCTGTGGATCCAGCGTTTGCTCTTATCTCTGCGTGCTTCAATTCTCGCCTTGGTATGCTCAAAACCCATCCATTTTCATGGTCAAACTATCTTAGAAATGCGTGGATGAATATTCAGTAAGTATAAACTTCATATATCTATGCTGTTCGATCTTCGATTTAGAGGAAATCGCTTGTCGAGTTTATATTCCGCGGCACTGTGGACGTGAAGCCATAACACAAATTAAATCATAGCTGAGAAAGTGAAGACGTGGGTTCATATTTTGTTATAAGCCGTGAAAAATTAAACCGTGAAGACGAGAAGACGTGAAGACGTGGGTCCATATTTTTTGTTGTTTTGTGAACCGTGAAAACTTAAAATCATAGCTGATATACCGTAGAACTGAAGACGTGAAGCTGTGAAGAAGACGTGGGTCCATTTCCTTGTTTCAATCTACGTATTTAATTTTTCAAACAGTCTTGTCTGCCGGCAGTTGTTTTCCAGTCAGCGAATTTTTTCTCCATAGTGATCCTGACAGCCTCCATTACAACTCAGATTTGAAGGAAAATTATCTGTTTATAGCCTGGACATTGCAGCAGTCAGACTTGTGCTTACCTCAGGACAAATCTCAGAACTGGAATCTCAAACTTTAGCTTATGATTTGAACCTGTTACATCCATTAAAGTTCTGTCTTGTGGTATTTGCCTAAAGAAGGGTACAGCTACAGCCGTATTGCTATTTTTTAGACAGGGAGAAATTTTTTTTGCTGGGTAATTTTTTTTTCCAGAACAAAATCTGTTTTGATTTACATCAGGATAAACAGGCAGCTACATTCTTTTTGTGTATCAGTCTTCTGTATTTTCTTTAAGAAAATGGCCACGCTCACCAATCTGATGTTAGAAGGAAATCAACGCTTTAATGGCAGCAACTATAACATTTGGAAACAAAGAATGTTGACCATTTTTGAATACAGGCGTCTTGATCAGCTCATTTTGGGCAAAGAGCTTCGTCCCGGTACCGCTGGGAACGATCAAGATAAATTTGATGATCGAAATCGAGAGGCTGTTATGCTTCTCAAGCTCTCTGTCGCTGATGATCAGTTACCACAGATTCCTTCTGGCAAGACCGCTGCCGAAATCTGGCAACAGTTGAAAGAACTGCATGAGACATCTGACAAAAGCAGAGCTTTTTTTCTCAAAAATCAGTTGTTCTCCATCATGATGGATGACCATATGTCTTTACAGGAACATCTCAACAAAATTAAAGACATTCGAGATCAGCTCGAAGCTATTGGTCGGACTATGGAGGAAGAAGATATGGTAGTCATTACTCTGAAAAGTCTACCGAAATCTTATGAACACTTCATCGAAACACTCAACATTACAACCACAAATGTTGATCTGAAGTTTCCAGATTTATGTACCAAACTTCTGCAGCAAGATAGGTGGAAACAGCAGTTTGGTAGTGGTACTTCATCAGTGCCCTCGGAAAATGCATTTGCTGCAAAATATCAGTCCTCTCAGTCTTTTCAGCAGAAAGGCTCATCTCAGTCTTTTGATCCTGCCAGGAAGAAAAGTGTACAGTGTAATTACTGTCACAGGTTCGGTCACATGAAGAAAGATTGCCGGCAGAGGATTGCTTCTGAACAAAAGAAACAGGGAGGGCCACATCAGACAGCGAATGTTGCAGAACATTCCGAGCAGACAGATTCTGCCTTTTACGCCTTTATGGCTAAAAGGTCTTCAGAACATGTTCCTTCCTCTGCATGGTACATTGATTCTGGTGCATCACGCCACTTCTCTCACAGGCGTGACTGGTTTATTGACTTCTCACCTTTCAGTGATTCAGTGGTATTTGGTGGAGGTGAAAAGTACAATGTTGCTGGCAGGGGTACAGTTCAAATTCAGTCTGGTGGACGCACGCTCATATTTCTAAATGTATACTATGTTCCTGGTATGGAGATTAATCTGCTCTCTGTCAGTCAGATTATGAGGAATTCTCCTCAGCTTGATGTTGTGTTCAGTGCACACAAGTGTTCCATCATTGACAGGGAGACCAGTCTAACAGTTGCTACTGGCCTAGAGGACCATGGTCTATACAGGCTACTTGACACCGGTGACTTTCCAGAAGTGGCTCTAGCAGCACGTGTCTCTCCCATCAGTACTCTATGGCATCAGCGATATGGGCATCTCAATATGCAGTATCTCTCTCAGCTCTCTCGGGAGGGACTTGTGTCAGGATTACCTGATATTCAGACTCAGCAGTTGGGGGTATGCAGCGCCTGTCAAGCGGGAAAGCAACATCGGTCTTCATTCAAAAATGGAGAATCTTGGCGCGCATCACAGGTACTTCAGTTACTTCATGCTGATATTTGTGGTCCTATGAATACAGCTTCTATCACTGCTTGCAAATACTTTTTACTTATTGTAGATGACTTCAGTAGAAAGATGTGGGTGTATTTTTTAAAAAATAAATCTGATGCTCTTAGTACCTTTCAGAAGTTTAAAACTTTAGTTGAAAACGAATCTGGTTGTAATATCATGACCCTTAGGACCGACAATGGGGGGGAATTTTGTTACTCAGCTTTTGCCAACTTCTGTGATATTCATGGCATCAAACGTCAATTAACCACACCTTACACTCCCCAGCAGAACAGTGTTGTCGAGCGTCGCAACCGTACGGTTGTTGAAATGGCTCGTTCCATGTTACAACACCGGAGTGTTCCAAACAAATTCTGGGCTGAAGCAGTATTTACTGCTGTTTACCTTCTTAACAGATCCCCTACTCAGGCTGTTAAAGGGAAGACTCCTGAAGAAGTGTGGTCTGGTCGTAAGCCTAAGATCAGTCATCTCAAAGTTTTTGGCTCAGTTGCATATGTTTGGATTCCATCTGCTAAGCGCTCTAAGTAGGATTCCAAAAGTTAGAAACTCATGATGACAGGTTACAGTGATCATCACAAGGCCTATAGGCTGATAGATATAGCCACTGGTCGACTTAGCTTCAGTCGAGATGTAGTATTCGATGAAGACAGAGGATTCTTTCAGTCTTCTTCTTCTGAGCAGCGCTCTGAGGATCCGCCTCACAGTGTTCTTCTTCCAGTCAGTCCATCTGATGGGAGGGATGATGTAGCATCAGGATTTGATACTACTCTATCTGAGCTTCCTCCAGAAGCTAATCCTCCTCTTGCTGTTCCTATTGCTCTTGAGCCTGCTTCTCTTCCTCCTAATATTGGTTCCTCTAATCCTGATATTGGTTCTTCTTCTCTTCGGCCTAAATGGTGGGCTAAAACCATAGGTGATCTCCGGGATGATGAGCTCCTTGAAGGTAGAACTTCTAGGCATAAGAACAGACAACAGTCTACAATCAATTTTGCTCTTATGGCTAACCTTCACAGTATTTTTGAGCCTCAAACCTATTCAGAGGCTAAGGGTACATCTGAGTGGGAACAGGCTATGGAAGCCGAATTCCAGAGTCTTCAGAAGAATCACACCTGGACTCTTTCTGATCTTCCTGCGAAAAAAAAGCCCATAGGCTGCAAATGGGTGTATGTTAAATTGGCAACTAGGGCCAAACTCCATGTGAGTCGGTTTATTTATGGCAGCTGATATTTTTATTGGATCCCTCTCGTGGAGAGGTGTAGGATTGATCCAAAGATCATCCGATTCCGATAAGTATTTATGGAGATATGAATTTATTTTGTTTATGTAATTATAGTCAAGCCGACCAGCTCTTATGTAGGCTCTAGAAGCCCAACCGACGTGTCTATTCATCATCCTTGTTTTGGTATAAATAGATGAGGATTTGATATCATTTTCACACACTCTTTAGGCTATCTCCTCTCCACATTTTGGTGAAGGAGAGAGACACTAAGAGTATGCTGGGTTAAGTCGTTGATGCCCTAGCCGCAGGTAATACCCTAGACGCAGTAATGCCCTAGCCGCAGTAAGCAACAGGCTTATGAAGAAATATAAACGCAGTCAATGGGTCAATAAGACGCAGTTGAGGAATAATGAAGCCGCATCAATGGAGACCTGTTCACGCATTCCTCTGCCATTCTATACATATATACGCTATACAGTAAAGGAAGGGTAGCCGCAGATGAGGAATAATGAAGCCGCATCAATGGAGACATGTTCACGCACAATCGTAGCCAGGGGTTCACTCTCCACTCGCTCCAAGTGTACTCGCTGATATAATCTGAGGCACGCATTTGTATTACAGTGGCACACTAGAATTACAGTGGCACCCTGATATAATCTGAGACTAAGTTTGAATTACAGAGGCACGCGTTTGAATTACAGTGATATAATCTGAGGCACGCATTTGTATTACAGTGGCATGCTAGAATTACAGTGGCACCCTAATATACTCTAAGGCACGCGTTTGAATTACAGTAGCATAATCTGAGGCACGCATTTGAATTACAATGGCACGCTAATATACATTGAGGCACGCATTTGAATTACAGTGACACACTAATGATCTCTGAGACATGCAATTTTGGAAGCTCATGGTTCATATATATCTAAGGTTCTAATCTCAGCAGCAAGGTCACTATATTCTCTCTGGCACGAAATTTATGTGGCTCGAATTTTCTCTATCTCTGGCATCACACTACACTACAGTGGACTCGAATTGTATTCAATATGGCTAGGCTCACATTACAGTTATGAATGTTCGTATGGCAGAGACATATGGTTATATGACAAGGATTTTGATCAAAATATGTTACAGTGATATGTGATACAGTTTATCCATGACAGAAATTTCAAATATGACAGTGACCTTAGTGCATAAAAGTGATGACTGTCTATGATAGTAACTTGGATGAGATATGTTTAGGAGCAACTATCATCAGATTAGAAGTCAGAGGGCTAAGCTACTACCTTGGGTCTAGGAATCTGGAACTATAGCCTAGCTGCTTTGCTAGGCTGCAAGCCATAGCAAGCAGCTAAGGCTGATATACATATGGCTGTATAATGAAGCAACAGAAGTATAACAGCAGCATGATGTAGCAACAAGGTGTTGTAGCATAGCAGCAACATGATGATGAAAGAGACAGCATGATGCAGCATGATGGGCACATTAGTAAGGAGCAGCATGATGATGGGAGCAGCTCAGTGACTAGGTGTAGCACAGTGACGGATGCAACATGAGTACAAGCTCCAACACTATGTTAGGTGAAGCCGTCACCTTGGAGAATCAGTTGAAGCAGAATGTCTTCAACTGATCTCATTGTTACTGAAGCTGATCTATGCTTAGATCTAGACAAGTCAAAGTGTTGACTTCTGTTGTAATTGTACTCTCTCTCTCTCTCTCTTTCTCTGCTGAACTTTGAAGATAAAATAAGATTTGATCAAAGGGTTTCCCCACACATTGTGGGGTTTGTCCCTGGCTCGCGCCACATCTTGTGTCCTCTTGTCTTGGCTTGTCTTCTGCGTTTTATATTTATGTTCTATCTGCAGTTTATCGTAATGCTGATGTGATTGCTAACTGTGAAAATTTAAATAAATTGCTCTAGCATAGAACATACCTAAACTTAACATGGTATCAGAGCTGAGGTGAAGACAATGCCCAAGCAAGAGTGAAATAGCAATCACCGAAGACAGTTGGGACAAGACAGAAGGATCAATGGGTTCCTCATAATTCACCGAGGGTGAATTCAAAGCAAAGAATGTTATCAGAATGGCGCAGCGGAAGATTTTGATGGTCCATCTAAAGATCACTTCGTTGGGAAGTTCGGATCTAAGGGTGGAAGGAAAGGCGGATGCCTTGTTGAAATAAGTTCGGCCGTTATGCGCAGGAGTGTCCGAATGGCAAAGACACATCTCTTGATGAAGATAAAAACCATTCCTTGGACATCTTCAATGATCAAAGGAATGGCTGGTAATGCAGGTCATCAAGGAAATGGTTGATTCTTCCACGAAAGCAAGGAACCCCTGAATCTCTTTTATGTACCTGATCGAACCTGATGTCCATCTCGGAAATGGAAGTCAAAGGTTACACGGTGGCACTTATCGATGAAAAGGTACGTGTTTGAAAATAGATCTTTTAAATATGTTTTTGAGTTCAGGGTTGTATCAAGTTGCAGGAAGTCCACTAGGGACCATGTCCATTGACTCAACACCGGAGGTCTGTGAGTCAGATGGTGACTAGGATGCCTGAATTCAAAAAGAAGCATGAAGGTACATGTCTAAATGTACCAAAGGAAAATATTATAAGGGGACCATTCCCCTCATGCAGCAAGTTCACAGGTTTGGAACAACCCGAGGAGTTTGAGACTCATGTATACAGGTGGAAGAAAGCCCTCTATGGCTTGAAGAAAAACACCTCGGGCGTAGTATGAGAGGATTGATAGCTGTCTAATGCAGCTGAGATTCACTAGGAGTGAAACCGATCCAAACCATTACTTGAAGGTTGTGGATGATAAACCTCTCGTACTGGCACCTATGTCTGACAGGTGCAGTCCCTCTCATTTATAGGAGACAGAGGGAGTTGGATTCTGAATATGGAAAGATAAGCTGCAAGCCTGCGACTACCTCAAGGATCTTAACTTTAAGAAGTTATATGGTAGTGATGTCGGACCTTATTTGGGAAATGCCTCTGAGTTTCATAAACTCATTCACATTGATGTTCTTGGGGAACCTCCATCCGGACATCTGTGTTGCAGTTAGCATGGTGAGCTCATATTTGGTTGAGCCTCACTGGATTGGTGCCAATAATCTTCTGAGATATCTTCAGGGCACAATCTCTCATGAATTGAGATACACTGCCGGAAATATGAAACCACATGATTATTCGAATGATGAGTGGGAAGGCAGTATGGAGGATCACTAGAGCACTTCTCAGTGTTGTTTCTCTTTGGAATCTGCCTCGATATCCTGGATGAGCAAGAAGCAGAAGTCGGTGACTCTGAGCACCACCAAGGCAGAATACATTGTTGATAGTATGGCCTTCTGTGAGGTAGTCTGGTTGCTGAAGCTCTTCAAGTGAGCTGTTTGTACACATGATGAATACCACTGTGATTCTCTGTGACAACCAGAGGTGGGATTCAATTATTGAGGAATTCCGTATTCGACAATTGCTCCAGCGGACAAACATCGGATACTGCCTTATCTGGGATATGGAAAGTCGATGAGCAAGGAGGCTCCATCGCTCTGAGATGATATACAGGTTGCTAAAGCCCCGGGGGAAAGATCAAATTTGTGATTTTCCCGAATGACTTGGAGTCATCAAGAGACCTTTGTAAAAGGGTCCTGCATGTTGCATACATGGAGCTCTGGGAGCTCTGTGGGGCTTACAGAATCTACTGGAGCAACATACGACCACAGGGTGACTCACCCGCCCCTGGTGGTGCGCACTAGAACAAGATGATTCGCTCTCTTGTGGGACAAGATGATTCGCTCTCTTGTGTAGCAGGATGATTAGTTCTCCTGTGAGGCCTGGATTGATGTGTTCTCCATGGCGATTGTAGCAGGATTGATGTGTTCTCCTGTGAGGCCTGGATTGATGTGTTCTCCATGGCGATTGTAGCAGGATTGATGTGTTCTCCATGGCAGCCTGGATTGATGTGTTCTCCATGGTGATTGTAGCAGGATTGATGTGTTCTCCTGTGAGGACAGGATTGATTAAGTTCTCCTATCGAGGCTTCCTACCCATGCAGTCTGGGACTCATGGGAAGTACCTCTCATCTGATCAATGAGCAGGGAAATGAAGTTAGGGACCATAGTAATACCGATGGACGCATCGTTGTATCTACCGTACTCCCTACGCTAGGATGTCCTCCATTGATCTGGGATCAATGATACTGGTCTGGGACCAGTGGTAGGAGTTGTACATGCTATGACGCTGACTTCGGGTCGGCTGAGACTGGTCTGGGACCAGTGGTACATACTCCGAGACTGACTTCGTGTCAGTGCAGTACTGGTCTGGGACCAGTGAGAGTGGTACATACTATGACGCTGACTTCGGGTCGGTTGAGACTGGTCTGGGACCAGTGGTACACTCTCTGAGACTGCGATACTGGTCTGGGACCAGTGTTAGGAGTGGTACTTACCATGAAGCTGACTTCGGGTCAGTTGAAACTGGTCTGGGACTAGTGGTATGCACTCTTAGACTGACTTCAGGTCAGTGGAGAATGATATGACTCATTCTCGATCAATTCTTCTTCTTCATAGTTCATTGGAGATGAGCAGAGCAGAGCAGAGCTAGTAGAGCAAAGCTAGCAGAGCTGAGCTGAGCAGAGCTGAGCCAGTAGACCTGAGCAGAGCAGAGCTAGCAGAGCCAGCAGCGCTGAGCAGAGCAGAGCCGAGCCAGCAGAGTTGAGCAGAGCCAGCAGAGCAAGGCAGAGATAGTACAGTCGTACATATGGATCAGCGGATGGAGTTCTCCCTAGTTGAGAGGGAGTGTTAAATTGGCAACTAGGGCCAAACTCCATGTGAGTCGGTTTATTTATGGCAGCTGATATTTTTATTGGATCCCTCTCGTGGAGAGGTGTAGGATTGATCCAAAGATCATCCGATTCCGATAAGTATTTATGGAGATATGAATTTATTTTGTTTATGTAATTATAGTCAAGCCGACCAGCGCTTATGTAGGCTCTAGAAGCCCAACCGACGTGTCTATTCATCATCCTTGTTTTGGTATAAATAGATGAGGATTTGATATCATTTTCACACACTCTTTAGGCTATCTCCTCTCCACTTTTTGGTGAAGGAGAGAGACACTAAGAGTATGCTGGGTTAAGTCGTTGATGCCCTAGCCGCAGGTAATACCCTAGACGCAGTAATGCCCTAGCCGCAGTAAGCAACAGGCTTATGAAGAAATATAAACGCAGTCAATGGGTCAATAAGACGCAGTTGAGGAATAATGAAGCCGCATCAATGGAGACCTGTTCACGCATTCCTCTGCCATTCTATACATATATACGCTATACAGTAAAGGAAGGGTAGCCGCAGATGAGGAATAATGAAGCCGCATCAATGGAGACATGTTCACGCACAATCGTAGCCAGGGGTTCACTCTCCACTCGCTCCAAGTGTACTCGCTGATATAATCTGAGGCACGCATTTGTATTACAGTGGCACCCTGATATAATCTGAGACTAAGTTTGAATTACAGAGGCACGCGTTTGAATTACAGTGATATAATCTGAGGCACGCATTTGTATTACAGTGGCACGCTAGAATTACAGTGGCACCCTAATATACTCTGAGGCACGCGTTTGAATTACAGTAGCATAATCTGAGGCACGCATTTGAATTACAATGGCACGCTAATATACATTAAGGCACGCATTTGAATTACAGTGACACACTAATGATCTCTGAGACATGCAATTTTGGAAGCTCATGGTTCATATATATCTAAGGTTCTAATCTCAGCAGCAAGGTCACTATATTCTCTCTGGCACGAAATTTATGTGGCTCGAATTTTCTCTATCTCTGGCATCACACTACACTACAGTGGACTCGAATTGTATTCAATATGGCTAGGCTCACATTACAGTTATGAATGTTCGTATGGCAGAGACATATGGTTATATGACAAGGATTTTGATCAAAATATGTTACAGTGATATGTGATACAGTTTATCCATGACAGAAATTTCAAATATGACAGTGACCTTAGTGCATAAAAGTGATGACTGTCTATGACAGTAACTTGGATGAGATATGTTTAGGAGCAACTATCATCAGATTAGAAGTCAGAGGGCTAAGCTACTACCTTGGGTCTAGGAATCTGGAACTATAGCCTAGCTGCTTTGCTAGGCTGCAAGCCATAGCAAGCAGCTAAGGCTGATATACATATGGCTGTATAATGAAGCAACAGAAGTATAACAGCAGCATGATGTAGCAACAAGGTGTTGTAGCATAGCAGCAGCATGATGATGAAAGAGACAGCATGATGCAGCATGATGGGCACATTAGTAAGGAGCAGCATGATGATGGGAGCAGCTCAGTGACTAGGTGTAGCACAGTGACGGATGCAACATGAGTACAAGCTCCAACACTATGTTAGGTGAAGCCGTCACCTTGGAGAATCAGTTGAAGCAGAATGTCTTCAACTGATCTCATTGTTACTGAAGCTGATCTATGCTTAGATCTAGACAAGTCAAAGTGTTGACTTCTGTTGTAATTGTACTCTCTCTCTCTCTCTCTTTCTTTGCTGAACTTTGAAGATAAAAGAAGATTTGATCAAAGGGTTTCCCCACACATTGTGGGGTTTGTCCCTGGCTCGCGCCACATCTTGTGTCCTCTTGTCTTGGCTTGTCTTCTGCGTTTTATATTTATGTTCTATCTGCAGTTTATCGTAATGCTGATGTGATTGCTAGCTGTGAAAATTTAAATAAATTGCTCTAGCATAGAACATACCTAAACTTAACAGTGTATAAAGTAAAATACAAAGCTGATGGAACCATAGACAAGTATAAAGCTCGTCTTGTGGCTCGAGGGTTCTCGCAGAAGGAAGGCATCGATTATGAGGAGAGTTTTGCTCCTACAGCCAAGATGAGTACCATAAGGCTTGTTCTTGCCCTAGCAGCTCAGTTCAATTGGAAAGTTCATCAGATGGATGTAAAGAGTGCTTTCCTAAATGGTGATCTTCAGGAAGAAGTCTACATGACGCAGCCTCCAGGTTTCAAGGTTGCTGGTCAAGAACAGAAAGTGTGCTGGTTAGCTAAAGCAATCTATGGATTGAAACAAGCTCCTCAGGCTTGGTACATGAAAATTGATCAGTATCTGACAGATCAGGGTTTTCAGCGGAGCCCATCTGATGCAAACCTGTACATCAAGCATACTGGTGCTGATATCTTATTGGTTGTTGTCTATGTGGACGATCTCATCATTACTGGCAGCTCTGCACATTTGATCCATGGGATCAAACAAGATCTATGCAGAACTTTTGAGATGACAGACTTGGGACTTCTTCATTACTGTCTGGGGGTTGAAGTTTGGCAGACTGAAAATCAGATTTTTTTCTCTCAGTCCAAGTATGCCAACAATCTTGTGGAACGGTTCAGAATGCAGGATTGCAAACCAGCCACTACTCCTATGGAACCAGGGCTCAAACTTTCAGCACAATCATCCTCTCCTCTTGTGGATGAAACTTTATTCAGGCAATTAGTGGGCAGTCTCATCTATCTTACTGCTACCAGACCTGATATCAGTTTTGCAGTAAGCTACATTTCTCGCTTTATGTCAGCTCCTAAAGCTGATCATTGGATAGCTGCAAAGCGGGTGCTAAGATATGTGCGTGGTACTTCTGATTATGGCCTCTTATATACTCGCAGCTCCAATCCTATTCTCAGTGGCTACACTGATTCTGACTGGGCCGGTTCGGTTGATGACCGTAAATCTACAACTGGGTATGTGTTTAGTCTAGGATCTGGTGCTGTTACTTGGACTAGTTAGAAGCAACAGGCAATGGCTCTCTCTTCAACAGAAGCAGAGTATCGGGGAGCAGTTAAGGCATCCTGTGAGGCAGTTTGGCTTCGCCGTATGCTTGCAGATATGCATGTTTTCCAGACAGGGCCTACTTCTTTGTTTTGTGATAATCAGGGAGTACTCAAACTTGCCAAGAATCCAGTCTTTCATGAACGAACAAAGCATGTGGAAACTCACTGCCACTACATTCGCCAGTTGGTTGAAGACGGCTCAGTTCAGTTGCAATATGTTCCCACAACAGAGCAGCTCGCCGACATTTTCACCAAGCCACTTGGTCCTGATAAATTTGTAAAATTCTGAGGGTCTATTGGTGTTGTAAATAGATTGAGCATTAAGGGAGGGTATTAGAATATGTCTATTTAGTATTTAATGCTCAGTCTTCTAGCTGTTGCTAATTTTATTCTTTTAGCAGTTTCTTAGATGAAACTGTTTGTACATAGAAACCTGATGTTTCTATTATTGTAAATATCTTTGTATTATCATTGAGCTGTTTGCTCTTTGTGTATTATCTCTTGGTGTATTTTCCAAATGACCCTTAAGCCCCTTCTTATATCTTTCTTTTGGACAACCAACGACCTATATTAACTCCTAATTAAAGGCTCAGATCATTTTGACTTGATCTCCGTCTTTATCTAGAAGATTCACCCACAATTAGATTAATACCCATTAATATTTTAATTTTCCTAAGTTTACACTTAGAAACTGCATTAAAAATATTACTTATTTTAATGTAATCGTCTCTGGGTGGAATTTCCCAAAACGTTTTCTAGGTTTTTTGGAATGCATGTGCCCAGGCCTCCCTGCAAAATTTGAGGCTTGGAGCACATTCAATGCTACACCAAATCAACACTCCCTCTTAGCAAGGAATGTGCTTTAGCAATATACTCCTATTGCATACTGCTCTAACTCTGAAGCATTGTCCTCTGCGCTGCTGATGTCTGATACTCTGTTCACCAACTACTACGCTGCTTGTTAAATTATGGTATGTTCTATGCTTAGAGCAATTTACTTCAATTTCTTCTCGTTAGCCCAATGTTGGCAATCACATTAACATATAAGTAAAATGCTGATAGAACATAAACATAAAGCGACAGAAGACAAGCCAAGACAAGAGACACAAGATGTGGTGGCTAGCCAGGGACAAACCCCAATGTGGGGAAACCCTTTGATCAATTCTTCTATATTCATCAATAATTCAGCAGAGAGAGAGAGATAGTATAATATCACAAATCTGTGATTTTATATCAGCAGTAATACAACAACAACCATCAAAGTCAAATCTGGTCAAATCAACTCCAATTTGACCCCAAGTCAACCTAGGAGAACTTGGCCTCCAACAGCAATAGTAAGCAACCCAAAACAGTCCACAAATGTGGTCAAACAATAGTCAACACAATTGCAGCTTTGTAGTCAGCCCTAACCAGTCAACGCTGGTCAAATCCGTGGTCAAACAGGGCAGCGTTTGGCTACCTAGCAATGCGGCTAGCTTAGGAGAGGTTGCCCAACCCAATAACGCAGTCAAACCTTCCTCTATGCTGGTCAACGCATGCGTAAAACAGATCTGCGTCCTTCATGTTCAACCCTAAGTTAACATTGCCTTAAACCTGATCTGCGTTCTCCTTCTTCAACCACACGTGTGAGAGCGAGAAGCTCTTCTAATGCGTAGGAGAGAGAGAAGATGTGTGGTGAGATGAGTGGAATAATGCCACAAAGTTTCCTCCTTTTATATGAATCGTGGAGGACAAGTTGGGGGTGTGCCACACACTTTAGCTTGCTGGCCGACCTTGACAAATTGTCAAGAAATACAAATAAATTCATATCTCCATGAATACATGTCGGAATTGGATGATCGTTAGATCAATCCTACACCTCTCGGTGAGAGGAATCTAAGAAAAATATCAGCTGCCATAAATAAGATGACCCACATGGAGTTTGGCACTAGTTGCCAATTTTAACATTGCTGCTGCTACTGTATTGTTGCCTTTGACACTGCTACTGCGGATGCTACATTTGTACTACAACTCCCTCTCAAATGCTGCATCTGCTATGCTGCTAGCACTGCCTTTCCTAACACTGCATCCATACTGCAACTCAGTTGCTGAGAGAAGCAATTGAAAACACCCAAAACTGGATAAGTATCTTGTGGATACACCTCGATGCTGAAAGCCTGACTGCTTGTTAAGTTATGGTATGTTCTATGCTTAGAGCAATTTAATTTTCTTTCTTCTTATTATTCATAGATTAACAATCACATGTGCATAAGTAAAGTGCAGATAGAACATTAAACGATAACCAGAAAACAAGCCAAGACAAGGGACATAAGATGTGGTGGCTAGGCAGGGACAAACCCCACAATGTGTGGGGTAACCCTTTGATCAAATCTTCTTTTATCTTCAATAATTTAGCAAAGAGAAATAGTACAATAAATCCGATTTATATCAGCAGTAGCAAACCTTAGTTCAACAACATTAGTATTAGTGACTTCATCATCAAAACTAGGGCAGTCAATATCTCACAAACCGACTGTTGGATCGGCTTGATTCCACCACCAAAAATTGCGGCCTTCAGAGGAGGTCCAGATGAACCTGTAGCGTAGTTTAGAAGAGGAGGTTTGATGGTTAATGCTGGTCAAAGTTTGGATCTGCAGTTGAGCTTCAAGTTCAACAACTTCCTTCCACATGTGTGAGAGAGTCTTTTCTGCGCAGTAGAGAACATCCTCTTTTTTGTGCAGGAGAGAGAGAGAGAGATGTGACGAGATGAGTGAGTGCAAATGTGGAAAAGTCCTCCTAAATTTATACACAACTGTTGATGGTTGAATAGATGCGACTGTTGGGCTTCTGAGCCTACATGAGTTGTAGGTCGGCTTGATAATAATTCCATAATCAAAATAAATTCATATCTCCATAAATAATTATCGGAATTGGATGATCTTTAGATCAATTCTATACCTCTCAACGAGAGGAATCTAATAAAAATATTATCAGCCATGAATAAGATGCCCCACATGAAGTTTGGCCCTAGTTGTCAATTTTAACACTCCCTCTCAACTAGGGAGAACTTCATCTGCAATCTGTCTATTGGTCGCTACTATTCATCCATCAAATGCACTGCCCTGTACAGCCTGACCCTTGTCCTGCTCTGCTCTATTCTGTCTGTTCTGCTTTGTCTTGTTCTGCCCTGTATCGATCTGTACGACTCTGCTCTGTTCTGCTTTGTTCTATTCTGTTATGCTTTTGTCTGAATTATGAAGAAGAAGAAATGATCGAGGATGTGTCATACTAACTCAAAGTCAGTGTATGTACCACTGATCCTAGACCAGTCTCAACCAACTCGAAGTCAGCGTCATAGTGAGTACAACTCCTAGCACTGGTCCCAGACCAATATCATCCTCCACTAACTCAAAGTCAGTCTCAGAGTGCGTACCACTGGTCTCAGACCACTCTCAACCACCCCGAAGTCAATGGCATAGGAGGTACCACTCCTACCACTGGTCCCAAACTAGTATCATAGTCTCAGAGAGTGTACCACTGGTTCCAGACTAGTCTCAACCAACCCAAAGTCAGCGTCATAGTATGTACCACTCTCATTGGTCCCAGACTAGTACTGCATTGACCCAAGGTTAGTCTTAGAGTATGTACCATGGTCCTAGACCAGTCTGAACCAACCCGAAGTCAGCGTTATAGTGGGTACAACTCCTACCACTGGTCCCAGACCAGTATCATTGATCCCAGATCAATGAAGGTCATCCTAGCATAGGGAGTATGGTAGATACAACGATGTGTCCATTTGTACTGCTATGGTCCCTAACTTCATTTCCCTGCTCATTGATCAGATGAGAGGTACTTCCCATGAGACCCAGACTGCATGGGTAGGATGCCTTGACAGGAGAACATAATCAATCTCGTCCTTACAGGAGAACTAATCATCCTGCTACACAATCGCCATGGAGAACACATCATCCAGGCCTCACAGGAGAACTAATCATCTTGTTACATAATCGTCATGGAGAACACATCATCCAGACCTCACAGGAGAACCAATCTTCCCGTTACATAGTCGCCACGGGGTGTACATGTACACCACCAGGGGATGGTGAATCACCCTGTGGTCATATGTCGCTCCAAGAAGTACCCTGCACCCCCTCGGAGCTTCTAGAGCTCAATGCATCATACAAGACCCTCATTGGAGGGTCTTTGAACAACACCAAGTTGTTCTCGGAAAGTTAGGAATTTTACTTTCCCTAGGGGCTTTGTCAGAATGTTGGCGACCTGTTCATCTGTACTAATATGTTGGAGCTTGATAGCTTCCCGCTGCACCATATCTCGAATATAGTGTTACCAAGTTGTTCTCGGAAAGTTGGGAATTTTACTTTCCCTAGGGGCTTTGTCAGAATGTTGGTGACCTGTTCATCTGTACTAATATGTTGGAGCTTGATAGCTTCCGGCTGCACCATATCTCGAATATAGTGTTACCTGATATTGATATGCTTGGAGCGATCATGAAATATGGAATTTCTTGGCAAACGAATCCCACTCTGGTTGTCACATAGGATCACGGTGGTATCCAATGTAAATCCAAATAGCTCACAGGAGGCCATGCTAGCAACAATATACTCTGCTTCGGTGGTGCTCAAAGCCACCGACTTCTGCTTCTTGCTCATCTAGGATATCAAAGCAGATCCCAAGGAGGAACAACACCCGAAAGTGCTCTTACGGTCCTCCACATTGCCTGCCCAATCAGCATCAGTGTATCCAAGTAATCTCACATCTCTGGTAGTTAACTCATAAGTGATTGTGCCACGAAGACATCTCAGAAGATTCTTGGCATCAATCTAGTGAGGCTCAAACAAATATGAGCTCACAATGCTAATTGCAAAACATATGTTCGGACAGAGGCTCACCAAGAACATCAATGCGAGTGAGTTTATGAAACTCAGAGGCATTTCCTAAATTTGGTCCGACATTACGACCATATAACTTCTAAAAGTTAAGATCCTCGAGGTAGTCACAGGCTTGCAGTCCACCATACTGAATCTTTTCAATATCTTTACCACATATTTTCCTTGAGATAGGAAAATTTCCCCTGGCTTCTGTCCCACTTCAAGTCCTACGAAATAGTGCATCGGTCCTATGTCCTTCATTTCAAATTCAGAAGCCAACTCTCTCTTACATTTGTGAATGAGAGGGTCTGCTGCTGTTAGAAAGAGGTCGTCCACATACAACACCAGTATGAGAGGTTTGTCATCTTCAACCTTAAAATAAAAGTTAGGATTGACTTCACTCGTAGTAAATCCTAGCTTCATCAAGTAGCTATCGATCCTCTCATACTATGCTCGAGGTGCTTGCTTCTGCCCATAGAGAGCTTTCTTCAACCTGCATACATGAGATTTTCGATCATAAATCCCAACTCCTTCGAATTGCTCCACGTAGACCTTTTCTTTGATCAAACCATGCAAGAACGCGGTCTTGACATCCATCTGATGTAGGTTCCATCCTCGTGAAGCCGCAAGGGCTATGATCGAGCAGATGGTCGTATATCTGGAAAGTGGTGCAAATATGTCATCATTGTCCATACCTTCCTTCTGGGAGAAGCCACGAGCAACAAAACAAGCCTTATACTTTTCCATACTTCCATCTGCTGCATGCTTTATCTTGTAAAGCCATTTAGAAGTGACAACATTCTCGTCCGGGGGTCTGGGAACTACTTCCCAAACATCATTCTTCATAAATGAATCATGTTTTTCGGTCATAGCATCCTTCCATATTTGATGCTTGACGGCATCTGAGAATGATGAAGGCTCATTTTGTATGATCGTGCTCATGATGGTCAGATATCCCTGATACCTATTAGGTTTGTTACTTTCACGGAAGGTTCCTTGCGGTGCAGCATGTCCTTCAGCATCATCAAGTATTCCCTTAAGCCATGAAGGCCTCTTCCTAGAAGAGGAAGGCTCAGGTGGATAGATAGGATCCATGGGTTCCTCCACATTAGGCATTGTTACATCATCTACCCATAGAAACTTCGGAAGTCTTTGGATAGCTTCCACAATCATACGGTTCTTCCTTTCCACCGCACCATTCTGCTCAGGAGTATGTGGAGTAGTAGTCTCCCTCTTAATGCCAGCCTCAGGTATGCTTGAGTGAACCAACTGTAATATATTGGAGGTCTTGCTTTGGCTTGAGGGGAATGGTCCCCTATTGAGCTTTCCTTTGGCACATACACCCTTTCTCTACTCAGAATTCGGGCATCCCTGTCACCATTTGTCTTACATCGGGTAGAGCTTTATGATGAAGGTGGGGAAACCTTCGATGCCAAAGTTCGGATTGAAGAGATGTGTCATAAGACATGACACCTAGCGGACTTCCATCGACCTTATATAATGAATCAACACGAAACCCAAGAGTAGAGGCATCTTTAGCATTATTTTTCCATATATGTACCTTGCCATCGCTGAAGGTTAGCTTGTAGCCTTTGTCTTTCATTGTCGAGATGGACACCACGTTCTTTTTGAGGTCAGGTGCATTTAATACATCCTGGAATTTCTAGCCTTCTTGAATGGTTGTCCTCTTCCTTGATTCCGAACACTCCTCTTACCTTTGCTATTGAATTTGTCATTTCTTTGATTGCCATCAGAGAGATTTTGATCATTGTACTGGTCTGAGTCCTTTCTATCAGGGCACTCCCTTGCATAGTGACCTGCTTTATCGCAAATTTAACATCGTCCTTTTCTTCCACCCTTAGATCCAACCTTTCTTTTTGATTAAGTCCTGGAATTATTTCTTTTCTTAGCATGAGAAGAAAGGTAGCATGAGGACCTTTAGGTGTGGGCATTTCTTGCTCTTCTACCCTTGTTTCTTCTTGGATGCATCTAGCCATTAATTCCTCGAAACCAGGAATTACATTATTGTTCAGAAGAGTAGTCTTGAACACGTACCATTTGGATGGTAATCCTCTAAGAGTCGTGAGTGACATTTCCCTATTAGTAATAGTCTCCCCAATAGATAGGAGATCGTTCCTGATCTCGGTGATTCTTAAGAAGTATGCTTGCATACTCTCACCTTTACCCTTCTTAATTTCCTTCAGCGTATTTCTAAGAAACAAAACTTGATTTGCATCATTAACTTTAAATAAACTCACCAGTCTATCGTAGATTTCCTTGGAGGTGTTCAGGTCGGAGATGAAGACCACCAAGTGCTTGTCAATTGAGTCTCGGATGATCTTCTTTGCTTTGACTTCTCCAGTTTTCCATTTGTTCCTGGCAGCAGTAGATGCATTTGATGGAGGCTCAACAATATTGCCTCTCACATCGTCCGATACTCCTTGATAGTCAGCTTTCTCACGGAGCTTGTCCTCGACAGGAAAGAGCGATCAGGACCCCATAGTTCTTTTAGGATAGCCTTGCCAATCTTCTCTTCGGTGATTGCTCTTGCTCTTGCTCGGGCTTTATCTTCACCTCATCTCTGATACCATGTAAAGTTATGGTATGTTCTATGCTTAGAGCAATTTACTTTTCTTTCTTATTATTATTCATAGATTAGCAATCATATGTGCATAAGTAAAGTGCAGATAGAACATTAAATGATTAACAGAAAACAAGCCAAGACAAGAGACACAAGATGTGGCGGCTAGTAAGGGACAAACCCCACAATGTGTGGGGAAACCCTTTGATCAAATCTTCTTTTATCTTCAATAATTTAGCAGAGAGAAATAGTACAATAAATCTGATTTATATCAGCAGTAGCAAACCCTAGATCAACAACGTTAGCATTAGCGGCTTCATCATTAAAACTAGGGCAGTCGATATCTTGCAAACCGACCGTTAGATCGGCTTGATTCCCCCACCAAAAATTGCGGCCTTAAGTGGAGGTCCAGATGGACCTACAACGCAGTTCAGAAGAGGAGGTTTGATGGTCAACGTTGGTTAAAGTTTGGATCTACAGTTGCAGCTTCAGGTTTAACAACTTCCTTCCACATGTGTGAGAGAGAGTATCTTTTCTATGCAGTAGAGAAGAGCCTCTTTTCTGCGCAGGAGAGAGAGAGAGATGTGATGAGATGAGTGAGTGCAAATGAGGAAAAGTTCTCTTGTATTTATACACAACTGTTGATGTTTGAATAGATGCGACTATTGGGCTTCTGAGCCTACATGAATTGTAGGTCGGCTTGATAATAATTCCATAATCAAAATGAATTCATATCTCCGTAAATACTTATCGGAATCGGATGATCTTTAGATCAATCCTACACCTCTCGACGAGAGGAATCTAATAAAAATATTATCAACGATGAATAAGATGTCCCACATGAAGTTTGGCCCTAGTTGCCAATTTTAACACCGCTGCTAGTCCCATGCTGTCTTTTGAAGCCAATGCTTTGATGAAGCTCTGCCCTGTACCTCCATGCCTTGCTGGCTCTCTGCTCTACGCTGCTCAAGTTCTGGTGTTGCTAATTATTGCATTTGTCACTCCAACACTCCATGGCACCAACTAAAAAATCCTCCATCCTGCTACTACTGATAATGGGCTCCTGTAGCAAGGTGATGATTCAAGAGGCCGGCTCCTCAACGATCCTGCCCATCTGTAGCTCTATCGAACTACAATTCTATATCAGCCCACGTCCTTCCTGGAGGTATCTTGGCTGTCATGGTGAACTGCTCTTCCTGTTTGGTCTTTGTGGCTTCAACCTTAGGATCGTGCTTCTCATCCTTGCCCATTTTCTTCAAGGGACACTGGGATGCATAGTGGCCCATCTCACCACATCTGAAACACTTCACCTTGGAGACGTCCTTCTTTTGTCTTTGTTGCCCATACTGCCCCTTCGATGCAAGGACTGGATTATCCTCCTCCTCTACTTTGGGCTTTGACCCACTGCTATTGTTGCTTTCGTCAAGTTTGACCTTAACTAGGTCTCTCCTCAACTTTTCTTGTTTTAGAGCTGCCCATATCTCATCCCAATTAGGCAATGTTGCTCTGTCCAGGATACTTTGGACAAAGACTTGCCACTCATCCGAGACAGAATTTAGGGCCAGTCTCACTAACTTCGAATCCTGAGGTGTATGCCACGCGACCAACAACTCATCACGGGTCACGTTCAGCTTCATGAAGAATGGATCCACATGTTCTCCCTTCTGCATCTTCGCAAATCTTAACTTCTGTTCCAAGTACATCTTCCGCTGCTCAGAAGATCCTTGATACAATGTGGCCAAAGCATCCCACATCTCCTTAACAGTTGCTCTGCTAGCAATGTGGCACACCACGTGATCCTTGACTCCATCCAAGATCATCCTCTTGGCCTTTGCCATTTCAGCTCTGTACTCTTCAGTGGATCTGCATCCACAGGGACAACTACCACACTATCAACATATGTTTTGAGGGCATGCTCATCTAGAAGGAAGGATATTCTAGCCTTCCAGATGACGTAGTTGGAAGCTCCGTCTAGCTTGTCCTGATCCGCAAGCCATTGGTTTCCATATCCTCCGAAAATCGCGAACAACTCCCTCTTTCTCCTTATTGCGTAGCTTCTAGGCTGGCTTACGCACTCGTTGATGGAGCTGGTAAGTTTGCTACGCCTTTGCTACTCAACAAATGAGAAATATTGATTTCCTCAACAAGAAATCACTGAGGAAGTATTCCTTCACTATGCGATTTGCTTCCTTCTTCCGACGACTTTTCTGCCCAACAATCAGCTTGCAGAAGACTATGTCCCTCTAGCTCTGTGTTGATGCTTTGCGTGGTTCCCTCTGCCTTGGCAAATTCTCTTTGTCAGCTCACTCAGAGAGAGACACACATGAAAATATACCCCTCTTGGCTAGAACTACGCAATCCCTCAGGGAATTCAAACTGCTGCTTGTTGTAGCAAGTTGGCCCTTGCTTCAGTGCTAGATTTGCTCTTCCTATTTCACATCAACAACTTTGATACCATGTGAAAATTCCTAGATCTAACAATCTCAGAAATCCTACTGCTTCCAACTGAATCTACCTCACCTAGATCGTAAATTACATTTCAAACTTATTTCAGATTTCTTCTTGAAACATTGAAGTAAATTACTAAAGCAACCTACACCAAATTAAATATGATATTGAAATATAGAAACTGAGCAAGGAAATACAAACACATAGGACACCGTTATTTTTAGACAAATGTCCCTGGAAAAACCCAACTTGGAAAACCAGTGCAGCAGTGAGGGTTTTTTTATTGTGCAATAGTGAAATCTGAGTACATTTATGGATTCCCAATTGGAAATCTAAACTGCAAGAAAATCTGGTAGAGATATTCCCTAAGCAACCCCGACACTCGTGTTGCCTGCACTCGCGTTCTTGCACTTGCGTGTTCTTGCACTTGCGTGTTCTTGCACTTGCATGTTCCTGCACTTGCGTTCTTGCACTTGCGTTCCTGCACTCGCGCGTTCTTGCACTCGTGTTCCTGTGCTTGCGCATTCCTACACTCGCGCGTTCCTGCATTGGGAATAACTCAGCCTCTTGCTACTGCCTCTCAGGATCTGGAAATCTTCCTTCGGATCACTATCCCTGCCCCTCTACTGCAAAAGATCTCTTCGATCAAAATTTCATACTGAGAACTTGTCTTTTTAGAAATTCGATCTCTTGATCTCTCGGTGTATTTTCCAAATGACCCTCAAGCCTATTCTTATATCTTCCTGTTGGACAACCAACTACCTAGATTAACTCCTAATCAGAGGCACAAATCATTTTGACTTGATCTCCGTCTTTATCTAGAAGATTCACCACAATTAGATTAATATCCATTAATATTTTAATTTTCCTAAGTTTAGAGGCTAGACTAATTATTAAAATACTAATTATTTTAATATAATCGTCTCTGGGTGGAATTACCCAAAACGGTTTCTGGGTTCTTTGGAATGCATGTGCCCAAGCTTCCTTGCAAAATTTGAGGCTTAGAGCACATCCAATGCTACCCCAAATCAACATCTTGGTGATCCATCTAACATTATGTTGGAAAATGCTTGGATGAAATATGATGTGCAAGATGGTCCAAATATTCTCATTTTTGCCAACTAGATGACTTCTTCTAAAGCAATTTGATCATGTAGACTCTAAATCTTCTACTATCATATGCTTCCTTCTATGATGCCATGCTTCATAAAAGCAAAGACGATGCATGCTTACTCTAAGTGCTACTTTCTAATAAAGGAAAGTTGAACTGCAAATGAGCTTGATAGAGATGCAACTTCCTTCAATAGTCTACATCCTTGGGATCTTTACTGTTCGACTTCTTCTCAGGTTCTTCCTTTTCTTCAGCTATGTGAGCTCCACTACTTTCCTTTCTTTTGTTGTTTTTCTTGTTTGCACAATCCCTCTTAAAATGCCCTTACTCATTGCATCCAAAACATTGTATCTTGGAAATATCATGTTTTCCTTTGGAATTTCCAAATTGTTTTTTCTTCTTCTTGTATTTTACAACAAAGTCTTGAGACTTTTCATTTGATTCAGTGTCATCCTTTGCCTTTATCCTTGTCTCTTCCAAGATACTTTGAGCCCATAGTTCATCAAAGGGAGTAGTAACTTTTCTTGAGTAGACACTAGTTGCAAAACTGCTCCATTCAGGTGGCAAAGAATTTAGTACACAAGTAGTTATCTTTGAATCGGAAATGACTTCCCCAAGTCCTTGCAACTGGTCCCTTATTTGTGAGATCTTCATAAGATATGTGGACATATCTTCATTCTTTGACATCCTTGTTTTATATAGTTGATTCCTCAAGGATATTTTCTGACTTGATGTACTTATAGAGTACAATTTCACCAACTTATCATAGATTGCTTTAGATGTACTTAAATCAGCAACAAAGGGAATGAGATGATCCTTTATGGATTCAATAAGAATCCTTTGTGCCCTCACCTCTCCCTTCTTATATCTTGTTAATTCTTGAGTCTTCTCTTTATTTGGTTGAGTAATTTCTCCAAGAACATATTCCATGACTTCATTTTCTATAAGTACCAAATCAATCCTCTTCTTCCATGCTAGGAAGTTTGTTGATCCAACGAGCTTGCTACTTTCCTTGCAAAATGAAATCATTTAATTTGTAGACTAAGACATTGAAAACAATATAGTACTTACTTGTTGAACAAGTGTCCTTCTTGAGATGACGCGGCCTTCAATGATAGCTTGATGTAGTAACCTTCCTTCTTAGATCAGTAAAACTTCTTCCTTATTCCTTTCCTTGTGTACTTTGCAAATGATTCCCTTTGAAAAGCAACCTCCTCTTATGCCAACAAGATGATCTTCAAGCTGCTTTCTCTTATCACCTTAGCTCTGACATGATGTTGGAGAATCAAGTAGGACAACTATTTAAACAATTCTCCTTATCCTTAATAATTTCTTGTGATCTTATATTAGCTTTTTATTGTTCTTTATTAGATTCTTTTTATCAAAAAATTATCAAGAGCATAACCCATGAAGATCATAGAAGACAATAGACACAAAATGTAGGCTCCAAGCCAGGGCAAAACCCCTCCATGGGGAAAACCCAAAAAGATATTTCTTCTCTTCTTATAAAATCAATTCAATTGGGAAATCCAAGACCCAAACTTCAAGTTCAAGACCTCCTCCAAGCACCAAGTTAACCTTCCAAAAATCTCTTTCAAACATGTCAAAGGTCAAACCTCCTTCAAATCACAGCTTCAACCCTTTACCTCAGGTTTGAAATTTGGACCCACAACTTCGACTCCTAGTAGACTGCGGAAACCCTAGCTTTGTCGCATGTGTGAGTAGAAATGTTGACAAAAGTCAAATTATTGGTTTCTTCTTGAGATTCTTCCTTCTCTTAGACCTTCGCTCCCTTTTCTTCTTGCTTCTTATTGCAGATCGAAGATGAGATGATTGTATGCTAATGAGGTCAAAGTTCCTTCTATATATATGCTTCTCATGAGGTCGAATTAGGCCTCTTCTAGGACGACCTCCTCCGGTAGGGCCGACTTGGTATTGGAGGTTAAGACACAAAAATAACATATTTTACATGTTACAACTTGCCCAAGAGGGTCTTATACAATTGATAATGACTATCTTGACTCATGACAAATATTCTTTTAACTTGACAAATCCTAGAAGCATAAAATGTATGCTTGACCTAATTGACCAATCAAATGGAGCATGAAACCCATGCTTGAAAATAATATTTTTCTTTCTTCTTTTGCTTGTTACATAATGACATGAGTACAATGACAATTATGAAGATCCAACAATTTGTGTGTCTTTATGGCTGGTCCAACCTTTCCTTTTGATGGGCCGACTTGACTTTTGTAGGCAAATTAAAATTGAACTTTTAAATTTTAAGTTTCCTTCTTTTTGTTTTTCCTTCTAGGGATGACTTGTAATAAAGAATACCTACCACAACTACGAAAATTCAACACTTCCTCATAGCTAGGGAGGTATTCACCTTAACTTCCTCAAATGTACATTTTGTTTACAAAAAAATTCTCCATCCCAAGAAAAGATTGAATGAGCTAGCTATGTTGATGTATCCATCCACTTCATGTTCTATACCAGAACCATGTGGAAAGCATCCTGCATCAACATCAAGCAAAGGGATCTAGTCACCCACTAGCCACATGCCCTTTGCAAATGGATCTTGTCACCAACTAGGCAAGCCGCAAAACCATTTGGTAATATGGTTAGAACCTTTTGACAGAGGTCAACAAAACTAGTCCAACTCAACATGTTGTAACTTGGAGGCATGTTAGGAATCCCTTGACCACTGGTGAAACCTTGGGCCCATTTACAGTTACCACATGTCATCACATGCTATTGAATGACAAAACACTTGCCTGATGCTATAAGGCACTCACTCAACCCATTAGCCAAATAACCCTTGGCAATATGGTCTGGTAACCCCTTCCTGGGGGAGCACTCTGGGCCTTGATGCTATTTGGGCCAATCTCCCTAGCCACATTACATGGCTCCTGGTCAATACCCTTTGACCTAGGGAGAATCTCAGCCCCTTGATGCTACAACATCAACACTTCCTTTAACCAAGGGAAGCATTCTCAACCACTCCAAGCATGTCCTTAAAATATACAAACTTCATCCAGGGACAAAAGCTTTGTGAGAATGTCAACAACTTGCTCATCCATAGAAATGCATTGGAGCCATAGTGCACCCTTCTGTACAATGTCCTGGATGTGGTGGTACCCCAATCTCAATGTGCTTTGACTTGTCAGCATGATTGCCTCGTGCACATAATTAAATAATCCTACGAGTAGCTTCCGAAGTCGCATTACTTCACAACTCACCAAACAAGTTGCAATATGCTAATCTTTAACAGTGGTGAGTGCAACATATGTCTATTTCTTGCTTATCCATGATATCATACTAGATCCCAAACTAAAACAACATCCCAATGGGCTCTTTCTGACTTTAGTACTTCCTGCCCGATTGGAATATGTGAATCTTTGGTGCTCTACTTCACCATTTGAGACATATTTCAATCCATATTGAACTGTACCATGGCAGTACCTCAACACATGTTGTGCCACAACTACTTTCTGGTCACCTTGACTGTGTGAAAATTCCTGAATCTAACACATTAGAAACCCCTACTGCAATTACTGGTTTACAATCTCCTACTTGTTCTTTACATTAACAAGTTATTTAATTGCATAAACATTGAAGTAAACACTATTGTAGCCTTCACAAATATGCAGATCATGCACTGAAATAAAATGAGACAATAACACAAGGGACACCGTTACTTTTGGACAATCGTCCCCGGAAAAACCCAATTCAGGAAAACCAGTGCAACATATAGAGGGTTTGTATTATTAAGCAGATTTCGTGAATACAAATAGGGTGACAAAAATGGCTCACCCAATAGAGAATATCCTCGGCAATAGTACCTCTATTCAGAGACAGATATTCTGGAAAATCAGCAACCGGATGATCAAACCCCACAACGACACTGACTGTTCCCTATGCTGGACAGCGAAACCTGCTCCAAGCACTGCTAAGGAACTGCGTCACTCCTCTAAGAGCTGCATCACCCTCTCCCAACTCAGAATCTACTGATCTGCTCCCAATTTGTCCCACAAAATCCCCCAACGCTGCCTCTGAAGCCCTCTACGATTTTTGTGTCAGCCTCTACGGCTTCTGCGTTCCTTGCATCAGCTCCTACGACCTCTTCGTTAGCCCTTCTAGGCCCTGCGCTATCGCTCTCGGCACTTTACTGCCTCTCTGCTAGGTATTCTTCAGCCTCAAATGAAAATCCCTTGCTGAACTGCCCTTCACTGCAACTCTGATCACTAACTCGATTTCCTCAAAAAACGTTGCCCTAGAAAATTGAATTGATTGATCTCTCTTGGTGTATCTGCAACTGACCCTCAAGCCTCCTCTTATACTTTTCTTGTTGACGATTCAACGTTCGAGATTAAATCCCTAATCATCGACTAAGATGATCCTCGTCACTTAGAACTTTCTCTCCCATATTATATTAATACACATTAATATTTTAATTTTCCTAAGTTTAGACTTAGAAACTCATTAAAAATATTAATTATTTTAATATCTCTTCATCCGTGTGGAATTTCTCCAAACGATTTATGGGTCTTGGAGATGTCATGTGCCTTAGCCTCTCGACCAAATTTCGTGGCTAGAGCACATTCGATGCTACCCAAAATCAACACTCCTTGTTAGCGAGGAATGTGCTCTAGTAATGCTTCACCGTATAGGCATCACATTGATCCTCCGCATCGGTCCTTTGTGCTGATGCTTGGCTTGCTGCCCCACTTCCACTGCGCTGCTGCTTCCTGTACTGTTGCCCATGACACTGCCATTGCCACTGCTACATCTATACTGCAACTCCCTCTCAAAATACTGCCCATGCTGTCCATAGCATTGCCATTGCTAACTGCTGCACTGCAACTCAGTCACCGAGAAGTAAGTAACTGACTTCACCCAATTACTGACATCCTAGTCAGTTTGGAAGCCTTGTGGTGCTGAAGCAACCTCAGCTGCTATCCTGTGCTCCCTCTGCTGCCATTGCACTGCTGCAAACCCCTCCGTGTCTCTCGCACTGTTGCAACCTCCACTGCACTGCTACAAACTTCTGCACTCTAGCTCTCCCTTGTCGCTCCATCACACCTTGCTCCAGCGGACACTTGTCATCATGCTACTGTCGTTAAGGGCTCTCCTAGTCATATGTGATCCAAGAGTTTAGGCACCTCGCTGATCCCGCCCCTGCATGTAGTCCTCTTGACTATAAATCTATGTCTCCCACCTCTTCTCTAGATGCGCATGAGCACTCATGGCACAATCGTCATCAGCCTCGACATCCTTCTCCGCCTTTGCTGGAGCAGAGTTTGAGTCGGAAGCTTCTCCCTTGCCTTTCTTCCTGGGGCACTGAGAGGCATAATGTCCCAACTGCCCATAGTTGAAGCACCTGATATTGGAGATATCTTTCTTCTTCCTCTTCTGTAGCCCCTGCTGGCCCGCTGATGTGAGAGCTGCATCCTCCTCCTCCTCCTCCTTCTTGACTTGAATTCCCTTACCGCTACTCCTCACCTTGGTCAATCTCTTGAGCTCTTCTTGTCGAAGAGCTGCCCACATCTCCTCCCAAGTGGGGAGGGTCGCTTTGCCCAAAATGCTTTGGACAAATGTCTCCCACTCCTTGGAGACTGCATTTAGGGCAATCCTAACCGTGGACTTTGGATCCGATGTAGACCCTACAGAATTAAGTTGGTCGTGAATCCATTGCAACCTGAGAAGGAATGGATCTATCTCCTCTCCTTTCTGCATCTGATAAGACCTCAGCTGATTCTCCAATAACATCTTCAGCTGCACGGAAGAGCCCTGGTATAAGGTGGTCAGTGTTTGCAACATCTCCCTTGCTGTGTTCTTCTCAACAATATGTGGTATGACATGATCCTTGACCCCGTCTAGGATCATGCATTTCGCCTTCGCCCGGTCCTCCTCATACTTCTTATTTGATTAGGATCAACTGAGACAACTACTATTCTCAAGGCATAGTCCTTGATGTGGTGTTTATCCAGGATTGCCAGGATCTTGGCCTTCCAGAGGACAAAATTGGAAGCCCCGTCCAATCTATCTTGACCCCTCAATCCGTACATTTCAATCTATGCTCCTCTTCTCTAGACTCCCTCTGAGTCCTGATTTCCCTCTCGGAAATCCTCTGACCAATTGTCGAATCACTCCTCTCCAATCCTCCTTTGTTGCTGCAACCTGGATCTAGATTTCTTGGCTAGAAATCTATCGAGGTAGTACTTCCCTCTACCTTGGTTCAGTCTCCTTAGACACTGCTCTGCAATGACAGAAACAACGTCCCACCAGCTCCTCAAATCAAAATCTGCACAACTCCCTTAGCCCCGACAATTAAATAACTTGAGAACTTTAGGCTCCGCGCAATCACTGCGTGTGTTGAATCAGCTCCTCTGTCAACTGTGTTAATCCTTCCTGGCACAGAATGATGACATGGCTCTGCGTGAGCCTGATTTTCCCCCTTTTGCCTCTGCGCTGGCCCTTATCCTGGCTCAGAGTGTTGATGCAGGCACTGCATGAGCCTCTGTGTCACCCTCTCTGCACTGCGTCACTCCTCCTCTTGCCTCTTTAGCTTTGGAACAACACTATCTCTAGGGACAACTGCTTCTTTGCTGCAAATTCTCAGATTTCTCGGCTGGTGTCTTCAGTCGCCTATGATTTGCAATCACTCTGATACCATGTGAAAATTCCTGAATCTAACACATCGGAAACCCCTACTGAAATTACTGGTTTACAATCTCTTACTTGTTTTTACATTAACAAGTTATTTAATTGCATAAACATCGAAGTAAACACTATTGCAACCTTCACAAATATACAGATCATGCACTGAAATAAACTGAGACAATAACACAAGGGACACTATTATTTTTGGACAATTGTCCTCGGAAAAACCCAGTTAGGGAAAACCGGTGCAACATATAGAGGGTTTGTATTATTAAGCAGATTTCATGAATACAATTAGGGTGCTAGAAATGGCTCACCCAACAGAGAATATCCTCGACAGTAGTACCTCTATCCGGAGACAGATATTCCGACAAATCAGCAACCGGATTATCAAACCCCACAACGACTCCGGCTGTTCCCTATGGAGGACAACAACAGCTGCGCCAAGCACTGCTCATGAACTGCATCATTCCTCTAGGAGTTGTGTCACCCTCTCCTAGCTCAGAATCTGTTGATCTGCTCCTAGTCTGTCCCACAAAATCCCCTAGCGTTGCCTCTGAAGCCCTCTATGATTTTTGCGTCAACCTCTACGACTTCTACGTCCTCTGCGCCAATTCCTACGACCTCTACGTCAGCCCTTCTAGGCCTCTTGCCTCTTTAGCTTTGGAACAACACTATCTCTAGGGACAACTGCTTCTTTGCTGCAAATTCTCAGATTTCTCGGCTGGTGTCTTCAGTCGCCTATGATTTGCAATCGCTCTAATACCATGTGAAAATTCCTGAATCTAACACATCGGAAACCCCTACTGAAATTACTGGTTTACAATCTCTTACTTGTTTTTACATTAACAAGTTATTTAATTGCATGGACATCGAAGTAAACACTATTGCAACCTTCACAAATATACAGATCATGCACTGAAATAAACTGAGACAATAACACAAGGGACACTATTATTTTTGGACAATTGTCCTCGGAAAAACCCAGTTAGGGAAAACCGGTGCAACATATAGAGGGTTTGTATTATTAAGCAGATTTCGTGAATACAATTAGGGTGCTAGAAATGGCTCACCCAACAGAGAATATCCTCGACAGTAGTACCTCTATCCGGAGACAGATATTCCGGCAAATCAGCAACCGGATTATCAAACCCCACAACGACTCCGGCTGTTCCCTATGGAGGACAACAACAGCTACGCCAAGCACTGCTCATGAACTGCATCATTCCTCTAGGAGCTGTGTCACCCTCTCCCAGCTCAGAATCTGTTGATCTGCTCCTAGTCTGTCCCACAAAATCCCCTAGCGTTGCCTCTGAAGCCCTCTACGATTTTTGCGTCAACCTCTACGAATTCTACGTCCTCTGCGCCAATTCCTACGACCTCTACGTCAGCCCTTCTAGGCCCTGCGCTGTCTCTCCCGACACTTCACTGCCTCTCTGCTATGTATTCTTCAGCCTCAGATGAAAATCCCTTGCTGAATTGCCCCTCATTGCAACTCTGATCACTAACTCGATTTCCTGAACAAACCTCGCCCCAGAAAATCGAATTGACTGATCTCTCTTGGTGTATCTCCAACTGACCCTCAAGCCTCCTCTTATACTTTTCTCATTGACGATTTAATGACCGAGATTAAGTCCCTAATCAATGACTAAGATTAGAACTGGCTTGATCGTCGTCACTTGGAACTTTCTCACCCATATTATATTAATACACATTAATATTTTAATTTTCCTAAGTTTAGACTTAGGAACTCATTAAAAATATTAATAATTTTAATATATCTTCATCGGGGTGGAATTTCTCCAAACGGTTTCTGGGTCATGGAGATCTCATGTGCCTTAGCCCCTCCACCAAATTTCGTGGCTAGAGCACATTCGGTGCTACCCAAAATCAACAGACTGGTTGCTCCCTCTAACACTGAAATAAAGCTTATTGTGGCAATCCTGGCTGCTCCCTTTGACACACAGGTTCTTCAGATTGGTTACCATGGGGGTGGCCATGGATTTGGAGTCCAACATCCTAAAATCTCTGAGGGATTGTAATAATATACTTCCTTTGACCAAGGAAGATGTCACTTGGCTTTTGCCACACTTCTATGTTAATTTTTTTTAAAACTCTCTAACTACTTAGATGAATTACTAAAAACTGAAACCAAATTTACTTTCACCAAGATACAAAGTTTCTTAACAATTTATAAGCAGCGAAAAAACACCAAAGATAAGAACACATGCACACAAATTGACATGCTTGTTTACTCAGGAAACCCCGAAAGGAAAACATGCTTTCTTTGCTGTGGTATTTTATTGGTTGTTCTTAAGCAAATAAATCTATTACATTTCATGCTACTTACTGCAGCTAGCAATCTATCCCTGAGAAAGCACTAGGCTTCTTTTCACTAATATCAACTCTTGATCTTTGCTAAAAATAGTCCAAACCTACTTTTGAATCCTGATCCTTCTTGCTCCACAATCCTTGCGGACTTGAGCTCCTATTTCCTTGTGCACTAGGCTTCTATTTCATAGCACACTTGGTCCTATATCCTTGCGCACTTGAGCTCTATTTCGTAGTGTACTTGTGGCCCTATTTCTTAGTGCACAATTGCTCCTTAATTTTGCACACTCCACAATCAAAGATGTGATCTCTCAAGAATGATTGGTCTTGTGCCTTTGTCCTCCTCTTTATAGATAGAATTTGAGCATGCAAGGAGGCCTAGTTGAATTTAGAAGTTCAAGTTGTGATTGTGAGTTAAATGAGAGTTCTACTCGATCTCTCTCCAATCAACACTGGAGTCTTAACTAGTTCTCTCTCCAAACAACAATGAAGACTTAACTCGTTCTAACTGAACTTGTAACTGCCACCTCATCCTATAGTCAAACTGAAGAAGAATCTAACTCACTGAAGCTCCAACACTACACATGCAACCTTGATGACCATTCTAGTAAACTGGAAATCAACTCATTGTAATTGAAGTCTAACTCATGAATTTGCATCCATGCTAAAGAAGTAATGTATCTAACGTTTTCAACATTCTAGTCCCAAGAAGTAATGTATCTAACCAAGATCCTTCATCTCAAACTTAGAGGTCAACTTTCTCTCACATTGAAGCAGGGCTTGATTGCTCCCTTGATCACAAAAGCAAATCCTCTTGCCATTGTCGCTTCCTCTATCACATGAATCCTTCTACTATCGTCAGAAACAAGTTATAGAATATCAAGATCACAACTCATCAACACTCAAGGTGCTTGCTTGTGCCCGTGCAAAGCCTTCTTCAGTTTGACAACTCAAGCAAACATCTTGTCATAGTCTTCTCCCTGTTTGGAGAATCTTGCTTTGTACTTCTATGTTGCCACTCCCCACATGCTTGATCTTGTAGATCACCACCAACTTCTCTTCGGCATAATTTTCTCCATCATGGTATCCTTCGAACATGCTGGCTTACCTACTCCCTCTAAACTAGGAGCTTTTCCGATCGTCTAGCATTGTTCTAGATGTCAGCACAATTTCTCCTTCTCAAACACAAATCACTCTAGCTGAGTTTATGCTTGATCCTGGAAGAATACCTCTTGCCACAACTTTGCTGAGTTCTTCTCGACGCTTCTATCTGTTGTTAGAGCCTTGGCAACGTTCATGATGTACCTGCAAACCTCATTAGGAGGTCATGGAAGAAATGATTATAACCAAGCAAAAGATACAAAGACAAGAGGCTGACCCAAAAAAAAATAAAAATAAAGCAATAATCAAGGAAGGAAAGATATAAAGTACTTATCTTTAGATCTAAGGATTGTAAGGAGTTATAAAAAAATTTCATTTTTGATAGAAAAAGGAATTTTAATATTTTGTGAAAGTTTTCAACTGTGATCTATAGTGAGAATTTTGTGTGGTAAAATAAATACACAATTTTAGTAGAATTGATAGAATGCAAGTATTGATGCTTTTTACAATTACAATATTTTAACAGAGCATTTTATTTGAGGCTAGATGAAAATGAATGAGAACTTGCATGCTACTTTCCTTGGCTTCCTTGCATGAATTGTTAGGGTTTCTTCATTAAGCGAATTCATTGATTCCAGGTCTAGCTCTCGGGTTTTAATGCATGTTACTTTCCTTTCTTTCATTAAGCGGATTCATTGATTCTAGGTCTATCTCTTAATGCATGTTCCTTTCCTTTCCTTCCTTGCATGAATTGTTACGGTTTCTTCATTAATAGCTAATTCATCAATTCTAGGTCTAGTTCTAGGGATTTATCCCCAAACCCTGGGGCTTTCTCAGTCATAACCTTCAAATCTTTTCAAGGGTTTACAAACCCTAAGTCTACTAGTTCTTCCAAGAAGGGGCCATACTTTAGCACAAGAGTTACGACTTTTCGAGCTTTATATGATAGAGCCTTTCTCCTCAACTCCCTCTAGCTCTAGAGTAACTTTCTTGAATAAAATCAATTTGATCATATCTGCTATATACCAATCTGTTTTGGCAAGACCCTAGCAACATATCTCAGCCAATGCAAGTTCAACAGCATACACAAGGCATCTCTTAGACATACATGAGCAACACTCTTGATTCTCTCTTTCTAAACATATTTCAATTTTGTCCTTAAACTTGACCCTGCTACTCTGCTTTCTAGAGTTCTGTTCAGCGCTACTCCATCATGTTATTAGTCAATCAAGGATGTTCCATCTTGGTCAAACTACCAATATCAATCCAGGATTAATGATTCAATATAGTTATTGTAAGGCTTGTTTGTTGTCTAGCACTGTAAAGAAAGAATACCCTTCAACAAAGATAAACAGTGCAGGTCAAGCCACATTTACAAATATCCAATCATGAAAGTGAGATGTCTTCATCATATCTAGAAAGTCTGTCTAGGACAGCCTTGTAGTTACCAACAAGGTTTCAAGTTGGGGACAATTTTGTTTCTCTTGGGGATACTTGCATACCCCAGAACCTTAATTGCCAATAAAATGAACTCGGCCCCTCTGTGTGATTAGGGAAGCAAATAAATACTTGGCCCCTTCTTCGTTGTGGGAGAATAACAAATTTTGAATGCGCTTGACTTAGCCATATCTTCAGGTAGAAATCAACATATTTATTTTTGTTCTGCAGTTGGGACTATTCTGGACTTGAGATTGCATCTTCATTTGTAATCTTGGAATCTGGCTGTATTCTCAGTTCCAACTTCCAAGTTTCACCACACTGGCAAAACCTTGCCTTTCTTCTTTAATTGATGTGAAATATCAACAAGTATCTTTGTTGTATTAAAAGAGATAGAAGCTCCTTGGAGTAACTTTCAACAACTTCAAATCTTGTCCCAGATCTACGACCTTCTAGGTCTAGGTTAGACTTCCGTGAGTTCAGGTCAGTCTTACACACTTCACAAATGAATGCTCAACAATCACCTTACAATAGAGCAGCTTCTGCAAATTAACCTTGCTGAAATATTATCATCCCGAAGTAACTGTTTTCTAGGTTCTGAATCCTCTTGTCCTTTTCTAGGTCTGCGAGCTAGTCCACCCGGCTCCTGAGGCCTTTTGGCCTTGTTCAATCAGCCCTAAGGCCCTCTTGAGGTCAACCCTCAGGCCATTCGGCCTTTGGCCTCACGCAACCAGCCATGAGGCCTTCTCTTCCCACCTGTAGTTAGACTGAGGCCTTCTCGGCCTCCTGTCACATTCTTCTAGGGCTTCAGCCCTCAGACAGAATTTCAGACTAAGGTTTTCAATTTCAAAAAGAACTTCGTCAAGGCTGCTCTTTCACCTATGTCTGATACCATGTTGATTTTTCAAGATCTTCTAATTTGATAATTACTTTCCAATGATATCTTAATTAATTCATCTTATGTCACATTCATCATTAAGCAATTATACATAGAAAATCTCAACGATGATGCAATAATGACAGTAGGACCATGAAGAGACAACCAGACATAGGAGACACAAAAATTTACTCTAGGAAAACCCTAACTAGGGAAAAAGCCAACAATCTTTGTCTAGGAGGAATCGATCAATTCAAAAAATGTACAATCTGATTTTCCAAGTCAAACTAGGTCAAACTGACCACATAAATCCACACATGTCAAACCTGGTCAAATGGACAAAAATTTGGCCTTCTGTTTCTGCTTGTCAACTCTGGTCAAATAGGCTGGAATTCAGCCTCTTGCATCTGCCTCATGAATTCGGTCAACTGCGGTCAAACTGCGAGAAACAGATTCAGTCAACCGCGGTCCAACTGTGCCTAGAAAACTAGTCAATGCAGGTCAAAACAGATCAGAAGATGAGCTTGGTCAACCTCAGAAGACCCCGTGAACTCGCACGCGTGAACAGAAAATCGGAAGATGGTATGATGGTCCGAATTGGTCTCCAACTGATGAGGTTGAGTGCCAATATATAGTGGTTTAGGTTTCCCGAATTGGTGTGTCTTTATGGCTGGGCCAACCTGTCCTTATGCTGGGCCGACTTGACTTTTGGAGGAAAATTAAAATTAAAATTAAAATTAAAATTTAAAATTTAAAATTGAGAATTTCCTTTTTATTTTGCCTTTTAGGGCCGACTTGTAGTGAACACTGAAGAATACTAACTGCAGCTACCAAAATTCAACACAAGGGTGAATGGAGCCTAGTAGAGGAGAAGTCTGATGTTGTTGTGAGTTGGGATCCAACTCCACTTTTATACTAGGTGTTAAAATGCGTATGTTGCGGTGGCTCCAATATGCATTTGAATTTTTGTTTCCTTCTTGGGTTTCAATAATTAGGGCATCATTTCATTGATCTAGAAATTACTTTACTGTATTTTCATCCCAAACTATATGCTGGGCAGTTTATGCCTTCTCTCATGAAAATATGTTGAAAGAAAGATGTAATCAACCTAGTGGATATAGATTTGAGAGAGTATATCTGAGCTTGCCGTCAGAGAGTAACTGCCCCTTAGAAATAAAGAACTAAACACCTTTGGTCAAGGTACATATAGATGTGTAGCAAGGGATTGTCTTGAATCTTTGCATAAACCACAGGTAATTATGAGTCCACCCAGCCAACAAGATCAACTACTTCTTAAACTATTGGTTCTCAAATTCAAAGTGCTTTCCTTGCTAATAAGTTTAGGGATGCTGAACCTTACCCTGTTCTTCTCAAAGGTGCGCCACTATCCTCTCTGCGGCCAGTAAGATATTTGAAAGGTGTGCGACTATCTTATCATTCCTCTGGGCCTTACACTGTATTCAGCTGAGCCTACTATAGTATATCTGCCAATCTGGGTGTGCAAGATGGGGAAAGTGATGATTTATCTCAACCTATGAAAATTGAATGATTTATCTCAATCCATGACAATTGAATGGTTTATCTGAACCCATGACAATTGATGATTTATCACAATCCTAGATCATCTCTTGGCCTTGGAATTGGTGCCCTCTATGTGCATGAAATAGCAATTACTAAGGTGCATCCACTAGAAGAGAGTGCAAGTATGCATGCATGCATCTCTCTTTTAGGGATTTGTGCCCCATCTAATCTTGGAGACTTTCCATATGTAAAGTGCATGCAACTACTCACTCAAGCAAACTCAGAGATGGAACTGACATACTAAATATTAAAAACATCTAAACTGGGATCTATGCACCATCCAATCTGTCCTCAAATCAGAAGCCTGTTGCTTCCATCTCTGGGATCTATTGAACAAACTCCCAAATGAAAATATAGAACACTGAAATTTTCTTATTGTTGGTCCTTCTTCCCTGCAAGAGATTTACTGAGGCAAATCCCTCAAAATCCCAATGAAAGATCATGCTCTAAGGCCACGTTAGAATTTCAAGCCCTAGGTATTTATTGTTCTTATGATCTCAATCAAACAAGGCTGAATTTAATTAGTGTTGAAATTAGATTTTGGACCATAGCATCAATCACACAATAGGTAAAAATTAATTAATGGCAGCATAAAAAATTAATTTACATACACACATAAGTGCTCCTTCAAATTGGCTGGCAAAAAAACAGCATTGCATGGATACCAAATGCACTCTGAACTGAGCTTGTACATGCTGCTTGAAAAACCAGAAACAATAGAAAACCACTTTACGACCTATGTGACAGTTTGTTTGCTATGTATGGACCTTTCCATACAATTGTACAGATCTGTACAAATCTGTCAGTACGACCATATGAAATTGTACAGACTGCTGTCTTGAATTGTATGCTGCCCAGGAATGCTTCTTCCCTGGCTGTCTGCACACACACACACTCTCTCTCTGTTTTGATCAACTGCTCATTTGTGTGTGTGTGTGAAAGCCTCTACCTTGCTTAGTGGAGAATCTATTCTAAGATTTCTCCTATTTTAAGTCATGCATTAGATACAACTTTATACTCATAAGTTATGTATGAGATACACTTACAGATTCAACAGCTAATATAAAGCTTTCACTTTTTTTTATTAAGTGATTTACAAAATAGAATTACTTCTTGAAAATATCATAATTACTTCTCACATATTCACACTGAATATGTGATGAAGTTCTTGTCTGAGCTATATTATTCAACAAATTACACATAATTTACATCCAATTTTAGGGCATAACTGATGTAATGGCTAGAGATTCTTTTGCGCATATGGATTATCACTTTGATTTTCTTTCTTGAATCCTTCCATCTCAAAAGCTTTTTGATGGTTCAAATAAATTACATTTTTTGTTCAGTGACAAGCTTTGATTTTTCCCCATTTGCTTTTCAGATGCTTTTCTTTTTGCAGCACCCCAAGTTCGAGCTTCATTTTGAGTCACTACCTCTCTGGCTGGTATGTTTAATCATTAATGTGCCTTGATTCTCTTAGGAGAAGGCATTTAATTTTGTTGTTTTGTATTATCTGTTACTTTGTGAAGAAATAATTTCTTTGTATTGATGTTCTTCTTGTGTATTGTTTTATGAAGAAAGGATTTCTTTGGAATTGACGTTCTTTTTGTGTCATTGCTCTTGATTTTTTGTAGTTCTTATTCAGGGAGTCAAATTCGTCCTTGAAGAGCAACAAGCAAGCAGATGATGGTGGAAAGATGTCTAAAATTGCCAAGCAAAGCTCAGCTTCTGGGCTGATTGATAAGGAGAAGGAAGTTGCAGTAAGCATTAGTGATGATTTCTGTGCCAATATAATGAATGTCGCGTTTCAGCGCATGCTCAAGAAAAATCCTACTGTGGGAGTGGCTTTATCTGATAGTTCATTGGAGATATGGACAGATGATTTTGCAAGCAAGGGCGAATTTAGTCAGTATCGTAGCAGACTGGTATTTTCAAAGCCTTCCAATTGCTTGTAAATGGGTTTCTTTCTTTATTTATATTTTTTTCTTTAACACATTGTCTAGCAAGCATTAGTTCTTACTTCTTTTGGTGGAAATGATACTTATAGTAACTTACATCTGTGCATTAGTTCTTTGTAAGGTACTGAATTTGGAAAACTTTGGAATTTGATACTAATAAAGCAAGCAGTAATAATACATACAGTAAAATTCTTGAGTGGAATTAATCAAATACATAGTAACATAAATTTCTTGAGTGGAATTAATTAAATACACAGCTACATAAATTTCTTGAGCGGAATTAATTAAATACACAGCTACATACCTGGTTACTGAATTTGAACTGAATTCTAAGTCGATTTGGTGTGGTTGTAGTTGCCAATCCGACTGAATCCACCCTGCCAACCTGGGTTCATCCTCTTCAGTACCCAGATCTAGAGGACTTTAAGGTCTTCTGCCCCTGTGCCCAAAACTCCAATGATTGAGGCTCAATTCTTCCAAATCTCCATCTTCTCATTTTCACAGTTTTTTCTCCAACCACTGCCCCTTAAGGAAGGTTCCCCCGACTCCCTTATATGCATAAAGCAGTGTTCCATGGGGACGCGTCCCCCAGGGTCGAGTGCACGCACCCCTCGCACCCCACGCACCTGGGACAGGGAGTCTACTGGGGTTGCTTTTCTGCACGCACCCTTTTTGGGGAGTCTTGGGGAGATGCAAGGGGGTGCATTTCACCAGTGTGGGGGACGAGAGTCCCCAAAAGGGGTGCGTTTGGGCGCCCCCCCTCAAAACTTCAGTATCTAGTATATAGTATATGGTAATCTATAGTATGTTTTGCTTTCAATTTAGATTCTAGAATGATGAATGATGAATTTAATTTTTAAATTAATGTAGATTGTAGAATTATCAATGATATGTATCAATGTATTTGAATTTTTCATTATTGAATCTCATGTTATGGATGAATAATGAGTATGTCATACGAATGATGTATGTATCAAAATGAATGATGAGGATGGATCAATGTATGTCATTATTTAATTCAATTATGAATGTTATGGATGAATAATGAGTATGTCATATGAATGATGTATGTATCAAAATGAATGATGAGGATGGATCAATGTATGTCATTATTTAATTCAATTATGAATTTAAATTTTGTGTGGATCAAATTTCAATTTTCAATGTATTGGTATCCATATTACTATTAGTCTATTTAAAATTTATGTTTTCATTATTGAACAATGAATATGAACTTGAATTATATATATATATATATAATTAAAAATTATATATTCCGATGTCCCCCCAGACCCCCGAAATTTCGCTAAAATTTGAGGGTACTGAGGGTACTACCACACGTCCCCTTGTGGATCTCCCCGCACTGGAGTCTTGGTGGAACATTGGCATAAAGTCCACTGAATCTCCTTCTTTGGGAGTTGGTTGCGTACCTTCTAGCATCCTCCTCCTTTCTTTTAGAGTCGGGCACTTTCATAATTTTCATGATACGTAAATTCTTTTTTTTTAATTTAGTTAAAATTAAGAAAATTTTAATTAATTTAATTTACTTAATTTATAATTTAATTAAATTACCTTATTTAGACTTTTTTTAATCAAATTAAACTCTAAATTAAATGAATTTATTTCATAATTCATGTATTTCATATTTTCTTTTGATTAAGGAGTATCATACATATGTCAAGGACTCCATCCAATATATTCCTTATAATTCTGGTGTGTTAGGAATTTACTTCGATAAACGCTTTAGTAACCTAAACTTAAACATTTTCCAATATTAGCTAGTATGTATACTAGTGCAATACACATGATTCATACATATGTAGCTATAATATGGATGTCCCTTATGCATGCTAATATTCTCGGTTTATTTGTAATTGTAGGCGGGTCATTACATTCTTTCGGTGGAAATGGTACTTATAGTAACTTACAACTGTTCTCTGTCACTGCTGCCATCAAAATCACTCTGAGGGGTGTTTCTATGCTGTCAAAATCACCCCTTTCTTGTATCTGGCCTCACTTGTACTTGAGGGATTTTGAACTCAGGTCTCTGTATTGACACAAACTTGATTACCTTGCTGCTTGCCACTAGATCACACATCCTTGGGCAAGAGAGCATTTGACTTGATAAATGCCTTTATGATTGTTTCTGAAGTTTTTCATCGTAAAATTTTCATGCTTATTTCTTATTTGCATGAAATAATGAAGCTGAAAAACATGTAAACTAAGTTTTATTAAACACAGAAATGTGTACAATTTTCCAAAATGGGATGGAGTAGAATAACTCATATATATATATATAATAATGAATGTAGGATGATTTACAAAGTGAGAGGCTCGGGCTTAAATACAACCCTACATGCCTCTTGGTGAATGGGCATGATCTTTGATCATGCCCTATGCCCTAATTAACTAATAGTTTTATAGAATACTAATTTTTTATATAACATTGCCTTCCTCCCAAAAAGATGCTTTGTCCTCAAAGCATATGTAACGACGGATGTTGTTGACGAAACACTTTAGTGTCCCAAGAAGCTTCTTCTTCTGGTAAGTCCTCCCACTTGATCAAGTATGCTTTGATTACTCGTGATCGGAGCTTCTTTTCCCTTGTGGATATGAAACCTTCTGGTTCTAAATTGACCCACTCTTGATCATCTAAGGATGGAAGTGTTGTTTGTGCTAATTGATGGTCACCAAGTACCCTTTTAAGACAGGATACATGGAAGACGTTGTGGACACGACTTTTATCTGGAAGGCGTAGACTATATGCAACTTGGTCGATCTTTTTGTTGATCTGGTATGGTCCATAGAACTTTGGTGCCAATTTATTTTTCCTTTTTTGTTTTAAGGACCGCTGTTTGTATGGTTGGAGCTTGACAAATACCCAATCTCCAACTTCAAATTCTCTCTCGGTTCTATTTCGGTCAGCTTGTTGTTTCATATGATTCCTTGCATTATTTAGATTTTCTTTTAGAGTTTGGACAACTTTTTGGGTTTCTTCTAACTGGTTTTTAACAGTTGGCAACTTTGTCTCGATGATAGCAAAGTCCTTCCATTTCGGAGGTTCGTAACCATACAAAGCTTGAAAGGGAGTCATTTTTGTTGATGTGTGGTAAGTGGAATTGTACCACCATTCAACGAGATGTAACCACTGAGCCCACTTGTTTTGTTTGTCTGTGGCATAACAACGCAGGTAGGCTTCCACACATTTATTGACAACCTCGGTTTGGCCATCTGTTTGAGGGTGGTAAGCGGAACTCATGTTGAGGTAGGTTCCTATATGATTGAAAAATTTCTTCCAAAAATTACCCTTAAATTTGACATCTCTATCGCTCACAATAACCTTGGGAAATCCATGTAATTTGTAAACATTTTTGCAAAATATTTCGATGATTTGTTTTGCTGAATCTGATTTCCTCATGCAATAAAGCGAGCATACTTGGTGAGTTTGTCGACTATTACAAGAATCTTATCCTTACCATTAGACATAGGTAAACCTTCAATAAAGTCCATTGATATTTCCTCCCATTTTTGATTCAGAATGTTTAAGGGATGAAGTAATCTGGGTGTCATAATATTTTCATTTTTATTTCTCTGACATTTATCGCATGTGGCTACATATTTTTGAATATCATTACTCATTCCCTTCTGACTGGTAGTGAATCATGTGACTCTTTGAGAACCTTAGCTTTAAATTTGGAATCTGCATTCAGACAAATTCTTCCCTTGTACCATAGAATACCGTTCTTCCATTCAAATTTTGAATTCTGAGTAAGATTATTGATTATAGCACTTGTTTGTGGATTTTTCCGTATTCACTTCGAATCTCATTAAGCCATTCGAGAATAACCACTGACAATGCGAGTAATGATGGTTCTTCGTCTCTCCTTGACAAGGCATCAGCAACTACGTTATCTTTCCCTTTCTTGTGTAATTTGTCCATGTCAAAGGTATCTATTTTTTTCTGTCCATCTTTGTTGATCTGTAGATAGTGTCTGCTGCTAGAGAAGATGTTGAAGACTATTATGATCTGTTCATATTAAGAACTTACTTCCCAAGAGATATTGTCTCCATTTGGCTAATGCATGCAAAATAGCAAGCATTTCCTTGTTGTATGTAGACTTGAGACGGTCGTGCTTATTGAGCTTTTTGCTTTCGAATGCGATTGGATGGCCATCCTGCATTAGTACTGCTCCTATGCCAAAACCCAAGCATCACATTCAATTACAAATGGTTTTGAGAAGTCTGGAGTTACTAATACAAAGGGGCATTAGATATAACTTCCTTCAAATCTTCAAAACACTTTCCTGCTTCATCATTCCCTCAAAATGAGTTCTTCTTTAGAAGGTTTGATAGGGGTGCAGTTATATGGGCATAGTTTTTAATAAATCTTCGATAATATCCAGTCAACCTTAAGAATCCTCTTAACTTGGAGATATTAGCTAGTTTGGGCCACTCCCTTATAGCCTTGATCTTGTTAGGATCTACTTTAACTCCTTTGGATATTATATGTCCGAGATATTCTACTTCTTCCTTCCCAAAGGTACATTTGGACTTCTTGGCATAGAACTGATGCTCTTCCAATGGTGTAAGAACTTTCTCCAAATGTTGTAGGTTCTCCTTCCAAGTTTTACTGTAAAATAAAATGTCATCAAAAAACACTAACACGAACTTCCTTAGTTATGAACGAAATAACTCGTTCATAGTGGCTTGGAATGTAGCTGGTGCATTGGTTAACCCAAAAGGCATTACTTTAAATTTGTAGTGACCTTCATGTGTTCAAAATTAAGTTTTTTGTATGTCTTCCAACCTTACTCCGATTTGATAATACCCTGACCTTATGTCCAATTTTGAGAGATATCTAGCGCCATGTAGTTCTTCTAGCATTTCATTGATGAAGGTAATTGGGAACTTGTTTTTGATTGTTATTTTGTTTAGTCCTCGATAATCGATGCATAACCTGAACGATCCATCTTTCTTCCGCACCAATACAACTGGAGCAGCATACAGACTTTTACTTTTTGAGATGATGCCACACTTTAAAAGATCTTGGATTAATCTCTCAATTTCCGTTTTTTGATGATGGGGATATCGATACGGTTTGACGTTGACGGGGTTTGATCCCGCTTTGAATTCTATAGTATGCTCGATTTCTCTATTAGGAGGCATTTTCATGGGCAGGTCTTGGAATACGTTTTAATGTTTCTAAATTAGCTCTTGTACTTCTGGTGCTTCTTCACTGATCAATTTTGAAGTTAAAATTTCTAATTGGTGACATTGTACTACATAGGCTGGTGCTCCTCTTCGAATCATTTTCATCATTTGGGATGATGATACGATTTGATTCTTAGGTGCTTGGAGCCCATATAATTTGTATTTTTGCCCTTCCCATTTAAATTTTATAAACTGCTTTTGATGGTTGGCAGAGTAAGTACCGATGGTTTGTAACCATTGGATACCTAAGACCACATCCACTCTTCCTAATGGTACCATGTAGAACAAAGATTCTAAATTAAAGTCTAAAATCTGCAATTTGACTTGATGGCATTTCCCTTCTTTTTCGGTTTTCTTACCGTCGGTTACCATAACCTTCATGTTGGGCACGAGAAATGTAAAAATGTTGAGTCTCTTCGCCATGGTTGAGTCCAAGAAATTGTGGGTGCTACCGGTATTGATGAGAACCATTACATTGTTCTTCTTGATATGTCCTTTTAATTTTAATGTCTGGGGCTGTGATATCCCTGTCATGGCCAATAATGATACTTGCAGAATTCTCTTGTCATCTAGTTCTAGAGAGGGTTCTAGGGAGTCTTCGATTTCTTCAACGTCTGATTCATCATTGATTATTAGTTGCTTCACATTTATACTGGTTTTTGGTCTCTTTTCCTTTAGCACACCTATGTTTAGGGTCCCATTTCTTGCCACAACATTTGCATTTGTCCTCTTTCATCCTTTGCATTTGCACGTTCGTTTTTTCTCCTTCACGAAGATATGGTGGAACATATTTTGTGTTATCCGTATTCGCAGACTGGGGAAATCTTCGTCTCATGTATACTCTTTCAGCCTTTGACCACAACATCGTTTCCAATTTCTTTTCAACAACTTTTGCTTTTTGTCTTGCTAATTCTATCAACGTAATGTCATGAAGCTCAAGTTCTACTTGAAGATGGGGTTTAAGTCTCGAGGTGTACGATTGAATGGGATGAGTTTCTGGCATTCCAGGTACTTTTGTTGCTAAAGTCTCCCATTCTTGAGTGTATTCATCCACATCTCCTTTTTGTCGTAATCTGGTGAGTGTTGAGAAGAACTCTTCTTCCTTGACACCTTGGAACCTTTTAAAGAACACATCTTTAAATTTCCTCCAACAGATAGCAAGTGTCGTCTTCTTCCACCACATATACCAATTATATGCGTCGCCTTCCATTTTCATGGAAGCATGCTTGACCTTTTCATCATCATTGTTAATATCATAAATCTCGAAATATTCTTCTTCTTTATGGAGCCGTTGCATTTTTCTTTGTCGTTGAATTTGGGTAACTCAATTTTTGCTCTACGTTGATATGTTGATTTTGGCGGAGCGAAAAAAGGGGTATTGATTCCTAAGCTGCTTATTTTGAAAATTTGTGTTACTATTTTCATGATTAAGCGTGGAAGATGTCGTCGGAGACATGGGTTTCTCATGTGCATCTGATGATCTTGGTGAATTTGGAGAATTGAGATACTAAGTAGCCTCATTATTCTGGGGTATTTGATCGGGTGTAACTTTTAAGCTGGTACAAATACAACCCAACATCACCATAGCTTGATCCACCTTAACTGAAAGGTCTGCCTGATCTTTTTTAAAGTCTTTCTTGTTTTCCTCGAGCTAACTCTTTATTTCCTTTGTTGTGTTCTGGAGATATTTGATTTTATCGCCCTGCTTGGTCACCTTAGTCTCAAGGTCTACTAGTCTTTTATTGAAATCGACCATTGACATAGATGAAGCCATTTAGCGTGTGTGAGGTGGGGTATACTTATCCAACGTAAATTTTTATTTATTTATTATTATTAAAATTGAAATATTAATTATTATATAATTATAAATCATATAAAAAGTAATAATAAAACTATATAGTAATTAATATATGTATAGATTATACCGAGGAGCCAAAAAGAAATCGAAGGTCGAATGGTGATAGAGGTCAACGGTGTTAGAGAGCGCGATCGGACGACGGAGGCACAATTGACAAGGGATTGATGGCAGAGATGTGATACGTAGATGGATCGAACAAAGGTCGACGTCAAGGGTAGAGGGACGAAGTCACAGAGCGGAAGGCAAAGGGTGGAAGTCAGTGAATGTTTGGTGGAGAGTTAGCAATTCGGGGTCACAAGTGGTCGGGCATTAGCGCAAAAGAACGGAAATGGTACGATGCGGAGGACGGTGAGGTCGATGACAGAGGGATGGCAGAGACAGGGAAGGGTGAGGGTAGAACAATGGGTGGCTGAAGAATCAGAAACAATGGAACAACGTTTGGGCATTTGGGAAGCGCTCTGGTGATCGTATTGCTCTGATACCAGATGGAGTAGAATAACTCAACAATTTATCATAAGATATATATATATATATATTATTAATAATGAATGTAGGATGATTTACAAAGTGTGAGGCTCAAGCTTAAATACAACCCTACGTGCCTCTTGGTGAATTGGCATGATCTTTGATCATGCTCTATGCCCCCAATTAACCAATAGTTTTACAAAATACTAAATTTTTTATATAACATGGGAACAATTGTAAATGTTACCCCTAAAAAATAGGTAGGTGGGGGAACATGGTTTATAAAAAACACATTCTATGTTTGTGCATGTGTGTGTGTTATAACTTGCAAGAAAATAAGAATGATACACATAGATAACATTTTAGAAGGAAACATCATTGGAAATAGCAGAAATGCCTTTGAGATGCCACTAGTTGTGCTATACTTTGTTTCCAGATTTGGTAATGTTGTACAACATTGTTGGTAGTGTTTCCAAGATGTTTAAAACCTGTTTGTGATGAATTTTCTACAAGAAGTATGAAGGATACTATTTTTTGTTTGATAATTATTTCCTAATGATCTTCAACTAGTATTTTATGCCACTACTATCACTGAATAATTACACTTCAGAAAATCTCGACAGTAAATGCAGCGGAAACAATAAAGATCATAGAAAGACAACCATGAACAATAGAGACAATAAATTGACCCTGGGAAACCCAACCTTGGGAGAAAACCCAACAACTTTTCTTTAGGAGAAATTATTCTTCAGCAAGGTTTACAAATAAGCAATTTGTCTAGAAATTTGTGCCAATAATCCAAGTCCAAATACTAGTCAACCGAGTCAAAAAACACCAAGTTAGCGGTGGTTAAACCAGCCAAAATACATAGAAGTCAATGCTGGTCAGACAACTAGCCTGCAGTTGAACTTCGGCTTTGCGGTCAAACTTGGAACTGTGGTCAACTGAAGTCATCATTCTTCATCCTGCTGTCAACCCTGTGCTTATCCTGCGGTCAATAGTTCTGTAGTTTGCAACTTTGCGGTCAACACCTAGTCAAAAACTCAGTCAAACAGAGATCAACAGCTCGGTCAATGGCCAGTTAAACTCAGTGAAATGGATACTCTTTCTCCACACATGTAATTGTCCAAGAATGCTAATGACAGAAGAAGCTCACTCTTCGTTGGTGGAGAAAAATGAGGTATCAGTATTTATACTTGTTGAATTGAGGTGAAATAACCAAGGGATACACCCTTTCATTGGATGGGCTGACTTGACTTCCTGGGCTGACATGTCACTCTAAAATTAATTTTTTGTCATTTTCGTAGGCCGACTTGGAGACCCCTTTTTGTTATGCAGAATTACTTCCCGATGTTACAAAAAATTAGCACTTCCTCCTAGCGAGGGAGGTATTCTCCTTAGCTGCAAATAGATCTCCCCTTAGCTGAAATTTCTCCTTTCTCAAAGGAAAGTTTGTGAGTTCACTATGTTTATGTAGTGTCCCCTCACATGCACCTTCATAGATATAGTTCGCTCCATCTTAGAGAAGGCAATGTGAGTAACTGGTGCCATTTACCCTTGGGCAAATCAACATGGCTTCTCAGGTAAATGTTTCCAGCTCATCCGATCAAATTAGAATGACCCAGCAAAATTAGCATGGCTTCTCAGGAGAAGGCCTGCCCTGGATCCATTCACCCTTGGTCAAATTAGCATGGTCCAATCAAATTATCATGACTACTCATGTGAATGTATCCATCTCCCTTGGTCAAATCAACATGACCTAGCCAAATCAACATGGCTTCTCATGGGATGGTCTCCCTGATCATGCAAAGACATCGACACTCACTCTCAAAGAAGGAGACATTCTGCATCACGCCAAACTTGTCTACGAAGTAGACAAACTTCGCTCTAGATAGAGGCTTGGTGAGAATGTCCTCAATCTTCTCATCTATGGATATGTACTGGAGCTTCACTACTCCTTTTCGCACCATGTCTTAGATGAAGTGATATTTTATCTCAATACGCTTTGACTTGTCATGAGGACTGGATTCTTCAAAAGCTTGACACAACTTTGATTATCACAAAATATCAAGGTCGACTCAAGCGCATGGTCAAATAGTCTTGCAAGTAGCTTTGGAAGCCACACTGCTTCCTGAATTGCAGCATTCGCTGCGATATATTTTGCCACTTCTATACTGAGTGTGATAGAAGTTTGCTTTGTGCTAAACCAAGATATCATAGCTGATCCCAAGCTGAAGCAACACCTTGAGGTCCTCTTTCTATCCCAGGCACCCCTGATCCAATCTGAATCTACATATCCTTGCAACCTCGCTTCACCACCTGAGACATATCTCAAACCATATCCAACTGTACGTTGTAGGTACCTCAACACACGCTTTGCTGCAACCCAATATCACTGGCTTGGTTCAACCATAAACTGGCTGAGGGTGTTCACTACACAACAAATATCAGGCCTGGTGTTAACCAGGTACATGAAGGATATGATCAACTGCCTGTACATCATGGGATGCACTTGTTACTTGCTAATTTGTACCTAGTAGGGAACTAGACCCCATTGCCCAATGAAGATGGGCACTTGACAATTTTTTTCAGAAAACCAGAAGTCAACAGGGCACTAATGCCCCTTTTCTCTCTCCTCTCTCTACACTTTCTCTCTCTTGAATTCCACAACCCCTACGAGGGAATTGTATAATTTCGCTACCATGATGAAGTTTTTGTAACAGTCGTAGGGGACTTGGTACCCAGTCATTATGTGAGTCCACTGTAGAGTGTTTTCTTCTCTTAGTTGATTATTTTCACTTTGCAGTGATAAATAACTAGCGAGTTTTTTCACTCACATATCTCCAACGTTGGAGTGCGAAGTCCGAACGCCTAGGGTCAATGTATATTACCATGCTAGGCAATATCCAAAGTGTCATGGAATTTGATTAGGTTTTTATAGGATTTTTTTAATTAATTAAAGTTTCCTGCATGACGGGATTTGAATTAATTTTCTATGTAAAGTTGTAAATAAGTGGATTTAGGGTATGTTGGTGTCATGTGGGTACTCAAAATTTGTGCTCACAACCTCAACATTATCCTATGACCACCTTTGGGGATCAAAAAATGGCTATTCCCCCTTGAAAACCCACTTCCTCTAATGTTAGTGGCCATTTGACAAAGATCCAAAAAGCCAACCAAGCTACTGAAGCCCAACCTTGGGAGAAAACCCAACAAATTTTCTTTAGAAGAAATTATTCTTTAGCAAGGTTTACAAATCAATAATTCATCTTGAAATTTGTGCCAATAATCAAAGTCCAAAAGCTAGTCAAGCCTGGTCAAACAACAAGTCAACGCTGGTCAAACCAGCCAAAATACATAGAACTCAACACTAGTCAAATAACTAACTTATGTTAAACTTTGGCCCTATAGCCAAACTCGAACCTGTGGTCAAAACGTTGTAGTCAATTGTGGTCAATGGCCTACAGTTTGTGGTCAACCTTGCGGTCAATAGTCTTGCAGTTTGCGTTCAACCTATAAAAATTATATTGTAGTTAATCTTGTAATATTTCTCCTATCTTTTTACAGATTATTGGTCCCAACAAATTAATTTACTGCAAATACTGAATAAAATCAAAACTGCTAATTTCAACATTTAAATAAACCACAAGATGTGAATTTTCCATGAATTGCAACAACCATAAATTTATCTCCTAACTTATGTAGTGTATTTGTCTTTTATTAATTTATTAACGTCAAATATTGATGAACTCATGCTTTAATTCTTCACAATAAAATAAGTTGTGGAAAATAAAATACTAGAACTGAGATAATGATGCGCACACACAATGATTTTGACACTGTTATTTTTGGACAAATTGTCCTTGGAAAAACCCCAAAGGGAAAACTAGTGTGACATATGAGGGTTTTATTATTATTCAACAATTTGAGAAATTACAACTGGTTTCTGTATAACGGAAAACCTTCGACAAATACTGATCTCCACTATAAAAATTAACTAAAGACTCTCTGTCACCCTCTGCAACTGGATCTGGCCTCTCCCAAGACTCTCTATCACCCTCTGCAACTGGATGTGGCCTTTCCCAACCAATTCACACTTCCTAAGGTTATTCACACTGCTTGGCTGGAATGCGCACTACTAGTCCCGGGAAATTCGTACAACCTTTGGGAAATCGTCCCTCTAAGTAAAACTGCCTCCAATAGATGTTAGGCCCACACGCTCTGCCTCCGAGAAATAGATATGACAACGAGAAACTGAAGCGTGGTCTCTTTGACAACTCGCACTGGATACATTAGCTAACTTGCATTGCTAAATCAACCTCCTTCTTTGTAGACTGAATCGATCTCCTTCCTGCCTATAAAAACTGGAAATCGCTGAGGAAAATTCCAAATCTCTGCTGAATACCTTGCTGCTGGTGTCTACCTAGCTTCAACAACGCACTTGCTAAATCATTGCAACTAGGCAAGTCGAACTGCTTGACTCACAACTGATATCTCTCCAACTCCATCGACCCTGCTCCTACAATCTTCTGTCAGGAAACCAACGACTTGATCATATCTCAATCGATGGATATGATCACCTTGACTTTGTCAATTCCGGAAGTCTCTACTGCAAAATCAACTGCCCTTAATTAATTTGATTTAATAAACCACTTTCCTTAAGTTAAACTTAGGAAATATTTAATTATTGGCTAATTATTCTAATTGAGGTGTTTTTAAGGCTTATCTTGCGAGTAGTTGCTTATCTGACAATACGATGCCCTTAGAGCCTGTTTTTGATCCATAGATTGCCATGGATATTCCACTGGATAGTTCGTCACAACGGATTTGATAATAATAAACTAAAATACCGAATTTCTACACTATTACAGTTTTATTAAACTTCTAGATCTGTAAATTTAACTGTAATTAGTACATGCATGCGAATGGAAATTATGCAGAAAAGTGGAGAGCGACAAAATAGCTCACACACACACATAAGACACAAGATATGCTCTGGGAAACCTTTTCGGGAGAAAACCTCATTGGAAGGTGAGGCTGCTTTGCTCTCTTTCTCTATCTGGAAATATGGCTGTAGGTACAAAGAAGTAATGCCTGTTGTTGAAATTTCTAAGTCCGACTCATTAGAAATCCCTACTGCATTATCTCATTTATATCTCCTACTTGTTTATTCCATTAACAAGTTGTTTATCAACATAAACACTGAAATAAACACAAATGCAACCTTAACTCATACAAATTTGCAATTGAAAATACTGAGACAAACATACAAAGGACACTGATATTTTTGGACAATCGTCCTCGGAAAAAAACCAATGCGGGAAAACCAATGCAACAGTTTTGAGGGTTTTCTTATTATGTAGAATCTTGAGTACAATTAGGGTGCTAGAAATGGCTCACCCAAAACAGATTGTTACATGACAATAATACCTCTTCTTGGAGACAGATATTCAACCTCTCAGCTCTAGTCTGCCCCACGAAAATCCTTCTAGCGCTTCTCCTAGGCTCTGCGTCATCCTTACTAGCCCTAGCATAGCTCCTGAACCCTCTGCGTCAGCCTTCTGCCTCTCTGCGTTAGCTCTTTGGCCTTCTGCGTCACCCACGTAGGCCCCTCAACCTCTACACAGTCTCTAGCTGCCTCTTTGTGGCTCCTGCTACCTTTGCGTAACTCTGGCTGCCTCTGCGTCGGCCTCTTCAGTCACTGTGCTGATCCTCAGGCACTATCTTTGCCCCTTGCTGCAACATATCACTTGTTCAAATTTTCTCAGCAAACCCCGCTCCAGAAAATTGAACTAACTGATCAATCTTGGTGTATCTCCAACTGACCCTCAAGCCTCCTCTTCTACTTCTCCTATTGAGTCTTCAACAACCAATATTAAGTCCCTAATCAACGACTAAGATTAGATTTGGCTTGATCCATGTTATTTAGAATATTCTCACCCAGTTTTATATTAATACCCATTAATATTTTAATTTTCCTAAGTTTAGACTTAGGAAACCCATTAAAAATATTAATTATTTTAATATGTCTCTAACTAGGTGGAATTTCCCCAAACCATTTCTGGGTCTTGGAGATCTTATGTGCCTTAGCCTCTCCACCAATTTTCATGGCTAGAGCACATCCGATGCTACCCCAAATCAACACCTGTGGCCCGTGGGTTGCTACAGTGCACAAATCCTCTTTGTGGGTTCTACCTCCTATCTCTCCTAGCTATCTTTGCTCAATTATGGAACAAAATGCTCTTGAAAGAATGAAATGCCTCTTCCTCCTAGTGGCCCGGTTATAACACACCCCGATAGCCTATTAGTGGATAAGTTTGACTACATCAATTCTTAACTAGAGCTACAATATAGACTCTGCTAGAGTCTTTCACATCAAAAACACGTGGCTAGCCCCCTTTCCATGAATAATCGGGCTAACACGACATCCTCGCGAATTATAGGTGTGAAAACACGAAGGTCAACTTCCGAGTGGCATAAATTTTGCATATGGACTCTGATTGACGTGCTTATTGTGCTGCTGGAAAGATCAATGTGTGTAGAACAACATGTAAAGTTGTAGCGCAATAGCACCAAAGTTTTACCCCCAAAAAATGTCGTTTGATGCCTCAAAACGCTCTTGGAAGGTTTCAGAACCCATTTTGCCAAACTGGGTCCCGCCAGTAAAAATGGTCCCGTGAGCTGATTTTTGCACTTTTTCCTCTCCAAATACACTGAGATGGATGACAAACAATATAATGATCCAATCCGGATCATTTGAGCCCGTATAACACTCTCTTAAGCTTGCACACATGTGTGCCTCTCTCATGTGTCTTGAAGCCCTCTGGTTGTTCCATATATACCTTCTCCTCTATCACCCTGTTTAAGAATGTTGTCTTGATGTACACCTGGTGAATCTACCATCCCATTTATGTTGCTAGAGATATAATTGACTAGATGGAAGTATTTTTGGCCATTGGGGTGAAGGGCTCCTCAATCTATGCCTTCCTTCTACGCATACCCCTTGGCCACAAACCTAGCTTGTACTTCTCTACACTACCATATGCAGCGTATTTGATCTTATAGACTTGTCTAGAGCCTACAACTGACCTATCCACAGGTCTAGGCACGACCTCCCATACATAGGTTGTCATGATGGAGTTATCCTCTACCATGGCATCCTGCCACACCTAATGCTGTGCAACCTCTTGATAACTGGAAGGTTCAACAACCTGTGACACCAACACTTGGTATCTGTCTCGCTGTCTATGCTCCCTCTTGCCTGTCCTAAGAGCCCTCATAAACTCTTGCGCATCCTTCAATGTCTGACGAACTTCTGTGCTGGTTCTACGACTAGTGGTGGATGGTTCTACCAACTCCTCATCTTGCCTTTGCGCTTTGTCTTCTGCGAATTCATTGGATCCCCTGTACATGAGCTTGTGCTCATACTGGTCACTGTACTAGTACTCTGCTGACCTTGCGATTGTCCCTGCGACTATCCCTGCTACTGGACCAATGGAACATTTGTTGGCTCATTTTGATCGCCCAATGAAGTACCCCTTCTTTGCAATATGATCTAACTTGGTGCATTTCTCGTTTGGCACATGGAACTATACTATACTACCAAAGATTCTGATGTGAACAACCTTCGGTCTCTTTCTTCTGAAAACCTCCTCTGGTGTTATCTTCCCCAACACCTTGTGATGAAATCTGTTCTATATGTACACTGCTGTGCTACATGCCTTTGCCTATACAAACTTGGGCATGTCCTAAGAACCCCGTGAAGTCATTGTGTACTCTCCAACTTTGTCTGTTCGAAGCACCTTGATCTTTTTCTCTGTCATATTTTCCACTAGAGCCTTGAACTCTTGGAAACGACTAAAGACCACATCCTTGGTCTTCAAAAAGTAGATCCAGGTCTTCCTAGAGTAGTCATCTATGAAGGTGATGAAGTACTTGGTGGAGGGGCTAAAGCACATGAGATCTCCAAGACCCAGAAATGGTTTGGGGAATTTCTACCTGGTGAAAGAGATATTAAAATAATTAATATTTTTAATGGGTTCCTAAGTCTAAACTTAGGAAAATAAATATATTAATTGGTATTAATATAAAACTAGGTTAGAAGGTTCAAGTGACATGGATCAAGCCAAATATAAACTTAGCTGTTGATTAGAGATGTAATCTCGGTCGTTGAAGACTCAACAGAAAAAGTATAAGAGGAGGCTTGAGGATTAGTTGGAGATACACTAAAGTGATCAGTCAGTTTGATTTTCTAGAGCGGGGTTTGCTAAGAGAAATCGAACCAGTGATCAGTTGCAGGGAGGGGCAACGAGTGCATAACAAATAGGCAGAGATAGTGTCGAAAGGCTATTGCAGAGGCAGAGAGGTAGACGTAGAGCCATAAAAAGTCACGCAGAGGCCAGCACTGATTGCGCAGAGGGCAAGAGAGCCCGCGTGAGTGATGCAAAGGCCAACAGTGACTGCACAAAGGGCTAGAGAGCTTGCGTGAGTGACGAAGAGGCTATAGAAATGCAAAGGGCCAAAGAGGCTACGCAGAGCCTCAGAGGGTTGACATAGAGGGTTTTAGGCTGACGCAGAGGCCAGGAAGGTTGACACAGTGCCTTAGAGAGGCGCTAGAAAGGGTTTTGTGGAGCAGAGTTTTAGAATATCTGCTTCTGAAGAGAGGTATTACTGCCAGATTGATTTCTCTGTAGGGTGAGCCAGTTTGTCCCCCAGTTGTACTCGAAAAAGCTGCATAATAATAAAACCCATAGAACTGCTGCACCAGTTTTCCCAAGTTGGGTTTTTTTGGGGACGATTTGTCCAAAAATAATGGTGTCCCTTATGTGTTTGTTCATTTATTTCAATTGTTGATCTGTAGATGGTTGAGAATGTATTGTGTTTATTTCAAATAACTAGTAATTAAACAAGTAGGCGAAATAAACTAGAGAATACAGAAAAATTTCTAACAGGTAATACTTAGAAATTTCAACATGGTATCAGAGCGTTGCAGATCACCGGGGAGCTGAAGGCGCCAACTGAATCAAAAAATTTGCAGTAGAAACAACTCTCCTAAGTGACATAAGTTGTTCCTAGGCAGAAAGCAATAGAGAAGGGTTGACACAGAGGGCCCACGTCATTAGTTCAAGCCAGAGAGAGGCCAACGCAGAGGTAGAGGAAGGCAGAAGAGGCTCACGAAGAGCCACACGGAGACCAGGAGGGTTGACGCAGTTGGCCAGGAGAGCAAATCAGCCTTGCCAGGATTGCGCAGAGCCTAGAGGCTCTACAAAATCAAGCATGGAGCTAATGTAAATGTAAATGAGAATGTTTTGAAGCAATATATAATAAGAATAAACAACAAGGAGTTTGGTGGTTTTTTGCCCTGGAGTGGGTTTTTTCCACCAAAAATCCATGTGTCTACATGTGATGATTGTTTGTGTTTTTCATGTGCATGATATTGTTATATTTGTTGAAGTGAATTTCTGAACAAGTTTCTAATTGCAGAAATTTTATAATATTATCGTAATACTAATTCACTCCCCCTCTCAGTATTACTTTTGTCTAACAAGATTAGAGTCTAGATCCTACCTCTTTGGCCTTCAATCCCAAGCTCCATTCTCCCTTGCAAGCTCCTCAAGGATCGAAGCAATCCTCTCAATATTCCTCTTCAACTCAAGCTCCAATTCCAAAAGTCCTCTCTTGCTCTCTCACTGTGCAAATGGTGAAAAATGGGAGGGGAGGAGGGCCTTTTATCTTATCTTTCCCTCCCCTACCCTCCCTTTCATTGCTCGTCCACCATACGCCTTTTTTTTCGGTGGGAGAGAAATTTTTAAGGAGGGATCGATTGGGATCTTTTGCTCCCTCCTTAAAAATTTCGCTCTAGGAACAGTTAGGGAGCGAACCACAACCCTGCTTGGAGTGTGGTAGAAGGACGGGGAGATCTTCCTTTGTCACGGAAAATTGCTACAGAGATTTTGAAGAGATTGATGATGTAGGATTGTAGACCCATGTCTATGCCGATTATTACCAACTAGAAGAAGATAAACGCATCGGAGGACAAGGATGTTGACCCTACCTTGTATAAACAACTTATCGGTTCTACCTTGTATAAAAAACTTATCAGTTCTCTCATGTATCTGGTCAACACTAGGCCAGATATCTGCTTCGCGGTCAACACTCAGTTAGATTATGGTGGAACTGAAGAGAGTGCATTGGACATCCACAAGGCACATTCCGAGGTATTTGCGTGACACAATAGAGTATGGGTTGAATATACTTGAGCGGATGATGTCAGTTTGTGGATTCACAGATGCAAATTGGGCAGACAATTCAGTGGATAGGAAAAGTACTTATGGGTACTGCCTTAGTGTTGGATCAGGGATGTTTTCTTGGTGTACTACGAAGCAGAAGTTAGTAGCATTGAGTTTGCAGAAGTAGAGTATATGGCACGTGCGAAGCTATATGGCTTCAGAAGTTGTTAGTAAACTTGTTCAGCTAGAGGAAAGAGATGACTAGTGTCTACTGCAATAATTAGAGTTGTATCAAGCTCTCTAAAAATCCAGTGTTTCATGACAGGTCGAAACATATAGAAATTCAGTGTCATTTCATCAGAGATTATGTGTAGCGTGGAGCAGTGCAACCAAAGTATGTTCCCACAGAAGAGCAGGTTGTAGATATACTCACAAAAGCTCTAGGAAGAGGCAAGTTTGTATATTTCAGAGAACAAATGGGTATAGTGAGAACCCTTTTTGGTAACAATTAGATACTTCTCATTTGTAATAGTTGTAGCAACAACAACAACAGTGAGAGGGAGTGTTTATTATGTCACAGATGCAGAGTTGGTAGCAGTACAGGTTGTACAATTTGGTGTTAATGACAACACAGATGCAACATGGTTTAGCTATAACCAGTGGTAGGTGAATCAAAGTTAGCATAGTGCTTGATGGATAGTGGCAGGCAACTATAGTTGTCTTACATCAACAACGTATGGGAGGATGATGCAGAGACAATATATTGTAACAATGCAACACTAGAACACATTCCTCGTTAAGAGGGATTGTTAGTTTGTATGGCATCAGATGGTGTTCTAGTCTCAAACTTTGTGGAAAGGCTAAAGCACATCAGTTCTCCAAAACCCATAAATTGTTTATGGAAATTTCACTTAGAGATAGCTTAATTAAATTAATTAATTGATAATTATAAAATGCCCAAGTCTAACTTAGGGAAATTGATTAATTAATAGGAATTAATTGAGAAAGGTGAGAATTCTCTAGAAGCTCACATGGATCGACTTAGAGATCTTAGCCATCGATTAAGATTTAATTGTGGCCATTGAAGTCTCAATTGAAGATTATAAGAGGAGGTCGATGGAGTTGGAGAAGTACACACTTTGCAGATACTCAGTTATCAAGGCAGTTTGATTTTCCTGTCGCAGGTGATTCAACAGTGAGATTGAGCTAGTGATTGAGTAGCAGGTAGCAAAGGGGCAAAGTTGCAAATTTCCGGAGGAGTTTCCAGTTCTATATGAGTCAGGAGAGGAGGCCGTATTATTTCGCCAGGAGGCTGCGTAAAGCCTCAAGAAGGTAGTTCGATTTAGCTGAGCAAGAGGAGGATTTAGTTGTTGAAGTTCGAGATAATTTTCAAGAGGGCTAGAGAATTCTTTCCAGAGCAGCAGTAGTCAGTCAGAGGCAGATTTGAGGCAGGATGGGTTGAGCATTTGAGGGCCTGCGCAAGGGTGATGCAGGAGCTGCGCACAAGGGTAAATTCCCTCAAATATTTTTGCCAGTATTTCCCTGAGAGAGGATTGTTAGTTTGGTAGCATAATTTTTATTTGTGAAGAATTGCAATGTGAATTATTTGTTGTTTGCTGTAGCAAATACACTACTTAAGAATTGACCATTTAGAAGAATAATTTCCAGTTGTTGCATTTGAAGGAATTTTCACACCCATGAGTGGTATGTAGATGTGTTCCAACTGCTCTTGTCAATTTCCATCTCTCTAGACTGCATATTTTCTTTTAGGCAGTGTATAGATTTGCCAATCCTCATCCCACTACCTAGGGATTTGAATTAACCCAACCATGAGGACATCCTTAGAATGTAAATCCAAGCCATTTGCTCTACACTACCTTAGTATCTCGTCTTGAAAATGGCCTTTTGGTTGGAGCATTTCTTAGAGTTGTACGAGGGCATAATCTAGTACACCTTGTACACAAAGACATTGGTTGCAAGTTTTGAGGGTCCTTGTAGGGTAGTTTTGGGTGGGATCCCATAGACTTTGGATAGAGATCGTTTGCCACATACGATGCCTTGGTAGGACTTGCTAATGTTGTCATCTTTAGGAGCCAAATAGAAAGATGCATGTCATTTTCATGTGTTCAATCTAATTGTACCATTGCCTTTATTGGGATTTGGGGGCCTTGACCATAGGTGCCTCACTCTCTTCATCAAAGAAATGCTCAAATATAGATGTTATTATTTACTTGCTCTATCTCATCCTGAGGTTTTTTGGAGGATCAATTCTTACATTTAGTTCGCTCTATTTAATTGGCCAAAAAGTGGTCGGTAGGTCTGTGTGTCTCCTCTTATGTTTCTTCACAACAACCCCCTCTGGGTGGTTAATTTACATCTTTTAAATTTTTAGCTTTTGAGAAGTTTCCTGTGGAGACCATAGATCATGCACCACTAGATTGACAGGTGGAGCAGATCTAGATCAACTGAGAGCTGAAGCATGCTTGATTTCCAAACTACTCCCTAGTTCCAATCAGGTGGCCAGGACTATATCATAGTTTCTTTCCATCGACCAGATATCATCAGAGTTTCTTTCCCTCAAGCAGTATCACCTCTTTGGGATCATTAGTTGATGCATTGGCCCTTTCATAGACTATGACTATGATTCCTTACCTAGGCCACTTTACTCACCCTTGGTCATTAGTGCTTGTAGGATTTTACATTGTCTTTTCCTTCCTTGCACAACACTAAGATCCTCAGTTTTTGGTCCCGTCATTGCAGCCCAACTTCTATATTCTTTTATATCTTTTTGCTGGAATGCTAATTTGTAGTTTCTAACTATATATCCCTCTCTGTTCTTCCCTCTGTTGCTTCTGACTTTCAGTTTTATTCTAGGATTTTCTTTTGCACAACTCCACCATATTTAAACTGGATTGTAACTGTTAGTCCAATTAACCTACTTTTGTAGTCATTTGTTGGAAATTATAAAATTATCTTATTGTATCTTATCTGTATATGCTTTCAAATATATATTATTTATCATTATTGGGTCTAAAAGCACTAGATTTACAAGCTAGTTTGATGGAAATGTTGATATGTATGTGTGAAATGCTTACGCCATCATATGTTGGTTAAAAAAATATAATACTTATACAAATAATGATAGTAATACTATATACCAAATGAAAAAACTGATATATCTTAACAATCAACAAATGCGTATTCACACACATCCATAACTGCATAAGTTTTGAGTTCTGAGTTTCACTTGGTTGAGTGAGACTAAAACTATATACCAAATGAAAAAACTGATATATCTTAACAATCAACAAATGCATATTCACACACATCCATACCTGCATAAGTTTTCAGTTCTGAGTTTCACTTGGTTGAGTGATACTACAAGCCTAGATCCATCTGAATTATTCAAAAAGTTGATAATGCTGTGAATTTGATTCCTTTGTGTTAGAAAATTAGAAAGGAAATAAAAGTTTTTTTATTCTTGATAATTACTTGTGATGTTTCTTATTATTACAATTCTTTATATCTCCTTTTTTTAGTTCATCAAGCAATTACCAAAAGCAACAACACATAAAACAATAGACACCAGATGTAGGCACATGCTAGGGCAAAACCCCCCTCGAGGGGAAAGCCCAGTCAAGATAATTCTTCCTTTCAATAGTATTCTCTGAGATTCTTCACCCTAGACCAAGACTAGACCTTCCCTCCACACCAAGTCAGCCTCCCAAAATTTCAACCTCTTCCCAACAACTTCGACTATGCAGTAGCTTACGGCAACTGGAAGCTTTCGCCAACAGTGAAACTTGGAAGACTTCGATCTCCCAATCCAGGACATGAACAGAGAGAGAGAGAGACACCAAAATTTTGATTTTCCTTGTCTCCTTAGAATTCCCCAAACTCGCATTCAGTTCGGCTTCCCGATAACAAACTTTGCACCTTTTCCCAGCAACAAGAGAAATTCATACTTCTGCCCAACAACAAGAGATTTTCACACTTCTTCCTAGCTATAAGAGAATTTGAAATTGTGAGACAATGATGCTCCAAATGAATTTGATGAGCTTCCTTTTATAGGCTTCTTGAGGGGTCGAATAGGGTCCTTAGGCTGACTTGATCTTCTTCTAGGCCGACATGGTGTGGAGGTTACATAATTCATATTTGACTCAATACTTAACCTTTTTACATAATTCAAAAGCCCAAGAAGGGTCTCTTTAAATGTACAATAATTCTATAGACCCTTAATAAATCCTAGAAGTCCACAATGGGGACTTTGACCTAAAACATGGTGACCCAAGCATGAAACACATGCTTTAAGTCACAACAATAATAATAAAAATTCTTTTCTTTATTCTTTTGACAAGTACATTACATAATGACTCAAGTACATTATTGAAGACCGAACATAGTTACATTTTCTAACACTCCCTCTTAATGAGGGAGGTATTCATAATGTACAAATACAATGGAAGATCTAAAACTATATGAACCATGAAGAAATTTAGGCAGCGCAATGCCATGGACTAGATTCCTGACCAGGGCAATCTATCCAAACAGTGACTCAACAATTTAGGCAGTCTTCATCTATCCCTTGCACTAATGCATCCAACCCCTTTCACTATCTTCCTCCTTCTTTGGAGTCTATGCAAGAAAAGGGTAAGGGTAAAATGAAAAAAGGGTTAATATCAAAAGTTATTTCACACCCTCCTCTCCATGAGATGCGCATGGTCCTCAAGCTAGTAGAAGTCCTATGCAACCCACTTTAGATGTCCATTGGAAGAAACAATTGAGAGAGTTTGCTTGTGATTACATAGCTAGATGGTGGTATCATTATGATATCCCCTTCAATACTTCTCGTTCACCATATTATGAACCTATGTTTGATGCCATATTTGCTGCTGGAAAGGGCTTGAAAGGTCTTACTATGCATGAGTTAAGGGGATCTCTTTTGCGAAAAGAAGTTTCTTCCATTGATGAATATTTGAAAGATTTCAAAATCTCATGGGCCAAAACAGGATGTACCATCATGTCAGATGGATGTATTGAGCAAAGGAACCGTACCATCGTAAATTTTCTTATCTTTTGCCCACAAGGAATCATGTTTCTAAAATCAGTGGATGCATCTGATAGGGTGAAAGATGCACACTTGTTGTTTCAGCTTTTGGATGAGGTTGTTGAAGAGGTGGGGGTGGCTAATGTTGTTCAAATCATCATGGATAATGTCTCTAACTATGTTCTTGCTGGTAAATTGTTAGAGGAAAAACACACAACCATCTTTTGGACCCCATGTGCTGAACATTGCATAGACCTCATGCTTGAGGATATTGGCAAAATAGATTTGGTCAAGAACACTGTAGAGCATGCCAAAAGCATAACAAAATATCAATGTGGAAAATGTCGAAGTCGGATTAATTTGGCAAGGGTCCAAAAGTCGGGAGTTTTTTGAAAAGTCAGCAAAATTAAAAAAAAAAAAAGCACAAAATTATTCATTTTTTTTTTTTTTTAACATTTAGAGTCGAAGTCATAGTTTAGAGGTGTTTTCATTGTTTTACTACAATGTCATTCTTTACATGTGAATTCAATCACTAAAAGGATGTTACACTCTTACAGTTTGCATTCTAAGTGCATTTTATCACCAATGTTTTTCAACATTATCCACAAAAAATATGATCATAACAATGTGGATTCTTGGGAATGTTCATTAGCTATTTACACTTCCTTGCTTGCTAGTCTGGATACTCCTTGTCCTCTTTCTCTTATGTCTCACAATCATGCTCGTCGAGGTAGGTATGCACTTCTTTTTCATAGTCTTCTCAGTGTCTTATAGCAGCCTTCTGATAGCTTAGCCTTTGGCTCATGTCTCTTCTCTATATTTTTTTGCACATCTCATATAGATCGCTATTGTTTTGCAGACATAACCTCGAGCAAGAGCAAACCAATAATAGTCGTATATGTTTCAACATTCAACAGAATATAGCAACCAAGCAATTAATTTTCTTAGTAACACCAACCAACTATAATGCTCGAAATTAAGATTCAACAACAAAACAAATTGCACAGCACAACGTTATCACCAAATTTCTAGGGCTATGTTTGAAAGATTCCACTCTCTGCCTTAAGATTAAACAGGAGAAAATTATATCATTTTCGCCTTTGCGGCCTAGGAGGGAGGCAAACTTTTTGGGTAGACTCCTGATTATAACGATTAAATCGGGATTTTTTCCTTTCTGAAAAAGTCACCAAAAAGTCAGGGGATTAAATCGTTTAGTTTAAAAAATCACATTTTTAGGATTAAATCGGGATTTTTTGCAGACTTTTTCCACACTGCAAAATATATCTACAATCACTCATGGATTTTGAGCTTGATGAGGAAACACACAGGGGGTAGGGATATTATTAGGCATGCCATCACTACATTTGCAACTCATTTTTTGACATTGCAATCTATGCTTTCCCAACATAGAAACTTACAAAGGCTGTTTTCCAGTGATGAATGGAATGAATGCCAATGGTTTCGCAAACAGAATGACAAAGATGTGAAAAAGAAAGTTAATGAAGAAATATTTTGGAAAAAGGCAGCAAAGATTGTGAAGGTTGCTGAGCCACTTGGTTAAGGTGTTGCGGTTGTTGGATGGGGAAAGGTTGGCTATAGGCTTCCTTCATTTATGAGGCTATCAATCAAGCAAAGGAGCAAATAAAGGTAGTATACAAGGATAGAGTGGCTAAGTATGGGCCCATTTAGGCAATCATTGATGAAAGATGGAACAATCAACTCCATCACCCTATACATGCAGCTGGGTTTTTTTTGAACCCAAGGTATCATTATAAAGCTCTGGAGGTAGAAGCTTTGACTGAGGAGGTTAGAGATGGATTGATTGAATCCATTGACCACATGATCCCTAAGGAGAGTGATCAACTGGAGATACACCGACAGATCACTTGTTTCAGCAGAGCCAGAGTTATGTTTGGCAAGAACCTAGCAAGGATTGCAATGAAAGCAGATGAGCCAGGTAAACAAACAATTTCAATTTTCAAATTTTTATTTTGTTAAATTGTTTATAATTTGAAAGTTGGATATAATTTTTTGAGCTAACTCATTACACAACTATGTTTTTTGTAGCATAATGGTGAGAGGCATTTGGTAGCCATTGTCCTTAATTGTAGAAGTTTGCAATCTGTATTTTGAGTCAAACTGGCAGTGCTACTGGGTGTGAGTGCAATTGGTCTGTCTTTGAGAGGATTCACAGAAAGAAGAGAAACTATTTGGAACAAAGATGGTTAAATGATCTAGTCTATGTCCAATACAACCTCTGACTAAGGCGCAACCAATTGCTGAACAAAAGACCTGATACAGATCCCATTGTGTTGGAAGATATTGATCCAACATCAGATTGGGTAGTGGAGAGTCATCTAGCATAGTTTGATTCTGATGAGGATTTTGATACTGATTTGGATTTACAGACAGAGGCATTAGCTAAAGTTGCTGTTGAGCATAATGTTTAGTTGAATGTAGATCCATTTGTACCAGGCCCAACCCCAAGTCTTCCAGTTGCGGTTGGAGATGGTGATGAGGAGGAGCCATGGGTTTCCCTGTCTAACTCTGATTCAGAGTTTGAGCCAGATGATGTTGGTGAGTCTAGTAGTTGGCAATAGTACTGGTGACTAATGATGTTTTACTTTTGTTGTAGATGCCATTTAGAGCCTCCTTGGTTGTGTTTTTGTTTTGATCTCTATATCATGTATGTATTGGACAGTGCATTGGGTGCCATTTTGATATAATGGATATATTCATGAGCCTACTTTGATCATATGTTGTCTTCTCTCTATAACCTAATGCTTTGTGTTTGGAAACATGATGAAAATCTTTAAAATTATGTTTTTTCATAAAAAATTAAATATTTAATGTTTTTTTACAATGATCGAGTCATTGAAATCAAACCTGCCGAGTCGACAATAAGCCGGAGACGGAGTTGGAGCCGACCCTCAGCCTATTCTGAACCCGAGTCGGAGTTTTAAAACATTGCAAACCCTAGAAACAATTCACACAAATATAGATATACAATGCATCTAACAATCTTTCAAAATTCATATGTTAGATTTCTAACTAGGGATTCATACAAAACCCAGATTTCATACAAAAGAATCAATCACAGTCAATCACAGCGTAGTCATTAACTTGACCAACTTCCAATAGGGTTAGTTCCAATCTCTAGATTTTTCAATCAATCATCAATCAGTCACTACCATGACCAACTACCACTAGAGTTAGTTGCAAACCCTAGATTTTTGATCAACCATCAATCTCAACCAAAAATTCAAATTTCAACAATATTTCACAAACCTGAAATTATCATATAGTCATCATATATCAGATATTTCTACTTCGACTAAGGTTTAACTCGAAAACCCTAGTATTCCAATTTCACAATCTCAACAATCTTACACAATTCTCATATCATCATATTCCAGAGATTTTACTTTGACTAAGGTTCAACTCCAAAACCCTAGAGTTCTATTTTCACAATCTCAACAATCATTAAATACATAGATCTTGATAACACACATTAGACAATGTCACTACTAGGATTTAACTGCAAAATACCAGATTTTCATTTTCCAACAATAATTTAAATAGTTTTCAGAGTATTATATCACACATACTAGACAATTTAACTTCACTAGAGTTTAGCTACAAAAACCCTAGATTTCCAAATATCATCATCTTAGAATCTCAGACAAGGATTTCCATTAAATCGGAAGACTCATGACCACAAATAACTAGGTCAACACATATATCTAGGAATTCATAGTCATTCACAAGCATATCATATGTCTAACAACATTAATATATCTGACCTAGATCAACCAAGGATTTAAACCAAAAAGGACATATCTATATATGCCTAGATTTCATTTCCGTGAAAATACATTTCATATCATCTGTTAGTCAAACCCAACTTCACAGATATTAATAAGAGTTAGACACATAGCCATCTTGATTACACTAGGGTTTGGTCAGACAAACACACCCATACCAAGTAAAACATTTCTAAGCCAATATAAGGTTATTGATCACACATTCCACCAAACCCTAATGGACTAGGGTTTCAATGTAGAAACATAGGAAAACCAACATTACCAAAACTTCAATGGTTTAGGATTTTAGACCCTATCATTCAACCTTACCAAGTTAGGTTTTCTTGATCATACCAAAATCCTAAACATGACATCATCAATAAAGACTTCAAATAGCTTTTCATAATCACCTTAATCAACTTAGAGTTTCAGATATTTACATTAGCATACCCTTTAGTTAGGGTTTTCCAGAACTTGTCTAGGGTTCTACAAAATCAGTTTAGAATATGAGTGGGGCAGGTAGATTTATCAAGAGATGAATCACCCAGAACAAGAATCATTATGATTCAATATAGCTAGTCATAACAAAGTTAGTAATAGATCATCAAATGAATAATCCTTTTAATCACTATATTTAAAGCATACCTTTGTTTCTTGACCAACCTTGTCTTGAGAGATCCTCTTTCTTGCAAATGTTTTTCCTAATCAAGACAATAGAGGGAGAAAGGTGATTAGTATTTAAGGTAATCAAAACTAAATGAATACATGAACCCAAAAACGGGAAAGACATAAGATATTTATCCTTGGGAGTTGTTGGGGGATCCCTCCAAAGCTTGAGGGATACCTACAAACCTATAAAAACAATACAGCAATGTCTTTTCAAAAATACATTAGAAACCTATAAATTATAAAAGATATAAAAAAGGTACAAGCAAAGGACTTAATATTGTAAGTACCTAATGTCGGGTTCTTCGGACTTGACTTTCTTTGAGTCTCCTTCTACATCAAGGTTGGCTTGATCCATTCCTCTCTTCTTATTCTTTGGATTGTCGGGACAGTCACTATTGAAGTGACCTTTCTTATGACATTGACAACATTCTATCTTGGACATGTCAACTTTCTTCCTTGGTCCCTTCGATCTCTTTCCTTTATGATGAGCAACATAAGCATTTGATACTCCTTCAGGATTGGTAACTATAGAGATCCTTAGTTCTTCTTGACTACAGGTGGTCCATAATTCTTCAAAGGTGGGAGCTACCTTCCAACTGTTGAGACCTGTAGCAAATGCACCCCAAGAGGGTGGCAATCCTAATAGAGTGGTGATCACAAGTTCTTTGTCTGGAACAATCTCATCAATGGCCAAGATATTATCCTTGAGTCTAGCTATCTTCACAAAGAAGGTTGCCACAATATCTTCTTTAGTCATCTTCGTAGTTCTCAGATCATTCTTCAAACTTGCTACTTGTCTAATGTTCTTAATAGTAAATAGCTTCAACAAGGCTTCATACATTTCCTGAGCATGATCGATGTTAGCTATGAATGGGACAAGATTGTCCTTTATCCCTTCTACCATCAGAGTCATAGCCACCAATTCTAAATCCCTGAATTTCGCTTTGTCGACATCACTGGCTTCTTCTGTAGGCTTCTTTACATTTCCTCTTACCAAGTCCATCACCTTGTTCTTTTCGAGGATTAGGTCAATCCTCTTCTTCCAAGACCTGAAGTTAGAGGATCCTTCAAGCTTGTTCTCACCCTTGATTGAGTTAGACATCTTCCTTGAATATAATAGACTCCTTCCTTGAGATAGTATCTATGAATGGATCAAGTGCTTGAGACCGCCTTTTTCTTCCTTCTTCACCAAAGCTTTGATACCATGTTAGAAAATTAGAAAGGCAGTAAATATTTTCTTATTCTTGATAATTACTTGTGATGTTTCTTATTATTATGATTCTTTATATCTTATTAGTATGATGTTTGCCGAAGGTGACCCTGACATCTTCTCCTCTATCGTACAGAAGATGCTCCCAATCTTCTCCTCTATCGTACAGAAGATGCTCCCATCAATGACCCAATTCTCCTTGCTTGATTCTGCTTCTACTAAGTACACCCGTCTTTCATCTGCCATTTGGGAAGCAACACTCAAATCCTTCCATCACTCCACTTGTTCCACTTCCACCTCTTGAAAGGTTGGATATTGCCCCATGAACAAATGGTACGATGACGAATGCAAGACTCTACATCGAGAACTTTGATATGCTTTCACCCACTCTCAACCCTTCTACCTTGACCTCAAAGTTTCTTATCGTCTTCTACTTCGTCGCAAGAAACGACTCTGTCTCTCATAGAAGATGGGAACTTTCTGCTCTCCTTGCCCACTCCCCTAAACAATTCTGGCATACCATCCTTCCTTGACGCTCCCCTCTTCCATCTGACCTCGACCCTACATCCATGTTCTCTCACACTTCCAACCTTTATGATATTCTGGGGCAGGGCCAAATTCATGTTACCTCCCCACCCCCTTCCTGTTACCTATTCTCAGACAAAGATATTAGAGAGGCCATTTGGGTGATGAGCAACAACAAAGTAGCCGATGAGGAAGGCTACCAAGCAGAGTTCTTTAAACACGGTTTCCATGCTTTGGTTAGTTATTTGGCTGATCTCTTCAACCATGTAGTCCGTGAAGGTTTTCCACTGGCATGGTCACACCACATCATCCATCCAATCCACAAATCAGGCCCCAACTCAAATCCCAATAACTACAAAACGATCATGGTGGGCCACACGTTCTCGAAGTTGTATGCTACTGTTCTACATAGGAATCTCTCTAGTGACCAACTCATTAGACCATTGACCACATCTTCACCCTCCGCACCGTGATTGAGGAGGCATGACATCGCTCTTCGAAAGTCTACTATTGTTTCGTAGATTTTCGGAAAGCTTTTGACTCTGTTCCGAGGGAAGCCTTACTCCAAAGACTCAGAGATATTGGCATCCGAACGACCTTATTGACAACTATTACATGCCTATATGAGTTTGTCCTTGGTTGTCTTCGCATGGCTCATGGGATGTTTGATTTCATCCGAAGCACTATTGGGGTTAAACAGGGTTGTCCATTGTCCCCTACCCTGTTTGGGATCTATATTGATGAGTTGGAGGCTTTTCTACACGAGCATATCCAGGACACTGATGGTTGCCTTCTTCACGAGGTCATGATATCTATTCTACTCTTTGCTGACGACGTGGTCCTCCTCTCCTCATCTCCAGAAGGATTACAAAGGCAGTTGGATGCCTTAGCTCTTTTTTGCGATCTTCGACAGTTAACAATCAACCTGGGTAAAACCAAGGTTCTTCAATGGGGTGAAGAAAACTTTGGACCTTCACTTCCTATTCAGAGGGGAGGAGGTTGAGATCACTAGCATGTATACATACATGGGGGTGCAATTCTCAGGCCCCTGCTTCAGTTTGCGACCAACGCTTCAGCCTCAGATCAACAAAGGATATGGATCCTTAGCCCTTCTCGAGAGATAGTGCTTTCGACATCACTTCCAGGACATCTCATCCAAGATGAGCCTCATGGACACCTTGATCTGTCCCACTATTCTATATGGCTCAGAGATTTGGGGACCATCTTTACTTGAGTCGGATTGGGCTTCAGTTGAGAGAGTCTAGACTCTTCTTTTCCGTTGCATCATTAGATGCAAATAGACAATACCTCAACACATCATCCTTGCAGAGTTTGGAGCTCAGCCCTTTCGGCTTGAGACAGTCTTTAGTTTGGTCTCATTCTTGCATCGTGTCCGGGGATTTGTAGACTCGATAAAGAGTAGGGACTGTTACCCTTACTTGGCATATTTCTCTTCTGAGACTATTGCTTGTTCTACTCCCTTAGGGCGAGCTAGATGTTGGTTTACAGGAGTTTAAGATCTCTTAGAGGCAGTGGGAATTCGGTTGGATTGTCTCCCTCCTTTCCGATATTCCTTGGATGCTCTTGGTCACCTTCGACCTACTAGACAAGAGTTGAACAAGATCATCAGGGAGGACATCTATAGGCAGTTCATCCAGGTCACTTGGGTTAATCCTCCGGGAGAGTTTCGCCTAAAGATGGCCTTCTACACTGAGCACTTCTTGGAGTTGAGAGACGAGCTCATTATTCGACGCCAGTATATGTTTCACCATTGGATGCATGCTCTTCGCATTCCTCTAGGCCAGTTCAGAGTAGGTTCTCATCGACTTTGGGTAGAGACGACCACCATATTGATATACCAGACATAATCTTCCAGGTATGTCATTTACATGAAGTAGAGACTGAGGTGCACTTCATCTTTGGATGCCCTACCTACTACGAGATCAGAGGAAGGTTCCTTTGCTTGTCCAGAGACTCTCAGGCCCTCGCAAACTTTTTTAGGTATCCCGATCAGAGATGTCCGGCCCTATATATGCAGGAGGCTCTCAGGTTTCGAGCACATACTCTTCAACCTCCCATCAGACCAGACCCCACAATGAGGATCACGACATTTTTCAGGATACTAGCTTCAAACAAGGGCACAAAGAGAATGATTGATACCGTTTCATATCCAGACTCTAGACCAGTGAGGATCCATGGGACCTCACCCCACCGCATTAGACCTCAGCAGCGAAACCGTCTTAGATTCGTCCTTGGGAGACAGACTAGGTCCTTCAGACCTCAACAATGCGCAAACTCCCCCAGACAACGAGTTAGTGGACAGTCCACACCTCCCACTAGCCCTTCATTAGGCCAACAAACTTTGTGGAATTTTTTCAGTGTTTTTCATCCAGCCTCGGATGTTAGGAGAGATGGGTCTGATCCTTAGACCCATTAGCCCCTGGATCTTCTCCGTCAGGACATTCCATACATTGTATCTTTTATCATCCTGCATTATACCTTTTATATTCGTGCATTGTATTTTTTATAGGACACCATTTGGTTCTCTCGCATTTTATGGACATCATTGTACTCAACAGTCACTTTGACCTACTTTGTGGTCATTAGTTGTACATAAATATAATTATCTTATCTTATCTTTAGTTCATCAAGCAATTACCAAAAGCAACAACACATAAAACAATAGACACCAGATGTAGGCACATGCCAGGGCAAACCCCCCCGAGGGGAAAACCCAGTCAAGATAATTCTTCCTCTCAATAGTATTCTTTGAGAGTCTTCACCCTAGACCAAGACCAGACCTTCCCTCCGCACCAAGTCAACCTCCCGGAAGTTCGACTTCTTCCCAACAACTTCGACTATGCAGTAGCTTACGACAACTGACAACTTCTGGCAATGGTGAAACTTGGAAGACTTCGATCTCCCAATCTAGGACATGAAACAAACAGAAAGAGACACCAAAATTTTAACTTTCCTTTTCTCCTTAGACTTCCCCAAACTCACATTTACTTCGGCTTCCCGACAACATACTTTGCACCTTTTCCTAGCTACAAGAGAACTTCGTACTTCTGCCTAGCAACAAGAGATTTTCGCGTTTCTTCCCAACTACAAGAGAATTCGAAATTGTGAGAATCATGCTCCAAATGAATTCGGTGAGCTTCCTTTTTATAGGCTTCTTGAGGGGTCGAATAGGGTCCTTAGGCCGACTTGATCTTCTAGGTTGACATCTTGTGTATGTTACATAATTGTTTTTGATTCAATACTTAACCTTTTTACATGATTCAAAAGCCCAAGAAGGGTCTTTTTAAATGTGCAATAATTCTATAGACTCATAATAAATCCCAGAAGTCCACAATGGGGACTTTGACCTAAAACATGGTGACCCAAGCATGAAACCCATGCTTTAATAAGTCACAATAATAATAATAAAAATTCTTTTATTTATTCTTTTGACAAGTACATTACATAATGACTCAAGTACATTATTGAAGACCGAACATAGTTACATTTTCTAACACTTTGGTGCTTGTTAGATCGTGGGTTAACATAGATCTACAATGGCATGTATGTGAGTGATGCTTATGCCATCATATGTTGTTATGTATGTGATAAATTTCTACATTATCATATGTTGGTTTAAAAAAATATAATACTTATAAGAAACAATGATACTAATACTCTATGTTAGTAAACTATACATGCAAGGAAAATAAAACTATCTCGACACCAAATAAAAAAACAGCCAGATATCTTCACAATCATCAAATATCTATTTTCACACATCCATATCTGCATAAGTTTTGAGTTCTGAGTTTCACTTAGTTGAGTGAAACAACAAGAAGCCTAGATCCATCTGAAATAATAAAAAAATTCATAGTGCAATGGATTTGATTCCTTTTGGTGCTTGATGGATCCCGTATTAACCTGGATCTATGATGGTATGCACTTAAGCAAGCATTGTATAGACTGCAACCTTGTTGCTGTTAAAACATCACTAAAAGGTACAGCTCTAGCTGGCCATTTGCACAATTTATGCATTAACAAGTTGATCCACAGCTCCCATGTTATCTGCTCCATTACTGAACAAAGGCTTTTTTATCCTTGATTGTTCATTGTAAATGCCTGTAATCTTTAGTAATTCTACTTTTATCTGGACATTTGGTTTGATCTATTAGTAATGCCAGTGTCTTGGTGTCATGCAGCTTGAGCTTATTCGCCTTATTGCTGCTCAACGACCTATAACAGCTGCTTCTAAAATTTCTGAAAGAGTTGGTGCGATGATACATATGTATTCATTGGGAGTCCCTTCTCAAGTAAGAAGTCAAGACATTACTTCAGTTCTTTTTGCGAATATGGAACATAAATTGAACACCAGAGCTATACTTGTTATTTTGCAGAGATATGTATTATTGTATTTAGAAACTTCATTGTCTATTTGTCTGGAGTTAAGGGTGCCAGCCAGTTTTTATGACTTTCTTTGATTTATTTTTGTCAATCATGCAATGTCTTTCTTGAGGACATATGTTGTAGATCCTCAGTGATAATTTTTTTTCTTACAGGATCTTCCAGTTTTAGAAGGCACACAACTTGCCCTGGATACAACCATTACTGCTATTTTTGATGGTGGAATAGATATCGGATTGCTTCCTTCAACTATGCAGCACAAATTGCATAGCTTAATAAAAGGTCATTTGGATTTTCGAGATGGAGGTTAAGATATTGTTTCCTCAAACTGTCCTATAAGACTTAACTTGTATTTGGTTTGCAGGGGTTTTGTCGCAGTTGCTTAATCTGGAATGGACAGAACCAGCATCAGTGGAAATTCTTGGGAGGTATTTAGATGCAATGGGACCATTTTTAAAGTATTCCCCGGGAGATGTGAGCATGGTTATTGAAAAGCTCTTTGCTCTTCTAACATCACTTCCTATATTTCAGAAGGTAAATATTAGAAATGTCTGGATTTATTTTTTATTTTTAATTTTTAATTTTCTGACCCTTGCACATAAGAATGATGATTTTAAAGTCAAAGATTTTCAATAATTTAAAGTGCTTTGTGCTTTGATCTTTCTGAACTTTGGTAAAGCTTAAATAGATATTGCCATATATATTGGCTTTGGTCAGGGTCAAAAGCAGGATCCAATAGCAGTATCTACAAGCCGAGCAAGGTTGCAGGTTTGCACATCTTTTCTTCGAATTGCAAGAGCAGCTGGCACAAGCCTCCTACCACATATGAGGGTTAGTTCATTATGTTTAATCAAAAGAACTATTCAAGCTATTTTTGTTCAGTGCTGTTCTGGAATGGTATGTGAATCACTGGGTGGCTTTGCATGACCTGTGGTGAGCATTTGGATGTTTCTATTATAAAATTAAATAGTTAATGAATGAAACACTTTTCTATTTTGTCTGTTAAATCAGCCTGTTCTGGAATGGTATGTGAATCACTGGGTGGCTTTGCATGACCTGTGGTGAGCATTTGGATGTTTGTATTATAAAATTAAATAGTTAATGAATGAAACACTTTTCTATTTTGTCTGTTAAATCAGCTTCAATTAATAAAAGGTGGCATTCAATATTGCAACTACTATCTCATTGTGAGAGATGCAAAGGTGTTGTAGTGGTGACATACTAGTGCTTAACTAACAAAAATGAAAAATTAGGGGACTTTGATAGGTTGAACTTGATAAAAACTAAGAGTTTACAAATAGCTTATCTTTTTAGAATTGTAAATGACAGTTGAAAGTTTTTGCTTTGTATTTTGACTAGGTATTCTCTGATCTGTAACTACCAACATTGGACAGTGGCTGTTTCTCCACTTGCTTGCTGTTTGCCTATTAATATCTGTCTTCACTGTCTTAATGTCATCATCTGAAGCTTTCTGCTTCGACTGAAGATCCTCGTCTCTCAACTCTTCCTGAATGAAGTCATCCCACAGCCTATCCCAGCTTGGTAGCTTCTCCCTGGCAATGATCCCTTTTATGAAGGGCTTCCATTCCTCGGTGAACCCTTTCAAGGCAATCCTTACCATATCTCCATCTGAGACAGTCACACCGATGGCAGCAAGCCCATCTTTGATTTGAGATAATCTCGTTAGATACGAGGCCACACTTTCATGGTTCACCCTTTAACATCTTGGTGGATTTCAACTTGTCCTCTAATACCAGTGCCCAGTTCTTGTTCTTATTTTGGAACAAATTCTGAAGAGCCATCCACATCTCATGTGCAGTGTTCTTCCCGGAAAAATGAGGTATTAGGGCATCCTTTACATCATCTTAGATGTTCAGTCTCGCCCTGGCATCCAAATATTCCCATATTTCCAGCTCCTTAGGGTCGGTTGGCTTCTTGATATCTTTCTTGACAAAATCCCAGATCCTGTAGACTTGCAAGATCAACTTGATCCTTTCCTTCCATGGACTATAGTTGGACAACCCCCCCAACCTGTCCTTATATCGGATACCTGCCTGCAACTTCGACATTGTAGTGAAGCCTTCACTCACAATGTGACCAACTTCCTCTCACGTTGTACTTAGCTATGCACAACTCTGATTTACTTACTTCCAAAGTAGCTCAAACACGCTCTGATACCATGTTGAATTTCCACGACCTTGGGTCTAGGTTAGAGTCTTAAAATCACTGACGCTAGCATTCCAAGAATCTCAACCATAAACTACTTTGCACAGCAGAAATATAAAGCAGTAAATCACATATGCACAAATATACACGTTTTTTTAACAAAATTGTACAATCCCAATCTTCATTATATTAAACCAAATCTGAATAATACAACAGTCTATGGTATACAAGATACAATGACAAACTTCGCTACAACTTCTATGTCATATCTCGTCCTGCCAGTTATTCGCTTCTATACTGCTCACTAGTAATGCCTTAGTCCATCAAGGCCACTACACATCGAGACTCCAAGAGGGCTGCCTCCTGTCACTGTTGCAAGTCACGTTTGCTACAATGAACAGGAGCTCATCAAACTTCTCTCTGGGTAGGCCTAATTCCTAAGCTCCAATCTGCCAATCTAGAAGTCACTTTCGTCCATCAAAGTGCTGACATAAGGTTGTTATACTTTACTCAATCACGCATCAACAATGTCCTTCTTGTCTGCTGCTCTAGGGCTACTTTGGGTAGCCAACTCGGTGCCCTCCAATCCACTCTATGACACCCAATCCATTCATTGCTGAGTCTGCTATCCTAATATGATACTTCACCACCTCGGAATGTCATATACATGGCATCAACTGGTTGCTCAACAAACTGATCCAATCGGGTCACACCTTGACCCAATACACCTTCCAAAACACTCCTGTGCACCTTGCTGCACTACTGTCATTGCGACACTGGTTAGGGCATCACCCTACAACCCTTATTCTCCATGCAAATTAGCACGATAACTCTCTTAAGGCTACAATTCTAAGTTGCAGGAAATGTGGGTCCAGGGTCCGTTTCCATATGGAAATGGGGAAACCCATACGATACAGCCCGGAAACTCGTTTCCGGCCGTCCAGGCATGTTTCTAGAGGAGGAAACATGGCCAGTACGACTAGAAACGAGTTTTTGGGGCGTACGTCAGAGTTTCCTCTTGTAACTTGACTTTTTCTTATATTTTTTTTTATTTTTTCGCTTCTAATTTTTTATCGAGCGACTAAAATATCGTCTAGATGCTTTTAGATGTCTCTCAAGTTATAAGAAAAATGATTTTTTTGAGTGGGGCAAGCCTATGGCCCTAGTGTTGATATGCGGTTTCATCCTTTTACTTAAATTTTTAACATTACCATGAAATGAATCAGGATGTTTGAGATTGGTTTCGCCCTCATTGGATATCATATGTAGAAAGTAGAATTTTAGATCTCACTCAAAATCCAGCAGACTTATCTGTTTTTTAGGATTTCAGTATTGGGGGGATTGCAATGTTTCCATTGGATTTTGTCATGTACTAGGGTATGGAACTTGTATTTAATCAAGAGAACCAAGCCCTCTATGCATGGAGACTCCCAATAATCAAGAGCATGTAGGGTACTAGGGTATGAAACTTGTATTTAATCAAGAGCACTAAGGTTGTTCGACTATGTAGGAGACTCCCAATCAAGCACGAGACAAGAAATTAGAAATTTATTGTGGCTGATTTTGGATATTTCTATTTTCATTATGTGATCATTCATGAGTAAATGTGATGTAAATTTAGAGACTTATAGTTTATGCATTGACAATTTAATCATAATGTAATAAATTAGAATGTATCATATATGCTTTATGATTGCACATATTTCTTAAATGTCCTAATATATATATATATATATATATATATATATATATATAGTGCGTTTCCCTGTTTCCAAAATTTTGGGGCAGGGGTCACGTTTCGTACCCGTGCCCATTTCGGAAACTCATACTCGTTTCCCCGTTTTGTGCAACTTAGCTACAATTCTCCAAGGGAACAACCCTCCACACCTACGCTACTCCTTTTGGCATTGTTTAACCCCAAACGTAGCACCAAGAAGTAGCCTTGCTGTTGGCTATGGCCTACAACCTAGCACAACAGCTGTTGTAGCCTTTAGCCCCCCTCCAAAACTCCACCAAACAACCCTAACACAACTCTGTTTTGTCCTCCAAATATGCAGCCTTATCTGCCTTGCAAACACACCCAAATCAACATATAAGGGGGGAGGGGAGGCTAACTCCTTGCGGACTTGATGGATAAATGTGGAACCAAATGGGAAATATGATGAATGGGGTTATAGTGAGTGGAGGGGAGTGATTTATATGGTGTTGGGAAGTGGGACCACACAACCAAAATTGGGGTTTCCCATGTAGTGCCACCCATAAAGCTAGTAGCCAATAAAGGAGATCCCGCGGGACTAAGAGACAAGGCTAACCATGAAATAGGATACAAGAGACAAAAGTCCAAACCAAGCCCACTTTGTTTGTCGAATCCCCCCACTAATCCATGCCCAAAAGTGTCCATGATAAGTAAACAAAAATACCCAACTACATAATGAAAAGCCATACCTTCGGGGTTGGAAGGCCCGTCTTCAAACATGCGATCATAACAGATGGGCGAGGAGCATATGGCTAGCTCATGTAGCAGAGACAATGGTACATCGAGCTACTTGGTGGCTGTAAGGTGCTATTGGCTGCTGGCTAAGGACCATCTAAGAGAAAAATTCTCCTATGGATACTACCCACGGGTGGTGGGTAACAAATCCTTCTTCTGGTTTCATCTAACTCCACAATTTGATCATTTATATGTTGCACAACATCTCTTTTAGATGGAAAGCTTTGGAGGAGTTGGTAAGCTAGAAGTCTAAGGTGCATAGGTAGGGTACCGTTCGAGCCATACACTAGTTCAAAGGGACTCTTTCATCTTTGTTATTCAGTCTGCCCACAATGCATACTTGATTCTTCTATCCCAAGCCCTCTTATTGTCTCCTACTATTTTTGTTTTATAATGGTGATAAAATTGTTATTGCTAGACTCTGCCAGACCATTACCTTGGGGATAGTAGTTTGAAGAATGGGACAGGACCTAAGTAACTTGACACGTTGATTCGGGATTTGTCGGATACTGGGATTCGAGTGTCGGATTTGGACACGTTGATCCCTCTGAACAAAACACGTTCAGATACGTTATATATATTAAAAATTAGATATTTCTTACGCAAATTCTCATTCATGATACAAATTCATTGATTTCAAACATAGATCTTCATCTAGATGTAAGTTTTACTTTTCACAAAGTAAGTTAGTAACATTACAACATGCATAGTACATACAAAATTCAAATACAATTGTAATTTGTGACATGTCACATAAATGATAAATGATAAATTCATAATACATATTCAATTCGTCAAGATCGAATTGGAGAAAGACAAGATAGTAAGATAAAGACACTGACAATGGTAGTTTTATCAACTGCAAATAAACTACTTCTGAAGTGTTTAGTATGCAAAACTCTAAAATTACACTTGAATGCTTCAACAAGACACTTATATTGTCAACTGTAATAGTAAATATTTCATTACATGAAACTATTCAAAGTAATGAAATAATTAACAATAAAAATCATTTTAGTCACTGCAAACTAGGTTCTTCCAGTTTAATTAACAATGATACATTGCATATGTGTTTCCTTCTTAAAAAGCAAACAGGAAGGGCAAAGCCATGCCAAACCTTGACCACATAGAACTTGAGGCTAAGACAACAATCAAAAGAATAGATGACTGAAGAACATTTTTAAAATGATAAGACCCCTGAGAACAAAGTAATTTGTTATGAAGATTAAGATAAGATCAAAGCAACAAAGTTAGAAATTGGTACAATAACCCATAAAGTTGAATGGGGAAAAAGAAGTTTAGACTGTATGAGCAAATGAGTGTTAACTAAATGGCGCATCAGGAAGTTGCACAAAATATCTGCATACTAGATGCAAAAATACCATTTGCTCCTTCCTGCAAACCCTTCACAACAAACCCACAACAAACCTACTGCAAAAGAGAGAAGAAAAAATGATAGAAAAGAACAACAAAGTCACCTTTTTTAGGCCGCGCGGGACACGATCCAGATTCGATCATGTCTCAATTGGACACGACGTGTCCCGGTTTCCGGACACAAATTGGCACGAATCGTGTCCGATTCGCCGAATTCAGGACACGTTGTCCTATCTCAACAAATCCAGTTTTAGAGGATAGGACAATACCATACCTAAGACAAAATGATGAAAAGTCTAAAGAGTTGAAAGCCTTGGCATTGTCAGTGGTAATTTTCGCTGGGACACCAAATCGAGTAATAATTTTATCCTCTATGAAATCCAACCTTATCAGTGGTGTGTTTTGTAGGAATGGCTTCTACCCACTTGGTGAAATAATCAGTTGCCATTATGATCCAAGAGTAGCCATTACTAGAGTTCTCATTAAACTTTCTTACAAAATCAAGCCCCCAATGTTGAAAAGGAGCCTCTACAAGATCTTGTTGTAACGTCAAAGCAAGTAGCTTCTGCGTCCTAGTGAACATTTGGCATGCTTAGCACCCTTTAACAAACATGTGCACATCTGAAAATATTGTAGGCCAATAATGGCCAACTCTCAGGATTTTGTGGGTAGTTGTCTTTGTCGCATAATGTCCTCCACAAAATCCTAAATGAAACTCAGTAAGAAGTCTCTTTGCCTCAATTTCATCAACACATCTAAGTATTACCCCTTTTGGATTTCTCCATCCCAGACCATCCTGCACATTGCGATACTTAGTTACCTTCAATCTCAATGCTCTTCTCTTATTCCCAATCAAATGGCTAGGACATGATAAATTTTGCAAGTAATAAACAATGTCACTTTACCATTCAAGTTGGCCTACTCTTTGAAGTTCCGATGAAGTTATGACCTCCAATAAATCATTCTGATAAATCAAGTCTAAAGCCTTCTCATTTCCTCAATCAAAATTTGGGCCAACCCCTAGTCCTTAACCAACTTGGTCGGTGTAATGTCCAAATCATACTCTTTAATTTTCGTGACCCATGTAACCCACATTCCCAAGCAATTAGTTTGAGTTAATATATCTTTTACTTCAGAATGCGGGACAAAAGAAATCTTTGTAGAATATCCCACATAAGTCCTGAATTGTTGGTCCAGATTTAAACAGGAATGCAACAAATTATAGATACAACCATAAATACAAAGATGTAGTAGAAATAACACTTCATTTCATTAATATCAAATACTGAAATATGCTTAGAAACATAATGGAAATAAGACTAGCTCGGGCAATTAGTTTGAGTTAATATATCTTTTACTTCAAAATGTGGGACAAAAGAAATCACTCTAAAATATCCCACATAAGTCCTGAATTGTTGATCTAGATTTAAATAGGAATGCAACAAATTATAGATACAACCATAAATACAAAGATGTAGTATAAATAACACTTCATTTCATTAATATCAAATATTGAAATATGTTTACAAACAGAATGGAAATAAGACTAGCTCGGGTGATGGTAGCTTATCTCTGAGAAGAGATGTGGCGGTTACATGCCTCTGAAATGCGTTACAATGAGGCTCAAGCACCTTTTTATTATTGAACAATAAGACCAAACCCTAAACAACCAAAACCTAACCCGAGGAGATGTAACACCAAGAGTTTATGGGCTCCATTGGGGTTAGTTGGACAACCAACTTCCCGGGGTCGCGACTTGGTCATATTATCTCCGTTTGATGTACATGATACCCCATTGGAAAGATCTCTTCAAGGACTATGACGAAAAAGATGATTTTAGACAGAAAATCGTTGGTACAAGATTGCCAAAAAAACGTCGTTTAGGGCCTCAAAATGACTCCGGAAGTTTAGGACTCGAAGAACTGCTAAAAATAATAGACTGTGCTACAATTAAGGAAACTGAAAAAATGAAAGAAACAATAGGGGGGTCCAAGTGTAATTGGCGGGTGGCCACTAAAATCCACCTGGGTCATTCCTGCCCCCTTAAGAAGCAATGGTCCCCATTGCATTGAGTTCCTCCATGATATGGGGAAACTTCTGCTGAACTTGGTCCCTGGTGCACTTGCCCTGGTGAAGGAGTTGGCCTGCATTGACAACTCGATATAGTTGGATCTTCTGCTGGCAAGTGTGCTTGATCCATGTGTCCATGATCTGATTAGCTGTGGCTTGTTCCATGCAATCTGGATTTAACTCTGTAGGTGTGAGTTGTTCTGCAATGTTTGATGTGTCTAGCAATGGTGGGAAGTATGGTCGAAGGTGATCCACATTGAACACTAGGTGCAGGCCAAGGAATGGGGGAATTCTGAGCTCAAATGCATTGTCTCCCACAACCTTAGTAATGGTGTAAGAACCATATCGAAGTGGTTGAGTTTCCGATAGGCTCCGGTAAGGCGTTCCTTTTACAAATGCAACCAGACTTTGTCGCCCACCTGAAACTTGTGTGGCACTCGATGTTGATCATGTTGCTGCTTGTACTTGGCATTTGATTTCTCTAGAATGTCGTGGACCTACTGGCGGATATGTTGGATGTTCTCAATGAAGTTGTTTGTCTTATTGGTTTCGGATTGGACATGAGCCGAATCTGCATGAGTAGCTGCAAATGGCATGGCCACATCAATGGGACATAGTGGCTGGAATCGCAAGCCCACCTAAAAAGGGTTGTGGCGAGTTGAGCTATGGAGAGCTCGGTTTTCGCTATGCTGGACGTAGGCGAGGCTCTCATCCCATATGCGTGGATGTTTTGAGTTGTACATGCGCATAATGTGTACGATCATCTTGTTGACGACCACTGTCTGGTCATCAGTTTGGGGATGCAAAGTTGTGGACTTAGTGAGCTTGGTGTTCAGCATCAACCAGAGATTGGACCAAAATGTACTGAGGAACCTGTTGTCCCGATTTGAGATGATAGACTATGGGATCCCAAAGTGTACCCACACTTGTTCAAAGAAGAGTTTAGTAGTGGCTTTTGCTGCGATATTTTTCTTGCAGGAAGCCATAATGGCCATCTTCGAGAATATGTCGACGACCACAAAAACACAGTCGTTTCCTTGCTTAGTAGAAGGAAGGCCCGACATGTAATCCATGGAGATGGATTCCCAAAGTCGACTAGGGGTAGGTAGCGGAGTATGAAGGCCTTGCTTCTTGATGGTCGGCTTGGCAATGGCGCAAGCAGTGCAAGATCTGATGTACTTCCTGACATCCTGTTGAAGATTTAGCCAATAGAAATACTTCTGCAGTATTGCCATCGTTTTCTCGACCCCGAAATGCCCAGCGGCCCGACTGTAGTGTGCTTCCAAGTTCCCAAATCATCTTGGCACACTTGCTTGAAGGAACACAAAGATGTCCTAGGTGGGCATAATAGGGCATCCTGGAGGTGAAAATCTGGAACTAGCTGACCCTCCGAGAGTGTCTAGTATTTGTGGCCAAATTCTGGGTCGCTTTTGTAGAGAAGTGGCCAATTAGAAGTCTCGTGCCCACAAGAGTTGAGCACAGTGGTTAACACCATGATTGGTGGTTGGTTGAGGCAATTTGCAACATTATTAGTGCTGCCCTTCTTATACTTGATATTCAAATGGAACTGTTGCAGGTATGTGGACTACTTCTGATGGCGATCATTCTGCAACTTCCCTTGTGTCTGTATGAACTGCAGGGGCCGGTGGTCTGTGTGGATGACTGTTTCCTTCCCCAAAATGTAATGCTTCCATTGTCGGCAGGCCTGCACGATGGAATACATCTCTTTGTCATAAGTGGGATACTTCTGGACTGTGTTTGAAAGTGTCTCACTATGATATGCCACTGGATGCCCCTATTGAGTAAGGACTACCCCAATAACATAGTCAGAGGCATTTGTCTCGATCTTAAATGGTTGTTGCAAGTTTGTTAATGTGAGCATTGGTGCAGAGCAGAGGCGATGTTTCAACTCTGTGAATGCCTTCTGTTAAGATTCAGACCAAAAGAATTTTGGTTTCGCTCCTCCCTTGGTGACTTGACTCAAGGGCCAAGTGATATGAGAGAATCCCAACATGACCTGCAGTAGAAATTGGCGAGACCCAGAAAGCTACGGAGGTATGTCAGAGTGGTTGGAGCTGGCCAATCCCAAATGACTTGGATCTTGGGCGGATCCACATGCACCTCCCGTTCATCAATAATGTATCCCAGATATTGAACTTGGGTCATGCCAAAAGTGCATTTCTTAAAATTGGCACATAGCTTGTGTTGCCGCAGTGTTTGGAGAACTGATCGGATGTGGTGGAGGTGCTCTTTCCAACTTTGGCTAAAGATCAGGATGTCATTCAAGTATACTACTACAAAGGAGTTGGTGAATGGCCGCAAGATGTCATCCGTCAGCCTCATGAAGGTTGCAGGAGCATTCGTCAACCCGAAAAGCATAACCAACCATTCGAAAAGGTCCTCCTTGGCTTTGAAGGCAGTCTTCCACATATTGGAGGGTTCGATTGGTACCTGGTGATATCCTGATTTCAAGTTGATCTTGCTGAAATATTTTGCCCCCTTCAGTTGGTCCAGAAGGTCATCAATCCGTGGGATCGGGTACCTATTTTGGACAATGATCTTGTTCAACACCCGATAGTCAAAACAGAGTCTCCAAGTCCCATCCTTCTTTTGCACCAACACGATCGGGCTCCCTCAGGGCGATGAACTTGGACGTATGTGACCTTTCTGCAACAGCTCCTGAATCTGTCTTTTGGTTTTGTTGTTCTCTAGAACAGAGTGCCGATAGATTGGTTGATTGGGTAGCAGCACACCTGGGGTCATATTGATGGAGTGCTTGACCTGACAGTGCAGAGGCAGCCCTGCAGGGGAGGTGAAGATGTTCTTGTACTCCACGAACTTGTCCATATGTTGTTGTCATGCGGAGGGGCCCTGTCTGGAGGTCGTGGCTACCATCTTCTTCTTCCCTTGAGGGCGTATCATCAAGAAAACAAATTTGCTGGTTTTGGAAATGAGCTTACTGCATTGTTTTATAGTAACCAAAGAGATAGCAGTAGGTGGTGCTACCTCCGGTATCCTGTACAACTTATTTCCCAAAGTAACAATAACAACACAAGGCCTTGACTCATACACAACATGTCGCTTCCATAAGTATGGTTGGCCTAATAATACATCACAAACATCAAGGCTAGCAACGCCACATAATATCTCATTCGTGAAGGGCTCGATGTTGTATGGAAGGCGGCATTGCTGGCTCATGTGAAGATCCTGTCCTTGGTGAAGCCACCCGATGGTGTATGGTTGTTGATGTACTGTGGTTGGTAAGCCTAGACGCTTCACGACCTCTGCCGAAATGAGGTTCTTTTGGCTCTCGCTGTCGACAATGAACAATAGTGAGGAACCCTTTATCCACATTTGGGAGAGGAAGAGGCGCTTCTCGTCCTCTAAATCTTGGGGTTCCTCCTTCTAGATCTTCGTGGTGGCAACGGTAGTGTTGGGCTCCACATCAATAATCTGCTTCCCTTTGTCATTCCCGTTGTTGGGTTCTGAATCAGAGTCGGAACATGCATCTGATTCCAAAGCCTTTAGCTCGGCCACCAGTGAATGCTTGGACTGACACTCACTTGTGTTGTGAGTGGAGCTCTTACGAAACTCACACCACTTTCTCGTGTCCTTCTTTGGCTTCACGGCGTTGTTCTTTGCTTGTGCCTTTGGTGGGTTGTCCTAGGCTGCCTCGCCTTGGCTTTGTCCTTTGTTTTGTGGTTTGGGGGCACCTTTCCCTTGCTTCGGATTCGCAGATCCAAAGTCTCACTTCTTTTGTTTAAACTTTTGCTTGATCTTGAAGGCATATCGGTATGCCGTGCCGAGCAAGGAGATGTTCAGGAATTCCATCTCTTCCTGGATGTAGTTGTGCAGGCAGCCGCGGTACTTGAGAACCAAATGCTTCTCAGAATCCTTATAGCCAACTTCATGCGAAGGGTATGTAAAACATTGGTAAACTCTGGCACATCTTGGTCCCTTCCCTGTCGCAGCATTGTCCACTTTATGTATTTATCTTGATAGCTCCCGATAGGGTAGTACTACTCCTTGATGGCATCCCAGAACAACTTCCAAGTGGGTGTGGCTAAAAACAATGAGTTCATACTTGTTTATTTTAGGTATGTTCTATGCTTGAGCAATTTATTTAAATTCTCACAGTTAGCAATCATATCAGTATTAAGATAAACTGCAAATAGAACACAAATATAAATCGCAGAAGACAAGCCAAGACAAGAGGACACAAGATGTGGCGCTAGCCAAGGACAAACCTCACAATGTGTGGGGAAACCCTTGATCAATTCTTCTTTTATGTTCTTCAAAGTTCAGCAGAGAAAGAGAGAGAGAGAGATAGTACATTTACAGCAAAAGTCAACACTTTGACTTATCTAGATCTAGCCTAGATCATTTCGTATAGTGATGAGATCAGTAGAGGACTTTCTACTTCAACTGATTCTCCAAGGTGACTCCTTCACCTATCATCGTGCTGCATCTCGTCCATTCGCTGCCCTTGACCATGTAGCACCATCATGCTGCATCATGCATTATCATGCTGCTCATGATCTCATAGATCACGCTGCCCATACATCATGCTGCCCATGATCTCATACATCATACTGCCCATACATCATGCTGCCCATGAGCTGCCCATGCTCCATGCATCATTGTGCTGCCCATGCACATGATTACATTTACCATGATGCTCATGATCTCATACATCATGCATCATGCTGCTCATACTACTGCCCATCATGTAGCTCATCTTGCTGCTCATAATACCCTTTTGTTGCTTCATTATGGAGTTCATATACATATCAGCCTTAGTTGCTTGCTATGGCTTACAGTGTAGCAAAGCAGTTAGGCTATAGTTCCATGCAATCCTATTATACACAACGTATTGGTATTCCTCCAATACCATGATTTCGTTTGCCTCTTCATCAATGCGGCTTGATGACAGTGGTCCATCAATGTCTACCTGACTAGTATATATAACCATGCCTGCAGTGTATATACATGACTGTCCAGCGTTTACATTGCTGCCTAGCATATATACTGTCCAACGTTTACATTGTTGCAGCGTATATACTGTCCAGCGTTTACATTACTGTAGCGTATATACTGTGCAGCATTTACATTGCTGCCCAGCTATATACTATCCAGCGTTTACATTACTGCAGCGTATATACTGTCCAACGTATATACTATCTAGCGTTTACATTACTGCAGCGTATATACTGTCCAGCGTTTACATTACTGCAGCATATGTTGTCCAACGTTTACATTACTAGTGTATATTGTCCAGCGTTTACATTATTGCTGTCCCATAATGAATATGACTTGTATATATCTGCGTTCAATATGACTGTGTCCCATGAATATGACTTGTATATATCTGCGTTCAATATGATTGAGTCCCATGAATATGACTCTCATGCCCAGCGTATATATTGCCAAGACTGTGTTAGGTTAATGCTAAGAGTGCGTTCACTGTTGACTGCATATGATTCATGAGTCGTCATGTCCGCATAGAACATTTCTTCATTGCTGTGCGTATTTCCATATCTGATTGCTTTTCTTGTATAGATAGTGGGTTCCATATATAAATGCGACTCTTCATAGCAACATTGCTTTTGATTGTATAAATGTAACATATAACCTGCATATGAACGTAACCATGAAGAATGCGGCTCTTCATTATCTGCGTGTAAGAATCTCCAGGACCTGTGTATCAATGACCAGCGTATAATGTTCTCTGGTCAGCGTATTGAGTTTCCACTGCGGCTACCTGCGGCTATCCTTCACGTAACTGCGGCTACCCTTCACGTATCATCTCCATTGCTTGTGGGTTCATGACTGCGTTATCATTTAGGGCATCATCATGCATTGGTAGGGCATCATCTTTGGACCAGCATGTGTTTCTCTTGGTGTCTCACTCCTCCAAAAACCCAAGACGTGGAGAGGAGGAGATCCCTCAAGAATTGTGTGTCCCAAATGACATCAAATCTTCTTCAATTTATACTAAAACGTATAGGTTGAATAGACATGACGTTTGGGCTTCTTGAGCCTACCTCAGTTGCTGGTCGGCTAGATAATAAATCCATAATCAAAATAAATTCATATCTCCATAAATACTTATTTGAATCGGATGATCTTTTGATCAATCCTACACCTCTTGACAGGAGGGATCCAATAAAAATATCAGCTGCCATAAATAAGCTAACCCACATGGAGTTTGGCCCTAGTTGCCAATTTAACAATACTTTCATCCTTCTGCTCATAGTAGGTTTCCCACCAGTCCTTGACGTGGTGGGCTGCTTTGAGAAGTGCAAAAGTGATCTTTTTCCAGCTGGAAAAATCATGAACGGAAAAATATCATTTTAGCAGATTTAACCATTTATCTACAATGTCTACATTTTTCTGACCCTCAAATATGTGAATGTCAAAGTTAACTTGTACATTAAAGGGCGTGGCACTTCTAGAGTAGTTGTCGGAGGTAGATGCATCACCCTTGGGTAGCCACTAAAGGATTTGGGCAAAGTTGTCCATCATCGCATTCCTTTGTCGCTCGAGGGCTTCTTCGAGCAAGATTTTGATAGGATCTCCTGTTCCCTCGTCTTTCTTTTCATCTGCCATGGAAGGCCGTCGGGATTTGCGAGGTTGTTCTTGCAAAGGTTCGATCAGTTCAAGCCCTAACTCCTTATATCCCGAACTCGTTGGGGACATGCAAAGAAAAACAAAGAGAGTAGACTGCTCTGATACCACTGATCCGGATTTAAACAGGAACACAACAAATTACAGATACAACCATAAATACAAAGATGTAGTAGAAATAACACTTCATTTCATTAATATCAAACACTGAAATATGCTTACAAACAGAATGGAAATAAAACTAGCTTGAGCAATGGTAGCTTATCTCTGAGAAGAGATGTGGTGGCTACATGCCTCTAAACTGCGTTACAATGAGGCTCAAGGGCCTTTTTATTATTGAACAATAAGAACAAACCCTTAACAACCAAAACCCTAACCCGAGGCGATGTAACACCAAGAGTCTATGGGCCCCATTGGGGTTAGTTGGATAACCAATTTCTTGGGGTTGCGACTTGGTCATATTATCTCCGTTTGATGTGCATGATACCCCAATGGAAAGATCTCTCCGAGGACTACGACGGAAAAGACGATCTTAAACAAAAAATCGTTGGTACAAGATTGCCAAAAAAACGTCGTTTAGGGCCTCAAAACGACTCCGGAAGTTTAGGACCCGAAAAACTGCTAAAAATAGTAAACTGTGCTACAATTAAGGAAACTGAAAAAGTTAAAGAAACAATAGTGGGGGTCCAAGTGGAATTGGCGGGTGGCCATCAATATCCACCTGGATCAATTGCTTCAGAAATTTGACTAAGGCATATGCTTGCTTTGCCATGGTACTATACTTCAACTCCGACCCTTCAAGTGACCGACTCATGAAAGCTATTGGTTGCTCATACCCTTCATCATTCTTTTGGAGCAACACACCCGCAATGGTATCCTCCGATGCGAAAGAGAAAATCATAAATTCCTTAGAGTAATCAGGGCTAATAAGCACAAGCGCCTTTGCTATGGAATCCTTATTCTCCTAGAAAGCCTAACTACCCTCATTTTACTAAACAAACTTAGCTTCTTTCTTTAAATTTCCTCAACTCTCTCAGGATCAATCTTGATCCCATCCTTAGAGATGATATTACCAAGTAACTTCCCTTCGGTTACTCCAAAAATAGATTTCACTGGATTTAGGGAGATTTAATACTCTCTACACCTATGAAAAATCTGCCTTAGATGACCAACATGAGAAACTCCATCTTTTGGAAACATCGTTAGATCATCTTGATATATTTCAATAAATTTCACGATTAAGCCTATTATGCCCTTAAAAGCATAATACATAGCTGTTTGAAAAGTTGCTCCAGCATTTGTCAGCCCAAAAGACATTCTCAAATATTCAAATGTTCCCCATTGTCATGTCCCCAACAAATGAATTCTGCTAATGTGGATTCACAAATTTGCAATTTTGATAATTATTAAAATTTTGACTTAGGAAAAAGGTTTGGGAGGCTACAATTAATTTTTTGGAGGCAAAGGTGACCGACATAGGAGAAATGAAATAATTAAAGAGTTGGTGGGTTGTGGGGGCGACCCAAAAAACAAAATTGAACTCCTTGGATGAATTTGTATCTCATGAGGAGGAGGTAAGGAAAGGGGTTCAATATAGTGGGCCCACAAGGATTGGAAGGGGCATAATCTATATATAGGAGGACCAAACTCAATTTTGGGGTCCCTTGAATTGTGAATTTGACATTTGAGAGTTTGCTCGAGCTGTTTAGCCAAGTTAACTAGTGTTGTTTAGCACAGGGATTTCCAAGCGGAAAATCCCTTTTCTCTTTCAATTAACTTAGAATCTCACCCTAAGAGAGATTTCTGATTTGATTGGAGAGCAGAGACTTCGCTGTTGGGAGCTTATGATATCACTGGTTCAACCTCTGCGGATTTTCTAGGGGATGCAGGAGCAAATGTCATGGTGCTTGGGGCAGGAGATTCCCAGGGAATTTCCTCTCGAGAATTTACATAAATTTTCCAAGCGGAAAATCCCTACTCTCTTTCAATGAACTTAGAGTGTCACCCTAAGAGAGATTTCTGATCTGATTGGAGAGCAGAGACTTAGCTGTTGGGAGCTTATGATATCACTGGTTCAACCTCTGCGAATTTTCTAGGAGATGCAGGAGCAAATGTTGTGGTGCTTGGGGCAGGAGATTCCCAGGGAATTTCCTTTCGAGAATTTACATAAATTTTCCTTGTGGGAGAGTGCAGTTCGAGAGTGTTTTTCCAAGCTGGAGACCCTTGCTTTAGTGTGGGATGAATTTGTCTTCCTGGGGCTTGTGTAGACATTTTCTGGGCTCAGATCGCGGTAGAGAAATTACTCGTTGTTGGAGGGATCTGAGGGCTGGAGTCTCACTCCCTTTCCAGAAGAAATATTGCAGAAATTTCTAGCTAGTTGGAGGGGTTTGGAGCAGATATTTAACAACAGATTCTGAGCTGGGCGTTGGGCCAGCTATTAGAAGAGAACACACTAATTTTGGGTAATTCCGGGGGGTCAGAATTAGCCCAAAATATTTCTGGGTTTTGTTGGTCTAGTGTTGAGGAGATCAACCCTAATTTTTCAGAATTTTTGGAGGTGTTTGAGGGCCCAAATCACAGTTTGCCTCCAGCAGCAGTTGCAAAGATTGCTTGAGCAAAACAGAGCCAGATTCAACCATTTTGAGAGTGGAATTCCACATATTTGACCTAGGTATTGTGTGCTTACCGTAGCAAGTCCAAATGCACTCATTCCACCTCACTTTGTACCATATTGTCCATTGAAATCTAATAAAATGGCTCAACTCACTTATTTATGCTCAATGGGTGTTTAATTTTAAATTGCATGTGTGGTTTCAGATTTGTATGCTTCACTTCTTGCTGTAGCTAGTTCGTGTTGTAGATATTCACCATGTTTTTCTCTAGTAGAATATTACAATGGTATCAGAGCATGTTCTTGGCTAGCTGTGGCCTCAAGAGCAGGTGATGATAGGACCATTTGGTGGAGCAGTTTATCGTCCTAGAGGCAGAGGTAGAGGTAGAGGAAGGGGCTGTGGTAGAGAGGATGAGCTTGAGCACTTGGCCTCAAGAGCAGGTGATGATAGGACCATTTGGTGGAGCAGTTTATTGTCCTAGAGGCAGAGGCAGAGGTAGAGGAAGGGGCTGTGGTAGAGAGGATGAGCTTGAGCACTTTCCAGACATATAGTTTGAAAACGCTAGAGATTTCATGGGGGACAACAATGGGGATGAGCAGCCAAGACAAAGGGCACATGATCCATTAGGAGCTGGTGAGGTCAAAATAGCAGATGATGGGGATGATCAGAGACTTGGTGGACTTGCAGCTTTAGAACATGCATGGAGGGCCTCAAGGGGGAGCCAATGATGGAGGAGGCTCTTGTACCAGAGAGGGGAGCCAATGATGGAGGAGGCTCTCGTACCAGAGAGGGGAGCCACATACACTAGCACACCAACCAGCAACCCGCTCATACTTATGGCCATACCAACAAACCCACCATGCTACGCTTGACTAAGGAGCCAAAACGTGAGAGAGAAGTTGATCCCTTCACTGAGTTGATTAGATCCTTAACTGATGGGTTTGATGAGTATGAGATGTGGGATCCCCGAGTCAGGAGGACGCTCACTTTTGCAGATTATTTCCATTTGAAGGAGAAGTACAAGGGGGTTGGAACTTCATCTCGAGGTTGGCAGTAGTACCAGAGTTGGGATAATCATAAGCTGGTGGGGAAGGTGACATTGCCCAGTTTTAATGGGTCGTCCAGGAGTTCAACGAGGGAGAGTGATGCCATTAGGTTTGCCAGACTACACTTGGAGGGAGATGCCCAGGTGTGGTGGTATTATGGGTTGATCACATTGGGGCATGCATCCATTACTTATTATATTGAGATCACTCGTAGGCTGGTGGAGAGATTTGATATGAAAGACCCAGAGCTACATTTCAGAGTGTTGGCTAACCTGAAGAAGACAAGTAATGCAAAGGCTTAAATAACTGAGTTGCAGAGACTCGTGGTGATGGTCTCCGACATTTCTAAGGCGAGGTTGATCATGCTTTATATTGAGGGGCTGGATAAGCCACTGAGAGGATGGGTGCGAGCATACATGTCAGTGTCATTGTAGGATGCCATTAACCGAGCACAAGACATGCTAGACGTTGTTCCAAAGATGAGAGCCTCGACACCTACTAGACCTAGTTTCCCTTTGAAGCGGAAAGATTTTAGATCTCCTCAGAAGGAGTGGACAGGGAAAGGACAATTCGATGATGAGATCAGGAGGGACCTTAGGAGGAGGAAGCTATGCTTCACTTGTAAGGAGCCATGGGCACCAGGGCACTGGTGTAACAAGGGCAAGGCCCACTATATAGAGGTGTTTTTAGATAGTGAGTCTAAGAAGGAGGAGACAAAAAAGGAGCCAGATACAAGAGATTATGGACATCAGGGTACTGCAGGAGGTGGACCACCATCCCCACCTGGTGGAGGAGCATTCTTTCCCATCGATAGGGTTATCACTTCACTTCAGGGAGTTCTAAAGTACTTGACTTCACGAATCAAGGGGACGATCCAGGGGCAACGTGTGTCAGTATTGGTGGACAGTGGGGCTACCTACAATTTCATAGATGCGTAATTGGTTGAGCACAGGGCATTCAGACAATATCCTCTGAGGGGTTTTCAGTTTTAGTGCCAGAAGACCGGACTGTGTAGTGCACCAGATACGTTCCTTGTTTGACCATGACCATGGGGAACTACTCTATGATAGATCACTTCTTTGTAGTTGACGTTCCTAACACCAATGTGGTGATGGGTGTTCAATGGTTGTATTCTTTCGAGTGAGTCACTACCGATTGGAAGAAATTAGAGATGGAGTTCATGGGTCTAGATGGGAAGATGGTATTATTGAGAGGGATGCACTCATATCCACCCAGACAGTGTCAATGCATAGGATGAAGGTTGACTTGAGACATGGTGACATCACTTGGGCTGTAGAGTTGAGGATTTCAGAGATAGGGGGACTAGTGCAATAGACACAATTAGACATATTGACACTTGGAGAAGCATCAAGCAGTATTTGGAGGGATTCCACCTGGCAGGCCACCAAACAGAGGATACAAGCACACCATTGAGTTGGAGGACAGGGTGCATGCAGTCGTTACCACTCTGTACAGGCATCCCAAGAAATATCAGGATGAGGTTGAGAGGGTGATAGATGAGCTATTGAGATTGGGGCACATTAGGCCCTGTTTGAGCCCCTTCTCTTCTTCATTTGTATTGGTGAAGAAGAAGGATGGGACGCTTCATATGTGTATAGATTACCGGACCCTAAAAAAAGACACTAAAGAATAGGTATCCCATTTCGCGCATTGATGAGTTGATGGACGAGCTTAGAGGAGCTAAGTAGTTCTCTAAGATAGACTTGCGCTCGGGGTACCACCAGATCTGGGTGAGCGAGCAAGACATCCAAAAGACTGCCTTCCACTGTCACTATGGACACTTTGAGTTTTTGCTGATGCCCTTTGGGCTAACCAACACACCAACCACGTTTCAGTCTTGCATGAACCATGTGTTTCGCAAGTAGTTGCGATGATGTGTCTTGAAATTCTTTGATGACATCTTGATCTACAACAAGACATGAGAGGAGCACCTCCAACGCTTGGAGGAGGTACTGTGCATACTAGAGGAGCAACAACCGTATGTGAAAATGTCCAATTGCGAGTTTGGATTGATAGAGATGTTATACCTTGCACATGTGATTGGGGAGGATGGAGTAAGGGTGCACCAAGAGAGGATGAAGGTCATCCTAGATTGGCCTACACCCTGGAATGTGACAGAGTTGAGGGGATTAAAGGGCCCTCAATAAAGACACTGAAGAACAGGTATCCCATTCTGCGCATTGATGAGCTGATGAACGAGCTTAGAGGAGCTAAGTAGTTCTCTAAGATAGACTTGCGCTCGGGGTACTACCAGATCTAGGTGAGGGAGAAAGGCATCCAAAAGACTGCCTTCTGCTGTCACTATGGACACTTCGAATTCTTGTTGATGCCCTTTAGGCTAACCAACACACCAACCACGTTTCAGTCTTACATGAACCATGTGTTCCACAAGTAGTTGCGACGGCGTGTCCTGGAATTCTTTGATGACATCTTGATATACAACAGGACATGAGAGGAGCACCTCGGACACTTGGAGGAGGTACTGTGCATACTAGAGGAGCAACAACTGTATGCGGAAATGTCCAAGTGCGAGTTTGGATTGAAATTTGACATAGATGTTATACCTTGGACATGTGATTGGGGAGGATGGAGTAAGGGTTCACCAAGAGAGGATTAGGGCTCCTAGATTGGCCTACGCCCATGAATGTGAAGGGGTTTTCCCAGCTAGCAGCACCCCTCACGTATTTGACGAAGAGGGGGGCTTTTGAGCGGACTAATGTGTGCAAGAGGCCTTTGAGCGCCTCAAGCAGGTGATGAGTAACTACCCTGTTTTGGCCCTACCAAATTTCTCACGGCCATTTGTTTGGGAGTGTGATGCATCTGGAGAGAGCGCTAGGGTAGTTCTAACACAATGGGGCCATCCTATAACATCTGAGAGTATAATGTTACAACCACATGAGTGGTTGTACTCCATATATGACAAGGAGATGGTGGTTGTGATGCATGCATTGGCCAAGTTTAGACAATACCTAGTGGGCAATAGGTTCAAAGTGAAGTCTGACCACAATAGTCTTCGCTTCTTTTTGGAGCAGCAGAACTTGCAGGAGGGACAACATAAATGCGTCAGTGAGATTCAAGTGAATGATTTTGAGATTGAGTATGTCAAGGGCAAGCAGAATATAGTGGTTGATGCACTATCACGAAAGCCCATGACACTCTCTTTGATGGACGTCATGCAGGATTGGAGTGCACTAGTTGTTGGTGGAGTATTCTAAGGGTCGAAAAACATGTGAGGTCTTGGATGGTACTCATGGGGATGACAGGTACCAGGTGATTGATGAAGTTATTTATTACGAGGACAAAATTTATCTGGTACCAAGCTCACAGTTGGGGAGAAGATCCTACATGCATCTCATGACTCACCTTTGGCGGGGCATCAAGGATTCTCCAAGACATACAAGGCCATTAGGGAGCGTTTCACTTGTTGGGGTCTTAAGGATGACTGCTTGAGGCATGTGTGGGAGTGTGATGTTTGCCAAATGAACAAGGGAGAGCACACTCATCCTGGCGGACTATTACAACCTCTTCCTATTCGTAAGAGGAAATGAGAGAGTGTATTGATGGATTTCACCACTGGGTTACTGGCCGCTTAGGGGCGAGATTGCATCCATGTGGTGGTTGACAGATTGGAAAAATTCGCCCACTTCTTCGCCATCCCAGCCAAGTATTCAACCTCACAGGTGGCCAAGTTATTTTTCTGGGAGGTGTTCAAGCTGCATGGGCTGCCTAATACAATTGTTAGTGACTGGGACAACAGATTTATGGGAGGATTCTGGCAGGAGCTATTTTGCCTTGTGGTGCATGGAGCTTACACCCAGCACGAGCTATCACCCTCAGACAGACGGACAAATGGAGATCGTGAACAGATGGCCGGAGGGCTCCCTGCACAACTATGTGACCAGGCAGCAGAAAGCGTGGGTGAAGTGGCTGCACCTTGGGGAGTACTGCGACACCACTACCTACCATAGGTCCATAGGTTTGTCACCGTTTCACGCTTTATATGGTTATGATGCACTGACTTTCGCTGATATGATCTTTGGAGATAGCAGGGCCCCAGGGGGTACCAGAATTTCAACAGATTGGCTGGCAGGGCGAATGTAGTACACATCTAGTCTCTCCATGAAGTCTAGATAAAGGTGCCTATTTTCTTTTTCTTATAATGACAAACAATATGGGAAATTGGCTGGTAGGGCCAATGTAGTACACATCTACTCTGTCCATGAAGTCTAGATAAAGTTATCGTTGAAAGTTTTCAAGATGTATCCATTGTGGAAAACCTTATTGAAGGAGCATTATAGTCAATCTTTACGAATTTCTTCAGTGATGATCCAGTTACATTTGATAATAAAGATCAATGGGCTTAAAATTGGAATATTGTGAAGGAACAAATGGTGTCTTTAGTGGCCCAAATGAATTCAATTTTATGAAGTTTTTTTATAGAGAATTGGCTCAATTCATGCTAAGATCTAATTATTCTGTTGTTTATCTTTGAGATGAAATTCACTGTTGCCTCTGAGTGTCAGCATGACATCACTGTTTGTATCTGTATCCCATATAAACTGTAATGATCCAGTTACAATTGATGTAAAGATCAATGGTCCAAAAATTGGAAAACTGTGAAGGAACAAATGGTGTCTTTAGGAGTCCAAATGAATACAATTTTTTGAAGTTTTTCATATAGAACTGGCTTAGTTCATGCTAAGATCTAATAATTCTGTTGCTTATCTTTGAGATAAAATTCACCATTTCCTGTGATTGTTAGCATTACATCACTATCTGTATCTGTATCCTATATAAGAAGTAGATGGTATTGCAGGAGGAGGTGTATTGACTTAAAGGTAGTGCAACTGAGTCTTGGCATCATGTTGATAAATTTGTATATGCTGTATAGGGTTTATAATTAAACATAAAATAAACAATATAAAGGAACAATATCAATTCCTTTTTCGTGATCTAAGAGCTCTCTAGGTTGAATTGCTTCTTTGGTTATACTAGACGAGGAGAATGATTATGCAAATTACTAGTGAACTTCAGTTTGTGTTCTTTGGATCTAATAGTGGCATTGAGCCAAGTACTGTGAGTTTGTAGAAGTGGATTGTATCTTTTACTGAGAATGCTGCAATATTGTCACAGGATATTTCTGAAACCATGGCTAAGCTCCAGGGAGAAGGACGTCTTTTACGCAGTGAACAGAATCTGTTTGGGGAAGCATTTCTTGTGATGGCTTCAGCTGCGGGGTAGCTACCTATCTTAACTCTGCATTAAAACATAAGCTATCAATTATTTTTATCATGTCTTCATACTTGCTATTTATTTTTTATAGGGTTTGTTCAAGTGGATTAGAACTGCTGTTTTACTATTATTGCTGATTTTTCCATGCAGGAGTGAGCAACAGCAAAGTGTTTTAAATTGGTTACTTGAACCTTTAAAGGAACAGTGGATCCAAAAAGAATTGCGAGATACATATTTATCAAGTCGAAATGGTTTGGTGCATCTTTTAACTAGAGGTCCAAATACACCAGAGAATGAACGAATGTGGCATATTTTCCACACAGTCACTATTTTTGAGAGAGCCCTTAAAAGGAGTGGTAGTAAAAAAGCTTCACTCCCCACCCCTCAAAATGGTTCTGCATTAACTATTGATGTTCGTTCTTCTCATCCTATGGCTTCTCGCTTATCGTGGATGCTGCCTCCTCTCTTACAGGTAAGGTTTCTTGGCCATTGATTTTTGATTTGTCTTTGAGTTTTTCTTATGTGAGAAGTTTTACAACTGGTTGTGCTTGCAGTTGCTTCGCTGTATACATTCACTTTGGTCCCCGCCACTAGATCAAAATTTGCCAGAAGAGGTGCAGGCTGCTTTAGTCATTACTCCTGCCGAGCAAGCTAGTCTTTTGGGCGAGGCTGCAACCAAATTGAAGGGAATGGGGGCTGGGGATGGAGGTCAGGTGGATTTGAATAAGCCAGGAAGCATTGATTTAACTGAAAATGAAATTCGCAACTGGCTGAAGGGTGTTCGAGATAGTGGGTATGAAGACATTCCATACTAATTTGAACTTTTTAAGAACTGGTTGTCCTTAATGATGATGTTTATTTTATCCTTTGTTGTTGGTTTTTATTGCCAAGCATAAGTGCTCTGATTGAAGATACGACCACACAAATATAGTGAATCTATGGTTTATAGTTTCTAATAACCTTCGATAACATAGCCAGATGTCTCTTGCTTGCTCAAATATTTTTATTTAGCCAACCCCTCCCCTTCCCCCTAAAAGGGTAGATAAATAGCTACGTTGCACAATCTTTGAAATGAGTGACTGGGGGGATGAGTGGGTATTGTGTGAGGTGACATTGTTACTTTTCCTGAATGTCCATTTGATAGAGCATAACTACTGGAGATACACTCTACTAATTGGGAGTCGTTTCATTATAATCAACAATGCCTGGTGCTCTGTAATCACATACTTGATTTATTATCTGCTACATAAAGCGAGCTATGAAGGTTCAATATGTGACACCTTGTATGGGATTAAACACCAAGGTTTCTTATCAAAATTCATCAAATGTTTTTCCCCAAGGAAAAATCGTAATTTCGATTATGATAATAGTGAAAATTACATCCTGTAGATGCTTTTAAAAACATATCAAATAATGTGACCATAGATCACTCAGCAAAACTAACTCATATTGATAATCATTAATGTCTAAAAAATATAGATCATTGTTCAAAAATTACAAAAATATAACTGTCATCTAATCACAAGCTGCTATCATTTCTATATAGATATTGTTGTCGCACGGATTGTCACGACAACGCTCAGACCGGGGGCTGTCACTCTGATCCCCGATCTCTCCGTTTAACCTTGTCTCCCACGGCTAAGGGGGTAAGACCCTATAGAAAAAGGATGACCAACTGTGAACCAGTTGGGCTGGAAGACACGAAGGGAAACCAACACTAAATTGATTTTATTAAATTAATAGACCAGTGCCTTATGGATTTAATGTTTAAACAATTGATTATCAGATGCTGCAGAAATATAAACCATGTAGAGTAACCATTTATCATCAAATTAATTTTTATCAAATGCGAGAAAATGCTTAAATGATACTCCAGCAACTGAAATTTCGAAAGATCACGTAAAATATTAACCAGAGATCACATTCATGCAATTAATCTTCAGATGAACATTGAATCATGTTAAACATTAATTCCCACATCAAAATTTTAGCCTTAGCATAAAAGATGAAACCTAAAAAATTCCTGAGCCAAGACTGAAATTGGCAAAAAATTTCCCAAAATATTTTTATGTTTTTCAGATAAAACAAAAATTAAAACTAAATGAGACCTAAAAATTTGAATAATATCAAAATCTACACTTAAAAGAAAAGAAATTCCTTTTTTATAATTTTATAATTTTTTAATGATTTTTATGATTTTTTAATTTTTATATATTTTTATGATTCTTAAAAAATAAAACTTAAACTAAAATATAAAACTTAAATCTAAAATTAAATAAATAAACCTAAACTATGCTAATCATATATAGTAAAACTAAAACTAAAACAACAAGAACCAATCTGAATGGAACGAAATGCTAAATGAAAATGAAATCAGATTTACTCAAAGAAAATCGACTATGGTTCAGATCGAAAAATTAACCAGCGCATAAGCTAAGACCCAATCGTCACCCTAAAAAAATTAACCAAAGCTTACAAAACGTATTTGAATCGTATTTCGAGCTGGAAGGGTCTTACCTGATTCCGCGCGGAATGATTTTAACACACAATCAACCAGAAACTTACTCCCGCCACACTCCTGAAGCATCCCACGCAGATTTATTCGACTGATTTTTGCAGGTCCACAAAATTTTCCCCAGCGGCAGCCACACGCAGGTTTCCAGGTGTTTCAATGGGTAGAAGGCAGCAGAACGCCGACAGCGTGGGAGAGAGCCACCTGAAGCCCGCACGCACAGTCACGAGAACCCTCTTACGCCAGGCTCGTGGCACCCTTGGCCCGCTTGGATTGCTGGAGATTTGCAGGCGGAGGAGGCTTCAATGATTTTATGCATGCAGACAGCCAAAATTTGTGAAAGATTTCTGGACGGTTGAATGATTCACAACTGCAAGGAAAATCGATTTCCTGCTCTCTCTCTGCTGCTTGATGTGTGCAGGCATTTAGGACGCTGAGGACGGACTTGCGTGAGACTGCAAGGACAAATGCAGTTTGCAGGTTCGATGAAGAGATGATGGGGTTTGACGGAACTGAGATCAGGCTGAGTTGAACTTTGATGGGAGCACAATAAAATTCTCTTCTTGTAAATAATGGAACCCCAGCTTTGAAAAACAAATGATATCTGAAACCTCTGGATAGCAGAATAGTAAACCTTGCAAAACTCAAATTTCCTTCAGAATTTTATCTCAGACCTGCAGGTGGAAAACCAAAATCCGGAAAGATATATGCAAAGATTAAAAGTAAAACCCTACAAAACTGGTCCAAAATTGCAAAATTTACAGCTCTAGAACAGCCAGATTTGTCAGTTATCATCAATAATATTATCAGAATTTAATTTTAATGTACAACGCTTCAGAAAACCCTGCATGCATAAAAAATATTTCGAATGATAAGCCCGGGATCAAGAACTGACTGGGCTCTTTCAGAAAACACAAGCCGGGAGTTGGCTGGTTCAACTGAGAACTTCTCCTAACGCCCGTAAATCTGAAAAAAAGGATTCCCTGCACAGCTTAAAATCAACCATTAACATAGAAGGAGAAAACAATAGTGAAACCCCGATCAAATGGAGATACCTGCCACTATATTTCAGAATCTAAACTATCATTCAAACCTCAAAGATCAGATAAGATACCTGTGCCTAGAGCAATCTTCATTAAGCTATCATCAATGGCTGAAAATAAAATTATGCAGAAAAAAAAATACAATAATCTTACAGCATTTTTAGAAGAGTAACATCAGCAAGATTTTTAACCCCAAAGTCTTCTTTATTGCACAAAAATGACTACAAGAGAGCTTTCTTTAGCACCAAACTCTCAGATCCAATCTCCTGTCAAATGACCCCTAACACCCCATTTAAAGGAAAAATTCCCAACAGCTAGTTCGAGTGATCCATGAGGATCAAGATATCTCTTAATCTCATCCGTTGAATTTTTAATGCATTAAAAAATTGAAATTTTGCATTTATTTACTCAAAATATTATTATTTTATTATTTTTTAAGTTTTTACTTTATTTTATTATTTTTATTTATTATTTATTATTTTATTTTATTTATTTATTTAGTTTTTCAATTTTTTTAATTTATTTTTAAATGGATCCTCGAACTTAGCCTTTGGAAAAATCACCTAGGACCTAGGACTTAGGACTTATGAGGGGATTAAAAACATTTTCTAACCCTCAAGACACTTTACATCATGACTTTTACAACTTTACATCTCAAGGGGGAGAACCCATTTGACACAGGCCCTCATAAACCACCTAGTTTTGCGACACAACTATAATCTAGCAGATTAACACACTAGGATTCTCCTAAGATTCTAGTGACAAAATCCATTCCGGCTTTGGGGTTAGACTGAAGGAAAACTCTGCCGATCATGGATCGGTGAGACGAAAAACCTTCCGGAACGTAGATTATCACTTAGAAAATTAGGTCCACCTAGGCAATTTACATACATGACTCATATCTGCTAAGATTATTTACAATTTATACATGTAGACTGGGTTTACAACATAAATTGATCAAGCTATCGATGACTGAAGAATGGCACGGACATGTCGATCAAACGCTACCCTTTTTGCAAAGAAAAGGGGGTGTACTGCTATGGGTAATTGACCAGTAGTGGTCAACAGATATACAGTAAATAAGATGCGAAAATGCTGATGTATATAGTGCAAGAGAGAATCAGTTCTGTGCTGCGTCCAGCTATGGCCTGTTGTCAAATAGTCTATGATAATATTGATAATGATCAGGCATTGTGCTTGATTATCATCCAAATACCATGGTCCTGTTGTGAGGCCTCCTTGGATAAACTATCGGAGAGTGTGTTCCTTTCCCTGTAGATATGTTGACAGGAAATATCAAATATGATCAAATTGAGCTTTAATCAAAATGACCTCATCCAACATGTTCCCGAGTGTAATATCCCCAATTTTGTGAGTATGAGAGTCACTAAGGGATTTTTCCCAATCTAAGTAATATTAAGTAAAAAGGGGCAAATATTATTGGACAAAGGTGGTTAGTATTATTTTATTGGAGAATAGCGGCAAATTATTATTTTATTAAATGGCGGCAAAAGTAACTTACTGAAAAATGGTTCCCACCAATAAAATAATATTAAAAAAGGAGTCTAGAGGCATGCACAGAAATTATAAAAGGAGGATGGACTCATTTTGTGGATTATCTTTTGGCAATTACACTTCATATTTCATCTTCTCTTGGAGCTGTTTAGCACAAGGGCTAGAGCGCTGTCTAGCACCAGGAATTCCAAGCGGAATTCCACTCTCATTTCAAAGGATTTCGAGTGTCTCCCTAGTGAGGTAATTTGAGAGTTTAATTCAGGGCTTCCCTTAAGCTTATTGCAGGAAGATCTACTCTGTGCATTTCCTAGGTGCAGGAGGAGTTCGTGGTACAATTTTTAGAGCAACAACTGTGGGTGATTTCGAGCTTTTGGAGGGAGATTTCCCTTGGTTGTAACAAGAGTTTGTTGGTATTTTGAAGGGCAGAGATTGAGGGAATCTCCAGGGCCGAATTTCTTTCATTTGTACAATGCGCAAAGCTCATTGGCTGAAGCTTGCGCAGGAGAGAGGAGCAACAGATTCAGGGAGAGATTGGGTTTGGAGAGAGCCTATTTTTAGAGGAGAATTTGTGTGGAGTTTGGGTGGCTATTCAATAGTTGTTTGGAGCAGATTTGAGCAGAGCATTTTCAGCAGTGCACAGAGTTTACTTGGCAAAGCCATTCACACTTTTTTGGGTCATCTGGGTTAGCTGGAATCGGGTCAAACCCTTTCTGGGTCTTGTTGAGATTGCAGTGTAGATACCAGGGTTAATTTTTCAGAATTTTGTAAGCGATATATAGGGTAGAAACCCAGTAGGGCGTATAGCCAATCAGAGAGCCATTTGCACCATTTTGGAGGGCTTCATGATCATTTGGATTCAACCCAAACCATTTATGGGTTTTTTCTGGGTTTTGGGAGTGGAGTATAGAGCTAAATTTTCAGAGTATTCCGTGGAGTATTCGACCCTGAGACTAGGACTTCAGCCAACAGCCAACAACAGATTATTTCTGAGTAGTGCACAGATCAGTGTTGCGAACATCTTGATAACATCCCGAATTTATCTCAAAATCATGATTTTTTGGCCTAGCCGATGTTGCCAATTTTTTTAAAATATTTTATGGTATCTTAAGTTTGCCGATGCTTGTCGATTTTTTATCGATATTTTCCCGGTTTTTTCGATTTTTTGGTTTTCTAGACCCTTGCCAATTTTATCGCTATGCCAATTTTCGCAACATTGGTGCAGTTCACTCCAGGACCATTCCTACCACTTTGGTTTTGGACAATTTCTTGGGTTTTTCTCATCTTGCAAAGCAAGCCCCGGTTCCAAAACTTCAGCTCATTTTATATACTCTTTTATCATAAAATTAATAAAATGGCTCATATGGTGTCGTTGGACATTTTGGTGTTTTAATTGTTGTGTATGAGTTTTTGTTTATTTATGGTTCCTAGTCCATTGCTTGATATTAGTTGTTAAATTCCAATTAAGAATATTACAGTGGTGTCATAGCATGATCTTGGCCAACTGTGGGGAAGCTAGCAAGATCATGAAGGCATTGGGCATGTATGCACAATGATGGGTGACATGATAGACAAACCCATGGCTCAAGGAAGATTTAGCACGTTGGAATTCTGGGGTGGAATTCGCTAGAACGATGAGGGGTTGGCCAAGTTGAGGAAGGTGACAAACTAGATCCATTCTCATCCTTACAGCATAGACACCAGAAGTGCGCATGCCATGGGGGTGCGACCATTCACACCGTGTGGGGAAAGTTGACAGAATCATGGCACTAGACCTCTTTAAAAGGAGTGGACAAGGCATGGGCAGTTAGAGGGTGAGACTAGGGGGCACTTGTGCTGGTGGAGACCTGGCTTTAGATATTAGGACCCTGAGGAGGTTGAGCATGAGGCAAAGGACATGAGTGTGAGGAGCATGTAGATATACCTAGTGAGATGCGAGAGCCACCCTTGTTGGGGGTCCCCTTGCTAGCTTTGATTGACACCTTAGTGGAGAGAGGAGAGTATACACTCAGAGGGTTGTCTGTTGAGGAGGTGCCACCCAGAGATGAGGTGTCAACAGTTGATGAGGTACCCAACACTATGATCGAGTTTTCAGACATTGGACACCCACAACAGATTTATGAGGTGCCTAGAGACATATCCTTCGTTGCCAAGGTGCCAAAAGACAGAGGGATCTAGAGCTATGACCAAGTGTACAGATGATAGCCACCCACAACAATTTCATCAATTCCAGGCCAACCTTCTAGCATTGAGAAGGAAGGCCATAACAGTACGAGAGGCCATTTTGAAGCAAAAAGAGGAGTTGGGGGGCATGGGAGCAGTTTGTGCTGAGTCAATGACCAAACTGGCTCGCGTTGGGGCACAATTGGATTCCTTAATGGTATAACTCGAGTACACATTGGAGCGTCGGAGCAACCCTCTTCAGACATACATAGATGGGGTTTGTAGCACTAGTAGGTTGCCTCTGCACGTTGGAAAGGGAGTATGTGTTGACCAGGCTGGTGAGCTGAGGCGACATGAGGCTTCATAGGGTGAAACATTCACAACATGGAGGGCTTGTTCTGTGTATGAGAGTTTGTGCATTTGATTCCTCTCTTGGAGTTGGGTGGCGAGAGATTCTGAGTTGGTACCCGGTGGAGTGGGTTAGGTGTCAGGATGTCTCCCTGACCATAGTTCAACAAGGGTCGTGGGTAACTAGTGGTACTCTAGGGCCAAACTATTATTGGGTTCCCCCATCACTTTAGGGATTTGGTCGGTGATAGCAACAACTTTGTGATGGATCTAGTGCTTGAGCGCATACACACTTTTAGATTTTCATTAGAGTTCCAAACAACCCTATTGATAGGATGGATTGATAGGGGAGCAGGCAGATTCTGTGTGATTCCATGGCAGGCTAACCAAACATGGGGTCGTAAGAGGATTAACACACTCTGTTAGGGGTTGATTAGAGGAGGTGGCATAGGCCGACCACCAGACAGAGTGTTGTATGGGGATGAGAAGTTTCCTCGGATATGTGGGGTGCAAGGAGGAGTTCGTTTTAAATTTTTGTAGCAACAACTGTGGGTTAGAGTTTTTGGGCTTTTGGAGAGAGCTATCCCTTGGTTGTAGCAATAGTTTGTTGGCATTTTGAAGGGCAGAGATTGAGGGAATCTCCAGGGCCAAATTTCTCTCATTTATACAGTGTGCAAAGCTCATTGGCTGAAGCTTGCACATGAGAGAGGAGCAATAGATTACGAGAGAGTGGGGTCGGAGAGAAAACCTATTTTTAGAGTAGAATTTGTGTGTTGTTTGGGTGGCTGTTCAGTAGTTGTTTGGAGCAGATTTGAGTAGAGCATTTTTAGCAGTGCACAGATCCGACATGTAGTTCCTTTGGGTGTGAGTGCAATTGGAGTGTGTTTGACAAAATACACAACAAAAAGTGCAACAGGTAAAAAATTTTCAAATTCAATTTTGAATTTAGTTTATTATTTTGAACATTTAAATTTTCCAAGTACTAATTTACAATTTATGACACTAATACAAATTGGAATCCCAACGCCTCGATGACATGGTCTACGTCTACACAATCTCTGATTGTGGTTGAGACAACTTAAGAAATTTCATGATGTGGAAGCCATCTCATTGGACAAAATTGATACCACTGCTGCATGGAGGGTTGAGATTGAGAGGCTTGTCATGGACTTGATCCCTGATTGGTTAGATGTGGATCCAGAGGCACTAGAGGCAGAGGAGGTAGCAGTTGTAGGGGAGGGAGAGCCAGAGGTAGAGGAGGAGGCGGAGGAGCAGAGTCAGGAGGCAAAGGAAGAGAAGGATGAGGAGGTGGAGGTGACACCATCTAGGATGGGCAAGAACAGAGGATGGAGGCCACATCTTTTTTTTGCTTCAGAGGATGACAAAGTCCATTTGTAACCCCAAGGGCAAGGCCTTCTTCCTCTAGAGGAAAAGGCAAAGCCATTCCCTATTCTTGTAAAAGGGGCAAAGGATCTTAGTGACTGATTACTTTATGACATGTAGATGACTCATGATTTACATTTATTATATTTTTTGTTGATATTTTGACTCTTGAGAGTTGAGACTGAGTTAGGACTCAAGATTGAAGACTCCAGATTCATGACTTGATTCACTATTTTGATATGTGATGTAGCATTAGACTTCATATACATATTATATATTAGCTTTCTTTTCATGTTCACGTGGAAATGAATTTATTTGATGTTGTGGATACTTTAGACGCTAAAAAAATGAATATTTTTGTATTTTTATTTTTATTTTTGCTGAATTTTTAAAAAGATCTAGACTTTAACGACTTTTTTCAATTTTTGGACCCTTGCTGATTTATTCTCGAGGTTGACTTTTTCCACATTGGTAGTGAATATTTTTTGGGGTTTTCTTTCATTAGTATTTTTCTAGTTTCTAAGATGTAGAGTTCTCCCAAAGTTCTACAGATAGGGAGGTTAAGTTATTGTGGTCGTCAGGGTTCTAGGAGGGCTGTGTTTTCTCTGAGAGGTTGAGATTCCTTGTGGAGGCTGTATTTGCTAGGAATATGCCATACTAGATTACCTGGAGGGCCATATGAGTTGTCAGAAGAGCCAAGAGGCATATTTTGTCTAGGACGTGAGCATCAGAGCGTCTAGGAGTGGCACATGTGAGGCTATACACCTCGTATTTGCTAGTGTGAGGCTGTGCCAGGATGCAGAGGGAGGTTGTGAGCCTTCCAGTGGTTAGGTCGATTTGTGAAGGTGAACAAATATTTTTCCAGAGCTTTGCGGGTGTTTGGCAAGTAGTATTGTAATATTCATGAATTGAAGAATTTGCTAAAGATTAATAAAACTCTCAGATTTGAAGCACTAGTTTTTCTTTTAGGGTTTTTCTAGGGACATTTTGTTCGAAGATATGTGTGTTCATTTTGTGATTGGTTTTTCTCTCAAAGTTTCCGCAGTTTATTTTTGGTGAATATTGCAATCCTGTTTTTATTTGGTATTTGCAGTGTAATAATTTTGATTAGAATTAAATACATTGGATAATTACCAGTTGATTGCAATAAGTAATATTTTTATCGAATTTTCACATGGTATTAGAGTAGATCTAAAGCATAGAGGTTTGAAAGAAGAAGGCAAGGGCTTAATACCCAGATGGATTTCTTAGGTTTATTCCAAATTTACTTGGAGGAATTTTACCAGTGTTATTTTTTGCAAGAGAGGCCTATATTTTCAGCGAGACTGTATGTGCTGGGTATTGAGGCCATGTTGAGGGCCGAAATGCTCTAGGAGGGCTGAGAAGGTGAGATCGAGTCTTTTTAAGAAGTTCGAGACTTCTACAGGCTAGGCTGTGAGACCAGTTTGCTCGCTAAAGATCACACATGAGGGCCATATTGTTTTCTAGAAGAGTCGAACATTCTCAGAGAAGCCAAGATCACATGCAGAGGGAGTCTATGAGGTTTTCCAAGTATTTTTTGTTATCTAGTAGAAGATATATATATATATATATATATAATTTTAATTTTCCGTCGAGGGATTCAGTAATGGCTTCAGCAAGATTGAGGGATCAAGATAGGTTGGATGGTGTATCTAACTTTGGTGTTTGGAAAATCCGGTGCCTTCTTATTTTAGAAGAGGTTGGGCTGAAGGAGTTTGCTACGACACTTATTGTTGTACCAATAGATCCTATCGTGTTGCATGAGTACCGGAAAGATGATGCCAAGGCCAAGCATATTATTCTAGATGGGGTCAAGGACCACATTGTTCCAAATTTGGAGAAAGAAAATACTGCCAAGAAGATGTGGTATGCCAACAACAAGCTTTTTAAGGATAAAAATATGAATGGGAAAATGGTCCTAAGAGAGAGGCTCAAAAGCACCAAACAAAATAAGGGAGAGAACATTGTTATTTAGATCGCCCACATTAGGACAATCAGACACCAACTAATAGCCATTGGAGAGGTCAATGGCGAAGAGCTTGTGACAACAACCTTGAATGGGTTTCAAAAGCAGTGGGATGTTTTCGTGCAAGTGGCTAGTGGAAGATCTAATTTTCCTACTTGCGACTGCTTGTGGAATGAATTTGTTAATCAAGGTTGTCATTGATGTCAATATGGCATTGACTGAGATGTCAATATTCTTGAGATGCCTGGTTCTAGACGACGATGTCATGACTCTTGGTGGTTGCTTTACTAGGATAACAACAATGAAGATGTCAAGTCACAAAGAAGTCAAACCACTAATGAAGGAAGCCCTAAGAAGTACTTGAATTAACTATGATGTTGCCAAGTGCCAATCACGTGCCTTGATTGATGATCTAGATCCTAATTGCCAACATACTGTTAGTTCTTGGTAGCATCAGAAGTGCTCTAGCCTTGAAAATTGGTGGAGAGGCTAAGGCACATGAATTCTAAATTCCACCTGATTTGTATTTTATTAAAATAATTAATATTTTTAATGGGGTTCCTAAGTCTAAACTTAGGAAAATTAAAGTATTAATGGGTATTAATCAAAATATAGGTGAGAATGATCTAGAAGGCAGATCAAGTCAAGTTTTAATCTTAGTCGTTTATCAGAGACTTAACCACGATCGTTGAAGTCTCAATAAGAAAAATATAAGGAGGAGGCTTAGGGTTCATTTAGAGACACACAGAGAGATTGAGAAACTCGATTTTTTGAGGTGAGAAGTTCTCAGGAGGAAAATCGATTGAGGAGATCTTGCAGCAGAGGGGTAGTAAGAATTTGGAAGAAGGAATTTCTGGAGAGTACAACACAAAGAGAGGATAAAAAACGTCTAGAGGAGGGCTAATGTTAGCCTACGTAGTGTTGATGCAGAGGCAATGCAGTCAGTGAGGGGAAGTCGAGTTTCTGCTGAGGGAATTCAAAGTTCAGTTGCCAGAAGCCAGGGTGTGAGACTGGAGGCAGGAAAGTTGATTTCTCAACCAGCAAAGGATCCAGAGCAGAGAGGCAGCATAATACCCAGGAGGGGTGACACAATTTGACGCAGAGGTCACGTAGAGGGTGACACAGAGCCTTCAGAGCTGAAGGATTAGTTACTGTTTCTCTAGTGACAGGGTGAGATCATTTCACCAGTCTTTTGTCCAATATTTTCTCTGTAAAGGATTGCTAGTTGAGCATCCTAGATTTGTAGTCAGAATTTTCTCTTGCATAATAATAAACCCTCAGAGCTACTGCACTGATTTTCCCACATTGTGTTTTTCGGGGACTATTTTGTCCAAAAATAATTGTCCTTTGTATCTTGTCCTTTGCTCAGTTTTCTGTTTCATGTAATCAAATTTTAAGTAGTGTAGGCTGCAAAAGTAATTTGCTTTAGTATTCAGAGAATAACTTGATAATGCATATTAAAATCAAGTAGGTGAAGTAGATTCAGATTCGCTGCAGTTGGGGTTCCTTGAGGATTAGGAATTTTCACATGGTATCAGAGAATTTATTTTGAAATAGGAAGAGTAGATCGAACACTGAGTAGTGAGGCCAATAGCTGCATTTGGCAGCAAGAATCACCTTGAAGGGATTGCGCAATCCTTGCTAGGAAGCAGAGATTTCGAGGAAATCTCTCTCTAAGAGAGTTGATAGAGAGGTACGATTTCCAGCTCACGAGTTTGCAGAGGCAGAGGGAGTGATGCAAAGCCTCAGCGCAGTGCTTGAAGGGCGTAGTTTTTCTGTCAAGGCAGAAATCCATCGGAAAAGAGCGAAGACACATAGAAGGGGAATTTTCTCCTCAGAGAACTTTTTGCCAAAAATTTGAGTTTCTCACTTGCTGGGCAGCTGAGCAGTGACTAGAGGAGTCAGTTCGACAGTTGGGTGAGATGACATCGTATGGGCTTAGAGATTAGGACATGTTGGAAGGAGATTCCAACTATGTCATATGGAAGACCAGAATCTTAGCTATACTGGAGGAGTATGATCTCGAAGCCTACATCAAGAGTGTTGTGGCTGTTCTTGCTAACAATTATCAAAAAAGGAAGTATAAGGTTGAGCAGGGGAAGGCGAAGAGGTTCATTCTCGATGGAGTTTGAGATCATGTGGTCTCACACTTGTAGGGCAAAGATACAATTCAAGAAATGTGGGAAGCTTTGTCTTCATTGTATGAAGGTTCTTTCGAACAACGAAAGTTGTACTTAGAACAAAAGTTGCAGCGGACATTGATGCAAAAGGGAGAAGGGGTTAACTCCTATCTTCAACGTCTTTATGACACTAGAGACTAGCTTGTTGCAGTGGGGTCTACTCCTCATTCTACCACAATGGTAAGGACGACCCTGAATGGAGTCTCGAATGAATGGCAAGTCTTTGTCCAAAGTATATTGGGCAGGGAAAGACTACGTTCATGGGAGGAGATGTGGGCAACTGATCATCCAGAAGAATTAAGGAGGGACCTTGTAAAGGATCAATGACAATAGTGGGAGTGGCATGAAGACCAAGGAGGAGGAGGAGAACATAGCTCTAGCATCAAAGGGACAACAGCAGCAGAAGCGGAAGGACATTTCGAAGGTGAAATGTTTCATATGTGGCGAGATGGGCCACTTTGCATCCCAGTGTCCTTTGAAGCAAAAGGATAAGGATGAGAAACATGATCCTAAGGCTGCTCTAGCAAAGATTGACGAAGATGAGTTTTCCATGAGTACCCACACATCTCTAGGAGGGAAATGGGGCGATATTGAGTTATAGTCAGGAGGACTACTTGTGGACAGGATCCTTGAGGAGTCCACCTCTTGGATCAATATCTTGCTACAGGCAAAGACCAGAGACTGATTAGCGCAGAGCAAGGTTGGCAGCAGTGCAGTTGGTACAATGCAGAAGTCAGCAACAACATAGAAGATTCAGAGGATCAAAGACTAGTAGCAGTCAGATTCCTACATACATGGTATTATGCTGAACACAGTTAAGTTCAGTTAATTTTGGATGTTTTTCGGTTGCTTCTCTTAGCAACTGAGTTGCAATACGAATGCAGTGTTAGCAGTGGCAGTGCTAGCAACATAGCAGATGCAGCATTTGAGAGAGAGCCTTAGTACAGATGTAGCAGTGGCGGTGGAAGTGTCATGAGCAGTAGTACAGTTGCAGCAACAACATGGTGTTGGTGGCAATAACAGTGCAGAAAGGAGATCCTTCAGAGACAGAGTAGCATGCAGGTTGACATTGTTGCTAGAGCACTTTCCTCGCTAAGAGGGAGTGTTAGTTTTTGGTAGCATCGGAAGCTAAGTTGCAGGAAAAGCTGGTAGGGGAGGAGTTTCCATATGGAAATGGAAACAAAACACGGAAACGCGTACTGTACGGCCCTGAAACGCGTTTCTGGATGTACTGGCACGTTTCTCGAAGTGGAAACGTGGCTAGTACGGTCGGAAATGCGTTTCTGGGCCGTACGACACCGTTTCCACATGCAACTTGACCTTTTTTTTAATTAATTTGTCTTCTAATTTTTAATTAGGTTTTTCTAATGCCTTCTAGTTGCTTCTAGATGCCTATCTAAAGTTATAAAAGTGAACTTTTGCCCTAGTGTTGATATGCAGTTCATCAGGAAGTTTGAGGCATATGCAGTGCATGCTATTGTTAAATTCTTAAAGTAAAAGTGATATTCTCCCTTATTTTTCATTTTCATCCTTTTACTTAAATTTTTAACATTACCATGAAATGGCTTAGGATGTTTGAGAGTGGTTTCGCCCTCATTGGATTTCATATGGAGAAAGTAGAATTTTAGATCTCACTCAAAATCCAACACAATGTTACTTGGGAGCGGGAGCGGGAGCAAAAACGGGAGCAGGAGCGACCATTTTCAGAAGCCCCCGGTTTGGGAGCGAATCCGGGAGCGATTTTTTAAAAATATATATATTTTTATATTTTTTAATTTTTGATACATATATGTCAACAAAAACATGTAGAATGCTGAATTAGATATAAAAAACATAAAAAAACATAGATTGATCATTGAACCATATCACATCAATCATCTAGATTCTAGAAATTATAATCTTCATCAACCATGTCCACAAGTTACTAAAATACATATTACAACTGCAACATAATGAGTCTCGTGAATCATGATTCATCAAATTCAATCTTAAAGTTTCAACTTCAAGCTTTCAAAATTGAAAATTCAATATATAACATTTATCATCATTGATCACCAAAGTTGTACTTGTAAGCTAAGTTTAACGGTTAACCATTACAAGAAGTAATATCTTAGATATTTATAAGTCCAAACTTCTAACTATTAACATGAAATGAAATGTTATAAAATGAAACATGAATAATGAAATGAAATGAAACAACTGTAGTCTTTCACGAAGCATCATATTCATAATTCACAATCATTACCAATGAGTTATAATTGCCAACTTCAAACTTCAAATTTTCATTGTCACAGTCATATAATGTTTACAAAAAATATCAATATGATATGAAAGAGTCAAGAGTCAAGAGTCAAGGACTCAAGACTCAACAGTTATGAAAACTAATAGAAACTAGAAAAGACAAGTAAACTGTAAATCTACATGTGGCCCTTGCCACGAGAGTCTCCAGGAATATAAGCAGGTCGTGGTGGTCTTCTAGGAGTCTCCCGCACAGACCGACGACCAGAACTAGAAGGCACATGCCCTCCACGTGAGGGTGTAGATGGAGGTGTCGACAGCAAAGGAACAAGACTCGGACCTCGAGCACTACTATTGGATGGTGGAGGTGGAGGTGGCATGGTTGCTGCAACTGCAACTGCTTCATCTTCATCCCTTATAAGTTCCTCTTCCAATTCTTCAAGATGCACTATACCATCCTCCAAATTGTCATCCTCTGGGTGATTGTCCCAGATTTTATATGTGGGATCCTCATAAGCCTGATCACAGTAAAGACTCAACAACCTCAAGTTGTAGTGCACATAAACCAAGCTTTCTGCTCGGTTTTCATTGAGTCTATTTCTTTTCACATTGTGTATGAAGTTGTAGGTGCTCCAACACCTCTCTGCAGAAGAAGTATTCACAACCTATGATAGAACTTTTTTTGCCAATTTTGGCAAAAGTCCATGGTTGCCATATGTTTCCCACCATGTGAGAGCATCAAATCTGTCTCTGTCTTCCATTGCATGGAAGGTACCAAACAAACCAGTGCCACTGAAGTATTTGCCTATTTCAAGGCGCACAACTGCACATTCCTCCCTGTCAGGTATCAACTTTTCCAATGCTTGCAAATATCCACTAGTTACCTTTGCATCTAAATGGGGTTTGGTCCTAATCCCACCCCCTGGTGCAGGTTGGCCCAACCAAGATGTAGAGTAGTATTTTGGCGTAAGGATATACGCCAAGCAATGTAGTGGAAGATTAAGTTTATTCCAACGTACACACACAAAATCGTGAATCATTTTATACAAGTTGGGATCTCTGTGATGAACAATATCTTTTATTTGCCCCAACATAGTATCCATCTGCTCATACACCTCGCCAATCACTGGTTTGTCTGTATTTGCAAACTGAATCATGTGATAAATGGGCTTGGTGAAATCCAACACTTGCCTCACACTTGTCCAAAACTGACCATCAAGAGCGGCCTCCTCCACCAGTTCAAAACCTTGCCTGTTAGCTGTATTTGTAGCCCTTTCCTTTAATACCTGCCAATGTGGACTTGATACCATGCTAGCCAATGACTCTCTTACCTTCAAAAGGCGCCTGAAGGTGAGGTAATAGCTACCAAATCTGGTCTTCACAATCTTCAACAACTCCAATCTCGAGTGATTGCGGAAAAGGCCATGTGTATTGCTATGCTTTGTAATAAATTTTATCATTTGTTTGCCTTTCTTGTACAAATCACCAATCCATTGGTATTGTGCATTTTTGTTCTTGACAACATCATGCATCAGAAGGTTCAATGTGTGAACCAAACATCCAGACCAAAATATGTTGGGGTATTTATCCTCAATAATTGCTCCCGCTGCCTTACAATTAGGAGCATTATCAGTGATGACTTGGATGACATTGTATGGTCTAATACGGTCAATTGTTTCAAGTAATGCTTCTGCAGTGTTGATGCCGGTCCTGAACTTGTCTGAGTAATCATGTGCAGTTAGAAAGATGGCACCACTAACAAACACAACAAGAACACTTATCAATGGCTTGCCTTTTACATTTGTCCATCCATCAGATACAATGGACACCCCATGGTCAGTGCAAGAACTTGTCATTCTATTCAAAGAATGTGATATTTTTGCTTTTTCACGATCAAGTCCAACGGTTCTTGCCTTGTCATACCCAGGGCTCTTGTATCCTTTAGGGGCATCATTTATGGCAGAAAGCATTTCGTGCCAATAAGGTGAGCGAAGAACATTGAATGGTATCCCACATGCATAGAGAAACCTGTAAACCTTTGAATCCACATCATTCCTACACCCCTCATCAAGGAAATCTGATATGGTTCTACGCCTTAAACCTGATGACCCTGTGCCTCCATATCCACTGCCTTGGGAGGATGCTGAAGGAGTTCTTTGTGCTTGTGATTGTGAGCTTGGTTCAAAGAAACCCCTTGATTTTTTTGATTTGTATTGGGCTTCCTCCTCTTGCCTTATGTATTTGGCTCTATCCGCTATTGACATTGTTGGACAAGTTTTGATTCCTATTTGTTTGTCTCCATCCCATGGCCTTTTTCCGCAGAGGTGTTTTCTGGCACTGGTGTATGAACCTGTGTAATCATTGTTGCAATGGGGGCAATGAAATTTAGTGGTTCCACCCCCTTTCCCTGCTTCAGGCCTGTTAACATATTTCCACAATGGGGTTTGGTTTTGTTTAGTTTTTTGAGAGTCATGTTCACCCTCCTCCAGCTCCTCCGCACCGGGGTATTCATCAAATCCACTTTCTCCAGCTTCTGTTGAAATTTGGTACCGGAGGACAGGTGGTTCCTTAAGGCTTTGATCTTTGGCCTAGGGAAAAGTGTCCAAAAGAATTTAATTTTTCTCCTAAAGTAACTTTATAATTTTTATAAAGATAAATCTAATTTAAAAGTGACTTTAAGTGATAAAGTTATTAAGTCTAATTTTAAAGTGACTTTTATAAAGTCAATGAAAAATTAGAAAGGAAAAGTGACTTTGGAAATAAATGACTAAGTGGGTCTTTATTAAAGTGGGGTGAATTAAAAAATAAAAAGTGAGATTTAAATAAGCATTTAATCTCAGCCTTAGATCACTGTTTCTCCAGTGACAGGGTGAGATCATTTCACCAGTGTTTTTTCCATTATTTTCTCTTTAAAGGATTGCTAGTTGAGCATCCTAGATTTGTACTCATAATTTTCTCTTGCATAATAATAAACGCTCAGAGCTGTCGCACCTTTCTAACTTTGGTTTTTTTCTGGGGACTATTTTGTCCAAAAATATTTGTGTCTTATTTATCTTGTTCTTTGCTGAGTTTTCTGTTTCATGTAATCAAATGTTAAGTAGTCTAGGCTGCAGAAGTAATTTGCATCAGTATTCAGAGTATAACTTGATAATGTATATTAATATCAAGTAGGTGAAGTAGATTCAGATTTGCTGCAGTTGGGGTTTCTTGAGGATTAGGAATTTTCACATAAACAACCTCGTGATGTGAACGATTATACTTGATGAAGCCATACTTTTGATGATGATGACGACATGGAAGATCTCATTTGATGGTTGGAAGACTATCTTACTATCTTGGAACTTTCCTAATGATGAAGCTGCGTATTGCATATCACTACACTGCACTAGTACATGATGACACTATGACATTTCAAGATGACATGGATGAAGCATATTATGATGACATTATGACCCTAAATATTAATGTCTACTTGTTTTTATAAATCCTAAACATTAGTTCTAAAATCTTAATTCCTAAACACCTACACAAGCTTCATACACCTATACCATTACCATGTACATAAAATTACTTTGTTTAGGGGCAAACAAACATGGGATACATGTTTCCTATGGCCATACATGGCAGACAATGTATAATTGCAGCATGTACATGGCAAGTAGGATACAATGGCAGACAAGGCCTTTTCCATGGAAGATGTTAGCGCTTGAATCTGGCCTTAGTTTGAACAAGACAAAATCCAAGGCAACATCAAACCACTTAGCCTCGTAGCTAGTCCTACGGGGCGGGAGAGGGCTCTCTCCAGGTCTATCTCGGCAAAAGGTCTTCAAAGGGCGGAGATGACCAATAAAGAACACTGATTTTAGGCTAGTAAACTGATTGAGAAGGTTTGATTTCAGATTTTTAGGGTTTTGGTGGAAAACAGGGGGAGAGCAATTTTGGGTGCGGGGATGAGACACAGTTTTTGCAGAGGTCTTTTTGGGGCAAGGTAGGAGATTGTCTTGATGCCTTTGATTTAAGTGAATGGATAGGAATGACCGGTGAGGAGCTAAAGAGAACAAGAAACTTTAGAGAGTTCTCTTTAGACCGAGGAAAACATAGATATTAAGCATATAAATTATGAATTCTACCTTAACACTTCATTTACTTAATGTGCAAAAAAGAAAAGTGGGAAAATGATACACATAACACACTTACAAGTACATGAGAAAAGCACACCATCAACACAAATAACCACAGGAATCCCAAATAGTGCTGCAAAACCCTGATCTTTCCTTTGCCAAAATTGCAGAGATACAAAGTGTAATACAATAGAAGCTTATCCCTCAAAGAGTCCAACCATGAAAATGAGTAAGAAAATACATAATATAGGCAAGCTAACACTTGTCCTTGCCTCTAGGGGTCGAGCTCATCCTTCTAGGAGCTGTTTCAACCAATTCTAAACTGAGCACTAAAATCTAGGCAGTCAAAACAACTTGCCTCTATAAGCTAAGAATCCAATTCATTCATTAAATTTTTGACTTTTTATGAATGAATCTTCTAGAAGAGATAAATAAGTGCCATGACATCATAAAATTACATCAATTACATCAAGGAGGATGAAAGATCACTCCAAAAAGTCAAAACTAGTCAAATCTGCGTTTTGCTGAGCTGTAGGTGAAAATTTGGCAAATTTCCCTGATGCGTAGCGCCCCAATTCTCAACGCGTAGCGCGCCTTTGAGCCAACTTTTGAGGCACTTCCCGACATCCAAATGGGGCAAAAGTAGGCTTGTTGGAAAGGTCTGGATGTCTACTTTCCAACCCAAGTGGAATTTCTCAATTTGGTGTCCATTTGCCCTTCCAAAATTGCAATCTCCCAAGACTGCTTCCTGTGTGTCCAAAAAGTGGCAGAAAGTCATTTTTGCATGTTTTTTGACCTTTTGAGGGCTTAAAACCTGATGAAATGTCTTGGCAATTGCTGAGCAAATGTAATTTGTCATGACAAATCCAAAAATGCTGAGTTTTTGAGAAATGGACTTGCCCATCTTCAGGGTAGTGCGTAGCGCGCTACGCGTTGAGGGCAAAAACCTGTTTTCAATACAAAAATTTCACAATTGACAAAATTTTCTCCAAATTTCTTGAAATTTGGGCTGGGAGTCCGCAATCAAGTACCATGCTCAGTCAAAGAGGCTTCGGCCAAAATTTGGAGTGGATCGGGCCTTTTCCGTCGTTTTAGTGCCTTGCTCAACCTCCTTGGGTCCGGCGATTGTATTTTTGACATTTCTCTAAAACCATGACACCTGTGTAAAAAGTGAAGGAGGTTTTTCTTCTTTGGCATGTTGTGGGCAAAAACCTCTCTCAGTTTTCCAAAATTCATCTTTGATTGCTCTGAAACATCTTTTGAGTGAAACTTATCCCGATGTGTGGAACAAGGGATTTTGTCGAAATGAAGCGAAATGAAGGGGATAAGGGGCTTTTAAATTCTTGGGGAAATTTTTGGAAGTAGGGAGGGATGTTAGGAAGCAGGGGAAAGTGGAATCTCAGAGATCGAGTGAGGGGAAGGGGTCCAAAAGGGCAAAACACAGGCCTAGCCTAGAAAATTTCCAAGTTGTAGCAAGAAACTAGGGTTTGTGGAAAAATGAGGAATTTGGGGTATCTCAGTGATGGGAAGCATTTGATAAGGTATTTTAAGGATAGGGGAAGGTGTATGAACATCAGGATACAAGTTTTGCCGATGATTTGACCATCTAAGAGAAATTGCCTTCAAAACCCTAGGAGAGAGAAATGACCTTAGCTAGGCACAACTGAAGCATGAACAAGGTGTAAAATTCTCATTGGACACTGACATGATAATGACAACCCTATGAATGATGATAGACTCAACTGAATAGTGACATATATTGGCATTTGGGCAATTTTGAAAAGGGTGAAAGCAAACCCTAGACCTAATGCCTAGTGACCAAATTTTGCTTGAAGACTCACTGAAATGACAAAATTTGACCTTGACACTTTAAAATCACTTTGTAAGAGCATATTTGATCACTGGAGGAAGGCTGGAAAGACTGACACTAACAGAAGAGAAGTCTTTTGATGAGATACAACACTCGCATGGCAGACAAGTCTTTTGCATGGTTCTTATATCATCCATTTTTCACATGGCAGACAAATGTGATGGATGTGTGATACATCACATGGCAAACCAATATTTGACTTGTCCTTCTCAAGTTGTCGTGCTGCTAATAAAGGATACTATGAGACTATAGGTCATAAAAAAGAGGGACACCAAGTTTACGTATTTAAATATCATTCGCTTCACATGTCGGCTTCCTCCTTCCAAATACTTGTTGTGAGGTCACCTTTAAAAAGCAATGGACATGTCTCTTGAAGAGTGACAAAATATATAAATAAAAGTCATTTGACCTTGTTGAAGAAGAACTGTGTTGCAAGTGTCATAGGAGAGTGAGCAAACATTTAAAAGAAGACCTTACATCTCGCAGAAAAATTAAATCATTTGGTTGGATATCTGGAATTTTTAGAGACAACGACACAGATCTTTTCCAGAACTACAAATTCGGACTGCAGAACCTGTGATCACAATCAAAGACTCGGGTTAGTAACACAGTGAACTGTGGAAGGGCTACAATAACCGTTGAATCCAGATTGAAGATTCAGACAACAAGCTTAAATATTCAGACAGACCAATGGTATTACAGTTCAACTTGACAGTGACCCTGTGGAAAAGTCACACTACAGCTTAGACAACTATCTTGTGAAAGAACTCCCTCACCACGGACCCGTGGTGATACTGGTGACTTCAGACATATAAGATTTAACACTTGTTGAAGGCTTGGACTAGATTTAAAAGAACAGTAAGCTCGGTAAGACTATAAGGCTTGTGGGTAGTAACATTTGAAGATCTGAAACAACAAACCTGTGGTAAGCACACTTGTATTGCAAATTTGTGGTGGCATTTAACCTTCAGACTTGGTGGACAAACCTTATTGAAAGTTCTGAATTAGAGGCATGAACTGTGAGCTCGGATCATAAGACTAATATATTTCAGACCTTGTTGAAACTAATATTGGGCTATCCTTTGTAACACTTTGCAGCGTCTTTAAAAGACTTGTTGAAGTACCATTAACATCACATCTTGAAGGCCTAATGGAGTAGTTCTTTTATAGAATATTGATGTGACATGAAGAGCATTGAAGACTCCTACTAAAATCATTGAAGCAAACCTCTATCCTGGGAGAGGATTTGGAGAAGATTTTGTCGGTCCTAAGAATCGATTTTTTGGGGACTCGTGGAGAGAAAAGAGCCTTTGAGCATTAGAATTTTATACTCACTAGAGCAGTGATTGAAAACATTGTAGACCTTTGGGGAAGTCCTTGAAGAGGCTTAGAGCTGGAAATTGTGAAGCTTTGTGAAGACATATCTTGGAGCTGACATTTTGAAGGCACCCTCGGAGATCATGATTCATTGCTTAGGTCATCATGAGGTGACCTTGGAAATTGTTTGAGTATGATGAAGAGCAGTGGTGAAACCTTCTAAGAGATCAAAGTTGTCATTGATGATGTAATGTGGAGACTATAGTGAAGGCATAGTTGAAGATTGACAAGGCTTGTTGAAGACATTGGGAGCTGTGAAGTATAACCAAACACATATTGACAAAGTAAAGCTAAGGGTTGGAGCCTCGAAAAGACAATGTTGGTGCCTTGGAGGATAGGGTTGGATTCCTAGAGGATCAGAGTTCTCATGAAACCAGGTTGGAGCCTGAACCAAATATAGGGTTGGAGCCCTTGAGGTTGGTGCCTCAAATTTGACAAGGTTGGAGCCTTGGAAGTCCAAGTTGGTACTTGGCAAGTACAGGTTGGAGCCTGGGAGATTGAAGATTAGTGTCTTCATCTAGGGTTGGAGCCCTACATATATCGTACTTGATTTATTGAAGAAATTAATAAAATCATTTATTCTTATTGTTCATTTTGTGTTCTAAATATAAGTGATATGGTTGGTAAAAGTAACAATTGAAAAGTAATATTGATTCACCCCCCCTCAGTATTTTCAATAGACTTCACACAGGAGGAGCTTTGATTGAGCCCTGTGAAAGGTGACAGTGGTACTAGCAACAATTCCTTGCCGAAGGGAGAGATGTTAATGAGAACGTCGGTATTGTGAGGAACAGAAAAATGAAGAAGGGATCGAATGAAGGGCCCAACTCCAAGAAGGAAAAGGACATGTCGAAGATCAAGTGCTATGGCTGTCACGAGTTTGGCCATTATGGCAGCAATTGCCCACACAAAAAGAAAGGTGACAAGAAGAGTGAGAAGCATACAACAATAATCACATATGAGTTGTCTAGTTGATTGGAGGATGAGTTTGCACTCATCGCTTGTAGCAGCAATCCAGGAGAGCTGGGGCATATTGGAACGGGTCGTGGGGTGATAGGTGTTCCAGATGCGAGCACAGAGCATGATGGAATACAACATAGAGCACCTTCCTCGCTAAGAGGGAGTGTTGGTTGATGTAGCTCAGACAGGTTTTCTAGCCTTAGGTGGTGTCAGTGAGGCTAGGAACATAAGAGTAGAAAATATCTCCAAGCCAAAGTTATTCTTTTGAATGGAAATGTCTTAGTTAAACTAGTTAATCAGTGTTAATTATTTTACTAAGTTTTAATGTAGGGAAATAGATTAATTAATTAGTAATAATTGGGACATCTAGAAAAGTTTCTAAGTGATCCTAATCATCAATTAGATCATTGTAGATCTAGATCTTGGTAGTTGATTTCGTAATGAGAGATTATAAAAGAAATTGATGGGCAACCTTGGAGATCATGATCATGGTTATTGTGGTTGACAACAACGAGGGTTTTAGGAGTAGTTGAAGCAATGAATATTTTCTGGGGTTTTCTTTCATCAATATTCTTGTAGTTTCGAGATTCAGAGGAGGAATTCTCCTAGAGTTCTTTTGTACACAAGGAGGCCGAGTTATTGAGGTTGTGAGGGTTCCAAGAGGGCCTTGTTTTCACTGGGAGAGGTTGAGATTCCTTGTGGAGGTTGTATTTGCTAGGAGGAGGCCATACCATATTGCCAGGAGGGTTATATGAGTTGCCAAAAGAGTCGAGAGGTTGATTCTGTCCAGGCCGTGAGCATTGGAGGATCTAGTAGTTGCATGTGTGAGGTTGTACATGCCGTATTTTCTAGTGTCAGGTTGTAGAGGGAGCATTGAGCCTCCCAATGGTTAGATCAACTTGTGGAGGTGAAGAAATATTTTGCCGAAGCTTTGCTAGGGTTTGGAAAGTAGTATTGTAATATTCATCAATTGCAGAATTTGCTAAAGACTAATAAAACTCTCAAATCTGAAGACCTAATTTTCTCTTTGGGGTTTCTCCAAGGAGGTTTTGTTTGAAAATATTTGTGTCCATTTTGTGATTGGTTTTTCTCTTAGAGTTTTTGCATTTTATTTTTTGTGAATATTTGAACTGTGTTTTTTTTAAGTATTTGCAGTAGAATATTTTTTCTTAAAATTAAATACATTGGATAATTACCGATTGATTGCAATAAGTGATGTTTTTATCAATTTTTCACACTGAAGGCATGAGACAAACCTCCTTTGGGCCCTAGATCAACTGCCAAACCATTTTGTCATTGCTAAACTAGTTGGGGTATGCTGGTCCAGGTGCATATCCCAGGAATAATAAAGGAAACGCAGGGACGATGTTGACGGTGTTCATGCCTGTGAATGATGCTATACAACTTCTCGGAGTCCCATGGCTCTCAACGCATCACCTATGGGTGTTACATGTCCCTCTGGAGGGCTTGGACCCTAGTTAAGTTTCCTCGACCTATAGATGGAACCACCTGCCAATCACACACAATATCCAATGCTACAACTTACACCATTAGGTACATTAATCATTATTGCATCTAAGTGAACCAAGCCCAAAAGAAATGTGCAAAAAACACTTCATATGAGGTTTCTCTTCCAAAATTTGGGCCTTAGTTATGTAATGGTGTTACCTCCCTAGGTAGAAGTGGTTAATAAACTATCATCTAAGGTGTTCCCAACTCCCAAGGGGAAGTGACATGTCCTTGGTCCACCCCTCAATCGATAGGTGACATGTGGACAATGATAGAACAGAGGGGAAAAGACTACATGGCCAAGTGCCATGGTCAAAGGAATCGACTATGATGAAGTATCTCATCTTGGATGTATAGATGCGAGGAGGGAGCAATCGTGGATGCATGAGTTTCCTCAACCTTTGTTTTTCAACCCTTCTATATTGCCTTTTACTCTTTCTTGATTTTTTCCTTGTATTACTGCTTGTAGCTCAAGGAATGAGACGTATGATGTATAACAATTATTACCCCCTTTAGGATAGGGCAGTTCATCACCCATTAGGGGTTGGGACATGCAAGGGTTCCTTTTCTTCTATGAGATAGGGCAACATTGGCCCAAGAATAGAGTGATGGCTATATGGTAGAGGTGGAGCTCATGCTTGGCTTTTGTCCATGTGTAAATTCAAAGTCCTGACCATCTTTTGCATTTTGATTTGTATTTTGTTTTTCTTGGGGCCATTATATTATTTTTCTGTTTCTTTTAGCTGCATCAACCTCCCAGTGTGCATATCCAGACCCTAGCTAGGTATGAGGATGTGTGGGTGCCAATTCCAAACTCGCAATGGTCAATTTGTTGAATTTTTCTAACTATGGCTGGTCTTCACAATATATATTTTCATCATTATGTATTTATTGTAAGCATGTTCTTCATGCTCACTATTTTATCAAAAGAAAATATGAAAGGCATGTACTTCATGACCTTTGCAAAAGAAGAATTTTGAATTTTGAATTTGCATTTTTCCCTCCACAAGAAACAAAGTCGGATCCTCTAAATGCTCAAGTCGGCTCAACCCCTTATGGCACCCATTTGACCTCATGATGGCTATATAAAGGAGACATTTATCCTCCCTCTTGGGGCACTTCACATCACACACAACAAGCAATATATCTCTGCAATCTACGAAGGAATACAAGGAGTCAAGGAGGCCAAATATAAAGGTATAAGAAATGCTCTTTCTTCCCTCGCTCAAACAAGTACAAGAGGCCAAGATCAATGCGAGTTTTTGTGATGTCTTTCTAAGGTAGAGTCCGAAATTTTCTGTGGTTCATCTATGGTCAGGGCTGAACATCGGTGGCTAAGGTAGATGCCAAATTTCGGCCCTTTGGAGTAGGCCTATTTCAGATCGTGCTCGAGTTATTCAATGACACTTTGTGGACAATTTTGTGAAGGCTGACTTGGTTTCTTGGTGAGGGGTTAAGCTTGTCATCCATGTTGGTCAGTAAAAGAATGTTCAATGAATTAATTCTGAATGAGCAAACAACTCAATGATAATACAGAGATATTTACAATAATAGAAACATCAGGTTTCTATGTAGAATATGCAAACACTTAGTTTCATCTAAGAAACTGCTAAAAGAATACAAATAGCAACAGCTAAAATAAATGAGCATTAAATACTAAATATGAATATTCTAATACCCTCCCTTAATGCTCAATCTATTTACAACACCAATAGACCCTCTGAATTTTACAAATTTATCAGGACCAAGAGGCTTGGTGAAAATGTCGGCGGGCTGCTCTGTTGTGGGAACATATTGCAACTGAACTGAGCCGTCTTCAACAAGCTGGCGAATGTAGTGACAATGAGTTTCCACATGCTTTGTTCGTTCATGAAAGACAAGATTCTTGGCAAGTTTGAGCACTCCCTGATTATCACAAAACAAAGAAGTAGGCCTTGTCTGGGAAACATGCATATCTGTAAGCATACGTCGAAGCCAAACTGCCTCACAGGATGCCTTAACTGCTCCCCGATACTCTGCTTCTGTTGAGGAGAGAGCCACTGCCTGTTGCTTCTTACTAGTCCAAGTAACAGCACCGGATCCTAGATTAAACACATACCCAGCTGTAGATTTACGGTCATCAACCGAACCGGCCCAGTCAGAATCAGTGTAACCACGGAGTATAGGTTTGGAACTTCGAGTGTATAGGAGACCATAATCAGAAGTGCCACGCACATATCGTAGCACACGCTTTGCTGCTTGCCAATGATCAGCTTTAGGAGCTGACATGAAGCGGGAAATGTAGCTTACTGCAAAACTGATGTCAGGTCTGGTAGCAGTAAGGTAGATGAGACTGCCCACTAATTGCCTGAATAAAGTTTCATCCACAAGGGGAGAGGATGATTGAGCTGAAAGTTTGAGCCCTGGTTCCATAGGAGTCGTGGCCGGTTTGCAGTCCTGCATTTTGAACCTGTCCACAAGATTTTTGGCATACTTGGACTGAGAGAGAAAGATCTGATGTTCAGTCTGCCAAACTTCAACCCCCAGACAGTAATGAAGAAGTCTCAAGTCGGTCATCTCAAAAGTTCTGCATAAATCTTGTTTGATCCCATGGATCAAATGTGCAGAGCTTCTAGTAATGATAAGGTCATCCACATAGACAACCACAAACAAGATATCATCACCAGTATGCTTGATATACAGGTTTGCATCAGATGGACTCCGCTGAAAACCCTGATCTGTCAGATACTGATCAATTTTCATGTACCAAGCCCGAGGAGCTTGTTTCAATCCATAGATTGCTTTAGCTAACCGACACACTTTCTGTTCTTGACCAGCAACCTTGAATCCTGGAGGCTGCGTCATGTAGACTTCTTCTTGGAGATCACCATTTAGGAAAGCACTCTTTACATCCATCTGATGAACTTTCCAATTGAACTGAGCTGCTAGGGCAAGCATAAGCCTTATGGTACTGTTGTGCCCTACAACAACCCCCCATTTCATATCATCTGTATTTACAAATAATCAACGTATGAAATGGGTCCCTTTTAGAAATTAATTGGTATTAATGAATTTGTTCGAAAAAGGGATGATAATCAAATAAGTATGAAAAATGAAGCCTTTTTCGAATAACAATGTTACCAAAATAAAACAATCTTTTGTTATTGCGATAAAGCGATCGCAAGATCGCATATCGCAATGACAAGAGAGGCGCACTTAAACGGCACTTTGGCCTTTGCCGATGCGATATCGTTATCGGCAATCGGCGGTATTCATGGCATACACAAAAAGAGCACATATCTCACACCCCGATGCGACGCTATATCGGCGATCGGCTATCGGCACTGCCTCTTATGAGAAAACGCGTCAAGTTATAAACCCCGACCCGATGCGATATCGCTATCGGCCATCGGCAGTATCCCATGCATTTTTATAAGGCGCCCACCTCTCCCCCCATGCGATGCGACATTGTTCATCGGTAATCGGCATTTTCAAAAGGTGATTGTTTAAATCCGGTTGATAAGGCGCAGATTTCAAAATGCCGTTAAATGCAGGGATAAGGTAATGCATGCGTATTTAATAACCTTGCCCCTTCGATTAACGAATACTTGCGTCTAAGGCATATCATATCTGTTGCACGCGTTGGGTGGTCATTCAACTGAATAACAGCGTAAATGGTCATTTAATGGGTAGCAAGCCTTAAAATCACCATTAATGCATATGCAATCTCTTACCAGTGATTGGATCCGCAGCCACTTTTTGAAGATTAATAGCGCCACGCTTCAAGTGATATATACCTTTCCAATTATGCTTTGTCTTCATTATTCCTCGTGTTACGATTTCTCTCGCACTTGTGTAGAGTTCGTTTGTTGAAGAAAGCCTGAACATGATGGGGAAGAAAAATAAGAGGAGTTCTGGTTCTACTACAACATCTGTTGCAGGTCAAGCTGCTCCAATTTCAAAGAAAGGCTTAATCTCGGACACTACGTGCGCTGGTCTTCATAGAACCACATGGCAAGGTACATATAATCTGTTGGAGGCCGAGCAACCAAAAGTAACAGTGAGAACGGCTAGTGTAGATGTATTAAGGAAGTCTGATGCAACGCTCAAAGACTTGGCCGACTCCTTTTTACACAGAATAGCGGCCAGAGAGCAGGTTCTCCCTTACACAGACGTGGTGCGCTGGGCAATCGAAGAAATCCCCATCACTGATAGAACTTTCCATACAAGGGACGGAAGGATTTTCGGGTCATTCAAGCCTGATGACCTGAGGCGAATGTATCATCTGCCTGAACCGGAGCTAGTCTACAACAGAACCTTCGTGGAGAAATTCGCAAAAGAAAATGAATCACCATCCGAACCCCTCCGAGATTGGAGGCAGAACCCAGCCAAGCACAAGCATGAAAGTTCGGGTAAGTACTCCAACGTTTCTTTGGCCTCTCCCTATTGCTATGCGGGGATTATGATGTGTAGATTGTGGGGATTACATGACTCTGTTAATATCAATATTGACATGGTTCCCCTAATGGAAGCGGCTATCAATTCTATAATCATGGACTGGGCCACTATTCTTTCCGATAAATTGGTCGTAGCTGTTCGTGAATTCAGAAACAAAACTATAGTCTCCGAAAGGAAAATCCCTCCATTCTATTATTCTGCTTACATTATGGATACCCTGTGTCTTAATTCTGAGTTTCCTGTCCTCGGTTGGAGATGGACCACCCAGGATCCAACACCCATTCATTTATACCATCAGAAATTGTGGAAGTCCTCTTACAAGGACCACTTGTACCAAATTTGTAATGGTTTCATGGTCCCCATTTACTATTCTATTTTTGACAGACCCATTTCCAGAATTTCTTATGAAGCCTCCTTTGACTTACCTGCCGTAGCGAGTTGGTTTGGGGAAGAGTATTTCTCCTATATCAGAGTTTTTGGGAGTAAGGCTAGGCCACATGTCCTCCCTTTGTATATCCCAGACAAGCTGTTAGCCTGGGAAATCTGCTACCAGATTATGGCCGACAGTGTCACACAAACTCTCAAAGAAGAGAAGAAGAAGGGTTGGCCCTCTTTTTCTTTAAGAATTGGGGTTTTTACTCTGCTTAATTACAAGCACGCAGAAAAAGAAGCAGCAAAAATCCAAGCTTTATCCCTGGCCACTCTCCCAAGCAGACTCTATGATCCAAAGAAAACTGCCTACATTGCCCTAGAACAAGCAAAATTAACAAAAGTTGATCATCAAGAGGATACATTTGATGACTTGTTCGTAGGTGCCGAGACAATAAGCCAAGTCAAACAGCTTGCCATAATGAAATACAACGATGAGGCGTTGACTGAGTTTAATAAACTTAGGGAGCAGAGGTTGCAAACTCTGCCCCTAGAGTTATTATCCACAACCCCAGCGTCTTCCTCAAGCGAGCCTGGTCGGCAACAGATACATTCACCTCCGGTTACAACTAAAGAACAGGATAAACAACAGGAGGAAAGACAGAAAAAGCTGCAGGCTGAGAAGCAGAAAAAAGAGCAAGCAGAGAGGCAGAAAAAGGAGCAGATAGAAAGGCAGCAAAAGACACAGAGGGAAGAAGAGCAGAGGAAGAAGAAGGAAGAAGAAAGATTAAAGAAAGAACTAGCAGATAGGCAGAAAAAGGAATTGGAGGAGCAGCAGCGGAAAACGCGAGAGGAGCAGCAGCGAAAATCACTTGAAGAACAGCAGAAGTTAGAACAAGAGAAAGAACGGAGCAAAGCCCATAAGCAATCTTCCATTGATCCTGAATTGATTAAACAATGGAATCAATTCGATTCCATTATCAGTGGTAAGGAAGGCTCCAAAGACACAGGCTCCTCTAAAACAAGCGATGCGCCCGATATCACTTCTTCTCAGGTTCTAGGAGGAACCAGCGGCCCACCTATTTCACAGGATGTCGAGGTAATCAATAAGGACCCTTCCGATCAAATTGTTCTCCAGGTGGAAGAAATTCCTCCCCTGGATATTTTCTATAGCCCAAAGCATAAAGCCGTTATCAAGCGCTCTAAGAAAAGACGAAGGCTTGATCAACCTTCTATCTTTCCTGAGCAAACAGTCACGGGCAATATGGTCTGGAAGGAGGATTTGGATCCCTCCGATGATCTAACAAAGCTGTCGCAATTCGCGGGAGCTTATTCTGCAGCAACCATCGACAAAGCATCGGAGGTAAGTCTTCTGTTGAAGACTAAGGACCATGAAATATATGCATTACAGGCGGAGGTAATTGAGGCGAAAAACAAAGCAGCACAGGTGGAAGAGCAGTTGCTGGCTCAACAGCAAGAGAACAATTTGTTAACCCAGCAACTGCAAATTGAAAGACAAAGGATAGACCAAAGTGAAACTCAGAAGGCAAAAGAATTGTCGGAGGCATTGTCACAGTTGGAAGCATCAAATGAGCTGATGATGAAATCAAAAGATGAGCGAATAGCTCAACTATCAACACAGCTCGAAGGTATCAAGAGCACACAGAATGTGAAAGTCTTCAGAGCAGAGGCAACTCAAATAAATGGCGCATTACTGTCTCAGATCAGACTTTTATGTCAAAAACTTGCTAAGGCTGAGCAATTATGCGAAATATCTACAACAGTGTGTGAGCAAATAGAGAAGGCCAGGAATGAGCTAGATCAGGCCGAAGAAGCCATATCCGAATACGTTGAGTGGCAAGACACTCCAGAAGGGAAAGCGGCGAATTTGTCTCGAATCCATGAAACGTATAAGGACATACTCTTCACTGAATGGAATACTCAGGTAATGAAGGCAGAAAGGGCGGCTTCCAGGTGTAAAATAATTGCCAGCAATATGATCAACCTAGTCAATGATACACTTTATTTGGCGAACATGATCTCCAAGTGCACACCTGGAAGCATAACAACAGCAGGTATGCTTGAAGAATCAAGTTATCCTGACTTGGAGGAACAGAGGAAATTAATTACCGGAGTAAATACTTTAACCTCTGATGCATATTGGCTCTTTCTAATTAAGCCACATACTCAAAGGTCTGCTCTTAAGTGTTTAACAGATGCCCTCGGATACCTGATCCTCGACATTCAAGATGCTACATATGATGCTCAGCTAACTTCGCGTCTCAACACTCCACCAGAAGTAGAGCCAATGCTGGCGATATGTCAGCTAAGGAGTAAAGGCAAAGAACCCATCAAATGAAGCATTGCCGCCAACTGCCAGATTGCCAAAAAAGATGGAACAAACATTTATTGATGCCAATTTAATAGCTTTTCAGTTGTTTAGATATTTAGATTAGTATAGTATTTATAGACCCTTTCATTGTTTTGGAGAGGGTCGTAAAATTTTGTAATAAGACTTAAAGGCTGAAGTTTGCACTATTGTGCTTTAGTCTATATTCTTTTTGTGAAACTCGACCAATGGTTCTGAATTTTGATTAGAAGGTTGTTTTATACAATTGCGCACGACTGTCTGTTGTTTGGAAGGCTTTCCGATTAGAAGGAAGGACTGCGACATAGTGATTGATGTACTGGATTGATCGATCAGCTTACATGGTACTATTATCTGTATCTGTGTTCTTTCTGATTATATGAATTGCTGTGTTATTATCTTTGCTATTGTTGAATGCATGTATGCGATATAACAACGAATCGTCATTTCGCTTCACTATTGAATGTTTGTGTTGATTTGTTATCTCTTTCACTCATGCATGTATCAATGATATGAATGATTAAGCGTAGTAATTCGCTCTAATCGCTCTGCATAACTAATTATGCAGAGCAATGTTTAAATGGTTCAAACGTCTATGCTTAAAGTGTTAGAGTCATTTATATGCCTGCCTTAAAGCACAGATCATCAAACGCTACGCTTTGCCTAGTAATAAGTCCCGGGATCCGATTATAGTTATTACATTTTGTTTATAGTTTAGCTGTCCGCTCATTACCATCTTATCTCATAATTCATTCATCCATCCCATTCACTTATACTTCTTGGGAAACTGGTCCCATTATCCCCAGTCGGAACCACTATTCCAAACGGAAAAGGAGCTGCATTAAGGTCCGGACCGGGTGGTATCCCCTTTGTTGTGGCAGCGATTTTCGAGGCCTTCAACAAAATTGGCGCTAGGAGGGCCAACTGTGAATGGCAAGCCGACCCAAATCGGCAAGTCATTCTAAGAGTAATTCTCCCTCCAAATCTCCTCGTTCTTCTCAATTGCATGCTGGTTCTCCAGCCCATAACCAAGAAGAAGAGGAATCTATCACCACTGCTCAATCCCATCATATCCCAGAACAACTAAGTCTTGAATCTCCTGAAGTTCAGTCTCTAATCCATAAACTTCAGAGCTTCTCGATCTCACCACAGAAATCTGAGATATCAGAAAGCAGTGCGACTTCGCAGTTCAACCTCACTCATCCTCTTACCAGACTTCAGAGCGAAAAACTTGGTATTGAACCTACTGAGTTTCCTTTACCCAAAAGGAAAAAGCCAAAGAAAAACACTGAAGGATCTGACAGTGGGGATTTTTCTTCCATATCATCCATTTCATCTCCTCATCTGCAAAGTCAACCACCCACCCCTCCATTACAAGTTGTTGTTCATCAGGGAACAGGAGCCTCAATATCCCAACCTATTCACTCTTCGATACCTCACCAAACATCTGGAACCCCGACAGTAGTGACAACCACTGTCGCTAGCATAATGGCAGATCCATGGACTAGACCGGGGGCTGTCAACATGCCTGGACCATTACATGATCTACCAGATGCTCCCGAAAAATGGCTGCCTAAATTTAATCCAGATAATGGAACCCAAGCCGAAGAACACATCAACAACTTCATGTTAGCAGTTAATCTAAAAGGAGTGACTGAGCAAGATGTCGTAGTAAGACTGTTCCCTTATACTTTACAAGGATTAGCAGGATCCTGGTATTTTTCCTTACCCTCTGGTTCGATTACCAGTTGGGTTACATGCCAAGAGCAGTTTCTCACCAAGTATGGAGACGACCGGTCCCTAGCAACTTTAATAAATGACCTCTCCAATTTAAGAATAGAGCACAGGGAACCAATAAAAGAATTTAATGCTAGATTTAATAAACTACTGAATAAAATCCCTACCGCTTCTAAACCAAGTGAGCAAATCCGAAGCGAATGGTACATCACTGCCCTACCCGCCAACATAGCTATCTTTGTGGACAGGGCTGGCAAACCTACCCTAGCTGAAAATATGAAAGAAGCACTTGCAGTTGAAAAGCGCATCAATGCTCTTGAAAAGAAAGCTGCTCTAGAAGATAGAAAAGCTAAAAAAGTCTCGTTTAAAGAAGATTCCAAGAAGAAAACCCCCAAGGACCCATATGACATGGAAGGTTTACAGAAGGTCCTTAAAACATTGTCTAATGAAATGGTTGAGATTAAAAAGCAAGTGGCCGAAACTTCAATCAAAAGACCATTTAGGACTTTTAAGAAATCCGAATCAAAGCCACCTAATGTTATATCTAACGCCGATTCAGACCAAGAAGAAGAGGAAGAGGAAACACCTCCACAGACCGATGATGATGAAGAAGTGGCTGAATGTCACGGAATGTGGGATTTTATACTCCCAAACTCTGATACTGAGAATGAAGAAGAAGCCTTCCCGGTTACTACTAGAAGTAAAATTGCTTCTGAACTCCCCCAGGCAACTTCAAAGAAGAGGAGCGCAGGCGCTACTACAGCAAAAGAAAAAGTTCCCCTAAAGAAGTCACCTGTGGTAGTTCCTTCAAATCAGCCTTCAACTTCTACTTCTCCTTCAACATCCAAGACTCTAGTAGTATCTGATTCCATGGAATATAACATTGTCGATGATATGAAGAAAACCAAGGCAAATATAACCATGTTTGAACTCAGTAAACTGAAGCATCAGCAAAAGCTACTTCTTAAAGAGTTAAATGCTGTTCCCTCTATTCCCCTTCCCAGTGCAAGAGCTGCCAACGATTCAGGCCAGCCTCCTGCAGGCATGGTTGAAATTACCGATTCAGTCTTGATCGGAGATAAATCAAATTCTCACACTCCACCCTTCCTGCTTACTTATGAGATTTATAATAGAAACCTACACAACTGTTTAATAGATTCAGGGGCCTCATCTAATATAATGCCAGCTTCAGTTTGTTCTAAGCTGAACATTGAACCCCAGAAATCTGCAATTCATATTGTACAGTTGGATAGAACTAAAGTGCAGGTGGTGGGAGAAATTAATTCTGTAACCATCAGGTTGTCAGCCGACCCCAGAATTGTCCAGAGAATTGACATTTTAATCGCAGACATACCTGAATTTTATGGTTTGATTTTAAGCAGAGATTGGTCCGAAAAACTACATGGGTATATTTCCACAGATTGGTCACATATGTGGCTTCCCTACAAGGGAAAGCCAAATCAGATAAGGATCGATCGTGAGAAACATATGACCCACACAGTTACTGAATTCGAGCAAGAAAACCAACCTGTCGCATTCAATAATAACATTTTGGGGAATTATTCGGCAGAATCATACTTTGGCAACTTTGTTGCCCAACCATCTCCTTTTTCAGTCAATCATTTTACATCTCAAATAGAAAATTTTTCACAAACTGATAGGTCCAGATGTTATAATGATGCTGAGAAAAATGTAGATACTTTTGTTAATATTCCTTTATTTTGGTCTCTGTATTTTGATGGCTCTAAGTCCCCTGAAGGTTCAGGAGCTGGATGTATATTGGTTAGTCCGCAAGGAGAAAAGACAATGTTGTCTTGTAGGTTAGAGTTTGAGTGCACTAATAATACAGCCGAATATGAGGCTTTAATCCAAGGATTATATAAAGCAATCGGTCTGGAGGTACGATATCTAAAGGTTTTCGGCGATTCGGAAATCATTGTCAAACAGGTTAGAAATGCAATTCATTGCCTTTCGACTCACCTTAAACATTACCAATCGCTCGTTCAAGAACTTACCTCACACTTTCTTGCATTCAACATTTCTTCTATACCTCGATCTCAAAATGCAGCCGCAGATTTGCTAGCCAATGTAGCTTCAAAGCTTCTACCTTCTAAAGACTACAGCCTTGATAGATTTTCCGTAGAATTACTTTTCAGACCTTCAATTCCCGACAATGTCACTAATTGGAGAGCATTTAATCATGACGATGATATTTTGCAGTTTTTAACTTCTGAGAATTCTTATGATAAGCAAGTTATTGAGGAAGATGATCATGATTCCCAGATGAAAGGAGTGCCCAAAGAAAATTCGATCCCCAAACCAGTGGTAAAATTAGAAGACCTTTATGATATTAAAGACAGGTTCAAACCTGTAATTAACACAAAGCTTCAAAGTTCTACCCTTAGGTTTGAATTAATAAATCTAGGAACCAACGAGTCTCCTCAAAACATCAATTTAGGAACAGGACTATCTCAGAACGAAAAGGAAGCATTCATTAAATTGTTGAGAAAGAACAAACAGGTTTTTGCTTGGAAATATGATGACTTAAAGACATACGATACATCTATTATCCAGCATACCATTCCTATGCTTCCTGATAAAAAACCAATTCAGCAAAAATTAAGAAAAATACACCCAAATTTGGAGAGCCAGATTAAGTCGGAGCTTAATAAGCTTTTAAAAGCCAAAATTATTTTTCCAGTCCGACATTCAAACTGGGTCTCTAACATGGTGCCAGTCAGGAAGAAAAATGGCGACATTCGAATTTGTATTGATTTCAGGAATTTAAACAAAGCGAGCTTAAAAGACAACTTCCCATTGCCCACTATGGAGCAAATTCTCCAATCGGTGGCAGGTTCTGAATTGATGTCTTTTCTAGATGGTTTTTCAGGGTACAATCAAGTTCTGGTACATCCCGATGACCAGCTCAAAACTACATTCATGACAAAATGGGGAACCTATGCATATCAGAAAATGCCTTTTGGTCTTATAAACGCCGGAGCGACATTTCAGAGAGCAATGGACATGGCCTTCAGAGGGTTAATTAATCGATCAGTAGTCGTCTACCTAGACGATATTACTGTGTATTCTAGAAAGAGAGATAATCATTTGCACGACTTAAATCAGGTCTTTCAGAGATGCAAAAGATATGGTATTTCTCTAAACCCAAAAAAGTCCTTCTTTGCTCTAGATCAAGGAAAACTCTTAGGGTTTATAGTATCCAAAGATGGTATTTATATTGATCCTGATCGGATTAATGAAATTTCTGAAATCCCTTTCCCACATAACAAGAAATCAATGCAGTCATTTTTAGGTCAGATTAATTTTGTCAAACGATTTGTTCCAGATTTTTCACAGATTGTATTACCACTTCAGACAATGATCAAGAAGAATTCAGTCTTCAAATGGGGATCAGAAGAAAAGCAAGCTTTTGATGTTATCAAACAGTCAATAATCAATGCCCCAGCTTTGAATACCCCGAATTTTTCTAATCATTTTACACTATATACTATCGCATCCAACACTTCATATGCTGCAGTACTCACACAATTGAATGATAACAACCTAGAAGCACCCATATCATTTTTCAGTTCAAATCTTCAAGGTGCCGAGTTGAATTATTCAGATGTGGAAAAACAAGCCTTTGCTGTGTTCAAAGCAGTCAAACATTATAGACCCTTCCTTTTGAAAACCCACACGAAAGTAGTAGTTCCTTTCCCAGCGGTAAGACAACTACTAATTCAGAAAGAATTGGGTGAAAAGAGAGCCAATTGGGTTACAGCGCTTCAAGAATATGATTTAGAAATAAAGCCAGCAAAGATTGTTAGGGGCCAAGGTTTTTGCAGGATGTTGGCAGGAGCATCAAACATTCACGAATCAAGCGATGAAGATCAGATTGAATCCATCAATCAGATAAGTCTCACTGATTCTGAATCTCAGTATGCTGATTTGATATTTTATTTGAAGAACGGTTACGCTCCTCCAAATTTATCTTACAAAAATAAAAGGGCCATTAGGTTGAAAGCTAAGAACTTCACTCTCATTGATGATGTGTTGTTTAAACAAAATTATGATTCTATCCTGCTAAGATGTCTTGAGAAAACTGAAGCACTAAAGGTTCTGCAGGAGCTACATGATGGACCAGCTGGAGGACATTTTGGAGCCGACACAACAGCTCATAAGATTATTCATGCTGGATATTATTGGCCTACTCTATTTAGAGATTGCCATGAGCACGTAAGAAAATGCCTTAATTGCCAAACATCTGGTGGAAGACAACGAAAGCTCGCTTTCCCTCTGCAACCTGTCAACATTGAACAGCCATTCGAACAATGGGGATTAGATATCATCGGGGAAATTACTCCACCATCTTCCAAACAACATAGGTATATCCTTACTGCTACTGATTATTTTACTAAATGGGTAGAGGCTATTCCTTTGAAGGCAGCAAATGCAGAGGCAATCATCGAGTTCATCGACCAATTCATCATTACCAGGTTCGGTGTTCCAAATGCTCTTGTTTTCGATAATGCTTCTTATTTCTCAGGAAACGCTATATATGATTTTGCTATTAAAAGGGGGTTTAAACTGAAATATTCTTCCAATTACTATCCCCAGGGAAACGGTTTAGCCGAATCTACTAATAAAAACCTCATCAAAATCATTAAGCGAACTGTTGAACAGAATCATAGAAACTGGCATAAATCTTTGGTCTTTGCATTATGGGCTGATAGAATAACACAAAAGGCTTCAATAGGGACCTCTCCTTTCAATCTGGTATATGGAAAAGAAGCCGTGTTGCCTACAAATCTTGTTCTTCCATCTTTAGCCCTAGTGCAGTTTATTCAAGAGACTCCGTCTTCTTCTATCCAACTTAGATATGACCAAATTCTCAAATTAGAAGAAGAAAGGGAAAAGGCCAGAATCACTCATGCCAAGCATCAACAAATCATCAAAGCATCTTTTGACTCAGCATCATCCTCTTCCAAACAACTTCAAGTTGGTGACTTAGTTCTCAAATGGGACAAGGCCCATGAGGATAAAGGCAAGCATACCAAATTTCAGAAAATGTGGCTTGGACCATTTCAGATCTGTGAAAAGATAGGCCATTCAACTTTTATATTGCAAAGCTTATCAGGGTTGAGAGATTCTCTCCCCGTCAATGGCCTGGTCCTGAAAAAATTCTTTAACTGAGAAGGTAACCCCTTTTCCTTTTTAGATTTGCATAGTTTGTAGGATTAGTAGGAAATAAAACTGTAGAGTACCTACATTGACCTTTTGTTGTGTTTGAGAAAGCTGTCTTACAGAAATAATATAAATACTTGTTTCTAAATAATAGAATCCTCACTCAAAAGAAATAGTTTCTAGGAAATTAGATATCCTTGTGTTCTGAAATTTTAATCTAAATTTTGAAGACTCCTCTCAGGAGGTAAAAGTTCTGAATCATTTTCTGTTTCCAAAATAGTCTCCAAAGGTTATCTGTTAAAAGAAATAGAGGCTATACCATTTTTCAGTATCTTCAACTCTTCACTTGTCATCCATCGGCTCTTAAGGAGAAAATTGTTCACCCCATTCACTAAAGGATGTGATTATTCAGAGTGTAATTCTAAAATATAAAAGATTAAAGATAAGAGGTCTTATCATAAGCCTGCTTACCATGTTCATAGGGAAATAGCTTAACTGACATTACCAATACTGCCTACCAAAACAGGGTAATGGCTTGAAATTTCAAGACAAGGGGTCTCATCACGAGCCGACTTGATCAGTTAACTTATTACCAGTGAATGGCATTGTCATAAGCTGGCTACCAAACCAGGACAGTGGCTTTTTATCTTATCTATTACAAAGAAAAACAGATGAAGAAGTGAAATATGAAAACATTTTATGGATTCGTTCTGTTAATCACACTCTTATGTGAATGGAAAAGCTAGACAATATTATGGTTAAAAGGTATCCCTGTCGAGACTATAAATGTCTGCTGGCAACAGAGGCTCTACCTATGACAAAGGAGTTAATTATAAAAGCTGATATGGGAAAGTTTTCTATTTTTATCATTATGAACCAATAAAGACTTATTTTAGAAACTTTTTATGTATTTGGTTTCTTTAAACTTAATGGGACGAAGTTAACAAAATAGAATTCACTTTTGTCAGAACAGATGAATATCTAGTTATATTAGAAATTTCTCCTTCTGATTGAGTTTCTATTTATGAAAGGCTTGAATGTTTATGTTAATTTCAGAGATAACTGGTTCTACCAACGAATCGCCAATTGTTGTGCCCTACAACAACCCCCCATTTCATATCATCTGTATTTACAAATAATCAACGTATGAAATGGGTCCCTTTTAGAAATTAATTGGTATTAATGAATTTGTTCGAAAAAGGGATGATAATCAAATAAGTATGAAAAATGAAGCCTTTTTCGAATAACAATGTTACCAAAATAAAACAATCTTTTGTTATTGCGATAAAGCGATCGCAAGATCGCACATCGCAATGACAAGAGAGGCGCACTTAAACGGCACTTTGGCCTTTGCCGATGCGATATCGTTATCGGCAATCGGCGGTATTCATGGCATACACAAAAAGAGCACATATCTCACACCCCGATGCGACGCTATATCGGCGATCGGCTATCGACACTGCCTCTTATGAGAAAACGCGTCAAGTTATAAACCCCGACCCGATGCGATATCGCTATCGGCCATCGGCGGTATCCCATGCATTTTTATAAGGCGCCCACCTCTCCCCCCATGCGATGCGACATTGTTCATCGGTAATCGGCATTTTCAAAAGGTGATTGTTTAAATCCGGTTGATAAGGCGCAGATTTCAAAATGCCGTTAAATGCAGGGATAAGGTAATGCATGCGTATTTAATAACCTTGCCCCTTCGATTAACGAATACTTGCGTCTAAGGCATATCATATCTGTTGCACGCGTTGGGTGGTCATTCAACTGAATAACAGCGTAAATGGTCATTTAATGGGTAGCAAGCCTTAAAATCACCATTAATGCATATGCAATCTCTTACCAGTGATTGGATCTGCAGCCACTTTTTGAAGATTAATAGCGCCACGCTTCAAGTGATATATACCTTTCCAATTATGCTTTGTCTTCATTATTCCTCGTGTTACGATTTCTCTCGCACTTGTGTAGAGTTCGTCTGTTGAAGAAAGCCTGAACATGATGGGGAAGAAAAATAAGAGGAGTTCTGGTTCTACTACAACATCTGTTGCAGGTCAAGCTGCTCCAATTTCAAAGAAAGGCTTAATCTCGGACACTAAGTGCGCTGGTCTTCATAGAACCACATGGCAAGGTACATATAATCTGTTGGAGGCCGAGCAACCAAAAGTAACAGTGAGAACGGCTAGTGTAGATGTATTAAGGAAGTCTGATGCAACGCTCAAAGACTTGGCCGACTCCTTTTTACACAGAATAGCGGCCAGAGAGCAGGTTCTCCCTTACACAGACGTGGTGCGCTGGGCAATCGAAGAAATCCCCATCACTGATAGAACTTTCCATACAAGGGACGGAAGGATTTTCGGGCATTCAAGCCTGATGACCTGAGGCGAATGTATCATCTGCCTGAACCGGAGCTAGTCTACAACAGAACCTTCGTGGAGAAATTCGCAAAAGAAAATGAATCACCATCCGAACCCCTCCGAGATTGGAGGCAGAACCCAGCCAAGCACAAGCATGAAAGTTCGGGTAAGTACTCCAACGTTTCTTTGGCCTCTCCCTATTGCTATGCGGGGATTATGATGTGTAGATTGTGGGGATTACATGACTCTGTTAATATCAATATTGACATGGTTCCCCTAATGGAAGCGGCTATCAATTCTATAATCATGGACTGGGCCACTATTCTTTCCGATAAATTGGTCGTAGCTGTTCGTGAATTCAGAAACAAAACTATAGTCTCCGAAAGGAAAATCCCTCCATTCTATTATTCTGCTTACATTATGGATACCCTGTGTCTTAATTCTGAGTTTCCTGTCCTCGGTTGGAGATGGACCACCCAGGATCCAACACCCATTCATTTATACCATCAGAAATTGTGGAAGTCCTCTTACAAGGACCACTTGTACCAAATTTGTAATGGTTTCATGGTCCCCATTTACTATTCTATTTTTGACAGACCCATTTCCAGAATTTCTTATGAAGCCTCCTTTGACTTACCTGCCGTAGCGAGTTGGTTTGGGGAAGAGTATTTCTCCTATATCAGAGTTTTTGGGAGTAAGGCTAGGCCACATGTCCTCCCTTTGTATATCCCAGACAAGCTGTTAGCCCGGGAAATCTGCTACCAGATTATGGCCGACAGTGTCACACAAACTCTCAAAGAAGAGAAGAAGAAGGGTTGGCCCTCTTTTTCTTTAAGAATTGGGGTTTTTACTCTGCTTAATTACAAGCACGCAGAAAAAGAAGCAGCAAAAATCCAAGCTTTATCCCTGGCCACTCTCCCAAGCAGACTCTATGATCCAAAGAAAACTGCCTACATTGCCCTAGAACAATCAAAATTAACAAAAGTTGATCATCAAGAGGATACATTTGATGACTTGTTCGTAGGTGCCGAGACAATAAGCCAAGTCAAACAGCTTGCCATAATGAAATACAACGATGAGGCGTTGACTGAGTTTAATAAACTTAGGGAGCAGAGGTTGCAAACTCTGCCCCTAGAGTTATTATCCACAACCCCAGCGTCTTCCTCAAGCGGGCCTGGTCGGCAACAGATACATTCACCTCCGGTTACAACTAAAGAACAGGATAAACAACAGGAGGAAAGACAGAAAAAGCTGCAGGCTGAGAAGCAGAAAAAAGAGCAAGCAGAGAGGCAGAAAAAGGAGCAGATAGAAAGGCAGCAAAAGACACAGAGGGAAGAAGAGCAGAGGAAGAAGAAGGAAGAAGAAAGATTAAAGAAAGAACTAGCAGATAGGCAGAAAAAGGAATTGGAGGAGCAGCAGCGGAAAACGCGAGAGGAGCAGCAGCGAAAATCACTTGAAGAACAGCAGAAGTTAGAACAAGAGAAAGAACGGAGCAAAGCCCATAAGCAATCTTCCATTGATCCTGAATTGATTAAACAATGGAATCAATTCGATTCCATTATCAGTGGTAAGGAAGGCTCCAAAGACACAGGCTCCTCTAAAACAAGCGATGCGCCCGATATCACTTCTTCTCAGGTTCTAGGAGGAACCAGCGGCCCACCTATTTCACAGGATGTCGAGGTAATCAATAAGGACCCTTCCGATCAAATTGTTCTCCAGGTGGAAGAAATTCCTCCCCTGGATATTTTCTATAGCCCAAAGCATAAAGCCGTTATCAAGCGCTCTAAGAAAAGACGAAGGCTTGATCAACCTTCTATCTTTCCTGAGCAAACAGTCACGGGCAATATGGTCTGGAAGGAGGATTTGGATCCCTCCGATGATCTAACAAAGCTGTCGCAATTCGCGGGAGCTTATTCTGCAGCAACCATCGACAAAGCATCGGAGGTAAGTCTTCTGTTGAAGACTAAGGACCATGAAATATATGCATTACAGGCGGAGGTAATTGAGGCGAAAAACAAAGCAGCACAGGTGGAAGAGCAGTTGCTGGCTCAACAGCAAGAGAACAATTTGTTAACCCAGCAACTGCAAATTGAAAGACAAAGGATAGACCAAAGTGAAACTCAGAAGGCAAAAGAATTGTCGGAGGCATTGTCACAGTTGGAAGCATCAAATGAGCTGATGATGAAATCAAAAGATGAGCGAATAGCTCAACTATCAACACAGCTCGAAGGTATCAAGAGCACACAGAATGTGAAAGTCTTCAGAGCAGAGGCAACTCAAATAAATGGCGCATTACTGTCTCAGATCAGACTTTTATGTCAAAAACTTGCTAAGGCTGAGCAATTATGCGAAATATCTACAACAATGTGTGAGCAAATAGAGAAGGCCAGGAATGAGCTAGATCAGGCCGAAGAAGCCATATCCGAATACGTTGAGTGGCAAGACACTCCAGAAGGGAAAGTGGCGAATTTGTCCCGAATCCATGAAACGTATAAGGACATACTCTTCACTGAATGGAATACTCAGGTAATGAAGGCAGAAAGGGCGGCTTCCAGGTGTAAAATAATTGCCAGCAATATGATCAACCTAGTCAATGATACACTTTATTTGGCGAACATGATCTCCAAGTGCACACCTGGAAGCATAACAACAGCAGGTATGCTTGAAGAATCAAGTTATCCTGACTTGGAGGAACAGAGGAAATTAATTACCGGAGTAAATACTTTAACCTCTGATGCATATTGGCTCTTTCTAATTAAGCCACATACTCAAAGGTCTGCTCTTAAGTGTTTAACAGATGCCCTCGGATACCTGATCCTCGACATTCAAGATGCTACATATGATGCTCAGCTAACTTCGCGTCTCAACACTCCACCAGAAGTAGAGCCAATGCTGGCGATATGTCAGCTAAGGAGTAAAGGCAAAGAACCCATCGAATGAAGCATTGCCGCCAACTGCCAGATTGCCAAAAAAGATGGAACAAACATTTATTGATGCCAATTTAATAGCTTTTCAGTTGTTTAGATATTTAGATTAGTATAGTATTTATAGACCCTTTCATTGTTTTGGAGAGGGTCGTAAAATTTTGTAATAAGACTTAAAGGCTGAAGTTTGCACTATTGTGCTTCAGTCTATATTCTTTTTGTGAAACTCGACCAATGGTTCTGAATTTTGATTAGAAGGCTGTTTTATACAATTGCGCACGACTGTCTGTTGTTTGGAAGGCTTTCCGATTAGAAGGAAGGACTGCGACATAGTGATTGATGTACTGGATTGATCGATCAGCTTACATGGTACTATTATCTGTATCTGTGTTATTTCTGATTATATGAATTGCTGTGTTATTATCTTTGCTATTGTTGAATGCATGTATGCGATATAACAACGAATCGTCATTTCGCTTCACTATTGAATGTTTGTGTTGATTTGTTATCTCTTTCACTCATGCATGTATCAATGATATGAATGATTAAGCGTAGTAATTCGCTCTAATCGCTCTGCATAACTAATTATGCAGAGCAATGTTTAAATGGTTCAAACGTCTATGCTTAAAGTGTTAGAGTCATTTATATGCCTGCCTTAAAGCACAGATCATCAAACGCTACGCTTTGCCTAGTAATAAGTCCCGGGATCCGATTATAGTTATTACATTTTGTTTATGGTTTAGCTGTCCGCTCATTACCATCTTATCTCATAAGTCATTCATCCATCCCATTCACTTATACTTCTTGGGAAACTGGTCCCATTATCCCCAGTCGGAACCACTATTCCAAACGGAAAAGGAGCTGCATTAAGGTCCGGACCGGGTGGTATCCCCTTTGTTGTGGCAGCGATTTTCGAGGCCTTCAACAGGTACTCATCTTGGCTGTAGTAGCAAAAGTCTCCTCATAGTCAATGCCTTCCTTCTGTGAGAACCCTCGAGCCACAAGACGAGCTTTATACTTGTCTATGGTTCCATCAGCTTTGTATTTCACTTTATACACCCATTTGCAACCTATGGGTTTTTTTCTGCAGGAAGATCAGAAAGTGTCCATGTGTGATTCTTCTGAAGGCTCTGGAATTCGACTTCCATAGCCTGTTCCCACTCAGATGTACCCTTAGCCTCTGAATAGGTTTGAGGCTCAAAAATACTATGTAGGTTAGCCATAAGAGCAAAATTGACTGTAGACTGTTGTCTGTTCTTATGTCGAGAAGTTCTACCTTCAATGAGCTCATCATCCCGGAGATCACCAATGGTTTTAGCCCACCATTTAGGCCGAAGAGTAGAAGAACCAATATCAGGAGTAGAGGAACCAATATCAGGAGGAGGCGGAGAAGACTCAAAAGCAATAGGAGCCGCAAGAGGAGGATTATTTTCTGGAGGAAGCTCAGATAGAGTATTATCAAATACTGATGTTACATTATCCCTCCCATCAGGTGGACCGACCGGAAGAAGAACACTGTGAGGTTGATCCTCAGAGCACTGCTCAGAAGAAGAAGACTGAAATAATCCTTTGTCTTCATCAAATACTACATCCCGACTGAAGCTAAGACGACCAGTGGCTATATCTATCAGCCTATAGGCTTTTTGATGATCACTATACCCTGTCATCATGAGTTTCTGGCTTTTGGAATCCAACTTAGAGCGCTTAGCAGCTGGAATCCAAACATATGCAACTGAGCCAAATACTTTGAGATGACTGATCTTAGGCTTACGGCCAGACCAAACCTCTTCAGGAGTCTTCCCTGTAACAGCCTGAGTGGGTGATCGGTTAAGAAGATAAACAGCAGTAAATACTGCTTCAGCCCAGAATTTGTTTGGAACACTCCTGTGTTGTAGCATGGAACGAGCCATTTCAACAACCGTGCGGTTGCGACGCTCGACAACACTGTTCTGCTGAGGAGTGTAGGGGGTGTTTAATTGACGTTTGATGCCATGAATGTCACAGAAGTTGGCAAACGCTGAAGAACAAAATTCGCCCCCATTGTCGGTCCTAAGGGTCATGATGTTACAACCAGATTCTTTTTCCACTAAGGTTTTAAACTTCTGAAAGGTACTAAGAGCATCAGATTTATTTTTTAAAAAATACACCCACATCTTTCTACTGAAATCATCTACAATAAGTAAAAAATATTTGCAAGCAGTGATAGAAGCTGTATTCATAGGACCGCAAATATCAGCATGAATTAACTGAAGTACCTTAGATGCGCGCCAAGATTCTCCATGTTTGAATGAAGACCGATGTTGCTTTCCCGCTTGACAGGCGCTGCATACCCCCAATTGCTGAGTCTGAATATCAGGTAATCCTGACACAAGTCCCTCCCGAGAGAGCTGAGAGAGATACTGCATATTGAGATGCCCATATCGCTGATGCCATAGAGTGCTGATAGGAGAGATACGTGCTGCTAGAGCCACTTCTGGAGAGTCACCTGTGTCAAGTAGCCTGTATAGACCATGGTCCTCTAGGCCAACAGCAACTGTTAAACTAGTCTCCCTGTCAATAATGGAGCACTTGTGGGCACTGAACACTACATCAAGTTGAGGAGAATTCCTCATAATTTGGCTGACAGATAGCAGATTAATTTCCATACCAGGAACATAGTATACATTCAGAAATATAAGTGTGCGCCTACCAGACTGAATTTGAACTGTACCTCTGCCAGCTACTGTGTACTTTTCACCTCCGCCAAATACCACAGAATCACTGAAAGGTGTAAAGTCAATAAACCAGTCACGCCTGTGAGAGAAATGGCGTGATGCACCAGAATCAATGTACCATGCAGAGGGAGGAACAGGATCTGTAGACCTTTTAGCCATAAAGGCGTAAAAGGCAGACTCTGTCTGCTCGGAATGTTCTGCAACATTTGCTGTCTGATGTGGCCCTCCCTGTTTCCTCTGTTCAGAAGCAATCCTCTGTCGGCAATCTTTCTTCATGTGACCGAACCTGTGACAGTAATTACACTGCACACTTTTCTTCCTAGCAGGATCAAAAGGCTGAGAGGAGCCTTTCTGCTGAAAGGACTGAGAGGACTGATATTTTGCAGAAAATGCATTTTCCGAAGACACTGATGAAGCACTACTACCGAACTGCTGTTTCCACCGATCCTGCTGCAGAAGTTTGGTACATAATTCTGGAAACTTCAGATCAACATTTGTGGTGGTAATGTTGAGTGTTTCTATGAAGTGTTCATAAGATTTCGGTAAACTTTTCAAAGTAATGACTACCATATCTTCTTCCTCCATGGTCCGACCAATGGCTTCGAGCTGATCTCGAATGTCTTTAATTTTGTTGAGATGTTCCTGTAAAGACATATGGTCGTCCATCATGATGGAGAACAACTGATTTTTGAGAAAAAAAGCTCTGCTTTTGTCAGATGTCTCGTGCAGTTCTTTCAACTGTTGCCAGATTTCGGCAGCTGTCTTGCCAGAAGGAATCTGTGGTAACTGATCATCAGCGACAGAGAGCTTGAGAAGCATAACAGCCTCTCGATTGCGATCATCAAATTTATCTTGATCGGTACCAGCTGTACCGGGACTGAGCTCTTTGCCCAAAATGAGCTGATCAAGACGCCGTGTTTGAGCTGTGTATGTTCAATACGCAGATTCTGTGCGGCTGACGAATCTGTCACCGTCTTCTTGCCTTCAAAGGTTTGGTGGGCACTTACTATTTTTATATCTGCACATATTCAGGACATCGTGACCGCAGACATCGTGAATCCCCACTGCTGATTTCCGCTGAAGTTTTTCACGTCCCACGTGATCCGTTGAAATGTGGCACGAAGCGGAGAGATCCGAAAGTCCACAGGCGGGGGGATCTCTAGCAGCTTGGTTGAATAACCCACGTGAGCAGTCGATTGAATATGAACCCACGATCAAGGTTTTGCCGCAGAAATTTTAATTTCAATGCGTATCCGTAGATTCAAAAAAAATTGCGGATACGACAGTCGGGTGCAGATCCCGTGGCTTTATACGTTCACCATTACAACAGATACGACAAAAAATTTCCTTCGCTCTGTTATGTCCCTTGGCTTTATACGTCCCGTGGTTTTATACGTTCACTGTTTAAGGGTCGAACTTGCGACAAGAGGTCCACAACACACACAAGAGGTCTTCGATCACGTTTCCAGCACCGTCAGTGCTCTCAGGCGCCTCAAATTTGATCTTGAAGTGAAGAATTCGAAGCAATCATCGAAGCCGAAGAGGCCTTTGGCGTGTATGACGAGAAATCACAAATCGACTTTACTCAGATGAAAAACACAGCAGAATTGCTAACTTGTAAATCCAGCTCCTACGAAACGGTCACCGCCACAGGGTTAATTCCTCAGAGAAATGATAAAGCAGGAGAAGAATCCATTTCTGTATCGAGATGGACGACTGTAAGCTTTTATCACAGTGAGCAAAGCCGAGGCTAAGACTCAGTGAAGGCTACCTGGCTTACAGAGGGCTCGACCTTAGAAAGGACTCAAGAGATTAGGATGCAGAGAGAATAACTGTTCAAGAAATCTCTTAACCTCGCTCTGATACCATAAAAGAATGTTCAATGAATTAATTCTGAATGAGCAAACAGCTCAATGATAATACAGAGATATTTACAATAATAGAAACATCAGGTTTCTATGTAGAATATGGAAACACTTAGTTTCATCTAAGAAACTGCTAAAAGAATACAAATAGCAACAACTAAAATAAATGAGCATTAAATACTAAATATGAATATTCTAATAGTCAGTTGGATCTTGACTTTGATGTCTCTCTTGTTGAATTGATTCTATAAGGAAAGGATTGCTGGGTTTTTCCCCATGTGGGTTTTCCCAAGATAAACTCTTGTGTTATTGTGTGGCTGTCTCTTTATGATCTTGAACGATTTCCTTCAAATTGCTCCAGTACAACCTTGATACATGATCAGGAATATTTTGCCACAGGGCTGTCAAAGGGGGTGCCTAAATAGTCTTGAACTTGTGCCATAGATATACTTTAGAAGCCAATAAGTTACTAACCCTATTAATCCAACACAGATCAACAATGGTTTCTATTGAGAGGTTCCATGAAATACGCCTTCCACAGTGATCAAGTTATCTCAACCTTCTAGCAATAAGGGTAATGAAAAAACGCTTATTGTGTCCAATAGTTTGCCCACATATAACCTCCAAATAGGATGAGAAAACCTGTGTATACTTGGGAGGTTGTAGACATGGGTTAGCCCTTAAATGAGACTGTAAAGGTACTACAATCCCTCAACTTTCTCAAAGATAATCCACAAATCCATAAAACTTTAGACTAGACCAAAATAGTCATATATTATGCCAAGGAAAGAGTCAATTGGAGTGCCATAATAAACCCTAGACAACAAGCTTCAGAAATGCAATAATTGTTATGTGAAACCCCACAAACAAACTTTAAATAGTAATCAAGAAAATTCAAAACAAACATTCAGTCAGTATTAAAACTCGTTTGCCTTAAAGCCTTATTGTCACCTCAAAAACAACACACTGTACTCTGTTTAAGGACGAATTGGGAGCCTCAAGATCTACACACGTTCTACAGGAGTGGTCTCACAAATGCATGAATTTACACACAAACTAGTGTTTTAAAATTCGGTCGGACCAGATCGGATTCGTTCAAGTCGACCAAGCCGAGCCGCTGGCCGAGTCGGCTTGATAGAAAAACTGGTTTGGTGGCCAGTGATCCGGATTTAAACAGGAACACAACAAATTACAGAGATAACCATAAACACAAAGATGCGGCGGAAAAAATACTTCATTTCATATGTAAAATACTGAGATATGCTTACAAACAGAAAATGGAAATAAACAGCTAGGGCGATGGTAGCTTATCTCTGAGAAGAGATGTTGTGGCTACATGCCTTTGAACTGTGTTACAATGAGGCTCGAAGGCCTATTTATTGTTGAGAAACAATGGAAAACCCTTCACATCCCAAAGCCTAACCCTAGAAGATGAAACACCAAATTGTGGGCCCCGTTTGGGTAAATTGGTACATCAATTTCCTGGGGTTGTAACTTTGGCACCCGATCCCCGTTTGACGCGTACAATAGCTCGTTAGAAAGATTTATCTGAGCATTACAACTTTGGGAAGGGCAACATCGGTTCATGGACCTATGTTGCCCCCAGATTTCCCAAAACACGTTGTTTAGGGCCTTAAAATGGCTCCGGAAGTTCAGGACCCAAAAAAAAACTACTAAAAATAGTAAATTGTGCTACAATTACGGAAACTGAAAAACTGGAAGAGACAGTTGTGGGGGTCCAAATGGGATAGGTGGGTGGCCACCAATATCGCACCTGGATCAGCCGGTTTGTTACCGAACTGGCCGAATTGAGATGATTGAGTCGGACCCCTGGCCGGTTTGTTAAGGTGTTGCGGTTGGTGGATGGGGAAAGATTGGTTATGGGCTTCATTTATGAGGGCTATGGATCAAGCAAAGGAGCAAATAAATGCAACATACAAGGATAGAGTGGCTAAATAAGGGTCCATTTGGGAAATTATTGATAAAAGATGGAACAATCAACTCCATCACCTTATACATGCTACTGGCTTTTTTCTGAACCCAAGGTATCATTATAAAGATTTGGAGGCAGAAGCTTCACTGGGGAGGTTAGCAGTAGCCAGTAGTACTAGTGCCTAGTGATGTTTTACAGTTTACTTTTGTTGTAGAGGCCATTTAGAGTCTCCTTGCTTATGTGTTTTTGTTATGATCTCTATATCATGTATGTATTGGACAGTGCATTGGGTGCCATTTTGATATAATGGATATGTTCATGAGTCTACTTTGATCATATGTTGTCTTCTCTCTATATTTTAATGCATTGTGTTTGGAAACATCAATGAAAATCTTTAAAATTGTGTTTTTTCATAAAAAATATTTAATGTATTTTTTACAATGACCGAATCATTGAAATCAAACTGGCCGAGTCGGAGTTTTAAAACATTGCGACAAACCACTTCAGAAAAGGAACTCACATCTCCTTAGTAAGAAAGCCAAATGGCCTTAGAGGATAAACACACCCTAGCAAAGAAGTTAGAACCACAATCATAGAGACACCATTCAACCTTAGGTAATGAATCTTTGAAAAACTCAGATTAGCCTGATAATATGGTTCAAAATAGACATTTAATGAGCCTAGAATTGGTTGCTTTGGAGGTTGAAGTTGTGCACAGTATACTCAATGAAAATCCCTCAGAGATATATGTCAGGTTTGCAATAGAATTGTTACAGTTACAGTTGTTTGCCGAGGAGGGCTGAGTAGGCCTTGGGGAATCCAAGCTTGACCAAAGCAATAAAATTTAATCTCAAAAGAGAAATATTACTCCAAAACTTGATCTCAGAATATTGTCCTTAGAGTCCTCAGATATGCGTCAGAAAAGGAGGCCTAATGCCCTCAGACATGAGATTGATGCCCATCGAATTCCATAACCCAAGGAAAGAAAATAACCCAAACTTATTCGATTAGGCCTGCATGTTTTCTTGACGTGACTACCCAAGGCTGCAGAAGCAATTTCAGAAGATTGCACGTTGAATGTGTGTCTCTTGTGGAGTATCTGAGTCTCCTTTTATAGGGATTGAAGGGTCACAAATAGGGGGGGAGGGGGAGCGGTGACCTGATCATAAATGGAGGGAAGCTGAAAACCACGTAATTTTGAAGGCTGACTTGTCAACAAGTTTGATTAATTTTTTTCCCTTGACCATTAATTCAAATAGGCCCATTTAAATTAATTTTTGAAATAAAAATTCCATCAATCTATAGGTGCTTGAGAAACTTCTCTGGGGCTTTTGACCAGAAATGGGGCTTCAACCTTTAAAGTGACATATCTCCTCAACTGTGAGGAATTATGAGACATACCACTTATTGTTAGAAATGGCATGACGAAGAAACTTGATCTTCCTTGACATTTTGGTCAACGAAATTTGGGATTCTTTTGGTGTTGCTTGAGTTGGCATCAATGACGACCAATTTTCAACAGACCCTTCTTTCTTCCAAGTTACCCCATAATCCATGCCAAAATGCCCAAATATAAACAAGTATAAGCACCGGATTGCAAAATGACTAAAGTACCTTTTGATCATAAGTTCACCTTCCAACATGTGCTCTTGACAGATGGGCAAGGAAACATATGATTGATGCAGGTGGCGGAGATATGAATGGCATGTCACATTAGCTACAAGGTGTCTGTCAGGGGCTGCTGGCTGTTGGTTGGAATAGATGAATAGGAGAAAAGTTCTCCTAGGGCAGACATCTTCCTCAAACCTTTCATCTTGGCTCACCGCTATCTTTCGCTGTACTGGAATGTCGATCCTGTAAGCTTTAGAAGTCTCATTGTATCCAACAAAACAAGATTCTATCACATTATCTTGAGACTTGAACACTTGAAGAAAACACTTGTAAATCTAATTGGATATAACCATCTTGTCAAAATCTGAAGGAAAAGGTGTGTCATGTGATCTGTGATAACAATATCACGATCCCCCTGACAAATAGCTTTAAATTGCAGAATAAGATCTAGAAATGATATGGATCTTTGGAAACCTGAATTGAGGTTTGATACAAAGTGTCAAAGGGTTGTTTCTCCATTGTTCAAAAACTATCTACCTCTTGATTGGCAATCTTAAAAAAAATATGTAGTGATTATGTAGCAATCCCAAGCATGTTGTCCCTGTGGTGCAACTTCTTGTCATTGAATGTGGACCCTTTTTAATGAGAGAAGTGTACTGTCTATGGGATACTTTCAAGCCATTCGACATTATGTCTCTCCACCTCTTGCTCAACATCTGTAAGAAAAAGGGTAGGAAAGGGATATAAAGACAATTCTTACTCATCATATAAGGCCCTATCATGTGGTCAATGGATAGGGGATTTTTCTTGACGATCTATAGGGATGGCACTATAATGTTTCTTGTAAACCATTGAACTGTTGTCATGTCCTAATTTCCCTTCAATATTCAAATCTGCTACATCGATGTTAGTGAGACTGATGGTGGAAAGCAAGTTTTTATCGTTGATTTCTAAATATTTGAAAATTCACTTGTCTTCAACTCTATATTTTTCTTGAAACTCTATATTTGATGTATTTTTCATAGTGTCAAGTCTTTATTGGGTTGACTCATGAGTCTTTGCCAAGTCTTGAGTCAATTTGACTCTCTGGCCAAAATGATTCGAGTGAGTCTGGTGACTTTGCTAGAAACACATTTCTTTCAGTCAGATGTTTAGTTGGGCCTGGTGATTGTACAATGTATGCAGCCTTCCACCTTTTGATAGGTGGTGGTGCTAGCATTTTAAAAAAATTGTAATTTTCTTTTTCCTTCTGTGCAAGATGTTTTTACGGTAAGAAAATATATTTATTTAAAGTGTGTTTCATGTTGTGATTTTTCTTGCAGTTACAATGTTATAGGCCTTGCAACAAGCATTGGAGATCATTTTTATGAATGCATGGATAGCAATGATGTTTTTACTGCTCTACTTCAATATCTCAAAGAAATGGAGTTCAGACACATTCGCCAGCTTATTCACATAGTTATAATACCTTTGGTAAAAAATTGTCCACCATTATATTGGGAGTCTTGGCTAGGGGAGATTTTGCATGCACTGCTTGTGCATTGTAAGCAAGTTCTCTCTGATTCTTGGTGCAGCCTTATAAGTGAGGGAAGAGCAAAAGTTCCAGATTCTTGTCGTTATAGTTCTGCACCGGGTTTGAAGGTGGAGGTTATGGAAGAAAAGCTCCTAAGAGATTTGACTCGAGAGACTTGTGCTTTGTTGGCAGCATTGGCTTCCCCTGGGGCCAACAAAAGTCTCCCTTCAACAGAACAACTTGGACAGCTTGGCCGCATGGAATCATGTCCTGTTATTGACACCAAAAACAATTTTTCAGAGTCCTTGATAGGGTATGCTTATGTCTTTTTTTAAGACGGTCTTTGTTTCATTGTTCCTGATGTATATCTAAATTATTCTTCCGATTCTCTTCCAGAGCTCATTTTAGTTTCTGTTTGGTTCATTGAACTTATTGGGTCATTTACCTGTGCAGATTCTTATTTAAACACAAAGAAACTGCTAGTGCTGCCCTCGAGATAAGTGTCAAAGCATTCACATGGCCTGATAGTGAAGCAGTTGCAAAAGTTGTTAGCTTCTGTGGATCTGTTGTCATATTTGCAGTTTCGACAAGCAATTTTGAACTCCAAAACTTTGTGGCAAAATCTTTATTTGAAGCAGTTATTCAAGGTTTAACTCTGGAGTCAAATGCAATGATCCATGCAGATCTTGTCAGCCTTTGTCGTGAGATTTTTGTTCACCTTTCCAACAGACATTCTGCTCCAAGAGAAGTAAGTTCAACATTGTCACTTATAGGTATATGTTCTGCTAGTTTACTAGTATGATTGTTTTTTAGAATTCATGTGAAATGTAGATGGCTGTTTTTGTCCTCTTAGATGTTCCTTTTTTTAATTCGCAGTGGAGGGGTGGTGGGGATGGGGGTGGGCTGAGGTGGGGGTGTGTGGGGAATGAAAGAGAGCAGGTGAATGAATGATCACATTATAATCAACTGACTAGAGTTTCTGTATGGGCAGGTACTTCTATCACTGCCTTTTGTTACACAAGATTCCTTCAGTGCTTTTGAAACTGCTTTTTCCAAAACATCCAGTGCAAAAGAGCAAAAGCAACATATCAAGAGTTTATTATTGTTAGGTGCTGGGAGCCAGTTGAAAGCACTAATGGCTCAGAAGACTACAAATGTTATAAAAAATGTATTAAGTAAGTCTTTTTCTTTCAATAGTAATGCCACTTTTTCCTAAACTGTTATATGTTCACAATCAATGACTAGATACATGTGATTTGCTTTTTTATGTTTATTTTTCTGGTTATTGGATTTATGTTCCTAGTCACCACATATGATGCCTGTTTTTTATTTTTTACTTTTTATTTAACTAAATTGAAATAAACTCTCCAGAAAAAACTTGAATTTCATTGAATCAAAAGCAGTGGTGAATTTAGTCAGCATGTGGACTTTTTTTGTAAGTTTTAGAAATAAATGTTAAGATTTGTTTTTTTCTGATAATCTGGAAAATTATAAAAACAAAACAATGTGTGTATATATTCAGTCTTGACTAAACTTTCTGGGTTTGGAATCAGGTTAAACTCAAAAAGGTTGTGTTACCCACCAAAATGAGTAACCACATAGGATAGCCAGCGGCCCTACACAATTGCATATTGATGATGATATGCCAGTTCGTCCACCATTTGCATTAGTCATACACCTCTCATTATCTGGTATTTCTCTTGGATGAAGGTGGGTTACCACTCAGCATGTACTTTTATCATTTTGCAATCAAGTACTTTTACTTAAAAGTAAAGGTACTTTTACTTTTAAGGGGTGATCTGGATGATTGACTGATCTTGCCTGTGAACTTATTCTCTCACCTTACAAAGGGGAGGGTAGGTCAGCCTTTAGCCCTAGTCCAATGGTACCTCCCCTAAGGCCTTATGGTTATGGGGGTGGGGGGCACTACTTGGAAGATGTGGATTGAAATAATGTGTCCATTCTCTTTTTCCTTACTTAACATCTTCCATTTCACATTATTGTCCTTTGATACCATCTACATTCTTCGGGTTAACTGTCATTGGTTCATTGGGATTTGGCACTCTCTTATCCACATCCTTGAGTAGGGCCAGGAAACATTGCCCTAGAGGTTTGATGCAACTAAAAGAATGAAAAAACCAAAGTTACCAGGATTCGGATATGGATACGGATCCGGATCCGGATAAGCTAGTTTTTTGAAAATCTAAGATCCGGATACAACAAGGATACGTCACGTACAATATATATATATATATATAAATATAATTTTAAAAAACACCTTAGAGCTAAAAAATCAAATACTCCATGAAACCATCAAACACTTTTAGAGCATTGAATGATAAATATGAAAATTGAAACATTGAAATGGTGCATTGTCCCTCATACAAAGTAACAAAAAGGATCATGATTCATAATATCATAAATGATAATAGTAAATACATTTATAGATCATCAAATGGATCTATATCTTCTGCATATTGCAACTCTACATCATGAATAGATGATGGGGGTCCTGGAATGTAGGAAGTTGCATCAGTAGGCTGGACTGGTGGTGGAACAATATCCTCAAGTAGGTTGAGGTGAGTCATGGCATTCAGTGTCAGGTTCAAGTCAGAGATCTCAGGCTCCACATCCCACATACTGCTTGGACCTTTTTTATACTCTAGTTCAACATGTGATAGAAGACGGAGGTTGGAATGAACATAAACAAGGTCCTCAGCCTTTGTCGCTCCCAACCTGTTCCGCTTCACTGAATGGATGAAGTCATATGTACTCCAATTTCTCTCAGCTGATGAGGAACTAGCAACCTGTGATAACAACCTGGTGGCTAGAGTAGAGAGATGAATGCTATCCCCACCATGGAAGCCCCACCAAGTAATAGGGTCAAGATGTCCTCGATCGTCCATAGCTACTGGATCTGAAAAGCTACTAGTACACTGTACAAACCCTCCAAATTCTTGGCGGACTTCCATTGCAACTCCCATATCTCTATAAATTTTCTTCAAGGCTGTCTTGTATCCTTGTACCACTTCAGAATCTTTGTTTGGTGTTGTTCTACCAGGTAAAGACAAAATTTTAGAATGATAGTATTTAGGGTGCAATGCATATGCGAGAAGGTGTAATGGCGTGGTCATTTTGTTCCACCTTTCTGTAACTATTTCCTTCACTAAATAATAGAATGTTTCATAAGGGTCATTTTCACTTGCCCTGATAATTTCTCTTATCCTCTCCAACATACTGTCAATGTTTTCATAAACTTCACCCAAGCAAGGTGTATCTGTATCAAATGCCCTGATCAAGGTCAAGATTGGTTCAGTGAACCAAAGAAGATATTGAACCTTGTCCCACCATGCATCATCAAGAATGATGGACTTAATTTTTTGCCCTCTATCAGAAGTGGAAGTCCTCCATGATTCCCAAAGAGGGTCAATGACCATTGCTTGTAGTGCTTGTCTCACCTCCACAAGTCTCTTTATGACAAGAGTGTGGGAGGCAAAACGAGTTTCAGTAACCTACAAGTTTCAAAAAGTCAAATCTCAAATAAGAAACCATATATAAATTTGTAATTAAAAATAAGAATTTCTAATACAAATAGTATTGATTAAAAAAAGTACCTTCAGTAGCTCCAACTTTGCAAAACCCCAATAAATGGCTTGGGACATTGAATGATTTGTTATGAACATTTGGATTTCTTTTGATGCTACATATATTTCATTAATTCATTCAGTCTCACCAATCTTGGCAAGCATAAGGTTCAATGAATGTACTGCACGTGGAGTCCAAAAGATGTGATCATATCGACCCTCCACAATCAAACCTGCAACTTTACAAATCTGTGTGTTGTCCGTAATGACTTGGACAACATTATGTGGCCCGACACTTTCTATTGCCTCAATAAGAATTGTGGATATGAAAGATGCATCTTTCTCTATTCCACTGCAATCAACAGCCTTCAAAAACATTGCCCCTTGGGGGCATACTGCGACAACATTAATTAATTGACGATTTCTTTGGTCTCTCCATCCATCAGAAATGATGGACACCCTTGTTTCTACCCATGTATCCCGGATTGCCTATAGCTGTCTATCCACGGATTGTATCTCTGATGCCAACAAAGTAGTGCGGACCTTTTCATATCCAGGGCTTTTGTACCCTTTTGGCGCTTCATTAACTGCCTTAATCGTTTGTTGCCAGTAAGGGAAACACACCAAATTGAATGTTAGCCCATTTGCATAGATGCAACGAGCTACATGTTCATCAGCTATATCTCTACCTTGATTATTGAAACACGCTTCAAGAGGGCCTAAAGTGGCCCTTTTATTAGATGTGGCAGCAGGCTTAGATGGCAATGGAGGTCTATTTGTAGAGCTTTGCACAGGGTTTTTCCCTTAGCAAGCTTCCTATCAGCATCTTCTTGCAAAGATGCATAGAATTTCATTTTTCCAGGACTCAAACCTTGGCCAGGTTTGCCATTTGCATCTTTTGGCCCCATGCATACTTGCACCCCTGTGTTAGTTTGACCTGTTAGATGGGCTTTCACTCTAGTATATGAGCCATTTTTTATATCTTGGCATTCATTGCACTTCCACTTAAATGAACCACCTTCGGGATTTTTTCCAATAATCTCCACGTACTGCCATAGAGGAGATTTTGGGCCTGTTTTGATGATTTCCCCTTCACTATGCTCATGTTGTGAATCTTGTGATGGTTCCATTATGACTATTGGTTACTTGCAAGTTGCAACTGTATATAAAAGTCAAATTATAATATATTAAAAATCAAATTATCAATAAACAATTAAAAATTAAATTGTAAATACATTAAAATATAAATTTAAATTTAAATAGCATTGCACCCTAAATAGTAAATACATTAAAATTAAATTTAAATACATTAAAATTTAAATATGCAAATGTTAATATAAATTACTAAATATTGTAAATATGAAATATTATAAATTATAATGAATTAAATTTATTTATATTTGACATTTGTATATAATATATATTATATATTACATAATTTATATTTGACATTTGTAATTAAATTTATATTTGTACATAATATATATTATTTATTATATATATAATATATTATATAATATATATTATATATCACAACAAATGAATATTAAACATTGGTACAAAATATATATTTATTATTATCCCCTACATAAATTTAAATTAAATACATAGTCTAATGAATATTAAAAATTTAAATACCTTGTGAAACTGCGACTAAAGACAACCCAAACCCGGCGACTGTGTGCTGATTGACTGCGACTATGTCCGGGGGTGAATAGTGCTGCGTGCACTGTGCTGCGTGTAGGGGGGCCAACAGCGTGAATAGAAGTGTCGCGGTGCTACGTGCAGAGGGGCCAGCAGTGTGACAAGAAGTGCTGCGTGCTGCATGCAGGAGGGACCGGCGGTGAGCCCGGGACAAATAAAGGTGTGCTTGAGGGGTCGGCTGTGAGCCCAGAACAAATGAAACTCTGCACTGTGTAGGAGGGGCCGACTTGCGAATGCAGACAAAAAGGGTGAATGTGGACAAAAGCGGAGCAGGGTATGACATAGACGGCGACCACATTATAATATACACATTAAAATATAATATCTAAACCTAAACTGACAATTGAAACATAAAAAATATCTGCTTTTTGCTGACTTTTCGGTGACCATATCACCGTTTCCGGCAGCCACCAGCGGGATCTGTATCCTGCAAAAATTTTCTGTTTCCAAAACCGTATATTTATCAAATACGTATTTTCGCCGTATTTTTAGCATATCGTATCCGGGTCCATTTCAGATCTGTGGATCCAACAATATTCCTCTTGCCTCTGCCGGATCCAATAACTTAGGAAAAAACATAAGATGGCCACAAGTAAAGAAAAAGAAAAGTTAAAATGCAAAAGATGGTCGAGACATAAGATAATGCATGGGAAAAAGCCTAGCATGAGCTGTAGCCTCTTCATTAGCCATGACTTGGTTCTTGAGCACTTGATGCTCCATTTCATCAAAAGGAACCTATTGACCACTAAAGTTGCACTTGAAATTTTTCGAGTTCTCCATGCTCAAGGATATGTTTGAGCATTCCTACACCTATAGAGTTCCAGATTTTATTAGGGCTTCTAAGACCCTTTCCTTCTCTCTTTCTTCATTTGGTCCTTAGATTTCGCAACGCTACAGATGTAATGAACAAAGTTCATATAGGAAGCGGAATACTCAAAATATCTGTTATATAAGAATGTCCATCATGGGGACAAATAATATATTATATAGGAATATTTGAATAAAAGTGAGATATGAGATGATTACAATGAGGGTTAAGGCCTGCTTATATACCCTAGGAAGGTTACCTTTTCACGTACAATCATGTCCTTAGAGACATGCCTCTTCCTTATTAACTACTAGTTAACTAATCATTATTTATGTTTATTATTGTTTTCATTTTTATTATTTTTATATAAATTATATCTATAACATTGCCTTCCTCTTCAAAAAGCTTTGTCCTCAAAGCTTACTAATGAAAGAGCATTATCACTTTCCCTGTTTCGAGTGTCTTCTTGTCTCAAAACTATCATCTTCATGGATACAAGATGATACGATCCTTTGAGCGATAAGTAAAATTGTCAAATTGAGAAGGGATTTGACCATCCTAGATCAATCTTCTGTGGAATCTTGTAGTGTTTGGAAACTTGTGATGAATTGTTATCATCGGATTGAATTGTGAAAACTTCGAAGTTCTTTGGAACATAAGTTTGTTGTTTATGTTTTGAGTGATATAGATTCGTAGATTGATTGAGTTGTCTGCTCTTGTGAATCAAATGTAGATAAGGAGTTCTTTGGTTTATCTTTCCCTTATCATGTGTGTGGCAAGATTCTAAATTACTTCAAGTTCTGATGTCGTTGAGGTGGTTACAAAATCTTCACCTGGAATTTTCATTGTGATTATGAGATTGTCTTTCGAATTAATCACATCATTATGTTATGGTCGACGTTTCAAACCATCTAATGTGTTTCATCCTCGGGGCAAAGGTGAAAAAATCAATCTATCCAGAAGTTTAAATGGTAGAGATGCATTAGGTTCCAGAGTTAGCTATTGGGAACTAGCTGTTAGGAGTTAGATGCTAGGAATTAGTTGTTGAAATAATTGATTAATTAATCAGTTATTATTTTTATTTTTTTTGTATTAAATTGAATTGAATTAAATTAATATATAATTATAAAATGAGAAATATATATATGGATATTAATAATTAGGATTAAGCTTAATATTATTTAACTATTAGTTTTTAAAAATACGTTTAATATTTTTAAACAATTAGTTATAAATGTTTTTATATTAAAATATCAGTGAATATTTTAGTAGTGAAGTCAAAGAAATAATAATTATAAATAAACAAATAAAATAATAATAGTAATAACAAAAACTCAATTAAAAAAATTAATAAAATAAAATAAATAAGATAGGGTGGGAATCCAGCTCCTACTGAGTTTCTAGCCATTGTCTCTGTTTAGATTAATAGCATGCTTCTCAATCTGAACGACTTCTCTTAGTTTCCTATGATGGAATTGATCAACCCTTGCGATGACCTGAGAATCCTCAATACAAACATGGTGTTTGGATTTATTCGCACGTTCAGCTAAAGCTGACGAACGAGAACAATTGTGCTTGATGTCTGTATTATGCTCTTGAATTCTTTGGTTAATGGTGCGACTAGTTTCCCCAATGTAGGAAATCCCACTAGAACAAGGGATGAAGTAGACCCCTTTCATGTCTTTAGGGTTTACAGGGTCCTTGACAGATCTTAAGGGAATTCCTAAAGGTATTAAGGGGTTTGAAGGTAGCATAAAATCTATTCTTTCTAAGAATATGAGCAATCTTGTCAGTTGTCCCGTGAATGTAAGGAAGCTGCACATTGGATAATTGGCAATTATGAGCAAGTTTAATCTTTGATACTTTACTGGCTCTTTGAAAAGCTCTGAGACCTTGATGCCTGCTAGAGCCATTATTTTCAAAGACATTTAGGAGATGATATTTTTCACCTTCTAAGTGAATTGTCGTTGTCTCAACATCCAAGTGTGTGTTTTCTTTAACGGACTTGTCTTCTTGAGTTGTGATATTCACTAGATCGATATTCATTCCATTTTCTTCGACTTGAATTTCTTACTATGCTTCCTTCTCAATAAGCTATTGTACCTTATTTTCCAACGACTTTTTGTCCTTCTTAAGCTTCTTAATTTGTGTTAGTAATTTTTCACTGTGGTCCTTAAGTCGAGAAATTTCTTTATTTTTGTCAGTGGTGATTTTGTCAATTTCCCTTTGCATATTTTTTATTGCCTTTTTTACTTTCTTGAAAAATTACTTTTGAGATATCTTGTGTGTCTTCTGATGTTACTGAATTTGTCAAATTTATCATTGAGCTTGTCCGTGGTCTTGAAGTAAGATGTAGATGCCATGGGTACTTGTCCAATAGATCTCTCTTAGTGATTGCTTTTCTCTCTCTTGCTTGGGCTTTGTTTTCACCTCGGCTCTGATACCATGTTAATATTAGTTAACAATGGTATTTTCTATGCTTTGCACAATTACTTCAATGTTCTTTTAGTAGCCCAATGACAATTTCCAATTTAATTTTCCAATAGCAATCACTTTAACCATAAATCCCATTGACAGTAACTATAGAAAGAACATGAATAAGAAAACACAAAAGACAAGCCAAGACAAGAGAACACCAGATTTGACGGATGTCAAGGAAAAACCCCAAGATGGGGAAAACCCTTTGATCAATTCTTCTTATTATTTCAAATGTTCAACAGAGAGATAGATTACAAAAGTCAAAATTGACTTACCCGATTAAAGTCAAAACAACCTTGTCAAATCTAAAATTCTCTACTATAGTCTACAACCCTAACCAAAAAGTCAACGATGGTCAATGCGACAACAAACAATACTCTTTGGAGCTCGGTCAAAGGAAGTCAAACTTAGCTTTCTAAAGTGGTCAAATTCATCCTAAAATAGTTACTTAATCAATGGTCAAACTTGGTTATATTTTGCGCTTGTAGTCTGTGGTCAACTCTTCGGCCAGTGTTGGTCAGTGTGCCCAGAATACCTCAGTTCCTGTGCCAACCAATGCGGCTTTCCAAAAACAAAATTCTGGCCCAAAAATCACAGTCAAACTGTTGGTCAAAGTGCTTGGTCAATGTTGGTCAAACTGGCAACAGAGTTCTAAAATTTCAACCCTGTAATCTTGTCCTTAAATTTGTCCTTCTTGCCACACATGTGAGAGAATAGATGTACCCAATACGCTATATGGACAAATCAAAGGAGAGAGAAGAATGTGTGTGATGAGATGATGCCAAATGAGGGTTGAGGTCTCTTATATTTAGACAAGCCGTAGGGGCTCAAGAGAGATGTCCATTGGGCTTCATGAGCCTACATGATGATGAGGCCAACCTTGACAATTTTCTCATGTGTGGGCTTGACCTCAAAAACATATTTTCCCTTGTCCAAATTTGATGATCTTTAGGTCGATTTTAGTCCTCTCGAAAAGAAGAATTCAATGCAATCATCATCTCCATCAAATGAGCTGTCCAAAGTGGAATTTATCCCTAGTTGCCAATTTTAACACTACCTCTCTACTAGGGAGAATTCCACCTATCAATCCATCCATCATCATACCATCCTCTCTGCATCTTGTCTCTACTTTGCTGAACACTGATATAGATAATGGAGAAGAATTAATCGAGAGTGGTTCACAATGTTGAAAAGTGTAACTAGGTTCGGTCTTCATAATGACATGTAATTGTGATTTTTATGTAAAAGAATTAAAGAAGAAAAATAAAATTATTGTAATGCTTGCATCATGGGTTTCATGAGCAAGATATTTTATTTTATTTAAGGCTCCCATTGAGAGCCCTTAGGGATATTGCCATCTAGTCATAAAATTCTAAATAGTCATTGTCATGTAATGAAGGCATGTTACACATTGTAAAGAGTCAAAATTGTTTTGTAAGTTACCCTCAAAGACCTTGTCACTAGCCCTCACTCAAGTTTGCCTACAATGAAGGGATAGACAAACGACTACATATACTAGTGCGTCATTTGGAGGCAATCAATTTAGTGAAGCAAGTCTCCAACATCAAGTGTGCAAATCATCTAAGAAAAAGCCTTAAAGCTAGTGAAGAAGGAAGGAAGAATAACGAAGGAGAGGGTCATCTTTGGAGGACTGTACTGGGCTATGTTTACGCTCTCACGTGCGAAGGTAGCAAATGTGAAGTTGTCAAGAGGAGGCCGAAAGATTGTAGTCACATAAAAGGTGATCTTGTTTGAGTAAAATCTTCGCTAAAGGAAGCCGAGTTAGAAAGAGAAGAGTCTCTCTCAAGGAGAAGGCTATTTGAGAAGCCAAATCAAATCTAGGGTTTCTAAAGGGCCGCAAACCTACAAGAAGGAAGCCGAGAAGAGCGAGAAGAAGGGTAATGTTGATCCAAGGGTGAAGAGGAAGCTAGCGACTTGGACTTGGGAGGGCTCTAGCGTCAAGGGTCTTTGTCATGGTCTTGGTATTCGTCAATTGAAGGTTCTATAAGAAGAATTTGTTTGGGGTTTTCTCTCAAAGGGTGAGAGGTTTTGGCCCTGGATGACAACCTATAAATTGTGTCTCTTGTCTCATTATTGTTCATGAATTGGTAATTGTCTTGATGAAAAGAACACAATAATAACTCAAAAAGAGAAGATCATAATCAAGAAGTAAAAAGACTATCACAAGAAATTATCATAAGTAGAGAAATCACCTATCTATTGATGCCCAAGATTTCTCAGCATGGTATCAAAGCTAAGGTGCTAAAGTCAAGGAGGGTCATCTAATCAAGGAGACACACAAGGATCGAGTTTCAAGAAAGGGATCAAAGCGAGATAAAGAATACCAAAGCGAAATTTTAAGATAGACATCCTACTAAAACCCTAGATCAAAGAAATCTACTTCAGCAAGACTCTTGGAATCATCATCAAGGAAGAAGCAGAAAAACCCTAGAAGCATTTGCGAGATCATCTCTCATCCATCATCCAAGGAGTGGAAGCTTTTTCAAAGACCAAGGAATGCCAGATCGAAGAACATTGTCATCATCTTCAAAAGAGTTTGTGAAGTAAACTCTCTATCATTAAAACAAAGGTTTACCCTTTGAAGAACTCCATCAAAGTAATCTCTCTCTCAAAGAGATCAAGGATTACTCTTGTAGAAAAGAATCTACCAAGAAGTAGTCTTCTACTATCTATATCACTATCAAGATTAAGGAGGAAGCAAGTGGAGAGAGAAACATCTACTCAAGTAAGTATATGACTTCATATGAATCTATCAAAATGTCTTTTTGCAAGGAGAGCAACAAATTAGTTGGGGCTTCGATTTTTCTTGCATGGAGGAAAAGAACAGACCTAAATCTTATTGAGAATGAAGTCATGGATCACATCAAGGGGTCTGTTAGTGTCGGTCATGATGCCCTCCATCGGTGATCAAAAGCTCTTTGCATTATGCATAGGTAGGTGTCTCATCAATGTCAGTTTTGCATTTCGTTAGGCATGCCATAAAACTGATGGAGGAGCTGGTCCTTGTTCCCTTCTTGGCTTTGCTGGATCAGGTCATATCAGTTAATGAGCTTGTGTCACATTTGTTTTGCTTTGTCTTGAAGTCGAAAGTCTTAGGTCTAGGGTTTCGGTCAAAAGTCTTTGCAATGTCATGAGTCAAAAGTCCATGAGTCCCCAGCAAGCCAGAAGGAGGTATGTAAATATGTTTCATTGATATTTTCATCAGGTACAGCTCATTTATACCTTGGATTTAAATACCCTGTTTTTAAAGCCAAGGTCATGTCAATTTTGCAAAAATTAAGGAAATTTCAAAAATTCTTCAAAATGTCGGCAATAGCCCTGGTCTTCTCGCCAGAGTCCATCAAATGGTCTACCTGCAAAAAGAACGGAGTTAAAGCACTCAAAGAGCCAAATTCAGGACAAAGAAAACTCAAATCAGTGTTAAAGTGAATGCCAAAACAAAACATTAGAAAGTGGGTTTGGTAAGTAAATTTTTTCAAATTGGGCCTATAAACAGTCAAATTCCCTCTAAAACACCCTCATTGTGCATCTAAGAGCTTGCAAGGCAAAGAGATAGGGCGAAGAGGCGAACGAAGGCGAAGTGCAGAGAAATTGGTCGTTTTTCAGGTGCGCGACCTGTCAGGGACTGTGCGCGACCTGTTGGGCGGTGCGCGACCTGTCAGGCGCCTCTCCGCAGTGTAAAAACATAACGGGCGCGACCTGTCAGCCCGTGCGCGACCTGTCAAAGCCTGTGCGCGACCCGTCAACCTGTCACTCACAAAACCGCTTCAAAATTTGCTCAATCGCCCTCGTGCTTGCCAAATCAATCGAGGTAGGGTCTTTTAACGTGTTGGATGCTTGAATCAAGGATGTTGGGCTTGTGCTTATATATATTTTTGCTACCAAGAATGTAAAGAGAAATGGATTTTAGTTATTGCTTGTTCATGTAGGCATAGTGCTAGGGTTGGTGTTTTTTCAAGGTTTTTATTCCCATTTATATTCCCTCCATTTTTTCCCATTGATTTCGCAATTGTCATTATACATCTCTATCATATGTCATTTGCAAAGAAATTAAAATTTTCCCATCTCCAAATGTCAAACCCTATCCCTCCCTAAACATATTCCCAAAACCCTAATACCCTCCATTGTGATATAAAAACACACACAACAAAAGAACAAATTTCTATGCAAGAAAAACAAAATGATGTGCAAAAAGAAAAAGGCAATATGATGGCAAAATGACAAAACTAAGAGAAAGGCAATATGGCTGTGCATAGTCATTACAAAACAGAGAACATATTGCTGTGTATATTCAAAGCAAAAACAAAGACAATGCAGCTGTGTATATTTATCAAAAAGACATATTGCTTTGAGTATTCATTACCAAAATAATGTTGCTGTGTCTCCCAAAACCAAACCCTGTTTTCCCTTTTCCCTTCTATCCCCTAATATCCTTGTTTCAATACAACTCTTTTCCCTTTTGAAGTTGTCAATGAAATCCCTTTTCCCCTTTTGACAAAAATGTAAATAAAGCCCTCCTTCCCCTATGACAAATGTAAAAGAATCCCTTGTTTCCCTTAGCATCAAATGTACAGTCAAAAGACAAAATCAAAGAGCAAGTTGTTGATGCTAGTGATCTATGCTGCCCCATACCCCTGTTATACATGCTGTCCCTTACCCCCTGTTGAGCATGTATATCCTTTCCCTTGGTTATTATCATCCATGTTTCCCTAATAAAAACATTTCTTTGCAAATGATTTCTCGGTGATTAAGATGAGAGTGTATGTTTGACAGTTTGTGAATTGTCCCTTAGAAATTCCCTATTTTTATATGTTTCCCTTTCCTTATGAAAAATCCCCTCCCCTAACATTTCCTTCATGATTTTGTTCCCCTTGAAAACAGCATACAACTCAGCATTTTTGCAGGCAAGGGCAGCAGTCTACTTTATCTATTTTCTCCACTTTGCTCAAAAGCACCATGTCAAACACTGAAACCTATGAGCAAGGTGATGACCGGTCTTCTTCCACAGAGGTTGAGGTACAGCGGAGGCCTCGTAGGGGTGGCAAAGGTGGTCATCATAAAAGAGAGGAGCCCACCTCTTTGGCAGAGTTGCAGGCCTGTCCTATGGCAGTGAATTGTTTCCGTTATATGTCATGTTTTCAGTTCTGTGAGAGGCTTGCCCAGATTCAGCACCACAGGGAGTTGGCCCACTTATTTGTTTTGCACCTTCAGGATGGGCAGGTCACTCTTGCAGGGGTGAATTTTGTGCTATCTCCGGAGGTGATTTCAGAGGCTACCGGGATACCAAATGTGGGTGAGGTGTGGCCCAAGCGCAAAATGCTGGATTATGTTTATTTTGAGCCATATGTCAGGCCAGCATTCATGAGCCACTTGTCGGGGGTCTTTCCTTTCAGATTCCTCCGGGGGGAGTATGCTCCGATCATGCGGCTTATCATGCATTACTTCACATGCGAGGGGAGATTTTCACAGGTCTTCTCTTATCACATTCGCCTGTTGATGCACTTTACCCGAGTGAGGATGATGAACATCCCGGTTTTCTTCTTCCAGGACATTCAGAGGATGGTGTCCGTGTTTCAGAGGCGGTCCCCAGCTCAGCAGTATAGGAGTTTGTGCCATCATGGTCTCATCCAGCTCATTGTTTCCCATCAGTTGAGTCAGCAGGGCATTCCATGGGCAGACTTCATTTCTCATGAGTTCTTTACAGTGCCACCACAGCCAGAGCCAGAGCCAGAGGCCATTTATGAGGAGGGAGGTCCGTCACACCAGCCTGAGATCACTGTTCCGAGACATGTTGCTTCCTCACCTCAGCTCACTTATCAGAAAGGCTCGAGGGCCTTGTTTGCAGCAGCTCGGCGAGTACTATCTCCACAGCAGGTGGAAGGGGTCTCGCCATCATCATCTACAGGTCAGCGAGTGTTATCTCCACACCAGGTGGAAGGGGCCTCGCGTTCTCCATCAGCAGTACGGGAGGGCAAACAGCCCATGACAGAGGAGGAGAGAGCCGGTGACACACAGGTTGACATCATTGATCTTGATGCTCGCTCCCCCACTTCAGATTTGCATGAGATCATCCGACAGAGAGAGGCAGAAAACCGCTTGTTACAGCAGAAGCTCGACATGGCCCAATGGACAATAAACTATCTTGAGCAGCGCAACAAGCAACTTGAGGATGAGAAAGAGTTGGATGAGCTGTGGAGGATTCGAAGTGACCGAGTCATCAACCGTAGGAGGCCCGGTGACTTGCTGCCCAAGGAGAGGGAATCCATGCTTATCCGTGTGAATGCACACTTGGAGAGGCTGTTGGAGAAGGCCAACCAGGACAAGAGACTGCTACGGAACATGAAGAATCATTACTGGGCGAGGATGCATGTTTGCAAAGCAAAGATGAAGATATTCCAGAGGAGGTTGTCCGAGGCCCGCAAGAGGAAGAAGAAGACCAACCCGCTCCGTATCTTGGCTGAGGCCTCTCTCACTCACCATGATACTCATTAGCATCCTCCTAGCAGCAAACCCAAGAAATTTTGAGAGTTTTGAAGCATTTTTGGCATTTTTGGGAATTTTACAGGTTTTGGCCATTTGACGGGTCTCACCCCGCGCGCGACCCTACATGGGGGCAACTCAGAACGGGGAAAACTTTGCATTTTTGGAATTGTCATGCAAAAATACACTTGCCTATGGATGGGTTTCAGATTTTATGGAGATTTGGGCTTCCAAAAGCTCAAAATACATGCAAATTTTGACTTTCTGCCCCTATTTTGAGTTGCAGAAAGCTGTCTTGGGAGAAATGACTTTTGAGGGGTCAAATCAACTCCAAATTCAAAAATTCCGGTGGGGTTGGAAAGTAGACTCGCAGACCTTTCCAACGAGCTATCTTGCACCTGATTTGGACACCGGGAAGGCCCTCAAACAGAGCTGTGAATGTGCGCGACCTGTCAGGGAAATTTGCCTGTTTTGACCAGTTCGGCCAGCAAAACACTGTTTTCATCTTGGTTGACTTTTGAGGCATGTAAATGATGGATTTTTGTGTAATTTTCATGGCACTTAGATACTTTTACTCTCCTTCATCACTTCTAGAAGATTCTTTGATGTAAATGGTAAATATTTAATGCATGGATAGGTTTCCTAAGTTTTAGAGGCAAGTTGTTTTGACTGCCTATTATCTAGTGCTCAGTTTAGAATTAGTTGAAACAGCTCCTAGGAAGCTGAGCACGACCCCTAGAGGTGGGGAAAGGAGTTAGATCATCTATATTATGCCTTCATGGTTGGACTCTTGAGGGAGAAGCTCCTATTGTATATTTTACTTGTATCTCTGCAATTTGAGGAAAAGGAAGACCAGGGTTTTGCAGACATCGTTGGGATTCTTGTGGACTCTTGTGTTGATGGTGTGTTCTCTTATTGTAATTGTAAGTGTGTTTATGTGTTCCATCTCTTTCTTTACTGCAGCTTATTAAACAAATGAAGTGATAAAGTTTGAATTCATGCTTGCCATGCTCAGCTTTCAAATTTGTTTAATGTTTATGTTTTCCACTGTCTAGAGAGGATTCAAAGTCATTGTTTGCCCTCTTTAGCTTCTCTTTTTTCTTCCTTGATCATCCATCTCAGCTAAAGGCATCAGCACAAACTCCTACCTTGCCCCAAAGACCCACCTGCAAAACCTGAGCTCAATCCCCGCACCCTGAATTGCACTCCCTCCAATTGCCACCAAAAACCCCAAAAACTTTAAATCAACCCTCCTTATCAGTTTACTAGACTAATATCAGTGTTTCTAATTGGTCAGCTCATCCTATTGAAAAATCCACCGAGTTTGACCGGAGAGAGCCTTCTCCTGCCTCGTAGGGCTAGCTACGAGGCTGAATGGTTTGATGTAGCTTTGAGATTTGCCTTTTCAGCCTGAGGTGAAATTTCAAGTGCTAACAGGGTCAATAACCCGACCTCCCAAAGAAGATACTCAAGCACTTGCTAAATACATGAAAGGGAAGTGAGGGCCCAAAAGAGATTGTCCTAAACTTAAAAGGGACAATAACAAGAGAAATAAGGAAGAAGCCCAGATTACCGAAGAAGTGGAAGAACCTGAGACGAAGAAGCCTTAGGAGGAAGTGAGAGATCTCTACTATGACTGAGATAATCTCCTTCACTAAAAGGTACTCTTCTGTTGTGTAAATTATAGGTAAGAAGCATTGTAAATAAGTAGTATGCATCATACTAGAAAATTGACATCAGATAGAAGAGCTCGTGACATAGGCAACATGAAGGATGTCTGAAACAAAATCTATGGCAGTCTACTATGTAGGATATAGCTCTTGGAAACCCTCATTGAAAGCTTAGGTGATACTTATGGGAAAAGGAAGAAGTCATCTAGGACAAGGCTCATCATACATTAGTCAAAAGGTAACATCTGCAGGATGGGCAAGATCCTCAAGATTCTCTGATGGAATATTCAGTGGAAGGTTCACCGATCATGAGGGGAAGAAAATGTTTCATCAATAATTCATGGGATGATGGTATGATGACATAACAATGAAGTAGATCAAGGGAATGAAGCTCCTTCATTCAAAGGAAGCTATTGATAGTCTGGATGACCCAAAGGAAATATAAGGTATGTATGCTTACATGTGATATTATGGAAGTCATCTCATATTGTTGCAGGCAACATGGATCACTGCTCTATCCTGAGAGGCATGATCAAAGAAAGGATCTCCTCCCTCAAAGGGATGCAAGAATGCATGGGTCACATATTTACTAGATGAAATCAACATAATATGACCTCATATGGAGTATGAGGTGGTTGACTACAATTGAGGAACTTTTATTGAAAGCTCCTAGCCTCCTGGGAATGAAATGTGTGACAAAAGGAAGGAAGAGATTGTGGAATATGCAACAATAGTAAAGGCAATCAACATCCTAAAGTCCAAGAAGATTTGACTATGATATCTACCAGAAAGGTATGAAGACTCTGATGGAAGTTTGGAAAATATGGAGACCCTTGACAATACATGTCTTTAGGAGATGTGTCCACATGTATGCAGGATGTTGATGCCTACAGGAAGATGTCATCATGAAAGACCATCACAGGGGTAATTATGACCTAAGTGTTCATATCTTATTTTTGAACAAGTATTTGGATGGGCTTATGCAGGACTGCCAAAGGAAGAACTATGGATGTCTTCCTAGAGGACCATGTAAGATCCTTCCATAGAAGGCAACATGACATGAAGCAAGGCCAAATGTCGACTGATGGATCACTTTCTGATGAAAGGAGTGGTGACATGACTTACTCATGGGAGTTCTTCAAGTAGTTGGTTGTCCCATCATCTCCACCTGAGGACTTGCTGTAGGTCCCTAATTAAGAGGAAGCCTGGAAACAAGCTTCTTACTTGGAAGAAACTTGGAAATTCCTAAGCCAAGAGCAAGCTTAGGTACATTCCTTTTGTAGGAATTAGCACATTCCTTTATTGGAATTGATATGTCCTCCCTAATTGAGAGGGATAGACACATCATTTTGGTCTTCACTTGGGAAGACAAAATGGAGGACTGGGTAATCATTTAGCATCCGATGCTCTTTGAGGATGATATAGGGCATCCAAGATAAGAGTAGTCATAGAGGACCAATATTCTTTGAGGACTACGAATCCAAGATAAGAATAGTGTTGATAACACACCTTGAGAACCTGGGTGGGGTATGTTCCGGGAGGGACAATGATGAGAGTGTCTATAAATCATTGGTCTCACAACATTGTGCTCAGAACTTGTGGAGAGATAGAGTTGTTAGTCAAGGCTTTGCTATGTGACAATGTTGGTTGATATGTTGCTGAACAAATGGGTTACCAATTCAATTCTTCTTATGAGAAATTCTCCAGATTGAGAATGACCAAGTACCATTATCAATACCTCCCTAGTTAAGAGGGAGTGTTGAAAAGTGTAACTAGGTTTGGTCTTCATAATGACATGTAATTGTGATTTTTATGTGAAAGATGTAAAGAAGAAAAATAAGATTATTGTAATGTATGCATCATGCGTTTCTTGACCAAGAGATTTTATTTTAGTTAAGGCTCCCATTGAGAGCCCTTAGGGATATTGTCATCTAGTCATAAAATTCTAAAGAGTCATTGTCATGTAATGAAGGCATGTTACACATTGTAAAGAGTCAAAATTGTTTTGTAAGTTACCCTCCAAGACCTTGTCACTAGTCCTCACTCAAGTGGGCCTACAACGAAGGGATAAATCTAGAAGATGAAGTCAGCCTACTCCAAGGGATCATGTCAGCCTAAACAATGATCAACGACTATTTATACCAATGCTTGACCTCATTTGGAGGCAATCAATTCGGTGAAGCAAGTCTCCAACATCAAGTGCACAAATCATCTTAGAAAAATCCTTAAATCCAACGAAGAATGAAAGAAGAATAGCGAAGGAGAGGGTCATCATAGGACTGTTTTGGGGTAAGTTTACCCTCTCGCGTGCGAAGGTAGCAGATTCGAAGTTATCAAGAGGCGGAAAAAAGATTGCAGTCACATAAAAAGTGATCTTGTTTGGGTAAAATCTTCGCTAAAGGAAACCAAGTTAGAAAGAGAAGAGTTTCTTTCAAGGAGAAGGCTATTTGAGTCTCTCTCAAGGAGAAGGCAGACCTAGAAGGACGCTGAGAAGAGCGAGAAGAAGGGAAACATTGATCCAAGGGTGAAGAGGAAGCTAGTGACTTGGTCTTGGAAGGGCCCTAGTGTCAAGGGTCTTTGTCATGGTCCTGGTATTCGTCAATTGAAGGTTCTATAAGAAGAATTTGTTTGGGTTTTCCTCTCAAAGAGTGAGAGGTTTTGGCATTGGCTGACAACCTATACACTGTGTCTCTTGTCTCATTATTGTTCATGAATTGGTAATTGTCTTGATGAAAAGAACATAATAATAACTCAAGAAGAGAAGATCATAATCAAGAATTTAAAAGACAATCATAAGCAATTATCATAAGTAGAGAAATGACCTATCTATTGATGCCCTAGATTTCTCAACACACAAGACATTACCACTCTCCACTGATGAAAGTCAGTCTAGGGGTGTAACCCCAATCCGACTTGATCCCAGATCAAGTTGTTGAACACCATGCATCCTAGACATAGGGAGTACGAGAGTACACAATGCATCCATTTGTAGTGCTATGGTCCCTATCCACTTTTCCCAACTCATTGATCAGATGAGAGGTCCATGAGTCTCGAACTACATTTGTAGGATGTATGCTAGGGCATCCGTAAGAGAAGGTGAACCACTCATCCTATGCATATATCATCAATCGTAGGGGAAGGTGAACCACTCACCCTACACACGTGTCATAAATCATAGGGGAAGGTGAACCACTCACCCTATGGTCGCTCATAGCTCCAAGAAGTACCCCAAGTCTCTCTCGGAAGGCTAGGAATTTGACCTTCCCTAAGGGCTTTGTGAGGATGTTTGCAACCTACTTATCAGTCTTGATGTGTTGGAGCCTTATTGATCCCCGTTGTACCATATCTCAAATAAGGTGGTACTTGATATCGATGTGCTTGAAGCGGTCGTGGAACACGAGATGCTTTGAAAGGCGAATCCCACTTTGGTTGTTGCAATAGATGACGGTGGTATCCAACACATGCTCAAATAGCTCACTGAAGAGCTTCCTCAACTAGACAACTTCACAACAGGGCATACTTGCAGCAATATATTTGGCCTTGGTGGTGCTTAAAGCAACTGATTTCTGCTTCCTACACATCCAAGAAATCGAAGCAGATCCCAATGAGAAATAACATTTTGACATGCTCTTTCTATCTACCACATTACCAACCTAGTCAACATCAGTATATCCATGTAGGCTCAAATTCCCTGCATTGTATCTCAAGCCATAGTTGATTGTGCCACGGATATATCTCAAGAGATTCTTAGTAGCAATCAAATGTATGTGATGAGGCTCAACCATAAACTGACTCAAAGTATTCACAGCAAAGCATATGTTTGATCGAGAGTTTACCAAGAACATCAGGGCCCCCACAAGTTGTCTATATTTATGAGGGTTTACCAATTCGAGCCCACTAGCACTTCCACATATATTTTTGAAGTTGAGTTCCATTGTGGTAGACACAAACTTGCAATCCACCATCCCACATCTCTCTAGCAGCTTCACAATGTATTTTCCTTCAAGGAAAATCTTGCTTTACTTTTGCTAGACGTCCAGACCTAGGAAATAGTGCATTAGTCCTAGGTCGTCCATCTCGAACTCGGAAGTCAACTCCCTCTTGCATTGATAAATGAAAGGGTTTGCACCAGTTAGAAAGAGATCATCAACATAAACGACCAAAATGAGAGGCAAGTCCTTTTCAACCTTGAAGTATAAGTTTGGATCAACATAGCTCCTCGTAAATCCCAGCTTCATAAGATAGCTATCAGTTCTCTTGTACCAAGCCCTAGGGGCTTGCTTCAACCTATAGAGAGCTTTCTTCAACCTGCATACATGTGTCCTTTGATCTTGTATTTCAAACCCTAGAGGTTGTTCCAAGTAGACTTCCTCCTTAAGCGAGCCATATAAGAAATTAGTCTTGACGTCCATTTGTTGTAGGCTCCATCCTTTATTGGCAGGAGCAGTAATAGATTGGATAGTGGTATATCAGGCATCTAGTGCAAATATCTTGTCATAGTCCACTCCTTCCTTTTGATAGAAACCTCGAGCAATGAAGTTGGCCTTGTATTTTTTAGCACTCCCATCAATTCCATGTTTAATTTTGTAAATCCATTTTGAGTTGATCACAATGTTGTCCTTAGGTCTAGGCACCACGTCCCAGACATCATTCTTCATGATTGACTCGTATTCCTCGTTCATCGCATCCTTCAACACTTGGTGTTTTACAACTTCTTCGAACATGCATGGTTCAACTTGAATGATAGTACTCGTAGCAACCAGATACCCTTGATACCTATTCAGCTTCTTACTTTCTTGAAATCTCCTTCTAGGAGCAGTATGTCTTTCAACCTAAGTTGCACGAAACGGGGAAACGCGGAAGCGAAACGAAACGGGGAAGCGAAACGAAACGCGACCTCCCCAAATTTTGGAAACGGGGAAACGCGAATATATATAATAATATATATATATTAAAAATATTCAAAAATTATTATTATATATATGTGCAATCATAAAGCATGAATGATACATTTACTTACATAAACATTTAAACATTAAGATTAAATTTACATCACATTTACTACCTGGAAACCCTAAAAAAAAATTAAAAACAAATTAAAAAATAAAATAAAATAAAAAAAAAAGTGTTTTTTTGGGGAAACGTGGCACAGACAGCCTGGAAACGCGTTTCCGGCCGTACGGCCAAGTTTCCGTTTCGGGAAACGTGGCCGTACGGCCGGAAACGCGTTTCCAGGCCGTACGGTACGCGGAAACGCGTTTCCAGGCCGTACGGTACGCGGAAACGCGTTTCCGTTTCGTTTCCGTACGGAAACGGACCTTGTACCTGCGTTTCCTGCAACTTAGCTTTCAACATCTTCAAGATTATCTTTGAGCCATAGTGGTCTTTTCCTTGAGGTAGAGGGATCACCAGGAGGTGGATCAATACCATCAATATCGAGCATAGGCTCATTTGTTGGAGGTTCATCTTGTTTTCCGTAGCATCATCATTGTCCTTGGGATAGGGAGATCTTTGGCTTTCCCATGGGCAGTATCTTCATCAAAGGTGACATCACGACTTACTTCCACATCTCTTTGACTAGGTACATAGATTCTATATGCTTTCGAATTTTCACTGTAGCTGATGAATATGCCTTTCTTCCCAAATGCTTCCAACTTGCTTATTTTCTCTTTAGGCACATGAAAGTACACGGGACAACCAAAAATTCTAAAATGAGAAACATCAGGTTTCTTTCTAGTGAAAACTTCCTCGGGTGTCTTGTAAACCAATGCTTGATGCAGGCTCCTATTTTGAACATATAAGGCAGTGTTGACAACTTCTCCCCATAAGAACTTCGGTAGACCTTGATCATGGAGCATGGCACGTTCGATTCTTCCTTTTAGCAATACCATTTTGCTTAGGAGTGTACGGAACAATTGTCTCTCTCTTAATGCCAACTTCTCTGCAAAAGTCATTGAATTCATTTGATTCATATTCAGTTCCATTGTCGGTCCTCAATATCTTGATCTTCTTCCCTGTTTGATTTTCCACCAATGCTTTGAAAAAACGAAACCATTTGAACACTTCAACCTTCTTCTTTAAGAAATAGATCCATGTTTTGCGTGAGAACTCATCCACAAAGATTACATAATATAAATATCATCCCAACGATGTTATGGGCAACATACTAGATAGATTAGAATGGACCAATTGAAGAATATCAGTAGTTTTTATTTCGCTAGAAGGGAATTGCCCATTTGTATGTTTCCCATTTGCACAATCCTAACAAACACCTTCATGGTTCATATTGAACTCGATCATACTTATGACCATCTTCCTTACCCCAAGTAAGGCTTTGTAATGTAAGTGGATGAACCTTCGGTGTCATAACTCAGATTGTAGAGAGGTATCACTTGCCAAAGCTCCCAAAGGACTTCCTCCACATTGATAGAGACCATCAACCCTAAATGCAAGTGTAAATGCATTTTAGGGTGTCTTTGCCAAATACTTTCCATCAATGAATGCTACCTTGAAGCCTTTGTTTTCCATCGTAGAGATAGACACTAGGTTCTTCTTCAAATCAGGCACATACAATATTTCTTGTAGATGAATGGTTTGAATTTGATTCAAGTAAAGAGTGACAATACTTATCCCTTTCATGCGGTAGGTGGCATTATCTCCAAGTATGATTTTCAAATTAGTCTTATTTTCAACCTAATTTGAGAGGGCCTCCTTGTACCCAGTGAAGTGCCTTGAGGCTCCACTATCAATCAACCAATGAACCATGGTATCCGGATGAGAAGCAATAGATAGAGCAGAGATAAGATAAAATCCATCTCGTTTTTCCACAACATTACTTTCATCACACCTGCCATTTCTCATCCTTTTGGGAATTCGACCATTTCCATTTCGAGTAGCAGGAGCATTCCTCTTTCCTTTGTTATTGAACTTGTTGTTCCTTTGATTGCCATTGCCTTTGAAATTGATGTGGTTGTTTTTGTCATAATCCCTTGGAGAATTCTTTTTGTGAGGGCATTCTTTTGCATAGTGATTGAACTTGTTGCAATTGTAGCACCTTCATTTTCTTCTTTTCTTGAATCCTTGACCCTATCTCCTTGGACCAATATAATTTTTCTTCTTTGCGTGAGCGAAGAAAGCAATAGGTTCATTTCCATTTGAAGGCTTGTCTCTCTCCATTATCCTAGTCTCTTCTTGAGTGCATCTAGCCAACAATTCATCGAAACTAGGTATCCTGTCATTGTTGAAAATAGTGGTGACAAACATATCCAAAGGTCTTGAAAGACCTCCAAGTCAAACCTGTACAAATTATGCACTTGAAGTCTGTGGTCAAATCTGTGGAAAGCCTCGTGAATGTGCCCATAATACCTCGATTCTTGTGCCAATCAATGCGACCTTGCAAAAACAAAATTGACCCAAAAATCGCAATGAAACTTGGTCAAAGTGCTTGGTCAACAGTGGTGAAACCTATAACAAAGTTCTGAAATTTCGGCCATGTAATTGGTCCTGAAATTCGTCTTTCTTGCAACACGTGAGAGAATAGATATGCCCAATAAGCTGTACGAAACAATCAAAGAAGGACAGAGAAGAATGTTTGTGATTTGATGATGCCAAATGAGGCTTGAGGTCTCTTATATTTATACAGGTTGTTGGGGCTCAAGAGACATGTCCATTGGCTTCATGAGCCTACACAATGATGAGGCCGACCTTGACAATTTGCACGTGTGGGCTTGACCTCAAAAACATATTTTCCGTTGTCCAAATTTGGTGATCTTTAGGTTGATTTTGGTCCTCTCAAAAAGAGAAATTCAATGCAATCATCATCTCCATCAAATGAGTTGTCCAAAGTGAAATTTGTCCGTAGTTGCCAATTTTAACATCGTGGCATGCCTCATACCGCTGGAATGGACTCGATGAGGAGAATCCAACAAAGATGATCCAAACTCTAAAAGCTATGATTTGCCATGTCATTTTGGTCAATAAAGCGGGGCATCTTCTAATGCTGCATGGGTTGACATTATTACCGCTTAAACTAGCAGGGGACCTAAAGGGGATAACCTTTAGGCCAAGAGCAACAATGGATACTTAGCCCACTATCACCTCATCTAAGACTCCCTACTCTTTATGGAATTTCACCGATGGGAGGAGACCCGATATAAGGAAGTCACTGGTGAAAGACGAATCAACAAATGGATGTGAAGTGACATCGATAATCCCATTCCAGAAGAGGTTGAAGAATAGAGCTTACTTGCTTTCTAAGCAAGGTACAATGTCTTCTAAGAGAAGGATGGGAGGACTTGAGGGTTAGGTTTAGGGAATATGACTTGTGAGAGAGTTTCCCAATACCTAAAATCCTTATCGAAATTGGCATCTCAAATGGTTCTTGAAAGAATTGTCTTTTCAAAGGAATGGGACCACACGGGAGCAAGTGGACCCAACCTAGGTTATGGGGTAAGAGTTTAGCAACTAACAATATTCTTAACCTTGACAAGGAGGGGGAAAGGTTCAAAGAAAGGATTTTCACTTAAAGGCGTTAAATTGATCCTATGAAGCACTAGCCTTGGGGATACCAAGGCAAAGTTTGATGTTAGACCTAGGGCTTGGCTTTTCCCACAACTCCACCGTTGAAATAGTTTCAAAATTGGAGGAGGTCTTGAGGACACACCCACTCAGGGGAGGCTAGGAGATCGAACTTTTTGGAGGACTATTTTGTCGAGATAATGATGCCCTAGGCGACCCAACTTGGTTAGACATATGAAAAGGTGAAAAAATTGATTTTGGGTGACCGCCTCTTGGTAGATTAGTGCCTTAGTCTTGGGAGAATGGAGTCTATGATAAATATGAATGAGGACTTTGTTTCTTAGTCAAGGAGGCCTTAAGAATACCTTGCTAGCCTTCTAGGGCAAAGGGGAGGCAACCTTACAACTTTTATACTTAGACTTGCAAAAGGTTATGGCTTATCAAGATGAATTCGTTAATAGAATCATCCCTAGGAAATTTCATTCAAATTACATGGCCTATACATTGAGAGATGCCATATAGAGACGAAATTCTACAATTTAAGCAATAAATGCATGCAACAATTAGCCCTAAAAATAACAAAAGTCCCAATCCAATGTATATGACAAAGTAAAACAAGAATAACATGAAAAACATGTACTTACATGTAATAGAACATATCCAACCATCCACAATTTGACAGTAGAGAAGCTCCAAGATAAGATAAACCAAACCCAAATATTAAAATCTATCCATAAAGCTCCAATTTATCCTCCAAGAAAGGGTGTGAAATTCTCAAGAGGGAGAAGAGATCCAATCCAAAGTGATGATGAGCAAATGAATTCATCTCACTTGTATTTACTATTTATACATTAATGAGGAGTTCGAATTAGTCTCCTAGGCTGACTTAAGCCCCAAAAATAAAATAATGTGCTAATAACCTAACTTTTGGTAACAAACCCACCAAACTAGCTCACAAATGAAATAATAAACCTCTTAAGTGGTTAGATGATAAATAATACATGTCGTAGGGCCCTCCAAGAGGCTTGATGAGGTCCATAGGTGCCATAATGAAGAATATGACCCTCAAAAGTGATGGATAGGGGTTGGCCCCTTGTTCTCCACACAATAAGCATGTGGTGCTCTTTGTGTGTGTGGGGGGCACAATAATAACCTCATGGGTCTTCAAATGAGTCGAAGATGCCCCGTAGATCATTTGTAAGGGCTCTGATGATGGTGTAGGTGATGTCACATCATCCTACAAGTCAGATCAACTGCCAACTGGATGGAACATCTGTGGGGCCGACTGGGCAAAGGTGAATCAGGTGCATCTTCCTTGTCCAATAGGTGAATCTTGAGCAATCTTTGAACATCCTCGGCGATCCATGGAGTGCTGTCTAATATTGTGCAGGCCCATGACTCTCAACACACACCCTACATGTGCCAATGTGGCCCTATGGAGGGTTATGACTGCGTATAAGGAGACCAAATCCAAGATGGAGACCATCTGCAATCTTTGCATAAGATCCAATGCGTCCCCTAGCCTTCCATTACAACAAGTCATTAGAGAAATAAAGAAAATGAGCTTACCAACCATGGACCACAAGTGCAGGGCTTCATAATGCCTTGCCCTTCCATAATGGGCTTCGAGATGTGCCAATGTCTTCCAAACTCCAAATGGGGTTAACCAAGTATCCTATTAGGTGTTTTCTCCTTCCCAACGGGATAATATGTTCACGGTACATCATTTAAAATGTGGTGGTATGTTATAGAGAGGTGAATGAAGTAGGGGATGAGAAGGGGCATCCCTGGGCTTGTTGAAGCCTCAGAATTTCGTTGCAACAACATGGGGGTTAACCATCCGGTCCAGACCTTAGAAGCAACTCCTTTTCCGTTTGATATGGTGGCTTTGACTGGGGATAATGGGATCAGTTTCCCAGAAAGGATTGATATGATGATGATGTTGGGTTTGATATAAAATATAATGGGGAATGTCTTTAACTAAAATGATCTAATTTAAACAATCAAACACATGCATCTATCTATTCTAACATTATCTTAATATATACCCGGGAATAACATAAAACATGCGATCTACAAAGATATCTTAGAACAACAGGTAATAAAGATCATTCGATTGCTATAAGATATGAATTCGTTGATGATAATGAGCTCTACCGCATCATCATGTCCATCACCCCAGTTCCTATAGGTTCTATGAGCTTTCTTCATCAAATAGGAACCCATGATTGTCCCAACCCCTAGTTGGCAATGAATCGCCCTACCTTAAAATGTCTTTAACTAAAATGATCTAATTTAAACAATCAAACACATGCATCTATCTATTCTAACATTATCTTATTATATACCCGAGAATAACATAAAACATGCGATCTACAAATAGATCTTAGAACAATAGGTAATAAAGATCATTCAATTGCTATAAGAGATGAATTTGTTGATGATAATGAGCTCTACCACATCATCATGTCCATCACCCCAGTTCCTACAGGTTCTATGAGCCTCCTTCATCAAATAAGAACCCATGATTGTCCCAACCCCTGGTGGGCAATGAATTGCCCTACCTTAAACAAGGGTATCCACTGTTACATTTCTTACATCATGCTCTTACCCCTTGAGCCCCAAGCAGTCAAGCAAAGAAAAATCATAAAAAGGCAAAAAGCATATAAAGAAGGGTGGAAAAATCAACGTTGGGGCACCTCATGTACCACGATTGCTCCCTCCTATATATTATAAACCCAAGTTTGGGATTTCCTTTTATTAGCTATCATTGCACCCCAGTGTGTGGCCTAGGGTTGCCCCTTCTCATCTCCTACATCATTCGCCTCTCTATCACATGCCACCACCTATTAAAGGATGTACCTTGAACATATTATCTCCTTTAGAAGTAGAAACCACTTAATAGGATATTTGGTTAACCCCATTTGGAGTTTGGGAGACATTGGCATATCTCGAGGCCCATTATGGAAGGGGAGGCGATTATGAAGCCCCCCACTTGTGGTCCATGGTTGGTAAGCTCATTTACTCTATTTCTCTAATGACTTGTTGTATTGGATGGCTAGGGAACGCATTGGATCTTATGCAGGATTGTAGATGGTCTCCATCTTGGGTTTGGTCGCCCTATATGGGGTCCTAACCCTCCAGAGGGCCACATTGGCACATGTAGGGTGTGTGTTGAGATCATTGACCTATACATTCTTTGATTTGCATCCTTAGATATATCATCGATTCTCAACTTGCAACCAATTTCCATTGGAGTGCCAATTGGTTTGCTGTCTTCCATTTGGAACTTTTTCAACATTTCTTTAATGTACTTGGTTTTATAGATGAAGATGTCCTCTTCTTCCTGACATATTTGAAGTCCCAAGAAGAAAGCCAACTCACCAAGTAATGACATCTCAAACTCACTCTGCATGTCTCAAGCAAACTTCTTACTCAACCTGTCATCCTCGCTACCAAAGATGATGTCATCGACATATACTTCGATGATAGTCAAGCTGTTTTGTTCTACCCTTACATAAAGGTTGCTATGAACATTTCCTCTTCTTTGTTTCTGCAAGTACCTGTCTAGACGGGCATAACAAGATCTAGGAGCTTGTTTGAGACCTTATAAGGTCCTTTTCAACCTGCAAACATAATCTGTAGCATAAAAACTATGGCTGGAGCAAGAAAATTGATAGCTTGTAGATTTTAATATAAAATACACACATGTATTGAATAATGTAATTTATTATTATATATAAAATGTATAAGATGATTTGAGTGTACAATGAGGACCCTGCTTTTATACCTCATTAGGTAACCTTTCGTGAATGGGCATGTCTTTTAGACATGCCTTTTCACTTAATTTAATGACTATTTAACTTAAATAATATTTATTTTAATTATCTAATTGTTATGAATATAATTCATAACATAGCCTCTCCCTGTGGAAGTTTTGTCCTCAAAGCTATATCGCTGGGGGTTTTCTTCATTTTGTGTTTGTCGTCTCGTCATTGATTCGTCATGTACTTCGCCCAACCGATATCGTTCAACGGTCACGCTACATCGTTGACCTTGATCTTGCACAAAAGCATGTACTTCAAACTAAATATTGCACGCTGATCCTCGAGAGCATTAAAAGCCTCAAATGCCTCAAAGAAGTAGCTGAAACTCGTTTTATAATCCTTCTCCTCGGCATGAAGAATACCACTCTGAAGATCAATAGTCCCTTGTTGAGCAAGTGGAACGTATAAGGGGCGTAAAAGTGTCAGGAGACTCCTCAGCTCTTCCCCACTCTTCTTCTGTGTGAGAAGATCAGAAAGGTTGGAAATCGCCTGCTCCTTGACCCGGATAGCTTCAGAGGATGAAGAAGGGTTTTCAATTATCTGATGAAGGATAGAAATCGACTCTGCAAGGTCAGTATCCTTAATGTCCAATCCATGACTAAGAGACTCTGTTGTTGCAACACTAGTGGCTATTAACAAATTACAGACATTGCTTTTAAAGTCAAAAATTGTAGACTCCCAATCTGTCTAGTCCTTGGCCCCATGAAGAGAAAGACATGGATAGCCATGTTTAAGCAATTCCTTGAACAGAACGTCACATTTTTCCTGTGAATGTACAAGACTAAAATTTTTCCCTTTACATACCCCTCACCAAGAAGCTCCAAAAGTCTCAAGAATCTTTTCCCTTTGGGGCGAACCTCTATAGATTGCGTTATATCCTTATTAACAAGACAACGCCCACCAACTTGAATTTCCACTGGCTTATTCAATACTTTGCGAGCAAGAACCTCTACCTGCTTAGGAAATGTGGCAGAGAAGAGCACAGTTGGTCTGTCTGGTCTGGTATTTTGAACAATTCTAGTTATTTGAGGCCCAAAACCCATATCAAACATCCTATCAGTTTCATTGGTAGGTGACTTTGCGAAGATTTGATATCTTACCACCACTTGTACATAAGATATCAATCATTCTAACAGGTGTGCATACCACGATTTCAGTGCCTTTCTTCAAATCACTAATTTGTTGTGCTACTCCTGAACCTCCATAGACAGGGATGCAATTCAATCCTAAAATCTTAGCAAATTTCTTGATATTAGAGTGAATTTGTTGAACAAGCTCTCTCGGGGGAGATATAATCAAACCAATTAGTCCATCACTTGTAGCAAGAGGAGGCTGATCTTTAATATGCCTTAGCATAGGCAAAACAAATGCAAGAGCCTTACCCGAACCTGTTTTTGCTACACCGATACAATCTCTTCCACTCAAAATCACAGGAAGGGCCTGAGCTTGAATAGACATAGGCTTCTCGAAGCCTAATTTTTTGATGACTTCGAGACAATTACAAGTCAATCTAGTCTGGTTCGATGTCTTGACAGGCTTCGATATGTCTTTTCCACAAATCTTCAACTCAAGCTGCTTCTTGTAAAGCGCAACTGCCTCTGATGTCATCAGAGATATTTCTCTTACTTCCCGGTAAAAGACTTTCTTGAAAGGAGCATACTGCACCTTGGAGTGGTCCAGAATAGATAGTTTCACAACTTTAGTTTTCTTCACTCTCTTCATGAACTCGTCATCATTTTCATCATCCACTTGATCTTCATTGAAGTCTTCATCTTCTTCGTTATTCGTATCAGACCCCTCACCTAGTATAATTCTCCCGAGAGTGTTTTTGAAAAGTCCTCTTTCCTTTGGAGCCTACACCTTTGGATTCATTCTCAATTTCATTACTAGGCTTGGAATTTTCTGCTGTGCTATTCAAATTTTCCATGTCAGATACAACCAAAGTATTCATGAATGCATCCAGAGGATCAATTTCATCCTCAACATTGGCATCAGATTCATCAATCTTCATGGCCTCTCCATTTGCATATTTTCATCCTCCGATTCAACCATTACAACATTTCCATTTTCAAACCCAGGAACATCTCCATGTGCTTTCATAACAGCCAATACATCATAATCATCAGATTCTTCACCTTCAAGGGTCCATTTTTTTCTAGCTTTAGCCTCTGGTTCACCCTTATCCTCCCCTCTTTTCCTTCTCACTCTCTTCCTTCATTCGTTTCATCTCTTGCCAATCTGGTTCAAGCGGTGAATATGTATTATCGATTTTTGCATAAGTCTCCTTAAAACATGTTGTAGCTTCAGCACATGATTTTTCTAAATGCGAAAATACTTATTGAATTTTATTAAAATTCTCCATGGATTCAAAACGTGAATGTAATGATATATTGTGCGGAAAACTACATTCAAAGGCCCGCATGATTATATCGTGTGCCATGGCTCTGATACCACTGTAGCATAAAAACTATGGCTGAAGCAAGAAAACTGATAGCTTGTAGATTTTAATATAAAAATACACGCAGGTATTTAATAATGTAATTTATTATTATATATAAAATATATAAGATGATTTGAGTGTACAATGAGGACCTTGTTTTTATACCTTAGCAGGTGACCTTTCGTGAATGGGCATGTCTTTTAGACATGCCTTTTCACTTAATTTAATGACTATTTAACCTAAATAATATTTAATTATTTAATATTAATATTTATTTTATTTATCTAATTGTTATGAATTATATTCATAACATAATCTTTCTTGTTAGTAAGCATAAATCCTTTGGTTTGTTTCATTTAGACCTCTTCTTCCAATTCTCAATTCAGAAAGCTTGATTTTACGTCCATTTGATACACCTTGATCTTTCTCGAACATGCATAGGCTAAAGAACATCTTGATGGTCTCCATCTTGATGACAGGTGCAAATGTCTCTGCAAAATCTATTCCCTCAACCTGTGCATACCCTTTGCAGACTTATCTTTCCTTGTTTCCGGTGACCTGTCCATGCTCATTCAACTTGTCTTTGAAAACCCATTTTTTACCAATCACATTTTTATCCTTTGGTCATGGAACCAATTCCCATGTTTCATTCTTTTCAATTTGATCCAATTCTTCATTCATGGCTGCTATCCAACGTTCATCATGATTGTTTTCTTCAAAGTTTGCTAGGCTTATATGTGGATAAGAGTGCAAGGTGTGCTTGCTCTGGTATGTGTATCTGACGGTTTCTTCTAGTTCCTATGCCTTCATTAATGTCCCCAATGATTTGGTTTAAGGGATGGTTCTTTTGATACCATTTCTTGGGAGCCTTGGAAGGTGCTTGCTGATTATTTCGTGTCTCCTCCTCGTTGGCAGTGGTTTCTTCATTTGATTGTTCTACCTCTAGGGCTTTCTGGTTCTGCTTCTTTTGTCTCTTTTTCGCTTGAGGATGAGCTTACTTGTTCAACCTTTGGTCCACAAACTTCATCAACTGTTACATTCATGCTTTCAATTATCCGGTTGAATATCTGATTATAACATCTGTATGCTTTACCTTTGCGTGAGTATCCAAGAAAAATGGCTTCATCTACCTTAGAGTCAAATTTTCTAGTCTTCTGGTTTTCCCTTTTAGTGTAGCATTTGTTGATTTGGGGTAGCATCGGATGTGCTCTAGCCACGAAATTTGGTGGAGAGGTTGGGGCACATGATATCTCCAATACCCAAAAAGGGTTTGGGTAGATTCTAAACAGATAAAAAATAATTAATATTTTTAATGGAGTCCCTAAGTCTAAACTTAGGGAAAATAAAATATTAATGTGTATTAATATGAATCTGTGTTAGAGTGGTCCAAAAGACATGGATCAAGCAAGATCTAATCTTAGCCATTGATTAGGGACTTAGTCTCGGTCGTTGAGATGTCAACAGGAAAAGTATAAGAAGAGGCTTGAGGGTCACTTGGAGAGTACACCAAAGTGATCAATCATTCTGTTCTCTAGAGCGGGGTTTGCTAAGAGAGGTAGAATTAGTGATCGGGAGAGCAGCTGAGGGGCATTGAGTATAGAGAAACAGAGAAGGCAGAGAGTGTGCCGGCAGAGCAGTGCAACAGCCAAGGAGAGTGACGTAGAGCCAGCAAGGGCTCACGCAGGGCCATGCAGAGGCAGCCAAGTGCTGCGCAGAGCACCAGAGTGGCCAGCGTAGCTGACGTAGAGGCCCAGAAAGCTGACGCAAGGTCTCCTGGGGCTGATGCAGGCCAAGAAAGGTTGGCGCATGGTCAACGTGAGACAGAGAGGGGCTGACGGAGTCCAGATTGGGCAGATGTTGGGGTTGCAAAGCAGTTTTGTGTTGAGGAGTTGCCGGAAGGATTTTTTGGGGTTTTAGCCAAGAGATTTCTCTCAAATTGTGAGGTATACCTGCTAAGGAAATTCTCTGTTGGGTAGGCCAGTTTTGGCACCCATATTGTACTCAGATATTGCTTAATAAGAAAACCCTCAGATAGCTCAACCGATTTTCCTGCATTTGGCTTTTTTGGGGACATTGGTCCAAAAATAATGGTGTCATGTGGTGTGTTTGTTCTTGTTTATTTTAGTCGCTGATCTATAATATGTTGAGCATGCACTGGTGTTTATTTTCAATATTTACTTTGTAAATAACTTGTTAAAGAATAAATAACAAGTAGGTAGGAATAAATAAGAAAAAGTGCATGAAGGGTTTCTAACTAAGGAAAATTAGAAACTTCGACATGGTATCAGAGCGTGATTGCAGATCACAGGAGGACTAAAAGACATCAGCTGAGCGGAGCAATAACAGCAGAAAACAACTATCACGAGGTGACAGATGCTATTTCTAGCATCACAGAAGCCAAGAAGTGTGATGCAGAGCCAATCAAAGCCACGCAGAAAAAGTCGGGAGCTGTGTAGAGCCTCAAAGAGGCCAGCATTGCTGACGCAGAGGGCCAGAGGGCTGACGCAGAGGGCCAGAGGGTTGACGTAGACCCATGTAGGGTAACACAGAGCCAACGTGAGGTAGAGACGGGCTGACGCAGTTCACAGAGAGGCAGTTGCTGGGGTCTAGAAGGCTGCAGGAATATTGCAGAGTGGAGTTGGTAAGGTAATGTAGTCAAAACAATACTTGACAGAGCAGGGCTAGAGGAGTTGTTACCGAGGGTTTCTAGCCGAAGAACCTGGATCAGCAGTGCAGTTGCACAAGATGATCAGAGTAGGTGGCTTCTCGATAAGCAACACGAGGATTTCCAGGAGGGAAATCAGGACTCAGAGGGAGTCCAAAAGAAAACTTCCAGATGGGAAGTTGGGATTCAGAGGAGTCGAAAAGAGAACTTCCAGGAGGGAAGTAGAGGAGCATCATGGCACTACATGGGGTAAGAGACCAGGATAGACTAGACGGAGCATCGAACTTTGCAGTTTGGAAGGCCAAAATCTTATCAGTGCTTGACAGGAGTTGTGTCAAGAACTTTGCCTTGAAGGTAATAGCTGTCCTAGTCGACCCCAATGATAATGACATGTACAAGGAGGCAATGGCGAGGGCCAAGTGCATCATCCTTGACGGGGTCAAGGACCATGTAGTTCCACACATTGCTGAGAAGGAAATGACATATGAGATGTGGGAGGTTGTTAAGAAATTGTACCTACATACTTCTGTGTAGAGAAGAATGCTACTTGAGAATCAATTAAGGTCGTATCAGGGGAAGAAGGGAGAAATGATTGACACCTTCCTCGGAGGACTGAATGAGATCCGAGATCAGTGGAATGCTATAGAGGCGACACCGCATCAGGAGCTGAGGGTGAGAACAACCTTGAATGCTGTCTCAGAAGAATGGGAAGCATTTGTCCAGAGTATACTGGGCAGAGGGACACTTCCACCTTGGGACGAGATGTGGGCAACTCTTTGCCAAGAAGAGATTAGAAGATAGTTGAAGATAGGTAGTAGCAGCAAAGCGATCAAGGTGAAGCAGGAGGAGGATGATGTGGTCCTAGCATTTGAGGGAAAGCAGGAGAAGCAGGAGAAGAAAGATCGCTCCAAGATCAAGTGCTTCGGCTGTGGGGAGATGGGTCATTATGCGACCCAGTGCCCAAGGAAGAAGAGTAAGGGAGAGTCTTTCGAGACTAAGGCAGTGCCAGCACAAGCAGAGAAGGAAGTTTTGACAGAAGATGACTGTGCCATGAGTTCACATGTGCTACTTGAGCAGAAGTGGGGAGACATCGAGCTGTAGTAAGGAGGACTACAGGCGATGAGAGGCAGGATCCTTGAGGTACCCAGCCTCTTGGATTAGACCTTGCTACGGGAGCCCCGACGAAGAGTAGTAGGATTGGCTGAGTGGGTAGAGACAGATGCAGATGGGCAGCAGAGAGAGCTCTAGTGTAGGAGTCTCGAGACAACGTAGAGCTAGCAGGCTGCAGCAGTGCGTTACACCAGTGCAGGCAGACACAACGAGGTGTGCAATGGTGCGAGATGCAGGGAGTTGTTGCAGTGGCGCAAAGGTTAGAGAGAGGGAGCAGAAGTCAGTGGCAGAGGGAGCTTGGACATCAGTGGGTGTTTCTAGCCGAACGGGGAAGTCAGTTGGGAGATCAGTTACTTACTTCTCAATAACTGAGTTGCAGTGTAGCAGTGGGCAACACGATGCAACATGATGAAAGGAGGTGCAGTGTGGATGCATTGCTGGGAAAAAGGACCAACAGTGGCGTGGATACAGAGGGAGTTGTTGTACAGATGCAGTAGTGGCAGTGGCAAAACCATGGGCAACAGTACAGGAGGCAGCAATGTAGAGGATGTTGGGCAGGAAGGCCTAGGATCAGCATAGGTACCGATGCCGAATGATCATAGTACTCAGTGAGGAGTATTGTTAGAGCACAATCCTCGCTAAGAGGGAGTGTTGATTTGGGGTAGCATCAGATGTGCTCTGGCCACAAAATTTGGTGGAGAGGTTGGGGCACATGAGATCTCCAATACCCAGAAAGGGTTTGGGTAGATTCTAAACAGATCAGGAGATATTAAAATAATTAATATTTTTAATGGAGTCCTTAAGTCTAAACTTAGGGAAAATAAAATATTAATGTGTATTAATATGAATCTGAATTAGAGTGGTCCAAAAGACATGGATCAAGCTAGATCTAATCTTAGCCGTTGATTAGGGACTTAATCTCAGCCGTTGAGATGTCAACAGGAAAAGCATAAGAGGAGGCTTGAAGGTCACTTGGAGAGTACATTAGAGTGATCAATCATTCTGCTCTCTAGAGTGGGGTTTGCTAAGAGAGGTAGAATCAGTGATCGGGAGAGCAGCTGAGGGGCATTGAGTATAGAGAAACAAAGAAGGTAGAGAGTGTGCTGGGAGAGCAGCGCAACAGCCAAGGAGAGTGATGCAGAGCCAACAAAGGCTCATGCAGGGCCACGTAGAGGCAGCCAAGTGCTGCGCATAGCACCAGAGGGGCCAGCGTAGCTGACGTAGAGGCCCAAAAAGTTGACGCATGGTCTCTTGGGGTTGACACAGGCCAGGAAAGGTTGATGTAGGGCCAGCGTGAGACAGAAAGGGGCTGATGCAGTCCAGATTGGCCAGACGTTGGGGTTGCGGAGCAATTTTGTGCTAAGGAGCTGCCGGAAGGATTTTCCAGGGTTTCAGCCAAGAGATTTCTCTCAAACTGTGAGGTATAGCTGCTAAGGAAATTCTCTGTTGGGTAGGCCAATTTAGGCACCTAGATTGTACTCTAATATTGCTTAATAAGAAAACCCTTAGATAGCTACATTGGTTTTCTTGCATTGGGTTTTTCTGGGGACATTGGTCCAAAAATAATGGTGTCATGTAGTGTGTTTGTTCTTGTTTCTTTTCGTTGCTGATCTCTAATATGTTGAGCATGCACTGGTGTTTATTTTCAGTATTTACTTTGTAAATAACTTGTTAAAGGAAAAATAACAAGTAGGTAAGGATAAATCAGAAAAAGTGGATGAAGGGTTTCTAACTATGCCAGAGCCAACTTTCATCTATGCTAGAGCCAACTTTTATCTTTTTTTTCCACGAAACAACCTTTGTTAATAGTCTCGTCCAAAGTGTATATATCATTTGGAGTCCTGGTTGCGGTTGCTACTAGCTTGCCGAATTTCTCTTTCCTTATTTCACATTTATTTGAATCAAAGAACAATGTGAGTTATTGATCACACATTTGACTTACGCTCAACAAACTATGATTCATGTTTTCTATGAGTAGCACATCCTTTGCTATATCATCCTTTCCTCCAAGCTTGACTGTGCCTCTTGCTATAACGTTTGTAGATTTATCATTCCCAAAAGATACTGTTCCATCCTTCCTTTTTTTGAAGATATGAATTTGTTTCTATCTCCAGTCATATGTGTTGAGCAACCACTATCAACATACAACACATTCTTCTTGCTTTCAACTTTTAGGGCAATTGCGCAACTCTCAATTTTTTTCTTCCAAACCTTTGGAGGAGCTTTTTGATTTTGCTGTGATTCCCTTGGAGAAGTTGTTAACCTACATTTGTTAGCCAAATATCCAAAGTTGTTGCATTTATGGCATTCCACTTTATTGCTTAGGTATCCAAACCTATTATAATTTTGCCTGTAATCCTCCCTAGAATATCTAGGATAATCATTCCTGGAGTTGCTTCTGTGCGTATCATAGTCCTGACTCCTGACAATTTACAGCTTTATGTCCAAAATTCCTCAAGAATAATCGACATCGAGAAATATGTTTTGATACCTGAGAGGGTAAGATCTTCTTCGTGGTACTAATTTGCAAGAGCCTTCTTTCAATATGTGCTGCTGATTTTGTGTCTCTTGAGCCATCTGTTCTACTGGAAAGCATTCTTCCTTCTTGATAGGCCCTTTAGTAATTTCTGCATAGTTTTTTTTCATCTTCCTTTTCTGTTGTTGATGAACTCAAGCCTTTTACAAAGGTTTCCCTGTAGCCCAAACCTGTCTTGTCATTGTATGGCCTTTGACTGCTGATGAGCTCATCCAATGCTCTGGAGTTGTTTGCAAAGTCCTACTGAACATTTCTTCTTTGTGCTTCCTTTCATAGAGAGACTATCTTTGCTTCTAAATCTTTCGTTTCCTTGTTTCTTTCTTCAAGTTCTCTTCTTAGGGAGTCTTCAATTTTTCCGGCTTCTTCCAACTGCACATTAAGGTTGATGACAATCTCTTTTGAATCTTCATTCGTCTTATTGAGGCTTCTTACATGTTTTTCTTACTTCATTTAGTTCGATTTCCATTGTTTTGACGTTTCCACTTTCAACCTTGAGATCCTTTATTGAGGCTTCTTACATGTTTTTTTACTTCATTTAGTTTGATTTCTAGTGTTTTGATGTTTCCACTTTCAACATTGAGATCCTTTATAACTCTGACCATCTCCTTTTGAAATTTGTCGACCTTGTCCATCTCTTCTTCATGATCTTCTTCTTCATCAGGAGCTTCCTTCTTGTTGTCCCTAGCCATGAATAATACTCTTCCTGTGGCATTTTGTACACCACTCTCACTTTCTTCATCAGAAGAGGAGCTATCTTCTTTTGAAGGAATCTTCTTAAAGCCCTTCCCTTGACCTTTGTTGAATCTTCTTTGGTTCTTCTTTTCTTTCCTGGTAGCTTCTTCTTCACCATCATGATTCTTATGAGGACATTTAGCAGCAAAGAGACCAATCTTACCACAATTGAAGTATTTTAAGGGAAGCTTACCATTGAATTTACCTGTTCCTCTTTTTAATTTTCTCTCAAAGTTAGCCACTTCTTCATCTAAGTATTTGTCATTACAACAACTGGAGGTTGGCTTTGATTTCTATTTGTTTTTCTCGGCCTTCTTGGATGCTGTGAAGGTTGCTTCTCTATTAGATGGATTTTCTTGTTCTGTTCTTATTTCATACGTTGTGAGTATTCCATACAACTCATCCATGCCGAGCTTTCCTAAATCATCTCTTTCTTCTAGCACAGAGACTTTAGCATCAAACCTCATTGAAGTGATCTTAGATCCTTTCAGACAACTACCTGGCTACCCACTGGTTCTCCCAATCCTTCTATGGCATTAACTACTGCATCAGTGAAGAGAAAATAAGTAGCAATGTTTTCATCTTCGTTCATTTTCAGCTACTCAAATTTACCTTGGTAGGTCTAGAATTTGACCTCCTTTACCTTCTTGTTCCCTTCATATATATTTCGAAGCTTGCCCAAAATTTCTTTTGTTGATACACAAATTTTGACAAACCATTCAGAATGACATTTTTAGCTTTACCATTGCTTTTGTAAAGCTTTTAGCTATTATCATCCGTAGTAGGGGTTGAAGCTTCTTGATACTTGGTCAACACAACTTTCCAAATATCAAATCCTTGTGCTTGAAGGTATGCCTTCATCCTTCCTTTGCAAAATGCATAGTTGTTCCCATTAAGTACTAGAACTCCCATCTTTTTCCACTCCATGATCTCCTTCCAGTGGTTAAACTGCTAGTGAAGGAACCTGCTATGATATCAATTGTTGGAACATTGAGAGGGGGGTGAATCAATATTTCTTATAAATTAGTAACTTATTAATCTTTTCAGAGCATTAACAACTTGTAAAGCATAAACACATCAAGAGAAAAATGCACAAGAAGTTTTCTAATAATTTTGCAAGTACTTAAAATGCTTCAACTTCAATTGAAAAGGGAAGCCCCAACTTACTAGTACTCTAGAAAAGCATTCAATTTTCCAACTCCAAGTAGAAGGACACTCCAACGCCTTAGTTTTATCGGTTGCTGCTAAAAGGATGCTCCAATACTCTTGCAAGCTCCAACTTGTCCTAGCACCACCCTACCACTCTAAAGTGTTTTCAGGCAACAACCTAAAGGTGACTTCAACCACCCACCTAACACCACCCAACCACCTTGTAAAATGAAAATAGACCAGACCAAGTATTGTAAGATCCCATAGCAGGGAAAATGACCCACTTACAAGATATTATGGGTTCCTGTTCCAGGGACAATGACCCACTTACAAGTCTTCAATGAAACCCTTATTGCCAATGACACCTTTACCCTTACCTCAAATGAAACCCTTACACAAATGACAAAACCTTTAATGCAAGATTCAAAGTGATGACCAAGTGGCTCTTTTTTCCGTAATTACAATGTTTTAAAACTAGGCCAGACCGAATTGGATTCGGCCTAGTTGACTGAGCCAAACCCTTGCTTAGGATGGCTAGGTAGAAAAACTGGGCCGACGGTCGGTCCATTACCAAACCGACCAAGCCAAACACTGATTTGAACGGTCGGTAACAAACCATCTGATTCGGCTAAACCCATCTTAAACGGGTTGAGCTAGTGTGTGGGGAAAAAGGCGGAAACTTGGACTTCAAACTTAATTTTTTTTGGTTTTTTTCTTAATGCCTCTACATCTCTCCCAAGCCTATAAAAGTGGCCCAACCCCATAAAGGTGACCCGACCCCCTCACATTTACTCACAGCTATCTCAATGCATTTGTGTGAGGAGTTAATGAAGAGTTGGAGTTGGTTTTTGGAGCAATAGTGACTAGTGATGTTTTGTTGTAGAGGCCATTTAGAGCCTCCTTGGTTATGTGTTTTTAGTCTGATCTTTATATATTACATGTATTTGATAGTGCACTGGGTGCCATTTTGATAAAATAGATACATTCATGAGCATACTTTGATCATATATTGTCTTCTCTCTGTACTACTATAGTCTAATGCTTTGAGTTTGGAAACATGAATGAAAGCCTTTAAAAATATGCTTTTTCATAAAAAAATATTTAATGTATTTTTTAAACAACCGAGTCATTGAAATCACAACTAGGCCGAGTTGATACCGAGTCAGAATTGACCCTCGGCCAGTTCTGAATCCGAGTCGGAGTTTTCAAACTATGTTGTAAAGTAATAATGACAATGAAGTGTTTGAAAAAATGTACCTTTTTGAAATAGTGAATACCAAGAATGATGAGACTCTATCCTTGCTAAGCAATAATAATAATGAAGAGATATTGCAGTATCATGATGAAGGCCTTTACTGCTATAGATGGCAATATAACAATATTTTGTTGCAAGATAATGAGACTACTCTTGATACTAATTGTTGCTTGGAAATACTGAGAGGGGTGAATCAATATTTATTTTCAATTTTTATATTTACCAGTTAAGATTCTTCGCAATTATAAACATAGAAATAAATAATAAGGATTTTATTATAAATAAATGAGGACACCAATTTTCATTTATAAAATTTGAGTACAATGATATTTGAGGTCACCAACCCTTTAATCTTCCAGGCTCCAACCTGTTGCCAAACACCAACTTGGACTTTTGTGAGGCTCCGACCTCTAGGGTTCCAACCCTATCCTTTTCTGATTTAGAGGCTCCAATCCCCAAGGCAACAACCCCTTAGTTTTTCGTAATAAAGATAGATAAGTCACAAATCTTGTTCTGCTCTTCACATGTCTATTTGCTTCAATGGAGTATAGCCATATCCGTCTCGTGGTGCTGCAGGACTTTCCCTTACACTGATGATTTGAGGCATCCTTCACATCTTCACACGATAGTTCTTCCACCAAGCTCCTTCACATAAAAGTCTACAAGACTGTCCATTTATCCGAGCCCTTCACAAATTCGAGACAAAGATAGGGAACTAGTTCGAGCTGCTAGAGAAACCTCCACAGGACTATTCTTTAGGTCAAGGTCTACACTTCTACCGAGCTACAAAAGATCCATTTCTTCGCAAGTTGGCTATAGCTCCAAGCCACTCACAGATGCCTGCTCCACTTGGTCTGACCCTTCCAAATGTAATTGTCCATAGTACAGGGCTTTACTAAAATTGAAATGTCCCACAGGTCCGAGCTCGTACTGCCTTATCTGCTTTATATATCTAGTAATCCTTCTCAGCATCTAAGTTTCATGACTTTCAAGTTCGCGAGTTGTGAATTGTATCTCCCTCTCTGTAATAGATGATCGAGATCAATCCTTGAAGTGAAGTATTTGACTTGTATATATACAAGTTTCGCCAATAACGAAAAGACACGTTCATTGGAGGAGAGGCCGACTTGTGCATGAGGTGGCACATTAAAAATATATCGGAAGGGGTCTTTTGATAATAGTGGACCAAATATGCCATAGTTTTATTTGAACGGAATCCACATTATAATAGATGTTGGGAGGCCCACATGCCACATCATCGCTTTAATCCCGCATATCGCAACTTCATGAATATCAGAAATTTTAAGTTGTGCACATACTCTAACCTCCGACGTAGCAAATGCGATATTTCAATAAACTCGCTTTGATACTCCAATTGGGTCCGCATCATACTTTGACCTCTGATGGATGCGATATTTTAATTAAATTGTTTTGATAGTCCTATCGGGTCCGTGACATATATCACAATCACAGGTTTCATCGTGACACGACTTTAAAACTTGCGATATGAAAGTTTAGATGTGCGGATGCAATATTACATTAAGGCGTGTTATGGTGGAGCAATCGGGTCTGCAACACATATCACAATCGGAGATCGGCGGATCTAATTAGAGGTATCATTCGAAAAGCTCCGATGAAGGGTGGATGTGATTTTATATTAAAGATGTTGTGATAATTAATCGGGTCCGCATATCGGCAGTTTAGATATCAAAGGTCCCATTCAAATCTGAGATCGGGGTTTTTGAGTGGTAACACATAAAAGGTGCCGAGATGATTTCTCCAATGTTCCTTCATTATCACTGTTCTTCGCTTTGTCTCTTTCTCTTAGGCATATGCGGTCTTCTTACGTATCTGCTTCTTACGATTTTTCACAAGTTTAGACTTAGGAACTCCATTAAAAATATTAATTATTTTCATATCTCCCAAACTGGGTACAATCTGTCCAAACCATTTCTGGGTCTTGGAGATCTCATGTGCCTTAGCCTCTCCACCAATTTTCATGGCTAGAGCACATCCGATGCTACCCAAAATCAACATGTGGGTATGTGGGAGCTAGTAGCAAAGGGTTTAGGAGCATTTTTGAGGTGATTTAAGAAACCGGTAAGTGCATTTTGCTTCCATCTTTTTTCCATTCTTGCTACAACAATTTGCTTGTCCATATTGTTTGCATGCTAGTGCATTTTTTTCTTTATTTTTTTACAGCATTCATGGCTTGGTCAAGGGAAACAGGGAAGGGGCAAAGAAAGGGGAAGTATGTCTCCATTGGTGAGGCCCCACCTATTCCAATTTCATTAGGGACTGCTAGCGCTTTCTCTGTTGGTGGTAGGGCTGCAACAACAACTACAAATGTTGAGGGCGGATTGAATTTAGAAAGACAACAAGCTCAAGAAAGTAAATATCCCTTGTGGAAGTATGTCACAAGAGATCAAGGGCCGGGCAACAAGTTAAAGGGAGGAGGCAATGTTGTTTGGACATGAAGCTATTGCAACAATCAATTCAAGAGCACTTATTTCCATGTGAAATCACATTTGTTGGGCTTACCAGGTTGTGGGATTGGAGCATGTGCAAATGTGTCTGTAGCTAAGAGGAAAGAAATTAAAAAATAAGTCAATGTTGGTGTGGCAAGGGTGACTGCATCATCTAAAAAAATAAGAATGAGGATCCCCTTCCATTCTTGAGGAAAAGCAACAACAAATTTCCATTTGAGAGTTTTGGTGGGGATGTAGGTCAAGCAACACAAAGAAATGTAGTGGCACTTGGTCCAATGGACAAGATATTTTAGAAAGAGAGATGGGAAGAGCTTGATATCACCATTGGCTTCTTTTTATATCTGAACTTCATATCATTTAATGTTGCACAATTACCTTTATTTATTGAGATGTGTCGAGCTCTAACTCAAGGGGCTCCATCAGGGTCTGTGCCCCCTGGGTTAGAGAAGTTTAGAACCACATTGTTGACTAAGGAAAAGAAAGAGGTGGATAAAATGCATGCTTGAGTCTATTAAATCAACATGGCCAACATTTGTGGTTAGTATTGTTTTTGATGGACAGACAGATTCAACACGCCACCCACTCATCAACTTCATGGTGTCTTCCTTGAATGGACCAATTTTCTTGAAATTAGTGGATGCACAATATATGGGTGAGTTGTTCATTAAAGTTATTGAAGATGTAGGTGTTGATTCTTGTGTGCAAATCATTACAGACAATGCACTTGTTTGCAAGGCCGCTAGCATCATTGTGGAAAATTATTGCTTCTGATGTGCCTTGGATTGGAAGTATTATTGATGCTGCATGACATATCCACAACTTTGTACAAAATCATACTAATGCCTTGACAATCTACAAGGAGTGCACCCATCTATCATTGTTGAAGATTGCAGATACATGGTTTGCCTCTGCATTCATTATGCTGAAGAGGTTGAGGGATGTCAAGATCGCTCCTCAGGCCATGGTTATTTCAGAGTTTTGGTATTTTTGGAGAAAGACAAATCAAGTAGCCTAAAAAAGAGTCAAGGACACAGTGTTAGATGATGCTTGGTAGAAGAGGGTAGATCTCACTATTAAGATATAGACCAACCCATCATAGGAAAGGTTTATGAGGGATGGGATTCCATGATTGAGTCCTTGAGGACCATTATTTTATAGAGTGAGTGCTTTGAGTATGACACATCATTGGAGGCCTTCTTCACCCCCATACAGGATATTCTTGTCAACATGTGGGACAAGAATTGCACACCTTTTCATTGTTTGGCTCACTCATTGAATCCAAAATACTACAGTCATGAGTCGTTGAATGGTGTACCTTCCCGCAAATTCCTCCTCACATGGATGGTGAAATTTCACAAGGGCGGAAGGATGTATTAAGGAAGATATTTCAGGATAGAGTATCTCTTGATGAGGTGGAGGATGCCTTCGCAGATTTTGCCACTGCCACTAGGTGATTTGTAGGCTATGATGTGTTTAGAGACGAGGGGACTAAGAAGCCCTATTCTTGGTAGGCAACTCATGGGGCAACATGCCCTCCTCTGTAATAGTTAGCCATGAGGCTCCTCTCTCAGGTTACTTCATCCTCTTGTTGCAAGAGGAATTGGAGCACATATGGGAATTTGTAGTGTGAAGAAGAGCAGGCTTGAGCAGTGTAGGGCAGAGACAATAGTGTATGTGCACACCATTCTTCGTCTTATTTACAGGTAGAGGGAGGTGTGGTTGAAGGGAAAGACATGTGGGATGTGTTTCCTGATGATATGTGTTTGGACAACAGTGTTGAGTTGGCATTGACCAACTTGGATCTTAATGACTTAGTGCTAGAGCTTGTCAATTTTGATGATGGTGATACTCTTGAGGGGTCATCGTCCAAACCAACATATCCAAAGATCACATTGGATACAGAGGAGGATGCAGAGGAGAGCAGTGGTGACCATGAAAGTGATGTTGATTTTGGCGATGTTGACTGATGAGCTACTTGTTGTTACTCAAATTGTACATAAGAATTGACAATGCTCAGGGCAAGGTCTGTCACTTTGATCTCAACCCTCCTTTTTTAAGGCGTCTCCCTACAACAGGCTAAGGGGGGTAGTCCCTAAGAATAAGATGATGGGTTCGGGAGACAAAACTAAATGGCCTAGCAACTTGGTTAAGGATGATTGACAAGTTTAATTATTTTAAGCACCAATTGATTAAGTATATGGAATTTTTTAATTAAAGACTAATGCCTTAGGAGTCAAATGACTTACACAATACGAATTAAAATCCAAGCTACCGATGAACAATCACTGCTAGGATGAGAAACTATCCTATATGAAATGCAACACTAAAACTAAGTGAGATGCAAGATCCTGGTTACTTTTAGTTAAATGCCTATTCTAGATGAAAACCCACAATTTAGCCATCTTGAAGCAAGTCTCACAATAAGGTTGTAGAAAGAAGCCGACAAGAAGCAGGCTAGGGCCTCATTAACGATACCTCCTATGAGGTTTTAACAACCTAGGTGCCTCTCTTCCTACAAGGGATGTCCACAAGAGCACTGCAAGGTCACCCATTTTAACCTTAGTGCAAGGATCAAGGGTCACAAGCCAAGAGAGGGGTTGTCCTATTTTTCTATCAACCAAGCTTATGCTTGGAGGTGAATTTATTAATGCACAACTAATCCTAGAATGCTATGCAAGATATGAGTGAATGCTTCAATGAAATTAATTAAATTAAGTAGTCCAACAAGACAAGTTATCGTAGATATTCAGTACGAGAGCAACTTAGATGAAGCACTTAACAAGTGGATTAACAGCTATCTCAAATGAAGCAAGATAGGAAAAAGAGATTACAATTAGCCAAAGATGGATTGGTCTTACTATCCCTTATGATCACTTAAAGAACAAGATTAGCTAATAATTCCAAGCGATTAACAATGCTTCAGGATATGATGCCCTATTCAAAATAAAGTGAAAAGATCTTCCAAAGGAACAAATTTTGAATTAATCCAATAATCAAATGCTCATCAATGATATTCAGCAATTTAGTAAATGACAAGATATGCTATAAGCTCAATGACATCCACCACAGTGATTATCCAAGACAATATTTCCAATGGTTAGCCAATTAATACCAATGTCAGATATATCATTTAAGCACTACAAAATCAGAAATCAGCGAAGTGATTATTTCTATAGAGATCGCTAACACTGATTTTTATGATGAGATTACTACTTTGAGAATAACCACTCTTATACAAGCAAACACTTTACTATTAGCTTAGGAGCACTTAGATATAAGCTCTTATGAGTGTCAAGCTTTAGAAAAATGATTTCTTACTGCTGCAACCTTGTATATCAGACTTTAATATGCTTATATCAGACCTTGAAATTTACATGATAGCCATGCATAAAACAACAAGATTGATAGATCAAATCCTTATAAGTGATTCCTGATGCTTTATATGAGTTATTAGCTTAATGTGGGGTTCTTTTAGGCTTGTATTATGATGATTATGCCACTGGTTTGTCGATATATCAGATCTGATATAAATTATGTAGTCGATCCAAATGAAAGATGAGGGTAGAAGAAGCAAACCCCAAGGCCTAATAACCAATGCTAAGTTTGGAGATGTGAAATAGATCAGTGTTGCACTAATCGCGATTAAATCGGAAGGTGAAATAGATCAGTGTTGCATTAATCATGATTAAATCGGAAAATCGCGATTTTTTCAAATCGGCGATATTATCGGCCGATTAAATTGCAATTTTTTTTCGGCGATTTTTATGAAAAAATCGCAGATTTTTTTTTTTTTTTTTTTTGTTATCAGGAGGAGGAGGTGACCCAAGCTACCTCTGTCACCAGTAGAGGATATGGTCTACCTCCTGTAGCTCCTAGTTCTTCAGCTTCTAGAGCACAACAGAGTCTACTGCTAACTCCATCGACATCTACATCTAGAGGGGCAAAGGAAATCAATAGTATTAGACTTTAGTTATTTGGTTCATTTCTTCGTATATGACATTATAACTCATGATATGAGATACATTATTATATTTTTTGCTGATATTTTGAGGCTGAGTTGGGAGTCATGAGTCAGGACTTACTATTTAGGACATGATTCACTGTTCTCTGTGGTGTGGCACTAGAAATGATATTAAACATCTTATATATTAGTTCTTTTATCATATTTATGTGTCAATGTATTTATTTTATGTTGTAGATGCTTTAAATATTAAAAAAAATGAAAAAATGATTTTTTTTTCGATCTTTATCGATTTTTTCCCGATTTTTACGGGTTTTTTCCAATTTTTTCCCTGCGCCAAGTAAATCCTGATAACGGTTAGTGCAACATTGAAGTAGATTACTTCTCAATACTTGCACTCACCAAATGTTAGCTCAAAACCAAAGATTAGACCTTTATGACTGCAATGAGGGTAAGAAGGCCTAAGAAGGCCAACGACTAGGGGAAGAGGCCAAATAAGCCCACGATCAAGAGTTACAAGCCCTCTTAGGGTTGCGGCTCACAAGAAAAATGCCCTAGAGGCATGCGACTACCCAAATAAAGGCCACAAGTGCTTGCGGCCTCCTCCCAAAAGGCCTTAAGGCCTGTGGCTAGGCTCTGATGGGTTGCTGCTAGGGTTATAAACCCCCCACAAGGGATGCGGCCCCCAAACGAAATCCCTTAGGGGATGCGGTTACGCTAAGAAGCCCCAAAAATTCCCACGACCACCCTATAAATGAACTCGCCCCCTGCAAGCACAAATTGAACTCAAAAAATCACTACAAAGGACCCAAAAGAGCTAGCAACTTCCTTCAGCTAGATGTTGAGTTGCTAGGAGTTGGAAAGGCTAGATCTTACCCTCTAGGGCCTAAATCAACCTTCTCCTCATGAATGAATGTCTCAAAAATTAATCTATGCTTCAAACCCTTGAGCTATCACTTGCATAAATGAAATAGAGAAGACCCAAGAACCCAATATATACAAAAAAAGTTCAAATTTAAAAATAAGAAATCCAAAATGGGTTAGAATTAAAATACAAGGGTGGAGAAATAATTTACATGTATTTACACTATTTACAAAAGTAAATTAGCCCTTAATAACATGTAAATTTCGTTTTAGTACAAGAGAGAGAGATTAGATTTTTTTGAGAAATTTTAAAATAAATGATGTATGTAATGAATCACCTTTGCAAACCCTCCTGCAAAGTACCTTGCAAAATGAAAGCTCAAAATCCAAACATGGTTGGTTCTTCTCCATATTTTGTGAACTTGGAGACCAAGGGCTAGCGTACCTGTAGATCTCTATTCAAACTTAAAAGATGAATTGTTAGATCATGAGGAATCTAGATCTATGGGTATAGATCTAAACCCAACACCTAAGGCAAGATACCTGTACTAATACATGTCCCGTCTTGCAGCAAATGAAATAACAATTTATAAAGAGCATATAATATAGAGCATGAAAAATTACTGGCACATACCATAGATCAATGGATAGAAGAACACCATGCATTTGAAACCCCAAAGTCTTTCTATAATGAGAAATACAATTCCAGTAGAGCAAGGCTCAGTACTTTTGGAAAATGTAACTAGGTTCGGTCTTCATTATTATACTTGAAGTCAAAATGTAATATATTTGTCAAAAGAAAGTGAAAAGAATTTTATTATTAAATTGACTTTACTTGTTAAAGCATGGGTTTCATGCTTAGGTCAATTATAGGTCAAGCCTCCATTGTAGGCTTTAGGTTATTGTCTAAAGTCAATGTTTAAATACTCCTTGATCCATCAAAGTCTCTTTACTTTCATCATCAGGTCAACTTCCTACAAATAATCTTGATTCTCATGTCAGCCTAACAGTGACACAACTCTTCATCAACACATGTCAAACTATTTTCATATGGCAATAACTATATATACAGGGATGAGGACTTCGCATTATGAACACAGGAATTCAGATAAGAATTACAAAGACAAGTTTTAGGTATCACTTAAGGAGTTTGGACAAGTAGACTCAGTTTAATGCTATGGTAGATATACTGCCGTGATAGTTTAGTGGATAAGTTTAAGATGAATTGTAGGGATGAATTCAGAAACGAGCTCGAATACCTCTTTGAAATGATGCGGATTACAGTGAAGACTTTCAGTGATATATCACAGTGAATGAATTCGGTGCTACCACACAATGAATGATTCGGTGCTGCCACAGTATGAAGAATTCGATGCTACCACAATATGAAGAATTCAGTGCTACCACAGTAAAGGTCTCAGTGCTTCCAAAGTGAGAAAGTCTCGATGCTAACACAATGGGAAATGCTATCTTAGTGAGCAATATGAAAAGATTGACGTGATGGATGGAGGTAGTCTTGAGTCTAGTTTGTGAGGGTCCTGGTCGTCTCATCTTTTGAATCTACTAAAGGAAGAATTTGTGATTGGGTTTTCCCCTCGAGGGGGGTTTTGCCCTGATAGCACGCCTATATCTTGTGTTCTCTTCTTTTGTTGCTTGGCATTAATCTTGATGATAAGAAAATATAATTAAGAAATCTAATACCAATAATGAAAACATCACAAGTTAATGCCATAATAAGGGAAATCGTTTTAACTGCCAACTCTATGGATTTTCCAACATGGTCTCAGAGCTATGGTCATGGTATTGCCTATACAATATTTGAGGAAGGTTATGTATTGAAGATCAACTTGAGAAGGAGGATATACCTCACTCCACAATAAATCTCAGTTCACTTTGGTAAATACAATCACTGTTTCAATACCACCACAGAGAAAAGTTTTCAATAATCTAAGGAACAACATCTCGGTGATATAACAAGTTTGGATCTTTTCTTGATTGGGTTCATAGCATTTTCAGTATTGTTATAGTCTCAACATTTTTGGAAATGGCTCAATCTCAACACTCTTCTTGAAGGCATAGTATGGACCCTTCGGTGAAGGCACAATAAAGATATAACCTCGCTATATATTTCAGAGATAAGCTCATATGATTTTCGGTGGATAAGCTCAAATGGTTTTCGATGGCATTACAGGTAAAAGCTCAGATGCTAACCACAGTTTGGTGCTACTTTAGACTCTGTATTACCACAGTTCAATGCCTTCACAAGTAACTATAATTTCGATATGTCACAAGATTCGGTACTACTTCAGTCTGACAGTGTGGGTGCCATTTTAGTTCGATGCAACTACAATGACATCAGTTCGGAGACTGTCACAACAACTTCGATATTACAATGATATCAGTTCGGTGATCCTACAAAAAGAAGACCCTAGTGATGCTACAGTGTGAGGGGTTCACTACAGTAAGGATTGTACTTAGTACAACTGCTTATAGAGGTCTATCAAGCTCAAGCACAATGTACCAACTCAAGAAAAATCAAGTAAGAATCTAACAAAACGCATTTGATACAAGCCAAAGAAGGTATGTACTATGTAGTCATACGGTACATTTATGAGCTTTTAGATTTCTACTAATGATCCTTGTTTATATCTAATCTAGGATTAAGAGTGTACTCTCTAGATAACATATTAGAACCTTAATCCTCTCCCTCCAGGATTTACATGTAATCTAGGATTCCAAGCAAAAGTCCTTGATTGAAAGAAATAATAACTTTTCATAGAATTCCATCCCCCATGGCTATGTAGGAAATCTAACTTGAAGAATGAAATCATGTTATTCGTATCACATGTTTTGCTTGAAAGTATGCATTACGAGTATAGAAGATCATGGCTTACACTTCCTACAAGGTTTGTCAATAAACATCTCCAGGTATGTCTTAGACTATAAAATTCTCTTTATCTTATTTTGAAATTTTGCATTACATGACTAACATTGTTATGTCTAGCCTTGAATCATAATGTTTCTTGTTCTGGGTGATTCGTCACTTGATAAATCTACACCTCCTCATATTCTTAATTGTTTTTATAGAACCCCAGACAGGTTCTCTGGAAAGCCCTAACCTAAGGGTATGCTAATATCAATGTTTGAAACACTAAAATTGCTTAGGGTTATTGGGAAATGCTATTTGAAATTTTTGTTAATGAGGTCTTGTTTGGGATTTCGGTATGATCATGAAATCCTAACTTGTTGGGGTTGAAATGGCGTTGTCTGAAATCCCTGAATCTTTGAAGTTTGAAATAGTATGTTTGCTTTGTTATGAAACCCTAGATCTTTAGGGTTTGGTTGGGTTTATAATCAAAACCCTTGTTATGTAGAGTCCTAGGAATGAAGCCCTAGGCATGTGTTCATTTGGTTGAAACCCTAGCATGGTCTAGGTCGGTATATGTCTAACATTTTTAATATTGCCTAACATATGATGTGCTAATGAATTCCTAGATATATGTGTTGACCTAAGTGTTAATGGTCATGAGTCCCAGGGTTTGGAAACAAGCCCTAGTCAAAGTTTGGTGGTCTAAGATGATGTTTTGAAAATATAGGGTCTTGCAGCTAACCCCTAGTAGTAGTTAAAATCTCTAAGTATGTGTAATATGACAACCTGGAATCTATGAAACTATATAGTGATTGTTGAGAATTTGTAGATTGAAATCTAGTGTTTACATCAAACTCTAGTAGATGATAGTCATGATATTGATTAAGCTGTGATTGGTTTTGATTGTTGAAGCTTATGTATGAAATCTAGGATATGTGTGAAATCTAAGTGAGGAGTCTAACATATAAATTCTAAAAGTTGTTAGATTCATTGACTTGATCTGTTTTTAGGGTTTTCTATATGAAGGAACTTGTCGTTGAAAGAATATTGGAACCTTAGCATAATGAATTTGAAATTTTGATGAGCTTTGAATGTGATTTACGGTTTAAACCTGGACAAGAAGTTGAAGTATAGTCTCTTGTTGATTATGTTTGTAAAGTCTAAATGCTTTCGTTCTTATAAGATTTTGATATGGCAATTTCAATTGTACTTGCTATCTAAGTTGTGCAGGGAAATCATGGATTGCGGTGCCTAAACTTCGTCATAGATGATGTTTTGAGATCTTCCATGTACCCGTTTGATTATATATGAATACCTCCCTAGTTAAGAGGGAGTGTTGGAAAATGTAACTAGGTTTGGTTTTCGTTATTATACTTGAAGTCAAAATGTAATATATTTGTCAAAATAAAGTGAAAATAATTTTATTATTAAATTGAATTGACTTATTAAAGCATGGGTTTCATGCTTGGGTCAATTATAAGTCAAGCCTCCATTGTAGGCTTTAGATTATTGTCTAAGTCAATGTTTAAAGACTCCTCCATCCATCAGAGTCTCCTTGTTGTCATTGTCAAGTTGGCTTCCTAGAAATAATCTCATGTCTGCCTAACTATAGTGACACAACTCTTCATCAACACATGTCAACCTATTTTCGTATGGCAACAACTATATATATAGGGATGAGGACTTCACATTATGAACACAAGAATTCGGATAGGAATTACAAAGATAAGTTTCGATATCACTTAAGAGTTTAGATAAGTAGAGTCAGTCTAATGCTATGGTAGATATATCGTAGTGATAGTATAGTGGATAAGTTTCGAATGAATTGTAGTGATGAATTTAGAAATAAGACATACCTCTTTGAAATGATGTGGATTACAGTGAAGCCTTTCAGTGGTATATCATAGTGAATGAATTCAGTGCTACCACAAAATGAATGATTGGGTGGTTCCACAACATGAAGAATTCGGTGCTACCACAGTATGAAGATTTCGGTGCTACCACAGTAAAGGTCTCAATGCTTCCAAAGTGAAAAGGTCTCGATGCTAACATAGTAGACAATATTATCTCAGTGAGCAATATGATAAGATTGATGTGATGGATGGAGGTAGTCGTGAGTCAAGTTTGTAAGGGTTTTGGTCGTCTCATCTTTTGAATCTACTAGAGGTAGGATTTGTGACTGGGTTTTCCCCTCGAGGGGGGTTTTGCCTTGGTAGTGTGACTATATCTTGTGTTCTCTTCTTTTGTTGCTTGGCATTAATCTTGATGATAAGAAAAGATAATTAAGAGCTCTAATACTAATAATGAAAACATCACAAGCTAATGTCATAAGGGAGATCGTTTTAATTGCCAACTCTATGGATTTTCCAACAAGTACATGTGTTACAGATTACATCATCCCAAGATGAAATGAGAAGCTTCATAGCTTCCCTGTAAAGAAAATGAGAGAAGAAAACCCCTCCAAGTGGAAATAACAACTAGTTGGCTTGATCCTCGTCAAAATAGTCTCATCCGTTGATCTTCCTTTGAAAATAACTTGATCTCCATTGTTGATTTTTTATTTTTATTTTTGAGGAAAAATCGAATTTCTCTTAAAACCCATTTTTTATTAATCCAAAGAAAACATTTTTGGACTAATATCCTTGAAAAATTCACTTTGACTTAACTACCAAAGTTGAAGGGGTCAAATTTCCTTAATAAAAACCATTTGTCCTCTGGTGGAGGACCTCTAAAAATGATTTCTATTTTGACTCACGAATTTTTGATTATTTTCCACTTGGAGAGAATTTAATTTCTCTCAAATTATTTTGACTCAAAATTAATTAATTTTCTTGTTAATTATTTCTTTTTATTTTTGTCAAAAGAATTAATTAGAAGACTCAAGAGGGGAATACAAATTTTTGAACACTCCAATTGTGTCTATAATAAAATAATTTAGCCATGGTCTCTAAATATGAGTAACCATGCATTAAATTATTCCTAAACACACTTTAGACCCGATAAACACTAGGACTCATGGAAGACCTTGCCAACGAATTCCACCTTAGCTTTGGGGTATATCTGGGAGAAAAACTCTACCGATTATGCGTGTTTACAAACACATAATTCAGGGAGGTTAAAAAAATCCCTAGGATGAAATCCTTTGACAAAAAATCATAGGCTTACCTAGGTGTTGTTACATTGCTTTATAGTCATACTAGAATCATTTACAATATAAAAGCAAAAATTGAGTTTACAATGATAAAATTGGACGCTGAAAGATGACATTGATCTTGAAAAATTTCGTTCACTATTTTGTACTTTGCTTCTTGCACTGTTGACAAAGTGCGGCCAACACTACCTACTACCTTGCAGTTGTTTTGTATTTTCAATTTCTATTTGCTATTGGCATTGCTAGTTAGGAGTCCTTCGGACTTAGTACCTATGTAACACATTTTGATTTTTATGACTTAATGAGAAAATTGCAATTTCTTGTCTTTCTCCTATTGCATCGTTGATGAATCTATCATGATTGTATTTGTATGCATAATGTTACAACTTACAAATTTACAATGTAGAATCTAGATCTATGTCTGAATTTGTATCATGAATGAGAATTTGTGTAATATGAAATCATTGAAATATCTATTTAGTATTATATATATATATATATATATATATATATATATATATATATATATATAATAATAATAATAATAATATAACATGTCTTACATGTCTTGTTCTAGGGGGTCTATGTGCCCCGTGTTGGACACTTGAATTTGCGTGTCTCATGTCCCCATGTCAGGTGACTTATCATGTCATTTTGATCAACAAAGGCGAGACATCTTCTGGTGCTGCTTGGGTTGACATCAATGACAACCACATTTTAACATCCCTTATTTAAGGTGAGGGAACAAAACCATGGTTAAAGCCCTTCCTTCTTCTAAGTCACCCAATAATCCATGCCAAAATGTCCAAACGAAAAAAACAAGCTTAAACACCCAATTGCATAATGAATAAGGTACCTTTTGGGTCATATTGCCCACTTTCTAACATATGCTCTTGAGAAATGGGAGAGGAAACATATGACTAATACAGGGGATGAAGATAAAGTGACACATCACATCAGCTACAAGGTCATTGTTAGGGGATGCTGGTTGTCGGCTGGAAGAAGATGAATAGGAGAAAAGCCCTCCTAGGGGTGCCCACTTTTGGTGGGTAACAATTAGCAAGTGAAAACCTAGGGTTTTACCCCTTAGTCCTTTAAAGGGTTTGATATCTCCATGATCAAAATCCCTAAACCTCCATCACCTAAGTACATAGAAGGCATTGATATCCATCTTGGTGATCGAAACATATAAAAATTAATCTTTTCCTCTCTTTCCTACAATTTTGGCCTTTAAGGCAAGCTATTAGGGTTTGAGTTTCTTGCCAAATTCAATTAGGGATTGGACAATGAGCTGATTTGAAGTCATTTCACCTTGCTTGGTCTAGCAATTTAACCAAAATAAGAAAATCTAAGGCTTGAATAACCCTAATTTTGCATTAAGGGTTCAACTTAAGGTCACTTGAAGGTTTTTTGCTCTGCTTGTTGATCATACCTTTCAAACCATTTCCTTCTTCTTATATGCCTAACTGTGCTAGTGTTGTGCCATATCTTGAAAACCCTAGGCTACAAGCTTTACTTTATAGGCCTCTTCATAGGTACGCTATCCCTTATCACAAAGAATTGAGCCTTGTTCCTAGTATGGGTACCATGATTAAGCTTATAAAAGTGTCACCTTGATCCTTTTGACCTAGAATACCATTTAGGTGACCTATACCTAGAAATTCCACTAAAGAGCAGGAGGTGGAGTGCTGAGGTGAGGTGACAGTGGCATCCATCTCATTGCTGTGTCTTAGTCTGACTTTTGTCTTGTGGGGCCTCTCACAAGACCTACTAGATTTTGAGGCAATAGGTAGAATAGCCAAGAGTTGGACTCGAATTGAGAAAGAATTGGGAAAATTTTGGCAATTATGAAATTATAGTACACATATTTTGACAAAAAAAATATATTTTCTTAGTGATATTCATCAAACTTTCAAAGCCATGCTCATACAATGCACAATATCAATGGATGTCCAAAATTTTGTGTATCAATGGGTATCTCATATATGATACAAGTCCAAAATTATAAAAAACCAGGGACTAGAAGCATCTGTTTATAACTTTATTATATGTTAATATCTATAAAGTTAACTGAATAATAAAAAAAATTTAGAAGCTTCTCCTATGCCTTGGGCTACTTGATCCACAAGATTCTTCGAGTCTCATGGAGGAAACAAGGAGCCTTCTTTGATAAAAGTAAATCTGAGTTAGGATGTATATTGTCTAGGTAGATTGCTGCACCAACCAAACCTGTCATCATCATGAAACATTGAAATGAGAACCTAAATCAGACAAATATTTCAAATTCAAAAGCCCAGATAAACTGAGAGAAGTCTCACATTTCTCATTTTGTATTTTTTTTTCTCTTTGGTAAAATATGCTTCTTATATATACAAAGAATTTGCATCAGCAGGAAAAATGAAGGGAAAACAATAGGTTACATACAGTGCACCTCATATCTTCTTCTTTGGAGCAACTAAAACAGCTAAGAAATCGGAATAAGATACCTGGTCTAACAATTTGTCCTCTTTCATCAGCAATACCCCTTTTGCCAGGAGTTGCATACATATCTTCTCTCGCCATGATTGACATAAAGCAGCTTGAGGACTGACCTCATTTTCAAAAACATATCTGCAGGTGAAGTTTCTAGAGAACATGCAAAGCAGAAACTCTCAACTAAAACAGCCCGCCCATGCAAATGACCTTGTAGATTCTGGTTAAATATACTTCTGAGAGACAACTTACACCAGAGACCATGACTAGATATCCACTTCAAACTCCTTTTGCAGCTAGAGCTTTGCCGAACAGAAAAATATCATTTAGACCCCACCCACCTGCCTTTCTAGGCATTGCAACAATTTTCCATTTAACTAGTGGAATACCTCTTTTCTCTCAATGGCTTGACCACAAGAATCTGACGTTTGACTTAAGATATGATTGGCAAGCCACTGCCAAATTTTTGCCACTGAAGACAGTGTAAGTGGCAAGGGTTCAGGTCAAGTCTGAAGATGAAAAGATAGTAAAATTTAGTAAAACGAGCAATGATGAAAGCCTTCATAGGCAAACGGTTTTGATGTGCCTATGATCCCGCATTTGATAAAGGACATGGCTCTCGCTGTCTTCACCATTGTAGCACCTTCTAATGCATGTCATAAATTCTCTACCGATCTACCCATCATCATTAAAAATAAGTTTTATCATAAAAATGTACTGGTTGAAAACAGTGCCTGGGGGGATTGCAGCAGCTTACCATAACAATTATCAATATGATCCCCAAAAGGCATATAGTTAGCCATCTCATTCCAATATCTTCTTTTCATGATCTCGTTGCCAATATTCATTGCCTCTTAGTGTAACCTATATTGGATTTGATAAGAAAAATTGATTATTATACAATGATTGCATTGCCTCGCCCAATGTTTATGGGCATGAAACAAAAGTTTGCATTAACACTTATGGGCATTAATAGCCAGAGGTTTTGGCTTGATTAGGTCAACTTTGATGAAGCACCCCTTTTGCCGATTCCAAGCCTTTTTTTTAAAATCTGTTTAGACTTTTTTATCCAAGACAGGCCTAACACTAATATTAGAAGTTAGAACACGGTGAATGCCTGTCAGGTCCAATTATTTGGGGCAGGACGAATGCCTGTGGCATACATGTAATATATTTTTCCACAGCTGCTGATAAATTCTATGTTCACTATATGTTGACTGTTACAAGATATTTGAATTCGTCGGATGTTAGCAGCATCTTTACTTCAGATGTCTTTCCTTGTATCCTTCTGAAATTATGGCTGTGGAATTAACATTCTTACCTAGACATTGTTGTAGAAAAGATGAGAAAATTATCATGAGCGGTGAACTAAAATTAATTATAAAGTAAATTTTTATTTTTCCAATTAGGCTAAGCCTAGGCCGGTGTCAATCTCAATGTTTGATGGAAGAACGATCTGCCCATGTCAACGGTGAACTAAAATAATTATATAGTAATTTTTTATTTTTTTAATTAGGCTGAGCCTAGGCTGGGGCCAATCTCAATGTGTGATGGAAGAGCAAGCTGCCCATCTCAGTAACTAAAATTTATTATAGAGTAAGTTTTTATCTTTTCATTTTTTTTATTTTCCCAATTAGGCCGAGCCTAGGTCGGGCCAATCTCAATGTTTGATGGAAGAACAATCTGCCCATCTGTGGATGCTGTCATCAGGTCTGTGCGAGGCTTGGTTGAGTCTGGATGCTCTGTCTGACAGATTTTATTCCCCACAGATGGTCTCCACCCTCAAATACTCCCATGAGATTAAATTATAAAGTAAAATTAACTAGCAGCATAGATTTAGTTTGTTTTGCTGTTTTGCAAGCACCATGAAGCATGTTAAGAATGGCATTGGAATGCCAGTTTAAAAAAATCTAATTCTAACAGAAGTATTATGTGCAAAATTGCTAATTATAATGCCAGCAAAAAATGAATTGGATTTCATTCTATGGAAAGTATTATTTGCTAAATATCAAGTTATAATCCGGACATTCATTCTTAATATTTCGTGCAGCAACACGATCTTTTCAACGTACAGCTGAGTCAAAGTTCGAAGACGACGTAGTTGGGTTGGCAGCTATCATCTGAATATCTCACCATCACCACTCCATTATGCAGCTGGCTGAAGGTATTATGACCATAGCACCTGTATGATGACCAATTTTGATAGTCTATTGAATTTATTGTTATTGGCTATTGGTTTTGTAACATGTTCTTATTTACGATGACAAAATTGGATCTGCCTCCAAAGGAAAGGATGTATTGGAAGAGCTATATGGATGAATGGTTAAAACAATAAGTTTGATGTACATATGTGGCAAGACAAGTTTTGTAAATTTAATTATCATAGATCTTGATATCTATTTTTAATTCACAGTAATCCAAAGATGAACATTTGCAAATTTGTGGAAGAATATTTAACATTGGGGTTTCTGGGTTCAACGTGTTCAGCTATATGACTGAGATTCGAATACATAAGAACTTTACATAAAAAGTTCAGTGTGATACCACAGTAGCCATAGGGACTAAAACCAGAATGCACATATATAATAAAGAATTAAGGTTGAGAAGGTAAAATCAATGTAACTAGCCATAGGAACTAAAGCCAGAATGCACATATATAGTAAATAATTAAGGTTAACAATTTTGATGGTTAAAATCAAGGTAACTTGGAAGGAACTATAATCTTCTGTTTGGTGTAAGTGTTGAAACTGCAATGAATCTTTATAATTTTATATTCAGTAGAATTAATTTATTTTATTAAAATGCAGGTGAATATTTGTTTTCTTCTTCTTTTGAGCTGCCCTTGTTAGGATCAATTATGTGGTGTTTGCCAAAATTGTAATTTTGATTGATGAAATTGTTATTTTTAATGTATAAATAGATTCACTATTTATGAATATCCCCATCACAACATAATTGTGTAATGGCGTTTGTTATTTCATCAATTCAAAATAATTCTTGCTGATTTAAGGCCAAAAATATTGATTTTTCTTCTCGTTATTTTGAGTGGTTAAAAAAGCTCCAATTTATATAGGTTTTAGACTATGATCAGCCATTTTGACTAAAATTGGAAACACTATCAATCGCTTATATATGCCTATAAATTTCTTTGATTAACATTAAAAAAACTGATTTTTGGGGGTCAAAACATTTAAAAAAATGTAAAAACTATGGAAATAATCTTGCAAAAGCTAAAAAATAATTCAATTCTGGGCTTAAGATAGTGTCAAATGGCTTGTAATCTATATTCGGCTTGTAGTCTATATTCATTTGAGCTGTTAATAATTCAATACAATTAGAAATTTTATTTTATCAATGTTTTAACAACCTCTGGATCAATTGGTAAGTGCTTTTGTGTAAACGTTCATGCAGGTCTTCAGTTCGAATTTCATTGAGTCCCTTTGCGAATTGATAAAAACTCATTCGTTAACAAATACCCAAAACAAGATAAGGAAGATAGAAACAATAGATCAAATTCCATAAAAGTCAAATTATAAATAATTATTAAGATATAAATGAATGATATTGATACAATGCCATGTACCAGTGTACTTACTACATTATCGGTCATATTGGAAAATAGACATTGTCCAACACGGTACTCCATTTATTTATATTTATTATTATTATTTGTTTTTCTTTTGATATATTATGTTGATTATATTGTCTATTCCTTCAAGATATTTTTTCCTTATTATTTTGTGGAAATGCTTGTCTTGAAGCTATGATGGTTGACAATGCAAGATTATTGGGAAAGCCTGGAGCAAAATTGACTTGAATTTCTCTTCCAAATATTAAGCTGTTCATTTAACTTATATTAATTTTGTTTTGGATTATTGTGAGACCTGTTATTTGGATGACAATAAGGTATCCTTCTATTTTGTGTCAAAACATTCACAAGTGTCATTCTGATTTATACTATTGATTGGATCTATATTGATACTTTTTTGGCTAATTATTCTTTGTTTGAAAGTTGCTTTAGCTTTCCTTGTAGCAACTTTTTATCATTGTTTGATTTCTTGATTTGCATAAGCTTTGATTATGATCCCTTGGGCATTGAAAGTTCATTACTTTTTCATTTGTTGATTTTTTAAAACACTTTGATTCTTTGCTTTTTATTTTTTAACTTTTTAATTTGTTTAGGCAACCTTTGATTAAGGTTCTTTAGGCGGAAACTTTCTTCATCATTTTCTGATTTATATATTTTTTGGAATCTTGATTTTGATGTTCAAACATATCATCACACTATTTCATATCTTTTGACTTATTGATTTGTGCAAGTGATTTTTTGATTGTGACATTTCATGCGGGAAATTTCTTTATCTTTAAAAAGGGTGCTACTGAGCATGACTTCCTTGTAACATTCTGCAATGCTATCTTTTACTTCTTACATAAGGATGACAAATGAATTTTTTTGTCATATTTAACATTAAAGTTTCCAATGTTTCTATCTAGAGTGTGTTGAGAAACCACAAAGCAAGAAGATAATGATGATTTCTTATTAATATTATGTTCTCTTCATCAAGCAATTACCAGAAGCACAAAGATCGCAAAGAGATGGAACCCTAGGAATTAAGTTCAAAGCCAAGGCAAAACCTCACAAGGGGGAAACCCCAAAAATCCTCTTCTTATGGAATTAGATCAAGTGGGATATCCAAGACTCAAGAACACAAAGACCCAAGTCAACCCTCCTTCAAATCTCCTCCAACCAAGTCAAAGTCAATGCAAGTAAACACTGGTCAAAACATAGAAAGTCGGACTTGCAATTCAGACATGCAATTCGGATCTATAATTTCACGGAGATGCCCTAGTTCCCTCGCACTTGTGAACAAAATCAAGCCAAAAACCATTGAATTCTCTCTCCTTTGACTTCACTATTGTTCTTCATGTATTTGGCACAAAAATCGATGTGTGGGATGAGAGGATGAATGAGGTCGAAGTGTCTTCTATTTATAGTTGTCTAGGAGGTTGAAGATGCATCCTCTAGGGCGGATTGGCTAAGTAGAGACCGCTTGGTCTTGTGGATGACAAATTGACTTTTGACTTAAATAATTTTTTTTTACTTTTTCTTACAAAAAGTCCAAATAGGACTTTGACTTAAATACATTTCTTTGAGTCATAATAATTTTTCTTTCGACTCAATAAACCGTATAAGCATGAAGAACAAACTTTCACTAGCATAAAAGAAATATTAATGAATATAAAAATGAATATATATTTACATTACATTATGAATACAAATACTGACACTATTTACATTTTCAACACTCCCTCTTAACTAGGGAGGTATTCATAATGACACAACAAGACACTCTCAAATTGGAATATTCTCATAAGAGAGAATTTAGATTGATAAGCATCATCATAACCAACATTGTCAAACATAGTAATGCCTTGACTAACAAGCTCTATCTCTCCACTCGATAAGAGCACAATGTTGGGAGGCGCAAATTTGGATACCACCTGTTGTCATTTCAAATCGCACCAGTAGTACAAGTGCTACAAGGGAGATAGAAAACCTCCTAGAGAGAGTCTCTGGGTTGATTGTAGACTAGTGCCTAGGACATCTTAAATAGATGAGTGCTTGTAAGGTTATATGTGAGGGGTTATTAACACTCCAATTGTCACGTAAAAAGGTAATAGGAGGGGCTTGGTTCAATAAGCTTTCATTAAAGTAGATTCAAGCCAACTCGTGGAGCCAAACGCTGGGGGTATATTGGGGTGATCTCTAAGAGAAATGGCCTCTTCCTCTAGTGTCTTACACACGGAAATGAGACAACTTAAAACTGAAGTTGTAGTAATGGTGGAGAGAAGGAGAGGAAGGAGGGAAATAGATGTATAGGGTTGTAACAAACAAAATCTTAGGCAATAATGTTCCAACAAAAGTGGAATTCGATGGATAGGGCTGTAAACAACACATAATCCTAAACCATGGTTTTCTGGTGAAATGATAGAAATAAAGGAGTGCAAAAGAAGGCTTCAGACCAAACATAACATGGGTGTCATTCTTTGCCAAAAGCTAACGTAGATTTGGACTAATACAGGTCCTACAAGTTAATCAAATGCACAAGTAAATCTGTAATTTTACAGGTACTACAATGCTAGTGAATAACATATATAGGTTTGTGATAAGCATAGGTTTTGTCGTCTATGAGCAGCTAAGATAAATCCATAGATTGAAGAGGAACCAATTGCATTCATTATACTATTTCAAAGTAAGAAAAACACAAATGAAATGAGATTACTGAGAGGAACCTGCTGCACATTAATCCTGCTTGGAATCAACAGGGAAACAACATTTATCTCAAAGGGTCCAAATAACCAGTCCATACATTCAACACGATATCGATGAAGCCCAATGGCATCACATAACTCAGAGCCCGTGGGTGAGAAATTTTTGGAAACCCTGTATAATGTGGCTTCCTGCTATTTATAAGAATATGGGGAGCTAGAATTACTGTTACAAAATATCTCAGCCAAAGGCCAGCGGTCTGATGTACTAGCTGCCTTGGCCTGTGATAGCTCCTATTGCCTAAAAAGATTACAATGGGGATTTGCTCCCTTTCTTGGAAATAAATGTTAACTACAGAACTAATGGAAGGAGAAAAAAGGAAAGATGAAGGAGCAGGTGTCCCCCTGCTGTTCCCTGAAGTCCCTGACAAAAGGGAAAGTCAAAGAAAGGATCGATGACGTTGGTCAAGTAAGTGGGACCCTGAAATATATATATATATATATATATATATATATATATATATATATACAAGTACAAAATCTACGTAATGCGCAGATCTACATCCCAATCCATCGTATGTGGCCTCTCTGTGCATGTCAGTTCTGCATTCTTGCGGATAGAATTGCTATTATTGTGTGATTACCTATTTCGTGCTTCACACTGTCCAATTGACCTCTCTCAGCTAGATTTGTGCTGGATTCTCTTTCCACTGCCTCAAATAACATAAACATACCCGCTTGGATTCTGCCCCTGAACGCTCTGCGTTTGATAGAAAATTGAACAACCTTTAAAGTCTGTGTTGCGTGGAAAACTGAGATGACCATGGTGAGTGCCATGAGTGAAGTAAGTATGTATTGCAGCCATACATATTTGATACATATTCTTCATTGAATGCTATTCCGTGTTGAATTGTAATGTGTTGATTGTGTTTTGGATGAACATTGTGTTGCTTCACATGGAGTGATTGTCATGCAGTATTACTGTGTTCATAACACTGCATTACCATGACTGTTTCTTGGTTAACGCCTCTCCTTCCGTGTTAATACTCCTGACTCTACACCATAATACCTCCTCTATGTCAGTGAAATTGTGTTGGCATGTACACCACGACTGTACACAGTGACTATGGTTGCCTTGAATCATATTAGTACATACACCATCTAGTTATATGAATGTTGCCCCTACTGCCATGTTAGAGGATCTATTGACCATGAATTTCTCATCCATAGGTGACTTCCCAAGAAGCTCGAAGCCAAGACTGAAACCCTTAAGCGAGCCAACTCGAGGTCCAGTGAATTAGGCAACAGTACACAATAACCATTGGATTAGTCGGATCAATGGACAGGGTTAATGGAATATGAGCAATGAGATCTTATCGCAGGAGATAAAGTTAAGAAATGGATGGATCACATCAAGGCACATGTCGACAGAAGGGTGGAAAATGTGCAGAATAATGGAGCGGTCTTCGTAGGCTGTAAGCAATATCTCGTGCGCCCTAAAAGATGTAAATGGTATTCTACAATTTCACGCGATTAACCTGAGGGGTTGACACGTAGCACATGATGGAAAGAGAAAACCACTTTTCTCACGCGTTCTCGACTTGTTATGCATCGTGCAAGATTTTATGCGGTCACCGTTGAATTGAGGTAGGAGAAATAAACGGTGGAGATTGGCTTAGGCGAGTTGGCGCGAGTTATTGTGTGATCACTGTCAAATTGAGGAATGAGATCGATGGCAAAGATTTAATGCGCTAAGGAGAGCATCGATATATGTGGAAAGATTTGTGGAATAGAAGAAGGGTAAGGTTTAAGTATGGTTTATGAAATATTTCTATTATATGGGAATTATAATAGAAATAAGCAGGATTAATGTATTATGGTTAAAGTTGAGTTTTAACCAAAGTTTAAAATCCATGGTATGGTTAATATGCGCGGGTAATAAGAATTAACCGAAGATTATGAAGGATGTATAAGGTTCCGCTCAAAGGTTTATAAGGTCCAGACTTTCGATAGTTAAATCAAACGTTTCCGCATAGAGTTTATTGAAGGAGCATTAAACCTTGACTTGTGAAGGTTTTACTAAGTATGGAATTTTAAAATTGTTGGGACATGTATATGACATGCATTTTGTATGCATACTGTGGGTATGTGCGGCTTAGGCTGCATCATTATCAAAAGTTGCATTGTATGGTGATTTGTCTCCAGCTGAAAGCATTCTCTGTTGTGGAAAGCATTCGAGTGTCATTTTGGATATGGCTATTATAATCATGGCAGATAGTAGTGACAAATTTTTTTACAACTATTGAGTTTGAATCCACATATCTTTACGCCCATGCATTTGAGTCCCAATAGCGTTCTGCTCCACCACTCTATAGCAGCATCAAAGACAACGTTTTCCCCATCAATATCACCTGCCTGGAGGAGTATTGTGGCTGTAGAGTGCAAACTGGAGTCAAGGTAAAAGTGGCAGATGAGAAAGAAATTTGGCAGACTGCTAAAATTGATGGAAATTGCGGGGAAGCAGTGATCATCCGATCAGAGGAGATCGACGCATATCGTGTCAGAACATGCAAGCAGGTTAACATTTTAAACGGATGTGATGTGATTATTAAAAAGAGTTTAAGGCTCAGATTAAAATGGTAAGTGGTATATCGCGTGGGTAATAAAATGGTAAATGGTATTTGTATGAAGTGCGCGATGAACTGTGGTGGTGCCACGTAGCATGAGAAAACCAGAAATCTCGCACGCTCTCGACCTGATATCGGTCATGCAAGAATCTACGCGAGATTGCACGATAGTCGTTTGATTGGATGGGTCACATCGAAAGTAGAGATCGTCTAGGCTAGTTGGCAAGCATACGACACGATATTTGTTGATTTGAAGAAAGAAATCAACGACGCAGATTGAAGTCCCTGACAAAAGGGAAAGTCAAAGAAAGGATCGATGATGTTGGTCAAGTAAGTGGGACCCTGAAATATATATATATATATATATATATATATATATATATATATATATATATATATATATATATATATATATATATATATATATACAAGTACAAAATCTACGTAATGCGTAGATCTACATCCCAATCCATCGTATGTCAGTTATTGGAAGAATTGCAGCAGTGGTGGTGATGAATAGTTTAATGGTTGAACATTGTATGCTGGTTCACATAATCCTGACAGCTGGTTAAACGCTTGGTATCACCACCATCATGTTGTCTCAAGCTTGGTGCCTCCACATTGGAAGATAAAACAGTCATCATCCTTCTCTATTGCTAAAACACTCTGTAAAGAACATTTTAATGCCATCAATTGGTATCCAAGGATCACTACTTACTCCTCGGCACAGCCGTTCGATGCATGCTTGGCTAGTGTAAATTTGTGAACAAATTTTAAAGTGTAAGTTTGACATTGGAAAACATGACTCAAATTGGTGAAGGATTAGAGTTCTTAAAAACTCTAATACATTCCTCTGATCATGATAAAGTAAGAATCAACAAAATTTCTCTTGTTGACATTAGAACTTGTTTGCAAAATGCACAAGACAAGATTGAATTTTTGTTGCTTGAATCTCAGCTACAACAAGCAGAATTACAACAATGAAGTCATCATTTTGAACCTGTTTCTGTTCAGAACAATGAAACAGACTCCCATAAACAACAAGTCAATAATGTTACAAACTTAGATCCAGTGCCCAATGAAGCAGCAAAGTCACATGCAGATGCAGAAGTTCAGTCTGCACTTCCCAAGCCAATCATCAGACCTTGGGAAGAGCTTGTCTACAACAAGCACAAAACTGGTCTTGGATATGACAAGGATGTGTCCTTTCATATTCTAGATTATTCAAAGCCCATTCAATTTCAGAGTGCTGGATTCCTTCATGATAGTTCACCTTCATCTGTTCGAGATTCTTCTCCTCTTCCACATCAACAACAACAGATTGTGAAATGCCAACACTATGACCGAGTTGGCCACATGAAAGATCACTATTTTGATCTTCATCCATGTAAGCACTGTCATAAAACCAATGATTCTTCAAACAGATGCTTCAGAACAAACCTCCTGCAAGAACAAATATTCATCTTGGATGGATCGCTTCTTAGCAATGGGCTTCAACAACTAAGAACATATTTCGCTCATACAACATGATTTGTTCTCGAGTATTGAATAGTCTTATAGTTGAGTTTTCTCCATCACCTCACCTTGTATTTGACAGGGGGAGAAATGATGGTCATATAAAAGCTTCAAAGCCATATCAAGCGAGCATGAAACACAACTTGCCATATCAGATTTAGAGTTGTAGCCAGAGACAAATATGTCCTTGAGCATGCCTTCAGTTGGTGATGCATCTTCAAAGAATTGGGGAAACTTTATCTAGTAGAAGACTTCAACTTCTTGCTAGTTTTGGAAGAGGTCAAGGAATTGCATTAAGCATTCTAGAGTTGTTGGTCATCCTTAAACCATCACAGGTTGAGACTGTCCTTTTCAGGTTGAGGTTCTCCCTTTTATGCGGGGAGAGACCTCCCTTTCATGGTTGAAGGTTTCCCTCTTCAAAACATCAGGAGCACTTCCTATAGCAGAAAACGTGATCTTCATGCCAGACTTGGAAGAGTTTTGGGAACTACACTAAGCATTCTAGTGTTGGTGGTCATCCTTAAACCACCTCTCTTATACCAACATTTTAGAGAGCACATTCAGCGTAGTACTGCTATGCATTTTTGCGCATTTTGTATTACAACTCTCTTCTTGGACTCATACTTAACCCTTCGGATTAAGGGGGGAATGTTGTACACCTAATCCTCTAAGGGTTGGTGCGGAAGCTGAAGAGTCTAAGGAAGTCCAAGAGACCTTGGAATGTGAAACCAAAGGTCATATGAATGTACTATAAATGTATATCATTTGTTAATAATAGATATACTCTCATGCTTATCATTCATATGTTGTTGTTCCCATGTATGTGTTTAACAAATTCCGTAACCCTTGTATAATGTTGCTTCCCCCTATTTATAAGAAGAGGGGGAGATGGAATTACTATTACAAAATATTGCAGCCAAAGGCCAACTGTTTGATGTACTAGCTGCCTCGGCCTGTGATAGCTCCTACTGCCTAAAAATATTACAACAGGGATTTGCTCCCTTTCTTAGAAATAAACGCTAATTGAAGAACTAATGGAAGAAGGAGAAAAAAGGAAAGATGAAGGAGGAGGTGTCCCCCTACTGTTCTAGTGGAGGCCCCTGATCAAGCCATGTCCCCGTTGTGATGTGTTCCTCTGTTGCGAGGCTGTTTTATGTCATTTCTGCCTGTACTGCATGAACGGCCAATTCTGTGAAATAGGGAGTGGGTAGTTGCAAGTCCCTGTCTCGGTGGTCCTTTGCTGTGTAGAGGAGTGAGGCTCCATGCCGAGCCATTAAGTCTTATTGAACCTCACCATACTGGTTTAATGCTACCCCATACTTCATTTAATATCACAATTGCTAACCCATCCGTCTCAAGAGCTTTGCAAAACCCCTTCGACACTTTGATATGTCTGGTGTTGTGCTTATGGAGTAATATGGATGAATGAGGGTGCGAGCTTTTAACACCAGGATAACGTAAAACAGGCGAGTTTCAACCGCCCTTCAGGCATCTTTTGGTATAACTCCCCTTTGCTTTTCCTTTGTATTTTGTTTTCGACCTTCCCTAGAAATTTTACACTGTATCGATGATTTCCCCTCGCAATTTCTTAAGGATGGCCCATCAAGTAACTTGGGGGCGATGCGAGACTGCAGGATTGTGGGATCGTAGGACTGCAAGCTGCAATATCGACGTTCGGCACTGTGAACTGCCGATAACCTTAAGTGTATGCCTTGGGACCTGCGGGATGCGGGATTGCGAGACTGCGGGATTGCGAATTGCGATATTGGCGTTTGACACTATGAATTGACAATAACCTTTAGTGTATGCCCTGGGATCTGCGAGATGCGGGATTGCAATTTGCCTTGCTTCTTTGGTGTTTTTTCCTTTGCTCGCTGGGCTTTCTAAGGGTAATCTTCCAAATGCTTTAACTTCTGCTCCAGGAGTCCATTTTTTGGACTTCTATATACCGTTGGAAGACTCCTTTTGAGCACTAGGCAATGGAGAGGGTTTGATTAAGCTCTAATAGCTTCAGTGGCTCAAAAGTTAGAATCAAACCTCATTTCTATCTGATATTTGAAGCAAGTGATGACTAATAATGAAGTGAGTGACAACACAATCACTGATTCTCAAGGCACATACCCAATCCAAATGTTCACGAGGTATGTCCTTATAGGACTATTATTATCTTGGATATCACCCATCCTTAAAGAATATTGATCCTCAAGACTATTCTTATCTTGGATCCAAATCCTTAAAGAATATTGGTCTCAGATACTTTATCCAATCCACCATTCTCCCTGCCAGTGCCTTCACTAGGCTTACATATGTTAGTCCTAGACATAGTGAATGACACATGGAGAATATCGTGTCCACCCTTACTCCCTCTCAACCGAGGAGGAAATATCCACAAGCCTGAGCTTATCTCTCAAATACTCAAGCTTCTGATTAGAAAGAGACTTCGTTAATATATCAACTACCTATTCATCAGTGGAGATGTACTATTACTTCACGAAACCATACTGCACCAAGCTTCACATGTAGTGGCACTTGTTATTCATGTGCTTCATTATAGCATGGAAAACTGGGTCCTCTATCAATCTTATGCAAATCTGGTTGTCATAACATATGATAGTGGAGTCCAAAGGTCCTTCAAACAAATCTGTAGATTTTCTTGTAGATTCACAACTCATGTAATGTACTAAAACACAAGACAAGAATATACTCTACTCTTAACAACGAAAGAAAATAGATCGATGAAAATAATAATTATCAAGAGGAAGATAATCAATGACACATAACATAATATTTCTTTGGGGAAAGCCACAGCTCAAAACCCTAACTATATATATTACATTAATCAGAAGATCTGAGAAGAAAATACAAAGCCTGTTCTCACTAGAACAATTCCTGCCCAAGTATGATCAACTCTTTGCTCACAAGCTAGCTCCAACCAACACTTAGCCTATTCTACTGCTCTCCAACCCCCTACTTCCTTGTGCAATTCCTAGAGGAATTAGTCTCTATTTAATGAGGAAATCCTTCTTCCATAACTGTGCAAGCCAAACTTAGGTCCTCAACTAATTGCATGCACCATCTGTATGATTTAGAACATTATACAACTGATAGTAAACTATCCCTGCACTCTAGTCTCAACTAGGTCTTCCTCTGAACTGACATCCATGAGTTTCTCTTGAGTGAATCTCCAGTTAGTTGGAGTGGCATTGAGGATGCACCAATGCAGCAACTCACTACTAGACCTCTACTAGTTCCTCTAACAGTTAAAACTAGTTTAATTGACTATAACTTAGTTAAACTGAGTTATCTAATTACAACTCCAATAAACTCAATCTGGAGCCCTAAAACTTAGGGAACACACTTACATGACTCCAGATAGATTTCCAACTCGAATTTCCTAAGATAAGTAAGTCAACTTAACTTAGTCAACTATTACAAGTTGCTATGAGAAAATAATTACAATTTAATTCAAGGACAAATTAAATTGAAATTTCTAAATGCTATTTTTAACATTTCTTGTTGCTATTTTCAACACTCCCTCTCAATAAGAAAGGAATTCAACTCTATCCCGACCCTGAACGTTTGGAATGTTTTGCATGCAACACTTCTCTCTAGTGTTGTTGCCACAACAACTCCTGAAGCCAAAAAAAAAACATCCAACCTGAATCAATATGATGCATCTCTCATCAAAGTCTTTGATTGCTATTGCCTCTATTGATTGAAAAATCTGTGCTTCTACTAAATCTTCCTTTCTTCACTATTGTCAACTCTTCTATGCGCTATTCAGTATCTGACTACTCTAGCTTTGTTACTCTGATCTTTGACTGCATCAACTGCCACTGATTCCTCCTGCTACAATGTACTTTGGGCTCTCGTAGCAAGGTACAATTCATGAGACAAAATCTCTCAATGGACCCTGCCCAATTTCAATTGTCTTGGAACTATCACTTCACATCGCCCGACCTCACACCTGGAGGTATGGCTGCATGTGCTCTCTCTACCCACTTGGCTCGAAATTCCACCCTACTGGAGGTCTTTGCATAAGTGGATGCCTCCACTCGGTCTCTTCTCCACTTCTCCCAATGTGGCTGCTCCATAATTGTCTGAGACTGCTTCTAAGGCTACTTCTTCTCTGCTTGAGTGGATCTCTCCACTCAGTCTCCTCTCTTCTTCTCCAATTTTGACTACTCCATAATTTTCTAATATTGCTTATGAGGCTTCTTATGGGGATGCATTTCGAGAGGTATTTCACTCTCCCATTCAACCATTAGGTCTCTAACCTTTTCCTTGCTCCTCAAGGCTTTGCATGCATTTTTTACCTCAAGAGCTTATAGGTTCTTGATTTGTTCACCAATATGTTTCACATGTCCCGTGGTGATGTAGCTAAGGAAAACCTTTCCCTTACTAAAGATCACATCATATCCGTGATCTTCCAATACTGCAACTAAAACAAGATTCTTATTTAGTTCTGGAACATACATCAAATTTTTTAGTCTGAGAGGGGAGCCACACTCCCTCTAAAAGGTAACCGTACAAAACTCGGTAGCACTATACCTCTCATCATCTGCAAACTCTATGTTGTTCTTGAGGTATTTATCCTCAAAATCACTAAAGAGATCTCTGTTCCCCATCATATGGAACGAGGCACCGCTGTTAAGATACCACATGCCTCCCATGACATTGTTGACCATGCATGCAATGAGAGTGAAATCAAGCTCAAATTTTGAAGCTAGAGTTTCACCTGCTACAACTACTCTAGGTTCCTTCTTGCTTGATTTCTTCTGTGGGCAATTCGTTGCATAATGTCCATGCTTGTAACAGTGAAAACACTTGACTTTCGACAAGTCCATATTCTTGCCGCTCGCCTTGCCTTGGTGCTTCTTTCCCTTGGATTTCTTTGCCTTACTCACTAAGGAAAAGTCCTTTCCCACTTCTTCGGAAGAGGTCCCAACTTTGGTGTTTGTCAAAACTCTTCTTGTACCAAATCCGACCATAGTTTTTCCAAATTTGGCAGCTTCTCCCTCCTATTGACAGAGTCTTGATAACTATGCCAACTCTTGGGAAGTCCAAGAAGAGATAGGCTCACCATATCATCCTCGAAAATAATGATTCCAATACTTCCAAGCTCATCTTGACAATGGGTGAACTTGGTCAAGTAATTTGGAATTGAGTCACCCTTCTCCATCTTGATTTTTCGAATTTTGTCCTTCAGTGCCAACTTCCTATGGTCATTGTTGTTCTGAAACAGGTTTGTCAATACTTTCCACATAGCATACGGAGTTTCCTCGCCATGGAGTCTTGAGACAATGTGGTTTTGGACTCCCTCAAGGATAATTTGCCTCGCCCTTGCCACACACTTTCTCCATTCAGCCAGATCTTTGGCATTCTATGTTGGAGTGTTAAAATTGGAAACTAGGGCCAAAATTCATGTGGGTCATCTTATTCATGGCTAATAATATATTCATTAGATTCCTCTCATTGAGAGGTGTAGGATTGATCTAAAGATCATCCAATTCGGATAAGTATATATGAAGATATGAATTTATTTTGATTATGGAATTATTATCAAGCCGACCTACAACTCTTATAGGCTCAGAAGCCCAACAGTTGCATCTCTTCAAACATCAATAGTTGTGTATAAATACAGGAGGAATTTTCCTCATTTTCACTCACTCATCTCATCACATCTCTCTCTCTCTCTCTCTCTCTCTCTCTGCACAGAAAAGAGGCTCTTCTCTATTGCACAGAAAAGAGTCTCTCTCACACATGTGGAAGGAAACTGCTGAAACTGAAGTTGCAACTGCAGATCCAAACTTTTTACCAGCATGGACCATCAAACCTTCTCTTCTGAACTGCACTATAGGTTCATTTGGACCTCCTCTGAAGGCCACAACTTTTGGTGGTGGAATCAAGCCGATTCGACGTTCGCTTTGCGAGATATCAACTACCCTAGTTTGAAGGAAGCTGCTGAATTTGAAGCTACAACTGCAGATCCAAACTTTGACCAGCATGGACCATCAAATCTCCTCTTTTGAACTGCGCTGTAGGTTCATTTGGACTTCCTCTAAAGGCCGCAACTTTTGGTGGTGGAATCAAGCCGATCCGACAGTCGGTTTGCGAGATATCATCTGCCTTAGTTTTGATGATCAAGTTGCTAACGCTGATGCTACTAATCTAGGGTTTGCTACTGCTGATATAAATCAAATTTATTGTATTATTTTTCTTTGCTGAATTATTGAAGATAAAAGAATATTTGATCAAAGGGTTTCCCCACACATTGTGGGGTTTGTCCTTGGCTAGCCGCCACCTCTTGTGTCTCTTGTCTTGGCCTGTTTTCTGTTGATCATTTAATGTTCTATCTGCACTTTAATTATGCACATGTGATTGCTAATCTATGAATAATAATAAGAAATAAACGTAAATAGCTCTAAGCATAGAACATACCATAACTTAACATGGTATCAGCGCTGGCTGAGGTGAAGACAAAGCCCGAGCAAGAGCAAGAGCAATTACCGAAGAGAAGATTGGCAAGGCTATCCTAAAAGAACTATGGGATCCTCAACACTCTTTCCGTGAGAAAGCTGACTATCATGGATGGAAGATGTCTATCGATCTAACCCTAGAAGATCAAGGAGTGTTGGACCATGTGAGAGGCAATATTGTTGAGCCTCCATCAAATGCATCCACTGCTGCCAGGAACAAATGGAAAACCGGAGAAGTCAAAACAAAGAAGATCATCTGGGACTCTATCGACAAGTGCTTGGTGTCCTACATCTCCGACCTAAACACGTCCAAGGAAATCTACGATAGACCAATGAGATTATTTAAAGTTAATGATGCAAATCAATTTTTGTTTCTTAGAAACATGTTGAAGGAAATTAAGAAGGGTAAAGATGAGAGTATGCAAGCATACTTCTTAAGAATCACCAAGATCAGGAATGATCTCCTATCTATTAGGGAGACTATTATTGATAGGGAAATGGCACTCACGACTCTTGGAGGATTACCATTCGAATGGTATGTGTTTAGGACTCTTCTTCTGAACAATAATGTAATTCTTGGTTTCGAGGAATTAATGGCTAGATGCATCCAAGAAGAAACAAGGGTATAAGAGCAAGAAATGCCCATACCTAAAGGTCCTCCTGCTGCCTTTTCTTCTCATGCTAAGAAAAGAAATAATTTCAGGACTAAATAAAAAAGAAAGGCTGGATCTAAGGGTGGAAGAAAATGACGATGTTACATCTGCAATAAAGCAGGTCACTATGCAAGGGAGTGCCCTGATAGAAGGGACTCACACCGGGACGATGATCAAAATCCTTTTGATGGCAATCAACGAAATGACAAATTCAATAGAAAAGGTAAGAGGAGTGCTGGGAATCAAGGAAGAGGACAACCATTCAAGAAGGCTAGAAATTCTAGGATGTATTAAATGCACCTGACCTCAAAAAAAAAAAAAAACTTGGTGTCCATCTTGGCAATGGAAGACAAAGGCTACAAGGTAACCTTCAATGATGGCAAGGTACATATATGGAAAAATAATGTTAAAGATTCCTTTACTCTTGGGTTTCATGTTGATTCATTATATCATATCGATGGAAGTCCACTAGGTGTCATGTATTATGACACATCTCTTTAGTCTGAACTTTGACATCAGAGGTTTTCCCACCTTCATTATAAAGCTCTACCCGATGTAAGACAAATGGTGACAGGGATGCCTGAATTCTGAGTAGAGAAAGAAGGTGTATGTGCTGAAGGAAAGCTCAAAAGGGGACCCTTCCCCTCAAGCCAAAGCAAGACCTCCGATATATTACAGTTGGTTCACTCAGGCATTCCTGAGGCTAGCATTAAGAGGGAGACCACTACTCCACATACTCCTGAGCAGAATGGTGTGGCAGAAAGGAAGAATCGTACAATTGTGGAAGCTATCCAGAGACTTCCGAAGTTTCTATGGGTAGATGATGTAACAATGCCTGATGTGGTGGAACCCATGGATCCTATTTATCCACCTAAGCCTTCCTCTTTTAGGAAGAGGCCTTCATGGCTTAGGGGGATACTTGATGATGCTAAAGGACATGTTGCACCCCGAGGAACCTCCTGGGAAAGTAAGAAACCTAATAGGTATCAGGGATACCTGACCATCATGAGCATGATCATACAAAATGTCCCCTCATAATTCTCAGATGCCGTCAAGCATCAAATATGGAAGGATGTTATGGCTGAAGAACATGAGTTTATTACTAAGAATGATGTCTCTGAAGTAGTTCTTAGACCCCCGGATGAGAAAGTTGTCACTTATAAATGGCTTTACAAGATAAAACATGCAGCAGATGGAAGTACAGAAAAGTATAAGGCTCGTTTTGTTGCTCGTGGCTTCTCCCAAAAGGAAGGTATAGACTATGATGATATTTTTGCACCTGTTTCCAGATATACGATCATGTGCTTGGTCATAGCCCTTGTGGGTTCAAAAGGATGGAACCTACGTTAGATAGACTTCAAGACTACGTTCTTGCATGGTTTGATCAAAGAAGAAGTCTATGTGGAGCAACCCGAAGGATTTGAGATTTATGATTGAAAATTTCATGTATGCAGGTTGAAGAAGGATCTCTATGGGCTGAAGCAAGCATCCCGAGCATGGTATGAGAGGATCGATAGCTACTTGATGAAGTTGGGATTCACTAGGAATGAAGCCGATCCTAACCTTTACTTTAAGGTTGAAGATGACAAACCTCTCATACTGGTGTTGTATGTGGATGACCTCTTTCTAACAGGTGCAGACCCTCTCATTCACAAATGTAAGAGGGAGTTGGCTTCTGAATTTGAAATGAAGGACCTAGGACTGATGCACTATTTCCTAGGACTTGAAGTTTGGCAGAAGTCAAGGGAAATTTTCCTATCTCAAGGAAAATATGTGGTGAAGATATTGGAAATATTTTGTATGGTAGACTGCAAGCCTATAACTACCCCGATGGAGCTTGGAGCTTGACTTCAAGAAGTTAAGCGGTAGTGCTGCTGGACCTATTTTACAAAATGCTATCGAGTATTGGCAACTCATCAGAGCATTAATGTTCTTAGTGATTTCCCGTCTAGACATATGCTTTGTAGTCAACACATTGAGTCAACATATGGTTGAACCTCACCATATACATTGGATTGGTGCCAAGCATCTGTTGAGATATCTTCGTGGCACAATTAATTATGGGTTAAGATACACTACCGGAGATGTGAGACTACTTGGATATACTGATGCTGATTGGGCAGGCAATGTGGAGGACTGTAAGAGAACTTCTGGGTGGTTTTTCTCCTTGAGATCTGCTTCGATATCCTAGATGAGCAGGAAGCAGAAGTCAGTGGCTTTGAGCACTGCCGAAGCAGAACATATTGCCGCTAGCATGGCCTCCTGTGAGGCAATCTGGTTGCAAAATCTCTTCAGTGAGCACTTTGGATTTACATTGGATGCCACCCTGATCCTATGTGACAACCAGAGTGGGATTCATTTGTCAGAGAATCCTGTATTTCATGATCGCTCCAAGCATATCGATATCATGTATCATTATATTCAAGATATGGTGCTACGGGGAGCTATAAGGCTCCAACATATAGGTACAGATGAACAGGTTACTGACATTCTGACAAAGCCCCTAGGAAAATTCAAATTCCTGACTTTTTGAGAACAACTTGGTATTGTTCAAAGACCCTCCGATGAGGCTCCTATATGATGCATTGAGCTATGGGAGCTTCGTGGGGGGGGGTGCGGGGTACTTCTTGCAGTGACATATGACCACAGGGTGATTCACCATCCCTTAGTGGTGTACATGTACACCCCGTGGCGACTATGTAGCAGGATGATTGGTTCTCCTGTGAGGTCTGGATGATGTGTTCTCCATGACGACTATGTAGCAGGATGATTGGTTCTCTTGTGAGGTCTGGATGATGTGTTCTCCATGATGACTATGTAGCAGGATGAATTGTTCTCTTGTGAGGTCTGTATGATGTGTTCTCCATGAAGATTATGTAGCAAGATGATTAGTTCTCCTGTGAGGCCTGGATGATGTGTTCTCCATGGCGTTTGTGTAGTAGGATGATTAGTTCTTCTGTGAGGACGAGATTGATTAAGTTCTCCTGTCGAGGCAGCCTACCCATGCAGTCTGGGACTCATGGGAAGTACCTCTCATCTGATCAATGAGCAGGGAAATGAAGTTAGGGACTGTTGGCTTATATGGGCCTAACCCAGGTTCAAAAGAGTTAGTTAGCCAAACAAATCCCATAGCTATCGGTCCTTCTAGCAACAGCCCATGAAGCGCGGACTGAGGTCTCACCCAAGGTAGCAGGGGAGGGTGTTGGAACTAGGTTTCCACACCCTAGGTATTTCTTGGTGTGGTCTGGAGGTTTCACGCACTGGTTTACAGCTCCATGTTGCTCGGTATTTGCACAGATCTAGGTTGATTATATATTTCTTATTAGTGCGCTATTCTATTGGAGGATGCAGTTATAAATTAATAAGGTCTTTAAGCAAATATTTAATCAACACAACTGATTCGCGCATTGAAATGAACCCAGATTTACATTCATTCATACCATAAGTAGATTAAATTAAATAGATAGCATGAAATTCAGATTCGTGACAGCTCAGAAGGAACACAGAATTTCAAAAGAAACTTATCTTTATTTACACTTATCCTTAATACATCCAGATTCGTCCTGCGCACTTAGCTGCAGGGCTCCGCACACACAGCTGCAAACTTTCCAGACCTCTGTGCACATGTGCAGAGCCTCTATCTACTACCCCAACCCTTGACTCAGACTTATAGACACTTCCAGACTATCTTCTTCTAAAACCCATTACATTTTATCTTTCTCAAAACCAGAAATGTCTTTCCCTCATAGAGCCGAGCTCTATTTATACCCTTCCTTGGCCCGCGATCCCTATGCGGGCCGTCTCTATTTATATTTCTTTACATTATTTTCGGGTGGACTACCCTTTGACCTAATCCTATTATACTTCGCGCTTCGCATACTTCAGAGTTTTTACAATAATTTAATCCTACTTTTTGGGCTTTCTGCCCCAAAATTGTTACGTGGGACCTCCGCTACCCAACAGTCCCCCAACACAATCATCGTGACTCATCCCAAGTCACTTGTTGGCATGGCTAGATGCTCTGCCTTGGCTTCGTGGTTCGCCTTCCTTTGAGTGGCGCTTTTCGTCCTACTGCTCCTTCATTGTCTCTTGCAACGCTTTGTCTGGCTCTTGCTTCAATGTTTCTACCATGTCTTGCAACTGATGATGCACATTCTTCTTTGCTTGGTTAACACAGAACACACCCTCATAGGATTTTAACACGAGTGGGGGAGCCGCATACGAGACTTCCTGGTACCACTGCAGCCACTTTCGACCTTCGTATCTTCTCTTTACATCGTCTGCTGCAACTTGTGTTGCAATTTTGCAAGACCCTGGCTGCTGTCTGCAAGATCCCAATCTTCGAGGGACATCAAAGACGACTTATTAACTACATATCTACCCATTATTGTCGTTTGTCCATCCTTTCGTTGTTCTGTCATAATGCGCTGGCCTATCCCTGGGTGAGGCTATGGCATCCAGACCAATTTTTCTTCGTGTTCCCTCTTTTCTGGTACATCCCCTACCAATGATGCTGTAGCTTCTGGGACATCCGCAGCTATCAACACCATACTCCTTAGAGAGTCCTGCTTCTCCATCAGCGAGATCACTACTGTTGGGCGCATGCCTTGTGCAGAGATAATGAATAGTTTCATATGCGTTTCCAAAGTGTAGGCCACCCTTGGTGATTTATAAGCCATGTGAATTTCAAATTCACTGCTTACCTCCTGTTCCAACGCGTATAAACTGCCCGTGTAAAATCTGTGGCAACTCGTTTCATCTCTGGTTCATACTATTGCTCTTAATTGCCTGCCGCCCGCTCCCGTTTGCCATAATGCAAACATCTTCTTATGAATAGTGATATCAACGGTCAGCATTCCTTGTAGTAGCACATCCACGTGATCCTTTATGCACAACTGCGATCCTTGTGCTTGGTCAAATGTACGCACACTAGAGTACTCACGCATCTGTCCCCCAAGCTGCTTTATCGTCCCACGCTCTCTTCCAACTGGGTGGAGCGGTGAGACTATCCTTTCTTCGGCTAGTCAGGCGGTCGGCCCACCCGTGTATAGCTTTAGGCAACTGCCATTCGCTCTGCTTGGGAAGGGGTCTCCATTGAGTTTAGTTATCTGAATCGTGCCCCCATTGGTAACTTCTTTGATGACATAGGGTCCCAACCAAGTGCATGCATAGTTTGCCTGGGACATTTTCAAACTTACTGTCATAAAGCAATACTAGATCATTATCCTTGAAGGTGCGCACCTTGATATGGTGATCATGCCACTCTTTCTCACATTTTTTCTGTACCTGTTGATGGAATCCAGCTAGAAAGTGTTCCTCCTCCAATTCTTCTAGTTGTGCTAGCCTTTATTCCAACGCCCCACAGTCTGCCATACCTGTGATTTCTGCGATCCACAGACTAGGAACAATATATTCCATAGGCATAACGACTTCCTTGCCATAGACTAAGTGAAATGGTGTCTGGCCTGTCAAATTCTTACACGTAGTTCGGTATGCCCATAACACAACAGGGATGCACAAGGCCCAGCCATTTCATCGCGCATTACAAACCTTAGTCAACGCAGTCTCCAAAATTTTGTTGAAGGCCTTGACGGTCCCATTTGCTTGCAGATGGTAGGGCGTACTCTGTTGGTGATATATCTGAAATTACTCAGTGAGTGCACTGATCATTTCATTTAGGAAATGCGTTCCCCTATCACTCATGAGAATTTTGGGGCAGCCAAACCTAGTCAATATGTTCTTGAACAAGAATTTTGCTATTGTCGCAGCCGTGCAATCCTTAACTGGCTGCGCCTCTACCCATCGGGTCAAATATCCGATCGCAGTGATGATATAATGCGCACCTGTCTTTCCTCGCGGTTCAGTAGGCCCGACGAAGTCGATCGCCCATTTCTCAAATGACTGTAGTGTCATCCGTAGTTGAAGGGGCATTTCATCCCTTCATGATGGTTTGCCTGTCCGTTGGCATACATCACAGGCTCGACAGTATGCTTTCTAGTCTTGGTGTAGAATGGGCCACCATAATCCGGTGCGAAGAATCTTCTGGGCTTTGGTGTAGCCCGCATAATGTTCACTAGCAACCCCTACATGTGCTTCGTCTAGGATCTGTCTACGCTCGAATTTTGGTACATATCTACGCAATATTTCGTCGTTGCCCATCTTGTAGAGGTGGCCTGCAATTATGGTAAAATCTGCTATGCGTATCACTAATTCCTTCCTTTGTTGGACATAATACCCCTATGGCGCAATGTCCGTGGTTAACAAGTGGATAATATCTTCAAGGTGGCCATCTGCAATGCGCACGACATATAACTGGGCATCTGGGAGTCCCTCCTCTAGATTTGTTGGTTCTTCGCTGGCCTTAATTCGGGACAGGTGATCTGGACCTACATTTAGAAGTCCTGGCTTTAAAACAACCTCAAAGTCGTATTATTGAATCAACAACAACAACCAACAGATGCACCCCCCCAACACAGGCTTATTCACTAGATACTTGAGCGCAAAGTGATCAGTATACATCTTAAAATGCCCTCTGAGCAGATAGTGATGGAACTTATGGAGCACGTATACCATTGCCAATCCCTCCCGCTCAGTAGTAGAGTAATTCTTTTCTGCTTTGGGCAACCTGCGGCTGGCGAATGCAATCGGGTGATTGATGCCCTCCACTCCTTCTTGAGTGAGTACCGTACCTAACGCGATACACAACGCGTCAACATGTACATGAAATTCAATGTCCCATTTTGGAAAGACCAAGATAGGGGCAGATGCTATCTTTTCCTTAAGCGTTTCCAAGATTTTGTTACATTGCTTGTTCCAACAATACGTAGCATCCTTCTTCATTAACTGTTCCATTGAAGCCGTGATCTGGGCGTAGATTTTTATAAACTTTCGGACCCCAGTAGTAGCCCTTGTGTCCTAATGTAGCGCGTAGCTACTTTACACTTCGCGATGCTTGCAGATTTAGTATGACAACGATCTTTGCCGGATCCACCATTAGTCCTTACTTACAAACCACATGGCCCAGCAAGTTCCTGAAAGGGACAAGGAAAGTAAACGTTTTTAGGTTGAGCGCAATCTGGTATCGGCGGCAGGTATCTAGCATCAATCGTAAGCTTGCGACATGTTTCTTAACCAAGCCAAATACGGTCCAGTCATCCAGGTAGACTTCTAAGAACTTGTGGATAAATTCCTTGAATGTGGTTACCACAATACGGGAAAATATCGCTGGCGCATTCTTTAGCCCAAAGGGCATTACTGTATACTCAAAAAAACCCCATTCGGTAGCAAAACGTTGTCTTGCTCTGATCCTCTAACGCGATCTTGATCTGATGGTACCTGGAGAACCTGTTTGTGAAGGAGTATGCTTCTTGCTCGCCCACATTTTCTAGTACCTCATCTGGAAAGGGTGTTGGAAACGGATCGTTAACACAAGCATCATTGAGCTTTCACAGATCTACACAGATGCGGATCTCACCCTTCTGTTTCTTCTCCTGTACGACCATAGGACTTACCCAATTGGACTCCTCGACTGGTTCAATAATGCCTGCTGCCAACATCTTGTCCAATTCTTCGTGGACCTTTGCTTTTTATTTTGGATTCAATTGGTAGGGTCGCTGTTTCATTGGCTTTACATCTGGTTTCAAAGTTATCTTCATCATTCCTAAGTCTGCTAGAATCCCTTTCAGCTCCGTAATTTTTGTAGGGAATAAATCTCAGTATTCTCGGAGCAACTCGACGACCTTTTCCATCGTGGCATCGTCCCAATAGTCCCCAAGCGTAGCATACTTTGGCTCTTCATCTATTCCGATATTCACTTGCTTTGTTTTCAATGGCACCGTGATGTCTAGATCTTCTGTCTCGGGGCCACGCACTTCACGACTCCCTTCAGATTCTCGTATATTGATGTTACGTAGGTCATCCTCATCATCTTCTACTTGGACATTGTAACATGCTAAGGCCTGGCTCAATTATCGCGACCAGTCTGACGACGCGATTTCTTCTGGTTCCAGCGGTGTTCTGAATATGGCGATTTTTACTAGCTGTAATGCGTCATCCACGATATCCATCCATTGGTATTCAAAAAGAAATGTCTACAAAAAACCTTTGTGCAGGATAACCCACTCTTTGGTGCCATGTCGGAGCTCTGTTTCCGTATACCAGTTCTGTGGAATGACATCTAGGGTGTGATAAAATAAGTGCACCCATTCTGGTTGAGGCTCCGCACCATAAGCTTTGGTCCATTTGGTCAGGTGCAGGCGCGGATCATCCTGGCCATCGTATTTCTCTGTTATTTGTAGCTCTCGGTTCCCAAATCTTATCTGCATCATGCGCTTGCAGCTTTGCCAATATTCGAAGGTCCCTTCATGGGTGTCCCACTATTGCGCCGATGTTGAGCACAATGTCCATTTTAGCGCATCAAACCGTTGGTACTCTGGTATTGCACTTTCGAATTTAACCAGGAATTCATCCACTATTGTCAGCCCATCATACATCGATAACTCTCAGTTTTGAGCTTTAACGTAATACAACGATTTTGTCATGATATTGCAGTGTAACGTGGTTACCCCGTTCACCCTATTTCGCCATCACTCGTCCTCTTGATCTGAATCGCTGGTGCATGAGATGGTGTAGCCTCGTGAGAGTCTCTGCTCCTCCTTCGGTCTATTTGTAGCAATTTTGTAGATACAATCCAATGCTTTGTCCTTTCCTTCATTGCGCACAGGTTCCGTGTAGCGCGGTCCGTCTGTTGGATCTAGAGGAACGACTACTCAGAGTGACTTCTTCTCAAATATCATCTTCCTCTGTTTAAGGTCAATAACCCCATTCATGTCAGTGGCCCAGTCTATCCCTAGCAATGCAGGGTACGGGCTACTTTCATCCATGATTTCAATAATTTCAAAATCCGTCCGGGTACTTGTGCCATCAATATCTATTGTAATTCCTTGCAGTCTTCCCATGGGCAAGATCTTCTGTTGATTGGCCATCCACAACTGAATAGGAGACCGTTGTAGTGTAGGCTTACCCATGCGTTCCCAAGTCTATTTAGGAAATACGTTTTCATCTGAACCTAGGTCTAGAATGTCCTGATCCATCTCGTAGTCGCCAATTTGCATTATTAACCACATCTCCCGACCCGCCTGTGATGCATGTCTTCCTAACTTCTGGACTACGCGAGGTTCACCCCATCCTGCGCATCTATTAATCACTTTCTTTAACCCTTTAACTGCCCTGTTGCCACGAAGAAGTTTTATGCATGTCTCTAAGAAGGTAGTCAACATCGAGGGATCCCTAGCTTGCTCAGGTTGATCCCTACTACCTCAGGTAGAGATGCCCGTGAAGCTTTCCCTAGCTTCCATATTGTTCTCCCTATTGACTGCTCCTGTGGCTGCACTGCTTCGCACTACCATGTTTACTGTGGGTTCATCGTCGCGTGGTTCGGATCTCATCATCTGCACGTTTTGCGTTGTTGTAGGAGGTGCTGCCTTCTTGTCGCAAATCTGTGCTATCAGCATGGGGTAATCTAGCAACTCATGATTGAATTGGTCATAATAAGGACATGATATTCAGGTTGGATTGGTACAATCCCACGCATAATGTCCTGGTCCTCCACAGTTGTAACAGATTAGCTTTTCGCGACCCCTTCTTAATCCCATTTCGCCCCGTCCTCGACCCTGTCCCGAGAACCCACCGCGCACCATTGCCATGGTTGGATCCTGACCTCGCACCTCAATATGCATTATGTAGGCAGGTGCTTAGTCCATCAACATTCGATAGCTATGACAATCTCTTTCTTCATGACCCACCGATCTACAAAAGTTGCAAAAGAGATGCTGGGGGGTTTGGTTGTATTTTGGCAACAGATGACAATTATCAGTGTTGTGGTTTCCTCCTACATGACAGATTGCACACAGAGCAAGGCGATCGCGCTCAACCCTGCCTATACCTCTGGTCGTAATGGTGTCGGTCCCCCCGTGACCACAAAATTCACCGAGACCAGACAATGATCTTTATCGTGTCCCTGGCTCCTACAATTTATACACCATACTTCCTCCTGGACTCTCGAATGTAGTGTCTATTCCTGTTTTAACTTCTATATTTCCAAACACAAATTTTGGACCTGTCTTGGATTTGCTGAACTCCCAACCCTGGGTCTTGTACCAGGGTTTCTTGCAGCCACATTGCTGCCTCCAGCGCTTCTGCCTGGGTTGAGATTTTTTGTTGTGATAAAGCTGACTTCAAATATGGAGTTAAGGATGCGATGAACCAAGCGCAGTGTTGTGCATCCGTCAGGGTCATGTTGGCCTCGCAAATGGTGCTTTTCAACCTCTGATCCAAGTCCCACGGGGTCTCACTAGGCATCATCGTGATCTCTTTGAATCCTACAACCGACTGCGCTTCTGACTTTGGCTAGCTAAACTCCTTTGTTAATTCAGTATGGATGTCCGCTATCCCTGCCATTGGGTTGATGCTTGAATACTTCATGTACCATGTTAGTGCTCGATCTTGCAGTGCGTTGACTAAGATAACTTTCTTGATATTATCATCCACGACTTGCTGCGCGTTCCATACTGATGTTAGCACAAATCAAAATTGTTCTGGGTCTTCGCCTCCTGCTCCTTTGAACACTAGCAACTAGATCGTGTTTGCCATAGTTACCCTTGCTCTACTACCATCCCTAATCCTTTTGATTTTTCAACATTCTTTTCTATAGAGTCCCCATATTTCATGCAGTCACCCCTTATGCAGATCTCGGTCTTGATAATGGAACCATTTGTTGGCTTATATGGGCCTGACTTAGGTTCGGAAGAGTTAGTTAGCCAAACAAATCCCATAGCTACCGACTCTTCTAGAAACAGCCCGCGGAGCGCAGACTGAGGTCTCACCTGAGGTAGCTGGGGAGGGTGTTGGAACTAGGTTTTCGCACCCTAGGGATGTCTTGGTGTGGTCTGGAGGTTTCGCACACTATTTTATAGCTCCGCGCTGCTCGGTATTCCAACAGATCCAGGTTGATTATATCTTTCTTATTAGTGTGCTATTCTATTGGAGGATGCAGTTATAAATTAACAAGGTCTTTAAGAAAATATTTAATCAACACAAATGATTCGTGCATTAAAATGAACCCAGATTTACATTCATTCATACCATAAGCAGATTAAATTAAATAGATAGCATGAAAGTCAAATTTGCGATAGCTCAGAAGGAACACAGAATTTCAGAAAAAACTTATCTTTATTTACATTTATCCTTAATACATCCAAATTTGTCCTACGCACTTAGCTGCAAGGGTCCACACACACAACTGCGAACTTTCCAGGCCTCTGCACACACAGCTGCAGAGCCTCTATCTACTAACCCAACCCTTGACTCGGACTTACAGATGCTTCTAGACTATCTTCTTCTAAAGCTCATTACATTTCATCTTTCTCAAAACGAGAACTATCTTTCTCTCATAGAGCCATGATCTATTTATACCCTTCCTTGGCCCACGATCCCTACGTGGGTCGACTCTATTTATATTTCTTTACATAATTTTCGGGCGGACTACCCTTTGAATCAATCCTATTATACTTCATGCTTTGCATACTTCGAAGTTTTTACAATAATTTAATCCTACTTTTTGGGCTTTCTGCCCCAAAACATTACGCGGGACCTCTGCTAGCCAACAGGGACCATAGTAGTATCGATGGATGCATCAGTGTATCTATTTACTTCCTACACTAGGATGACCTTCATTGATATGGGATCAATGATATTGGTCTGGGACCAGTGGTAGGAGTTTTATCTACTATGATGCTGACTTCGGGTCGGTTGAGACTAGTCTGGGACCAGTGGTACATACTCTGAGACTGACTTCGTGTCAGTGCAAGACTAGTCTGGGACCAGTGAGAGTGGTACATACTATGACGCTAGCTTCGGGTCGATTGAGACTGGTTTGGGACTAGTGGTACACTCTCTGAGCCTGCAATACTAGTTTGGGACCAGTGGTAGGAGTGGTACCTACTATGACACTGACGTCGGGTCTGTTGAGACTGGTCTGGGACCAATGGTACACACTCTGAGACTAACTTTGAGTCAGTGGAGGATGATACTGGTCTGCGACCAGTGGTAGGAGTTGTACTCACTATGACACTGACTTCGGTTTGGTTGAGACTGGTCTGGGACCAACTGTACATACTTTGAGACTGACTTTGAGTCAGTGTGATACATCCTCAATCATTTCTTCTTCTTCATAATTTGGACAAAAGCAGAGCAAAACAAAACAAAGCAGAGTAGAGCAAAACAGAGCAGATCCGTACAGATCAATATAGGGTAGAACAAGACAAACCAAAACAAGTAGAATAGAGCAGAGCAGGGCAAGGGTCAGGCTGTACAGGGTAGTGCATTTGATGGTTGAATAGTAGCGACTGACAGACAAATTGTAGATGAACTTCTCCCTAGTTGAGAGGGAATGTTAAAATTGGAAACTAGGGTTAAAATTCATGTGGGTCATCTTATTCATGGCTGATAATATATTCATTAGATTCCTCTCGTGGAGAGGTGTAGGATTGATCTAAATATCATCCTATTCCGATAAGTATTCATGAAGATATGAATTTATATTGTTTATGGAATTATTATCAAGCTGACTTACAACTCTTGTAGGCTCAGAAGACCAACAGGGACATCTATTCAAACATCAATAGTTGTGTATAAATACAAGAGGAATTTTCCTCATTTTCACTCACTCATCTCATCACATCTCTCTCTCTCTCTCTCTCTCTCTCTCTCTCTCTGCACAGAAAAGAGGCTCTTCTCTACTGCGCAGAAAAGAGTCTCTCTCACACATGTGGAAGGAAGCTGTTGAAACTGAAGCTGCAACTGCAGATCCAAACTTTGACCAGCATGGACTATCAAACCTCCTCTTCTAAATTGCACTGTAGGTTCATCTGGAACTCCTCTGAAGGCCGCAACTTTTGGTGGTGGAATCAAGCCGATCTGACGATCAGTTTGTGAGATATCGACTGCCCTAGTTTGAAGGAAGCTACTGAAACTAAAGATGCAACTGCAGATCCAAACTTTGACAAGCTTGGACCATCAAACCTCCTCTTCTGAACTGCATTTTAGGTTCATCTAGACCTCCTTTGATGGCTGCAACTTTTGGTGGTGGAATCAAGCCGTTCCGACGGTCGGTTTGCGAGATATCGACTGCCCTAGTTTTGATGATGAAGTTGCTAATGTTGATGTTGCTGATCTAGGGTTTGCTACTACTGATATAAATCAAATTTATTGTACTATTTCTCTCTACTGAATTATTGAAGATAAAAGAAGATTTGATCAGAGGGTTTCCCCGCACATTGTGGGGTTTGTCCCTGGCTAGCCGCCACATCTTGTGTCTCTTATCTTGGCTTGTTTTATTTTCATCGTTTAATGTTATATCTACACTTTAATTATGCACGTGATTTATAATCTATGAATAATAATAAGAAATAAAAGTAAATTTCTCTAAGCATAGAACATACCATAACTTAACATGGAGGCTTAGGGATTCCTTGATCAATTAATTCCTTGAGGCCATTATCTTCTAGCACTGCCTCCATCCTGTCCTTCCAGGCTATGTAATTCAAGGTACCATCCAAGGAATACTCAAGTCTCAAACCATAGAAAGCCATTTGCCGACCTTGAAGTATGAACTGCAAATTCAAATTTCACCTACAAGCCCAAACTCAAAATCTCCTCTATTATTGTCTTCAACTATGATACCATGTAGATTTTCCAGTAGATTCACAACTCATGTAATGTACTAAAACACAAGACAAGGATCTACTCTACTTTCAACAATGGAAACCCATAGATCGATGAAAACAATAATCAACAAGAGGAAGATAATCAATGACACTTAACACAATATTTCTCTGGGGAAAGCCACAACTCAAAACTCCGACTATCTATATTGTAGTAATCAAAATATCTAAGAAGAAAATACAAAGCTTGTTCTCACTAGAACAATTCTTGTCCAAGTATGATCAAATCTCTTCTCACAAGCTAGCTCCAACCAACACCTGGCCTATTCTGCTGCTCTCCAAGCCCCTACTTCCTTGCGCAATTCCTAGAGGAATTAGACTCTATTTAATGAGGAAATCCTTCTTCCATAACTGCACAAGCCAAACTTAAGTCCTCAACTTATTGCATGCACCATCTGTACAACTCAAAAAACTATACCACTTACAGCACATTGTCCCTGCACTCTAGTCTCAACTAGGTCTTCCTCTGAACTCACATGCATTATTTTTTCTTGAGCGAATCTCTAGTTAGCCAAGTAGCATAGAGGATGCACCAGTGCACCAACTCACTACTAGACCTCTACTAGTTCCTCCAATAGTTAGAACTAGTTTAACTAACTATAACTCGGTTAGACTGAGTTATCTAATTACAACTCCAATAAACTCAATCTAGACCCCTAAAACTTAGGGATCACACTTACATTACTCAAGATAGACTTCCAACTTGAATTTCCTAAGCACACTAAGTCAACTTAACTTAGTTAACTATTACAAGTTGTTATGAGAAAAGAATTACAATTTAATTCAAGGACAAATTAAATTGGAATTTCTAGATGCTATTTTTAACATTTCTTGTTGCTATTTTCAACAAAATCTGCAAGAAAATTTTGGAGATAAACTTCTTCTCGACAAAATTCACTGGCCATTATATATTTAACTTCAACACTGCTTAATGCAACTGAGCCTTGTTTCCTTCTCATCCACAAAACCATAAAGGATCCCAAACAAAAACATCCTCTTGAAGTATTTTTTCCATTTGCATTATTGTTTTCTCAATCTAAATTTGTGTAGCCCAATAATTGAATCTCATTACTTGCAACATATCTCAGAAAATGATGTATAGTTCCATGAATATATCTCAAAATATGTTTGGCTTCCAATGATCATGCCTTGGTGTCATTTAAAATTGGCTAAGAGTGTTGACTGCAAAACATATATTTGGTTGGTGTTTACAAGGTACATCAAGGAACCAATAATTTGTTGATAGAATGTATGACCATAAAAGCTTGAGTCTTAATTCCTTAACTTCTTCAAATTAGTGATCATAGGAGTTGTCATCAGTTTACTATCCATCATACCGAATTTCTACAAAATCTTGATCACATATTTTCCTTGACCAAGATAAATCTCACTAGGTTTCTTCCATACTTTGAGTCCCAAGTAATAGTGCATTAGTTCAAGATATTTGATATCAAATTCGACTACTAACTGCTTCTTGCATTTAAGAATATGATGCTCCATCCCTGTTATTAGTAAGTAATCTACATAGAGTAAAATGATTATGGGTTCATTCTTTAACACTTTGATGTGGAGATTAGGATCTGCAAAACTTTTGATGAAACCAAGTCTTAGTAGATAAACATCCATTATGGCTTACCATGCTCTAGGGGCTTGTTTCAAGCCATATAAAGCCTTCTTCAACCTTCAAGCATGTGTTTCCTTACCATGCACTTCAAATCCTTGGGGTTGCTTTATGTAGACTTAATCAATTGTCCCAATGAGAATGGTTGCCTTTACCATACATTTGATGGATTTTCCATCTCATGGTAGTTGCAATAGAAATGAGGGATCTAATGGTTGTGTATGTGGCTATTGGAGAAAAAGTTTCTTCGTAATCAATTCCTTCCTTTTGAAAGAATCCTCTTGCCACAAATCTTGCCTTATACTTGTCAATACTTCCATTAACTACATGCTTGATTTTGTACACCCACTTTGAAGTCACAACTGATTTATCTTTAGGTCTAGGAACAATTTCCCAAACATCATTCTTCATTATATATTGGTATTCTTCTAACACTACATTTTTCCATTCTTAATGTTCGATTTCCTTTTCATAAGTGGTAGGTTCTGATTCAATAAGTTTAGTCATACAAGATACATATCTTGAATATCTCTTGGGTTTTTTTCTTTATCTAAATGTTCCTTTTGCTGCTGCATGTCCTTCAACTTTTTATAGAGTTGATCTTAACCAAGATGGTTTTTTTTTAGTTTCTAAAATGATGTATGGTTGTACGGGTTCACATGGTCCTTTTGTTTCTTCTTGATGATTGGCTGTAGGTTTTGGAGGATTGTCTTTCCTTGAATTCTCTTCATTGGTAAAGATGGTTTCTTCTTCTTTATCAGAGTCAATAGGAATATCCTTGGACTTGTTGTATGAAATGCTCTCGTCGAATGTAATATCCTTGCTTACTTCAATATGATGTTCTTCCTTGATGTAGAATATATTCTTTGAACGAGGTGATATATCCAACAAAGATACCTTTCATACCGATCGGGTCTAATTTCTTCCTTTTATCAATGAGAATGTGAATGTAAACATGACATCCAAAAATTCTGAGGTGATCAACTTTCAATTTTTTTCTTTGTAAATGCTTCTTATGGGGTAATGTCATCAAGTATTCTGTGAGGACTTCTATTTTTTATGTATAAAATCTTCTACCCATAAGATATTGGGAAGGTCTTGGTCATGTATCATAACTCTAATACATTCTTCAATGGATAAATTCTTCTTTTCAACCACACCATTTTGTTGTGGATTGTAGGGAACTATTAGCTCCCTCTCAATTTCTGATTCTTTGCAAAATGCCACAAGTTCTTAATAAGTATATTATCCACCATTATTTGATATTAGGTTTTTGATCTTCTTTTTGTCATATTTTCCACTTCTATTTTGAACTCTTGGAACTTCTCGAATTCTTCATCTTTAGACTTTAAGAGGTATATCCAAGTCTTTCTGGAATGATAATCAATAAATCTTACATAGTATTGCTAACCCCCAAATGATTCTTTGACATGGGTCCACAAACATCAAAGTGAATGAGGTCCAAAATTTCCTTGGTATTGTGTCACAACTATTAAATGGTTTTTTCACTTTCTCACTAAGGGCACATCCCTTACAAGCTCCTTCATGCTCTTCTTTTAATTGGGGTATACTAGAAACCATTTGATTCAATGACGGAAATAACTTGTAATGAAGATGACCATACCTTCTATGCCATAATTCAAACGAGTTGGTGCCTAAATGTACTAGAGATCGAAGAGGAGTTAGAAGTCTATACAACCTCCCCTCATGAATCCCAATAGTCCTTGAATTTTCAATACTAGATCCCTTTGCCCAAACAATAACGTTACCATGAACGTAGAGGATATTGTTGAGATGACTAATCCGATTAGATTCTAGCTCCAAGGAGGTAGATCCAATCCCTTTCACTGAGTAGCTATTATTTTCTCCAAGTTCAACTGAATGATAATAGTTTCCTTTTGATAGATTTTTAAGTTGACCACATTCCCCTTTCATATGCCTTGAAGCCCCACTGTCAATTACCCATGTACTATCATCTTCAAAAGTGCTTGTAAGAGTGGAATAAATATTTCCATCCATAACTTCTTTAGATAGCTTGGAGATGAACTTGATGATGCATCCTTTAATAGATTCAAGGAGACTCCTAAGAATCTTGATACCTTCATGTATCTTTCCATTGGAGAGGAAGAGAGAAGATAACTGCTTCAAGAGTTCCTTTAAACAAGAGTGCCAAAAAGATGTGATTTTTAAGCTTCCTTCTTTCACCTTAGATATGATAATATTTTGAGAAACCAAAAAGAAAGTAGATAATGATGATTTCTCTTAAATTGATAATTACTTGTGAATATTTGTTTCCTTGTTATTAATATTATGTTCTCTTCATCAAGAAACTACCAAGATTACAAAGAGACAAAGAAAACTAGAAATTAGGCTCCAAGCGAGGGAAAAACCCCACAAGGGAGAAAATCCAAAAATCCTCTTCAAATCAAAGTGAGATATCCAAGAACCAAGACCAAGACCAAACTACCAAAAGGACCCAAGTCAACCCTCCTTCAAATCTCCTCTAATCAAGTCAATGTCAACCAAATTCAATGCTGGTCGAACCTTGTCAATTCTAGTCAAAACACAAAAATTTGGACCTGTAATTTAGAATTGTATTTTCAAAGCTGTAATTTCACGGAGTTGCACTAGTTCCTTCACATGTGTGAACAAAATGTTGCCAAAAACCATCAAATTCTTTCCTTCAACTTTTCTTCTCTCATTTCACTTTACTATTCTTCTTGTATTTGGCACATAAATCAATGTGTGAGATGAATGGATGAATGAGGTCGAAGTGTCTTCTATTTATAGCTTTCTAGGGGGCAAAATAAATGCCTCTTCTAGGCTGACCAATCCAGGCAAGGCTAAATTGGTCTTGCAGATGAAAAATTGAATTTTGACTCAAATATATTTTTTTTTCTTACAAAGTTTCCTAATAAGATTTTGACTCAAATCCATTTCTTTGTCTCAATAATTTTTCTTTTGAATCAATAAACCCTATGAGCATGAAAACCATGCTTTAATAAAAATAATAATAATGAATGTAATAAATGAATATATACTTGCATTACATTATGAAGATCGACAATAGTTTTTGTTGTTGTAAACTTTAGGAATATATTTATATTACGAAGTAATTAAGATTACATTGATAGCCTTTGCTTCCTAATATCTCTTTGGGATCCCATAAATAACTATCCTGAAAAACCATATTCCCATGATCCCTAAGTTGTCTAAGAAAGATGGTAGGCAAAACTGACAACAACCAGGCTACATAGCCCATTAGTAATTACATGCATGGTGTGTATTGGGCATTCAAACAAAATAGTGTGCACATTTACCATACTGAGACATAGTAAAGGTCATACAACCATAAGAGAAGCTGATATATTATATGAAAAAAGGAGGAGCCCATTGCCATAGAAGACTATTAGTCTACTATGATGACTGGAGAGATATAATTGGATTTTCCTTAAGGTGGAACTTCGACTGGTGCATTGATAACAACTAGGCTATGAGGTTATGAGTTTGATCCGTAGTCTGAGTCAGACACCACATAATGTTCCACATGCATTAATCTAGAGACAATGTCGTACAAGTTGTATTAGATGTCCTGAAGGATCCTTTTAATCTCCTCTTGTCATACAAATAACTGATAGTGATAAACTTGCTTTTCATAGATGATCATGTGAAGCAATGTTTCTAGTTGGCGATGTAGAGCCACTCAGTGGAGAAAATGAAGTCTCCTTTTGAAAAATTTACTAGGACCCAGAGTCCACCTAAACATGCTGCCATTGATTTTAGTATCAGGGAAATATACCCGATCACCAAATTCTTTAGCTTCCAAGTGAAGGATCTCATTCCTCACTTCTAGGGGCACAAAGTCAAAGTGGTAGGTCACTGCGTTCTAATCGAATAGCCACTGAAAAAGAGAGGTGGATTTTCCTATGACACCACCCCGATGACTGAGTTGACGCATCTAAGGAGCCATGAAAACTATTGGAGCGAACATACTTAATTGAAGTGACCAAACTATAATGGAACTGACAACATAAACCAACTTGATTAAAAATACCGGAGATGTAATCAAGGTACAACAAGAGTGGTGGAGTGGTAATATGGTGGTGTAGGAAGTGAAACATGAGTGAAGGCGAAACATTAGTAATGCGTTGTTTAACAAAGACAAGATAAAAGACCCTATACCCTAGTGATTGTAAAATTTCTTTTGGCACAATGTTTGCAGTGGAGAGAGGCATGCATGGAGTGAACCCAAAGCCCTTAGGAATACTATTCCTGTGACTCTTTCAAAATCAAATTGAAAATGTGCCCAAGTACCAAACACCACATACAAGTATTGGACAACTAAATGAAATGCTTCTAGAATCAACGATTTGTGAGAACACAGAGGGTATCACGATGACCAACTCAAAAGAAGGACCCATCATTGTGTTGTGTAAAAATAAGACAAAAAACTTGGGCACCTGCAATAACCAACTACATGATCAAACCAAAATGATACATAATAACCAAAAAACCAAACACTGAAGCAAGATTGAGGGTAATATAAAGATAGACCATCACATAATTGACAACCAACACCGAAGCAGGACAGGAATAAGTAAAAAGATAGACGTTCATGTTGGGGAGTGATACTGACCTAGATCTTTTGATATCTTGGAAATAATCGTAATGGTTCACCACCCTTAAGTGTGATCCATGCGTTTATATAGACCACCCATGACCTGAGTATCAAAGAACCTGAAAATACTTCATGGGCGAGTCAAAGCGAAGGGGGCACAAGTGTGCATGAGGGAACTCAAGTTAACACTCACATTTAACACCCACTTCATGTGCACCATCTCCATAAATGCATCCATGATCAAAATAAGAAAACCAAGAGAACTTCAAACATATTTCTTTCTGTGACCACTTGCCCACATTTAAAATGATTTGACAAACCCAAATGAGGTTGAGCCCTAAGGCAGTAAGCTTTCCACATGGGGATCAAGGCCAAACAAGTGGTGATGTTGGTTCCCTTCCCCAGACATGCCTTTCCCTTCTCCATTGCCTTCACGCACATGCCAATCATGCATGATGACGCCATTAATGACCTAAACACAAACTTGCCCCTTCCACACCCCCCCCCCCCCCATCGGGGTAAAGACCGACACTAGTTACATTTTCAATAGGTTGAACATAGAATTATGTTAACATTTTGTTGATATATATTTGTAAGATTAAATTTGGATGTGGATTTATAATTATAATTTTTTAGTTTAAATTCTTAATTCTACATTGCTTCTTGTGAAAAATGATTTTGTTTTTATTATACTTGAGTTTATAATTAATAATTGATTGGTGATACGAACATTGATGCACTTTCCTTTTTCATTTGGACATTTACCAATGTTAACTTTTTTTCTTTAAATAGTCAATTTGACATTTAGAGATGCGAAGACAAGGGTTGAGAGACATTCAATGATAAACTTATATATATATATATATATATATATATATATATATATATATATATAAAATCCATTTTCAAGATCCTTTTTAACTTTACAAGATAAATAAACCAGAATATGAAAGGTTACTTCCTTATCATATTTAACTCCTATTATTTGTTTGTTATTTTTGAATTTTTTGCAAGGTGATAATGGGGTTCAAAAGGATACATTGAAATTACACTTGAATAACTTCATCTTTATCTAAAACTATGCTTGAATTTTTTTTCATTGAGATGGTTTTGTGTTCACTATTGATTGGAATCATTATCAAATTTAAAAAGCGGGTTGCACTAAATAACAACTAGTTTAGAATAGTGAAGATACTTTGGCTTGAGTTGATCTTGAAGTAGTGGCCAAGTATGGAGAAGTTTAATCTTGTTTTAAAATTTGCAAACAAGTTAAAATCAATTCAAGATTTTTTTTGTTGGTTGTGATTGTGTTATCAACAATATTGAATATTAATGTGTTTAATAACTTTTATAATTCTATTTCTGGAGACATTTTTAAAGATTGAATCAGGCCTCCTTGTGTAGGTGGGTCTATGTTAGAATTGATTTGAAAATATAGAGGGTTTCTTGCACTTCACACTACAAACTTACAGAAAAATCATATTTGCAAATTATAATTAATTATAATTTCTTATCTTCAAATCTGAATGTTGCACAATGCATTGAATCCGTAAAGTTCTTTGATTATTAGTTGAATTTCCCTTTGGTGTTAATGATTGATGATCCTCACTTAAGTGGCTTGATTTTCTTACATTTGTGTGTGAGGTTTGTTTGCCTTAGATTGCATGAGATTGTGGAAGAAGATTGGATGTGTCAACTCCATTTAAAATGAAAATTGTACATGTAAAAAGACACTATACTATACACAATATGCATACATAAAAAGAGAAGAAGAATATTCCTTGAACCTATTTATTTAATTTGAGGATAGGTATAGGAACATTCACCATTGAAAAAATGAATATTTTTATTAAAAAATTATTCAAATCAACTTTTAATTAGTATTCTTAAGAAAATCTCTTTGGATTCCCACAAATTGAGAGAGAAATCCTTCAATCTATTGCTAAACGAATCATCTTTACAGTGGAACTTTGTTCATGTGATATTTTCTCTTTTTTAACACTCACACCATCAACACATGGTTCCAAAGCACAACAAATACTACAACTCACTTCAAACTCTTTTAGTCATACATGCATGGATAAAACAACTATGTTATTACATTAATCATGTGGCATAAGAAAGAACCTTAGTATGGAATGTGGTGGAGTTTTTTTAATCCAATGAGTTGTCTAATGTGGGTTCTTGTTGATTCCATTGGACACATGGGATGTTAATGAACTTTTCTCTTGCAGGAATTTGATCTTTACATCTACATCTACCTGGTTAGATGTATGAAGGGAATGTCAAATTGTTGTGTAGATGGCTTGGGAGGGAACTACCATCTGTCCATTTATATTTACCTCTATGCCAAAGATCCTCGACAACTTAATGCATATTGGACCATGAAAAAATGTGATATAAGTCAAACCATAAGCGAGAGAGCATTGCAATGTTTGACAAGTTTGTGGGTTTCTCCTTTGCATGCATTTGAATGGTCAAGTTCTTAGATATCTTTTAGAAGGGTTTTTATTGTTTGAAATACAGAGAGTCAATCAATATTTCCTAGCAACTAGCACTTTATTAATATTTTTCAAAGCATTATTTAATCTTCAACATTATTATTATTATTATTCAGTGTCAAATATCAAGAACTAATAAACAACACCATACAACAATGCAGAAAATAGAGATAGTAGATAAATATTTTTAGGAGGAAACCATTGAATGCTTCTTAGTAATTGTCTTCTTCTCTTAAAATGAAACAATTACATCAAATTTTCATCTCGAATTGAAGGAGGCTCCAACCCCAAGTTTACATACATCAACCTCAAGGACACAACAACGCCCTAGTTTATAGGCACCAACCTAAAGGACACACCAAAACCCTGTGTTTTATCAGCACCCACTAAAAGGATGCACAAATTCCCTTCTACAAGCTTTGACTTTCCCTAGCACCACCCTTCCGCCCTAAAGTTTTCTTAGGTTCTATCCTGAAGGTGAATCCAATCACCCGCCTTGCACCACCCTACCACTCTAATCAACATGTAGACCATGTTTCACAATTTTCAGAATGGATCCCCCTGTGCTCTGAATGAATAGAAGAACACTGTAAAGAAGATGTTGTTGCTATGTATACCCTATCAAATCCTGGTACCACTGACTATGGTACAATACTGTCCAAGCTGATCACTACACAATTTTACTCAAACTAATCACTGCATTGCACATCAAACCTTGACTATTAACGCCGCCACATCAAACCATCACTGTAAAACCTGCTACCACTAAAACTACACATCATTGTACAAACTACCACTAATGACCATTGCATACTCTGTCACTACACTGAACTACTCATGATTGAATAAGCATCAAGAGATCATAAGAAGTCACTTCACATCACTGAACCACTTCCTATACGGGGCACCAAAGAGTAATAATAGATCAAACCAAGGTTCCTCAAGTCATCCCTATGACCTAGTATCAAATCTCTCAAACTAGGCCCAAGGAGGGCTACAAACATATGTCTTTTCACTTCTATTGTTGATCACCAATCATATACTATTGTCCATGTACCATGTCAATAAGTTGTTCAACAAGGTTATTATCACTTGTCAAGAGTCATGTCAATATGTGTTAAGTCTATGTGATTAATTCCTAAACAAGTCAATTCACTAACATGTATATGTCTGTGTAAGAATAGGTCAGGTATTTAATGTCAGTATCAAGTCTATTGTCTAATCTAAGTGTCAATTCAATATTAAGTCATAACAATGCATTGTAGCTATAATAAGGTCAATGTATTGGAGTCAAATCAATATGTCATGTCACCATTATGTATGCATATCTATCAATGTGAATGTTTAGTCTATATTATTATTATATCACTAATATATCAATAAATCATAATACCAAAGTTGTTATATCAAAACACATTCCCATATTAAGTCACCATTAGAGTAAAATCACAATCAAATCATTATGTCAAATAAGGTCATTAACATTGTCATATCATCAAAGGTCGTATTACCTAGTCATTGTCAAATCTATCAAGTCAACCTATACATGAAGACTATTATCTCACTTTCAATACATTACAATGGATGTCATTTTGTTAATCAAGGCATAGTTCCATTGCTCAACTCCTTATACAACAAGTTTCCAACTACTATTGTTACTATTAATCTATGTCATATGTAGTCAATTTCATTCAACTATTCTTGTCAGATCAAGTCATGTCACTATTTTCATTAGGGGAATTTTGAGTTCTAAAATGGGCTTCCTAAGGAAATTATAAAATAATAGTGGAAATAATAAAATAAGATTAGATTACATCATCAAATTTTAGAGGGAAAAAAGAAAAATCTATTTTTTCAACTCGTATTTTCAACTTATCTCTCTATGGGTTTACTAAAATTTCAAGTGGAAACACTTGTTGGGTGCATAATTTGATTCCTCATCCAAGAAGTACCCATGTTGCATATTTCTAATGGACCCGGCTACATGAAAAATGTGAAATATATGAAAAAACGTGATTGCAATCACATTTTTCATGTGGCAAGGTCCATCAAAAGTTTGCAACCCTTGGATGAGAAATTAAATTTTTCATCCAACGAGTACTCCTGCTCAAAATTTGAGTAAAATCTTAGGGAGATAAGTTGAAAATACGAGTTGAAAAAGTAGTTTTATTATTTTATTATTTTTAATCTTTTTATTTTTTAACTCCAAAAATGATGAATCATCCCCCATGGTTGACATCATCATATTGAATCCTATTGGTTCTTATAAAGTTTATTTTGGTTGTACATTTTTCTTAGGAGGCCCATTTTAGACCTCAAAATTCCTGTAATGAAGGTCATAGTCAAATAAGTCAGGGTCTGTCAAGAATGTTTCCATAGTTAACTTATTAAGTTAAAATCGAATCAAATAATGTTTTTGTTTTAAGGTCATGTCACTGTTTCATTATTACTCTAAATCATTAAGCATTTTTCAAAGAAGGATGTCATAAATTCAAGAAGCTCAATGATTGCCTTAGTGCATTTGATACTGATACTCAAATGATGAACCCCTTACTACCACTTCCTTTGCTGAGAAACAATTTCATATATTTACAAGGGGGTCAATGTCTTCACACATGTTACCTTTAGGTCTATATATCAATATGTCACATTATAGCTTCATTGTCTATGTAGTTCCTAGGATTGTTCATAAAACAAGACTACAATCCAACATTCAAACCCTTCCATACCCCATGACTACAAAACTAATATAACATGTATAAGGCTGAGACCTAGTGTTGTTGAGAAGCCCTTAAAGGAAATCACAAAAAATGTTGGCATTATGGATTGTGTAGTTGTAGCTGGTGTGTGTTCGCATTGATGTCAACCTTGTAGCATGTCCTGTAGGTTAAGTCATGCATATGTTGATTGTTTGTAGCTACTTGTGTTGGCATTGAGCTGATTGTGTTGGCATTGATGTCAACCTTATGATGTCACACACATGATGGAATTAGTATAACAAATGTTTTCGCATGTGCTAGTAGTGTTTATGATGGATGAATTGTTGCATCAATATGTTGGCCCTATGATGATAATGGAGATGTGTTATAGGTTTGCACACATATGTTGCAACTTATGCAGTTGTTAGAGGTGAGTTGTTGGCAATATGTAAACTTGTTTGGAGGCCCTAACATACTGATAATTTACACAAGGTTGGAGTATTTACATGATGACTTAAAGCCTTCATATGAGCCTCATCAAATCATGTATTAATTCTACTGGCTTAGAAGGTGATTGTAGACATTGAGAGGATGGTTCTCGAAATTTTGGAGTTTGGTTGACTCAGTTTTGGGGGATAAACTTGGGTAACACTGTCTAACATAGCATGGAAAGTGCTATAACTCTTGTTTTCTTCATTAGGGAAGCATTAGTCCTGATATTAACACACTTCCCAAAGCAGAAGGAGCGTTACCATGTCTAGACTATTTTTTCCCACATTCCTTGCGCATCGTAATATCCCATGGTAATGGCTGGAAAGTTAGAGTTAACTTCATCTACAGTTGGAAAGGTCATTTAGGTGTGAATTTGTTGATGATTTGAGTGGTGGTGATGAAAATAATTAGTTAAATAGAGGACCGGATCCATCATTCAGAGGTTCGATTGTTGAGAGCAGGGAAATCATATGTGAGTGTAGACAGAGGAGGTCGAGGTTCTATTGCATATGTGCATACAGATAATGAGAGTGAGCATTTGAGAAGTTGCACGCTATTCTATACCTTCTTATGAGAAGGGTTAGTGTGTGGAGATGTTGCAAATGACAGAGATGTGAGCATATATGAAGTTGTTGCAAAGTTGTTGTGGAAAAGATACCAATTTACATAGAAGAGTTGATGGAAGAGAGTTTTTGTTGCCAAGTGATCATTTTTTTGTAGACTTGATGGTTTCATTTGTGCCACTATTTTTTGGAGTTGAGTGCATTTTACTTGTGGTGTTTTTGATTTATTTTTGATGGTGTCTTGCTACTAGAGATCGCATTGCAGAATTGAATTGAGTTGAGCAGAAAGTATTGGGACCCAATATGAAAATGAAACGAGGTTCACATAGAGTAGAGGAGCAATGAATTCATGTCAGTGGAGCAGTCATTACAGAGCTTTAGCTGAAGGAACAATTTCTCCATCCAATTAGTTCTGGACAGTCCAATCAAAGTTAGGCGAGGATCATTGGTCATGGTGGCCATCAACAGATGGTAGTGAGTATATCCGTGTGAGAACATAGTCTTCCAAGCTAATAAGTAGAATCGAGTCTTCTAGATAATCAGAGTCAACTGATTGTAGTGAGGTCGAGTCTCCAGATTGATGGGAGTCAATCATCCATGTAAAATACATAATTTTTCTTAATAGAAGATTCAGAGCAATGCAACAACAAAAAGGGTTGTTTTTGCTTCGTGAAGGGTTTTCCACCAGATATCTTGTGTCTCTTGTGTGATGGTTTTTGTGGTGTCTTTGATGGTTTTGTTTCTCTCATGGTTGTTTGATTTAATTGCTTACATTTCTTATGTTCATGTTATGATCTATATGATATGTTGTTGGTTAATGGTGCATGATTCACTAGTGAAGTTTAAAGTGGTAAAATTGATAATAAGATACACTACTGATTGATCCCCCTATTAGTAATGATCAAAGGTTTCCAACAATTGGTATCACAATGGGGATCTTGGTTGCAACTTGATTGATGGAGAGTAGATATGGAGTTTGTTAGAAGATTATTTATTTATCAGAATGGTTGTCCTCACTGCTGCAAATTACAAGGTATGACACAAAAAATTGAAATCTCAATTTTTTTGTAGTGGATCTAATATTTGGAGATTAGTATGTGAAAGTTGTGGCAAGGATCTAATTGCAGATGATTTTTTGTAGCAGGACGCACAAGCTAGAGTCATAATCTACAAGAATCTTCTTGATGATGATTTGAAGAGGCTAGTAGGTTTGAAATATGTGAAGGAAATGCAAAACAAGTTATAATTCATATTTGGATATTGTGCCAACAATAATAAAGAAAATGAGAAAAAGAACAAAAAAAAAGAAGAACAAGAAGAAGGGCCTACAAAGTTGAGAACCTCATTCACAAGTGTCTCATTATTCTAGTGCACATGATTCAACTGATGATGAGAAGAAATCATAAAATCTTGAACCTAAAGGAATAAATATTAATTATTTTCTGTTAAGTTATAATTTTGATGATTCATATTTTGATCATGCTGGATTTCCTGGTGAAGACAAGAATGATATTCAGGATCTTAGATTTCAGATTTCTAGAATAACAACTACATGTAATAATTAATAAAAACTATTATAAATGTGTGATGATAGAGCAGTCAAACTCAAGGAGGAGATCATCAACATAAATATTAAATTGGCATAATTAGAAAGAGTTGAGGAAGGCATGAGGAAGTAGTACAAAGAGAAGGAAGACGAGTATGAAGGTTAGAATATAAAGTGATGTCCTTGAGAAAGCAACAAAAGATGGAGAAGAGCACCATGGCCTTGGATAACTTGCTTGACATCTAAAGATCAACATTTGGATAAATCTGGTCTAGTTTTCATTCATGTAAAAACACCAAAGTCGAACCAAAATAACCTGTAACAAACAATACCAACAACAAGAGCAACAACTGAGGAAACAAGAAGCAGAACCAACAACAAATCAAGCAACAAAACTAGTAGTAGTAGAAAAGAAAACCTCAAGGAGCACCTACATTTAGAAGATATTTTGCTCCAAGACCGGATCGTGAGAAATTTGTAAAATTTCAAAGGAATCAAATTCCTTTTGTTCCTTTCAGCCATAAGGTAGAATGTTACAACTATCATAGATTTGGGCATGTTGTAACTAATTGCAGGAGAGAAATGCACATATATAATTAGTAGAGCTTGCAACATTTCAACATCCAAGGAGCCTTTCCATTAGGTATAATCATGGTTTTTATGGTTATTGCTATTCATGTAACCTGTTTGGCCATAAGGCAATAGATTGCAGGTATAACCAATGGTGAACCAATGGAGGAGAAGAAAATTGCATGCAAGGTATAGAATTGGCATGAGAAACAATATATTTGATCCTCTTGCTTCGTATCTTGGCCATGTGGAGTGCTATACATGCCATAATTTTGGACATATGGCAAGAGACTATTTTTTGCATCGTTATTCAAAGAAAAATAAAAAAAAGCAACAAAAAATGAGAGAACCTCGCAAAAAACTAGTGAAGGAAGAAAATAAGAAACCAAAGACAATGTGCAGAAAGGAGCAACAAATCTTCAAGTAGTGAAGAGAAACCCCTATTGCAGTCCATTCTTACACGTTAGATCTATTTAACTACAGAGGTATATATGAGACTCCTATGATCTCTGGGGGAGTGTTGGAAATTGAATAAGTACCTGAATCATAGTTGGAAAAATACATGAGGAAGGAGACCTAAGAAGGACTAATGTAGGTTGTCAGTGGGCCACAAAGCAATAATAACACTGGCCATGACTTAGAGAAGTGAGTTATAACTAAAATCATCCATGCACAAAAAGAATTAATCTTCTTTTGATGATTTTCTTTGGATTATGTATGCATCTGAGGTGCTAATTCAAGGTTTTCAAGTCTTGTTCTTCATATTGTTATTCATTTTGACTCATATTTTCTTTTCAATTGGTATTATTACTGTTCATGAGTGGAAAAACATGTTATCTCATCCTTGTTGCAACCTTTTGTTTATCATTTTCAGCTACCCTAGAAGGAGGAGATGTGGCAATCACATGCATATGTGACTTGAGACTTGGGCAATCCATATATAGGATGCTGTATGTTGTTTTTTATAGCCATGTACCTTTTATTGTTTCATCATTATCTATTGGTTGAGAGTCCAATCAATAGTATGTTGAGTCATCATGGTGTTAGACATGTCATGGAGGAGTTTCATGGAGTTATCTTGCAGCGACATGTATGGGATAATGTTGATGTAGCAATCATGATGTGTCATGTATTTGAGTATTTGGTCCATAGTAGATGATCATAGCAGCTATGTATCTCATTGATAAATCTATATAAAATGATCATGGAGCCATGTACTTATGTTGTACCATCATTGGGTCTTCTATTCATGAGTCATAAGGTCATGAAATAATCATGTATGAGGTTTTTGTGTTGTTGTTACAACCATGTATGTATCAATTTATTTGTCATTTTAGTCATGGTCATGTGAAGTCCTGATCGACTTTATGTTTCTATCTTGTGAAAGAAAGTATTGTTTGTAGTGGAAGAGGTTCATTGCAGGTTGGAATTGATTTTGGAGATGACACATCTTTAGGGGGGGGCATTATATGTTGTTGTTTACTTCAGCCTTCCATTTTTGGAATTATGATATGCTTGGATGTGTTCATGGTGTGCCATGATGTGCCTCATGCCATCGTATGATTTTTGGGGTTCTTGGCCTCATGTTATGAGCAGAGAGGAGACGTTGGGAATTGATGTTGCTACTATGTGGTTTTTGTGGATAATGTTGGTCGATTCTTATGTGCATATTGTTACACATTATTTGATGTTTCTCATTAACGTTGTAAGACTTGATTTGTTGCTATGGAGATTTAGGTTGGTGCCTTATATGATTGATGTTGCTTATGATTTCCATATGTTGGCATATTGTTGTGTGCTACTAGAGGTTGTTGGTTGGGTATGACGCTTTGAATGATGATTGATTTATTATGTTGTTTATTGCTGCTTGTATGGAGGCATGGATGATTGTTGATGTACATTGTTTTTTAGTTATGTAGATGACAAATGCTTAAGTGTTTATACCTTAGTTTGATCCAAAATTAAACAGGAACACAACAAAATTATAGATATAATCATAAATACAGAGATGCAGTAGAAAAACACTTCATTTAATTAATAGGAAAATTTCGAACTATGCTCACAAATAGAATGGAAATAAGATATCTCGGGCGATGGTAGTTTATCTTTGAGAAGAGATGTGGCGGCTACATGCCACTCAATTGTGTTACAATGAGGCTCAAGGGCCTATTTATTATTGAAAAACATGAGAAAATCTTCAAAAACAAAAACCCTAAGCCCAACAGATGTAATGCCAAGAGTTTGTGGGCCCCATTGGGGTTATTTGGGAAGCCAACTTCCCAGTGTCATAAGTTGGTCATATTATCTCCATTTGGCGTGTATAATAATACCTTGTTGGAAAGGTCTCTTCGAGTACTACATATTTCACCACAAGCCCTTTCCTATGGCTAGGGGCCTACATTGGACCTCAAAAAATGCTGGTTAGGGGGTCAAAATTGCTCCAGAAGCTTAGGACCCGAAAAACTGCTAAAAATAGTAAATGCTGAAATAAATAAGGAAATAGATGAAACTAACTAGAGGGTCTAGGTGCAATAGGTGGGTGGCCACCAATATCCACCTAGATCATTCCTCCCCTCCTTAGGAATCTATGATTCCCATTGCGTGCAGAGCCTCCATGATGTGAGGAATTTATTTTTAAACCTAGTCCCTTGTGAACCACTTGCCTTGGTGAAGGAGTTGGCCTACTTTGAAACTTGATATAGCTGTATCCTCTATTGATGAGTGTTATTGATCTGTGTATCCATGATCTGATTAGTTTTGACCTATTCCATGTGTTGGCCTAGTGGGTCCTTACCTAGGTTCAAACTTAGTTTTTCCAAACAAATCCCTACACTACTGGCCCTTTCGGGATCAACCCATGGAGCACGGATTGAAGTCTCACTTGAAGCAGTATGGGGGGATGCTGGAACCAAGTTTCCGCACCTAGAGATTAGTGTAATGTCGTTTTATGCCCTAAACCTACCTCTGCGCAGATCGATAAGACTTTAATGCTTGTCGATACAACTTCCTTTAACCAACCTCTAGACCTTGGCAAAGGTCTACGACTATCTTTCACGGACTCTAAACAGGTGAATCGACCACTTACGCACCTATGTGATTACTTCTAAGTCCATATTTACCTAGATTGGATTAAGCATTCGATAACTTTAACATGCAACAAGCTATGCTTCGCGTAACAATTAATATTAAGTGCGTTGATATAACAACATCAATTATGTAAAGTTGTGCATCAATACAATATTAATTAATAAACCCATCATTCATCATAACATATAGTGCATTAATTCGTAACAGAGATAAATAGACAAAACACAGGGTTTTCTCAAATAATCTCTTTATTAATACTTCAATTTTTCTCACAAACTTAAGACTTCCCTGCACACTCAGCTGCAGACTCTACTCTAGGCCTCTGTGCACATAGCTACAAAGCTTCTCTTCTACTCTAAGAATTCTTCACTCTTTCTTCTATTGATCCATTACATTCATCTTTGACATCGATCTACCATGCCTTAGACTCTTTACGACTCTCCTAATTATACAATCCCATGGTCCACGGACCATGGGTAGATCTATAAAAGATGACACAAATTACATAAAAGAAGGGTAAAACTCTTTATGAAACTTTATTATCTATGCACTCCACGACCACAATTTGTGGAGATGTTTACATTTTATACAAAAAAACTTGGGCTTTTTGCCCGAAAATTGACCCTAGGGGACCCTATCCCAACAGGTCCCTAACACAAATATCGTGACTCGCCCTCGAGTCACTCTGCTGGCATGGATATCTTATTGTGGAGATCTCCCTACTCTACTTGTGCCAGTGCTACCTCAGCTGCGCTCTGCATGGCTGCTTGTTTGATCTGCTCCACCAACTGCTCTGTTGTCGATCTTGCACTATATTCCTTGATATTTTGTTGCGTTCTCTGTAGGCTTTCCAAATTCTCCTCAATGGTGGCAGAGATAACGTAGGCCTTGTCTAGCCAAGGCCCCAATCTGACCTTGAGGACCACCTCTTTTCTCTGCACTGCTTCCACCTGTTCAAGCAACTATTTCACCTCCTGCAACTTGGCCAATTGTTGTGCCATAACGACGGTGCATGTAGTCACTCTCGCTTCTTCATAATGCAATTCACGGGCCTATGTGTTTAACCTCTGTAGGTTAGGATCTTCTTGCGGAGCCGTGACTACTTCCATGGACTTCTCGAAGACCGCGGTGCAACCATCACTGCGACATCCACTATTGTGATTCCATCGTTCACAGAGGCTTCGCGCTATTCTATGACCTCTGGCAGAGTTGAAGGTTGTGACTTCAACTCCAATATTGTGATTTTCAGGTTCAGTTCAAACTGAACCTTGGCCACTTCTATCTTTGCATTGTACACACCTGCAACCAACTTCCTAATCTTTGCCTCCATTGACACTTCCTTTGGGATATGTAGTTCAGGGGCTGTCCTGCATGCCTCGATCACCATGGCTGCAAGCTGGTTGTTCCACATATGAAATTTCTTCTGAGCCTCCAGTGCTGTTGATTTGTCCACCAACATCTGTTTGTTGTTGACTTTGTACTCACTGGTCAAGCTCAACACATCGATCCCGGGCCTTAACTTCCACTATCACACTTGCTTGCAGTGTGTGAAGAAACTCACTAGGGAGGGTGGCCAGGTTGAGGCCAACATTCTTCAAAGGGCTGACAATAGCCTTGTCAGCGACTGCCTCCACGATCAAAGCTCCATCAGGAAATGCCACTGCCAGGAGATCTAATGACTGAAACATCTCTACTATTTGAGTGGTCCTTGGTGCCAAACTGGTTGATGCAGCACTGCTTTGTCCTGCACCTGCCTGGATTCCTGTCATCTAGATTTGCAACTTGCACAGATACTTTTGAATGGTGCTCATTTCTTGCTTTTGTTGCTGCTCAAACTGCTGTAACAATTTTGTTGTTGTATCCTGCACCTTATCTCCAATTTCACCCAAGTCGCCATTTGTCAAAGTAATCAGATTTAATGATGACTTGGTGGATTTTGTCTTCTTTTGTTGTCCTTCCTTTTCCTACTCCCTGTACTGCTTTACCTAGAAGGGAGTGCTTTCTTGCTGATGACGGCCATCCTGCTCTAACTATTCTTCCTCCTCCATTTGGGGCGACAAAGACTTCTGACTTCTTTCGGAGCCATGATATGCCTTCTCTACCTGATCTTTTGAAGCGTGCTTCGCTTCTACTCAGGCCTTCTACATGGCTTCTTTCTTCCTCTTCTCAGCCAACTGCTGAACCTTTTGTTTGTCGACTTCCTTTTTCTTCTTCTTCACAGACTTGCTAGTCTTGACAGCCAAATTGGATGTTGAATGCTACAGTGTTGGCCAACGCTTCATGACCTATTGAATGGTGTCATCTGTAGCCAAGTAGCGTAGGTCGAACCATTTCTGTTCGGGGTCCTTTTGCGCCTGGATGTTGATCTAATAATCACCATATGAATGACCTCAATTAAATATTTATTAAACAAATGTATTACAGACTCATGTGCTGGTGTGTGTTCTGTGTTATTTAAGCAACGGATCGATTAGATTACTAACACACAAACATTTAAATGGAAAGACAACAGAGAAATACAGTGTTCAAACACAAAGACACAAGAATTTTAATAAGGAGTTCACCCTATTCTCCAGGGCTACATCTCTGGTCCAGATTTCAATGGTGGCCTTGTTTTACTGTCCCTTTAAGCAGAGAATTACTATGTAGGGACTCAATGTGAGTTCTCTTGAAGCAGGTTTTGCTTGGCAGGGTGGTTCTTAGATTCCCCAAGCCACTGGAGTACACACACTCTTCTTCTTCCTACTAGCTCTGTGACCTTCTGGTCTACGGTGGCAAGAGCCCAGTGTGGTGCTCAGCCCGGACATATTCCTCTATGGGATGGATTGAATCTCTCAAGCTCTCTAGTGCTCGATGCTGCCGCTAGTCAGCTCAGCCCTCTGTCTCTTTCTACTTTTGCTTTACTGCCTTCTTCTCTGGTTTCTGTCTCTCAGTGTTCAGTCCTCCTCTCAGGGTTTGCTCTAACTGACTCTCACCTATGTATTCTGTCTCTATTGATGGCTTTTAGCCATTTGTTCCAATGCCTGTTCGGTTTCTCGTCCACCTCTGTCAATTGACCTTCTACAATTGCGCTTGGAGTTCCCTGTTCGACGTCATCATGAACTCTCAGGGAGTGGCCGCTTTTCCTCCTCTAAATGACGCCAGCCTGCTTCATCGATTCATTTCTTCAGTTACATCGTGGATGCATTCTTCCTCCACCATGGTAGTCAAATAGATTCCAAATCCTTCTAAAATGCGGCGTATTCCTTTGTCGATTCTACTTCCTCCATCGAGCTTGATCTCAATCGTCCGATCTGGGTCCCCCAGATCCAATGTCATATGCACATTCCGTGTAGTTGACTTGCTCGACCGGTAGCACGCGATCAACGACAATTTTCTCTCACCTCCACTTGCCACACATCGATTGATGTATGGGATCACTCCAATTTCTCCAGCACTGCTTACTGTTCAAGGGCACTCCAATCAATACCACTGGCTTTTCGAAGCGCGGGTCCCGCCTTGTACATTAGCGCTTTTCTCTTTTCTTCCCGCGGTTCTCCAGCTCCCAATGCGACCGAGTGCTCGAGGATCCTCCATTTTGGTCCTGTTCACCCAGCGTCGCGCATCAAAATGCACATCCTTTTCGCAATCCGGGGCTCCCAAGGGCTACTTTGACCTCCCACGCAGTCTCCATGGGCTCGATTAGCGCACTTTGACCGAGGTCCTTATTGTTCCACGCTGGCTGCCATTGCCACTGGTTCAGGGGTGTTTTTGATCGCGGTTTCTGAATTCTTAGAGATTTGCCCCGACCTGATATAGTCATGGTTCTTTGACAGTTCTTGATGGATCCAAGTCAGATCACGGCCTTCCGACTAAAAAAGATTTTGGACCACCAAAAGTTGGTTTTCTTTCAAGAATCGAATAAGTGAGGATACTGCTGTCTCACTTGTCCAATATCAATCCATTTTGCATTGCTCAGCTTCGAACCTTTGAGTCCAATTCTGAGGTACTCAACATCTCCTATGCGCGTCGTCCTCACCTTCCTGTCCAAGACTATGTCTTCCTGCAATTCATTAAGATATTCAGGTAGCAGGTCATCAACAGAAGGCAATTGACTTTTCTCTTTAAGATCCTCAATCATTGAAGGTTCAAACAATCTCAAGCAATCTGCATTTACCACTGACTAGATGTGCATGTAAGCTGATAGATCAAGGCGAAAAGCATTTTCACCAATCTTCTCAAGTATTATAAAAGGTCCATACCTGATAGGATTTAGCTTTTTACCTTCACCTTGCATCCTTTCCTTGCTAATATATAGCCAGTCCTGGTCTCCAACTTGAAAACTATGCTCCATCCAATGCTTGTCATGCCTAGCCTTGTATTTGGCTTGGCTCTTTTCCAGTTGTTCTTGTACTGCCTCGTGGATCTCCTGGATCTGTTCAATGAACCTAGTTGCCTTATCCACATCACTGTGTCCATCAACTGTGGTATCATTACCAAAGACAAAGTCCAAAGGAGACCTTGGTATGAAACCAAAACAGGTCTCAAAAGGAGATCTTTGGGTAGAAGAGTGTTTTGCTCTGCTGTAAGCATGCTGCACATAACACAAATGTTCATCCCAAAACTTAGGATGTTTGCTGCAATATCCTCTGAGTAACTGGATCACTATCCTGTTAACTACTTGTCTGGCCATTGGTTTGTGGATGAAAAGCTGTGCTTTTCTTCAGTTGGGTGTCCATCAGTTCCCATAGATTGGACCAAAACTTCCCCACAAATCGGGTGTCTCGATCAGATACAATGGAAGTGGGTAATCCAAAATGAACCCATACACGTTCAAAGAATAATTTTTCAATTTGTTCAGTTGTAATCTGTTTATTACAAGGTATCAAAATACACATTTTGCTGAACCTATCCACAACCACATATAGAAAATCATGACCTTTCTTAGATTTAGGCAGTCCTCCAACAAAATCCATGGAAACGCTTTCCCAAGGGTGAGAAGGAACTGGTAAAGGAGTGTACAAGCCTAGTTTTCTATTGTTGGGCTTGCTTTTAGCACACATAGTACACCCTCTTACATATCTAGAAACCGTCTCATTCATTTTCGGCCAATAACAAAATCTTTGGAGTTGTGCAACTATTTTACTTACCCCAAAGTGACATGATATCAGAGAAGTGTGTGCCTCTCATTATCTTTACTCTCTCAGTTTGTGAAATGCAGAGTTTCCCACAATGATATAAGAGTCGGTCCTTCACATCATAGTTCAATTCTTCTACCTTTTTTCCTTGACTCAAAGTTTCTTATACATCTTTAAAGTCTATATCTTGAGCATATTGTTCAATGTAACTTTCGTGTAGTACTGAATTATGCTTAAATATAGTAGATGCATTTATAATGGGTCTAGATAACATGTCTGCAACCTTGTTGTGTATGCCCTTTTTATATCTGATGACTAGATGAAACTGTTGTAGAAAACCCATCCATCTATAATGCCTTGATTGCTGCAACTTAGTTTAGGAGTGTAGATATTGAAGTGGTTGATGATCAGTATGTATTACTGTCTCTTTGCCCATTAAGTAATGTTTCCACTTTTTCACACTTTGAACTAATGCATACAATTCTTTATCATATGTAGGATAGTTAACTACGGTAGGATTAAAAGTCTCAGAATGATAACATATGGGTTTACCGTGTTGTGTCAATACTGCCCCCATGGCATAGTCACTGGCATCTGTTTGGATTTCAAACGGTCTTTGTAGATCAGGCAGTGCTAGTACAAGTGCTGTACTAATCTTTTCTTTCAAGGTGTCGAAGCCTTTCTGATGTTTGCCTCCCCACTGGAACACCTTGTTCAATCCTGTCAAAGCATGTAAGGGAGCTGCAATTGAGGAAAAATTAGAAATGAACTTCCTCCAATATTGTGTTGCTCCTAAGAAGCTTCTCACTTTTGTAGCAGACTTGGGTTTAGGCCAGTTTACAATGATTGCCACTTTAGAGGGATCTATTTTCAATTCACCACCCCCTACTATATGACCCAAATAATTTAGAGATGTTTTGCCAAATTCACATTTTGAGAGTTTAACATAAAGTTTTTCTCTTTTCAAAACATCTAATGTCTGCTTAACATGCTTTAAGTGTTCTTCCCATGTTTTACTAAAAATCAGAATGTCATCCAAATACACAATAACAAAATCATCAATAAAATTCCTGAGTACATCATTCATTAATCTCATTAAAGTAGCAGGAGCATTGGTCAAGCCAAAAGGCATAAGCAACCACTCATACAATCCCTGCTTTGGTTTGAAAGCAGTCTTCCATGCATCCTGCTCTGCAACTCTGACCTGATGGTATCCACTGTGCAAATCTATCTTGGTGAAATAATTAGGTTCCTTCAATTGATTTAAAAGATCATCTATGTGAGGAAGGGGATAACGATTTTTTATGGTTGTCTTATTCAGTGCTCGGTAGTCAATGCACATTCTCCACAAGCCATCTTTCTTTCTCACCAAAACGATTGGTGACCCACATGGTGACGTGCTAGGCATGATGAACCCTTTCTTGAGCAACCCCTGCACCTGCTTCTTGATTTTAGCATTTTCTAAAGCAAACAACCTGTACATCCCAATGTTAGGCAATGGAACATCTTGCTACAAAATAATATCATGTACTATTTTCTTTTTGGGTGGCAGACCTTTAGGTTCTTGAAAAAAGACATCATATTCTGAAACAATGTTTTCTATATCAGCTTGCTGCTGAGCATTACAAACCTCAAATACATTGGTTTTATCAGGTTTCTTTTCCTCTACAACCATTAGTAAGAATTGTTTGCATGAATTTATCATTCTTTTCATCTGCCCAGAATTTATGAAAGTATAATTATTCTTGAGCTTATGAGCTCTTACAAAGTATTCGATTACATCTTTAGCAAGTAGACACTTGTTCTCAAATCTATAGAAAATAGCCTTTCTATCATACAAGTAAGGAATTCCTAAAACAATTCCACATATATCTAAAGGAATTATGTCTAAATCAACCTCATCTACAAATGCTGACCCAAAAGAAAACTTGAGTTTGCACTGTCTAGTCACTTGTAGTTGTGCTTTATCATTCAACCATCCTAATGGGTATGGTTTCTTGTGAGGTGTAGTTGCTAATCCCAATTTTTTTACGATTGCTTCAGAAATCAAATTTACTTGTGAGCCACTATCAAACAAAGTATCAATATTTTGATGTTTGGAAATAACTCAAATATGAAAAACATCATGTCTTTTTCTCTCATGTTCTTCATCAATAATAGTTTCAGAATAATTACTAGTAGATGCTTTAGAATTATTACCTTTTATACCTATGGCTGCAATGATTGTTTCATCTCCCGAGTCTGACCCCAAATCTTTTTGAATAGCTATAGCAGTCTTCTTCTTCTTGACCTCAAACTTCTTAGCTCTCAGCTCTGGATGCAGAATCCAACAGTGCTCATCATCATGCCCCTCCTTTTTACAGTGAGTGCATTAAGCTTTGATTTTCTGTGCAGTGTTAGCCTTCCTTGCTTTCCACTTCTGCTTTCTTTTCTCCTTGCTCTTGCTTGCAGTGGGTTGGGATGGTGCCCCAACTTCTGGATTTCCATTCTTTCCTCTAGCTTCTAGATGAGTAGCTTGTACAAATACCTCATCTATACTAGTGGGATTAAACATGAGGATGGTATGCCTCATGTAGCTATGTAGACCACCAATGTACTCCAAAAGAGACTTTGGTGAATCTAATGAGATACCCAACATCAATGCTCTTTTTTTGAACTCTTGAGTATACCCTTGCACACTTTTCCCTTTCAACTACCGAAGAGTTTGCCAACACATCATGGCTTTTTGCATGTAGGCCAATGGATAGAACTGCTTCTTGATTGTAGAAACAAAGTCACTCCAGACAGGGATAGTCTTACCATGTCTCTTTATGTCAGCTTGGGTTCTGCCTTCCCACCAAACCAAGGTAGTGCCTCCTAGGTGTAGGCTTGCCAACTAAATTTTTCTCTTGTTTGAGTTGATGTTCTACACTATGCAATACACATCAATTTGTCTAATCCAATTGTCCAACTTTTAAGAATTTAGCTCTCCATCATATATAGGAAAATCAAATTTAACATCTAGCTTACTCAGAGATTCTTTCTTATTATGCACAAGGCTATTACGAGGCGTGAGAAAGCTTTCCTCTTTCCATTTTCCTTTTGAGTGGTCATGGGAATGAGACTCAACTTCTTCTTTATCTTGTTTAGAACCAGATGAATCTTCATCCTTATTCTTTCTAAGGTCCCTATACATTTCTTCTACCATAGACTTTATAGCTAGGAAACTCTCCATGAATCGAGGGTCCGGCCCCATAGAACCTTCCTTTGACATTGTCTTTTGAGGATAGACACTCCCAATTTCAGGATTAGTTTCGACCAAATCTCCTCCTAATTTGAGCTTTGATCTAGTGAGCATTCAACAGCTAAACCAACACAAGCCTGTCTAAACTTACAGCCTAGAGCTCTAATACCACTTGATCTGATAATTACCCTATGAGTGACCTCAGTTAAATATTTATTAAACAAAGGTATTACAGACTCATGTGCTGGTGCATGTTCTGTGTTTTTTAAGCAACATATCAATCATATTGCCAACACACAAACATTTAAATGGAAAGATAATAGAGAAATATAGTAAGCAAACACAAAGACACAAGAATTTTAATAAGGAGTTCACCCTATTCTCCAGGGCTACATCTCCGGTCCAGCTTTCAGTGGTGGCCTTGTTTTATTGTGCCTTTAAGCAGAGAATTACAATGCAGGGACTCAATGTGAGTTCTCCTGAAGCAGGTTTTGCTTGGCAGGGTGGTTCTTGGATTCCCCAAGCCACTGGAGTACACAGACTCTTCTTCTTCCTACCAACTATGTGACCTTCTGGTCTACAGTGGTAAGAGCCCAGTGTGGTGCTCAGCCCGGAGAGATTCCTCTATGGGATGGCTTGAATCTCTCAAGCTCTCTGGTGCTCGATGTTACCGCTGGTCAGCTCGGCCCTCTGTCTCTTTTTGCTTTTGCTTTACTACCTTCTTCTCTGGTTTCTATCTCTCAGTGTTCAGTCCTCCTCTCAGGGTTCGCTCCAATTGACTCTCACTTGTGTATTTTGTCTTTGTTCATGGCTTTTAGCCATTCATTCTAATGCCTATTCGGTTCCTCGTCCGCTTTGTCAATTCATCTTTTGCAGCTGCGCTTGGAGTTCCCTGTTTGGCGTCATCATGAACACTCAGGGAGTGGCCACTTTTCCTCCTCTAAATGGTGCTGGCCTGCTTCATCGGTTCGTTTCTTCAGTTACATCATGGATGTGTTCTTCCTCCACCGTGGTGGTCAGATAGATTCCAAATCCTTCTAAAACGCGGCATATTCCTTCGTTGATTCTGCTTCCTCCATCAGGCTTGATCTCAGCCATCTAATCTGGGTCCCCCACATCCAACGTCATACACACGTTCCACGCAGTTGACTTGCTCGATCGATAGCACATGATCAATGACGGTTTTCTCTCACCTCTGCTTGCCACACATCGATCGATGTATGGGATTGCTCCAATTTCTCCAGAACTGCTTGTCGTTCAAGGGCACCCTGATCAATACCGCTAGTTTTTCGGAGCGCGGGTCCCGCCTTGTACGTTAGTGCTTTTCACTTTTCCGCTCGTGGTTCTCTAGATCCCAACGTGATCGAGTGCTCAAGGCTCCTCCATTTTTTCCCTGTTCACCCAGCGATGCACTATCGTGCTTCAAAATCCACCTCCTTTTCCCGATCCAGTGCTCCCAGAGGCTACTTTGACCTCCGACGTAGTCTCCATGGGCCTCAGTCAGCGCACTTCGATCGAGGTCCTCATCGTTCCATGCTGGCTGCCATTGCCATTGGTTCAGGGGTGTTTTTGATCGCGGTTTCTGAATTCTTAGAGATGTGTCCCGACCTAATACAATCATGGTTCTTTGACAGTTCTTGATGGATCCAATTCGGATAAGATGTAGATATGGTGGAAGTTTGCTTTGAACTCCGCGTACCCTGAAAATTGCTCGAACACGGTTGGTGACAACCGTGGATTTTGGTTGATGGTTATGCAAATTCTCTCCTCCATCAGCACCCAAAAGTCTTTGCTCTCTTTGACTTGCACAACATCTTTTGTGGCCTAGAGAGATGCAAATTTTGCTACTTCCAGTAAATCCATCTCGATTAGAGGAAACTAACTGTCCTCCGGAAAATCCCATGCGACAAGGACAATTGAGAGCAACAACCACAAATAGTGAAAGGTCTTACTTTCATCCTATGGCTCTCTATAGTTCGCGAGGAACTTGCTACACAGGTAGTGTACCTAGTTAAATTGTATGCCCTACGTACACTATGCTACCAAAGAGACCACTGGTGTCGGCACCTCATCCGCGCGACACTTCCTGATAACTTTGCCAACCAAAATATGCATGGAAACCTTTACCACGGGGTCAGTAATGGAGGTGATCGAGTACCCGAGGGGATTTTCACGAGTTTAAACTTATCCTTCATTTTCTCAGTGATGTCATGCTCACTCACCTTTCCACAAAATGCCTTGGCTGAATTCTGTCCTAAATGGGGAAATAATGTGATTTGATGGATCAACATATCATTGATGGGGATCAACTCATTCAGCCACAGGTACCCATAATGCAATAGGCACAATAGCTGCTTAATGACAATTAGGTTTATCAGAGCGCGATGATAGTGAGGCACCCATAACAGGTTCAACAACCCTGACTTGTTGAATCTGTGAATCCATTCCACCAGCTCCAACAAAGTGACACCAGACTCTTTGTAGAAGACCCTCCTCATGAAGGTGTCTGTAGCAAGGTGTGGGAACCGCTCGTGGTCCGCCAAATCTAAATCTTCTAGTTTCAACTGCGGGATCTGCACCAAGCACGAACCTTCAAAAGGTAGGTTCTTTGGTAACAAGAGTGTGTTGAGGAGGAACTGTCCCTCATCTAGGTCCTTAGGGACCTTCACTTTTCCCTTGCACGAAGGGGTATACTCTGACAGCTTAGAAATAGGGTCCACTCCCTCAATATCGATATCTTCTGTGCCCTCCTCATCCTTCAGATCCACCACTTTCCCCTTCTCCTTCGTGCTCGACTTTTCTTTTCTATGAGGGTATGTAGTTGCATGCTTCCTTGGTGACTTGCGCACCGACATTGGCTTATTTTGTTTGTCCTTCTTAGGCTTGGTGACTTCCTTCACTAGCGTAGGATGTTGGAAATAATACTGAGAGGGGGGGGGTGAATCAGTATTATCAAGTCAATTATTCCTTTTTCAAATCCAGATGATATACGCTACTTTAGTTAATTAAAACCGCGTATATACGCAACTATGTAGAAGGAAACCCGCGTATACAATGCAAACTTATTATTTACTTTATATTTTAGATGTTGATTATTAATCTGTGTATCAAAATCAAATAACCAGTAACCAGAAATAGTAAAACAGAGCAGAGGACAATCACACACAAGATATAAGGTGGAAACCCAATGTGGGTGAAAACCACCTGCTGCAATTTGTCTCTATCTTCTTTTAATCAGAAACTTCCTTTTACAATGTACTGGTTCAGTCCTTTACCAGTACGAAGGCTGCAACCTGCAGAGAGCTACAACCCTCTCTCGTTCTCCAGCTTCTCCTGGAAGGGAGCTACAACCCCCTTAGCTCTTGTACTAGCCAAGATACTAGTACGTAGGCACTAGCCTACTGAAGGCTACAACCTTCTCTTTCTTCCAGGGACCACGTTTCATAAATTTTCAGACTGGATCCATGAACATCAATCAATCATCAAGTATATCTGCATCAAACAATCTCCTTTTCCCAATTAGCACTGAATCAAGTAAACACTTCTCTGACAGCTGTACCCAGATAATAGTAACAATAACCACACACCAAATTCTGAACCCAGAATACTGCAGCAATAAACAGACGCGGCTAGATCATAATTTAAAGATATATGCTACTTCAACAACCTGAAACCTGCATGCAGATCTATAAAGGATAATTCATTCTTTCAAATATTCAAACACTAATTAACCCAGATTGTCAGATTTATAAATCAAGCATGTGCCTCATATAATAGATCAAAATCATACAAAGATACTATTATTCAAGCTTAAATATTATGACCCATCAATAGAACTTATCCTTCTTTATGCACTAAGGTTCCTCCTTCATTCAGATCCAGATCTACACCATAACCCAATCACAAATATTTCAGATCTAGCACTTATTAGATATTCAATTCATTCAATGATTCTTTGCCAAATGATCTCCTTCCTCTTTTATAGTCTTAGGCCTTCCACAATACCACGGTCCAAAACCATAGGATCAAAAAATTGTTTGACTAATACCATGAAAAAACCATGAAAGTGTGTGAGATCAACACTTTTGGATGCAATACCACGGACCAAAACCATAGGATCAAAAACTGTCAGATTAATACCATGAACCAACCATGAAAGTGCGTGAGATCAATACTTTTGGATGCAATACCACGGACCAAAACCATAGGATCAAAAATTGTCGGACTAATACCATGAGCCAACCATGAAAGTGCGTGAACTTTTCTCTTCATGAAAGGAACTTTTCTCTGCATGAAAGTGTGTGAACTTTTCTCTACATGAAATAAAATTTTCTCTGCATAAAAGTGCGTGAACTTTTCTCTACATGAAATAAAATTTTCTCTGCATAAAAGTGCGTGAACTTTTCTCTACATGAAATAAAATTTTCTCTGCATAAAATTGCGTGAACTTTTCTCCACATGAAATAAACTTTTCTTTGCATAAAAGTTTGTGAAATTTTCTCTACATGAAAGAAACTTTTATCTTCATGAAAGTGCATGAACTTTGCTGCACTATAATTTATCATCTGAGATGAGTGGGTTGCCATCAAGTACAACATATGTATCATAATGCCAACAATCTCCCCCTTTGGACTTGATGGCAACAACAACCAATCACTCTCCCCCTTTGACATCAAGGGCAAAGGGCAAACCAAGATAATCTCTTTCCTAGAGAAACATTATGCTGCGCATACTCCCCCTGAGTACCTGCTGAAATCTCTGAAAGAGATCCCCCTTTGTATATGACAAGGTGTACCACTCTGTCCATGCTTCCTTTGAGTACATGCTGAAGTCTCTGCTCTGCTGAAGTGTGTTGTTCATGCTCCCCCTGACTATAAGTAAGGTCTGCAAAAAAAGTTTTACAAGAAGAACATGACTTTATCATAAATGACCTTCATATCACCAAGGACTCATACATACATCCGTTTCCCAACCAAGTGGGGATACATCAAAATTTTACACATATAAAACAAGAACATTACATCTTCATCCTAGGCATAGTGGGGAAACCAAGATAGGCCGTTACATGACCTTGACACCATAAAAGAGATACATGACATAGAGACGAAATATCTAGAGCAAGACTTATGAAAGTCACCAATAATTGATAGCAGCAACATCTGACAATCACCATAAGATAATGCCAACAATGCATCATTAGAAGTTTATCTGCTCCCCTTGAACCTGTGCCAGATGGTCTCTGTCACACCCATATCAGACTATCTTCAACCAGAGCCTGTCCCTACTGATATCCATCAATCCTCCATATACACGACTGTCTCTGCACAAACCGACGTATGTACGTGGATCCTCCTTAGGCAACTCACGTACACCCATTTTCCTCTGAAACAGACAAGTTTTGATAGCAAGATGATGCATCAACTACTCCCATCTTCTGTCTAAGGTATTCAAATGTCTCCCTGGGCAGTGGTTTGGTGAGTATATCAACAACTTGTTCCTTAGAGGGAACATATTCCAACTTGACCTTTTGTTCCAACACTTGTTCCCGGAGAAAGTGGTACTTGATCGGTATGTGCTTGGTCTTTGAATGCATGACTGCGTTATTTGAAATGTTGATTGCACTTGTATTATCACATAAGATGGAGATAGGTGGTGTACAAGTGATTTGAAAATCCTGCAAGGTTTGCATCATCCAAAGGAGTTGAGTGCAGCAAGATGCAGCAGCCACATATTTCGCTTCAGCTGTAGATAAAGCAATTGAACTCTGTTTCTTGCTGAACCAAGACACTAATTTGGAAACCATAAAGAATGCTCCACCACTTGTGCTCTTTCTGTCATCCACGCTTCCAGCCCAATCTGCATCTGTATAAGCATGCAGAGTGAGATCTGTATCTCTAGGATACCATAAGCCATAGTTTTGAGTTCCTTGAAGATACTTGAAAATTCTCTTTACTACCTAAAGATGGGTTTCTTTAGGATTTGATTGAAATCTTCCAACTATTCCCACTGCATGCATGATGTCTGGTCGAGTACCTGTCAAATAAAGAAGACTTCCAATCATGGATCTATAGGTTGGTTGATGCACTGCTGCAGATTCAACTTTTGTACTGAGGCTGCATCCTCTAACCATAGGGGTACACACTGGTTTTGAATCTTCCATGCCATATTTCTTCAAGATCTGCTTGAGATACTTGGTTTGAGACAAAAAGATACTGCCTTCATTTTGTTGGATTTTCAATCCAAGAAAATATGTCAGTTCTCCAAGCAAAGACATTTCGAATTCTTTCTGCATCACCAAGGCAAAGCTTTGACTCATAGATTCTTCATTGCTGCCAAAGATAATATCATCTACATACACAACAAGTATTAGAAATTTGTCATTTTAAATTTTTATATAAAGATTGCTATCTGCTGATCCTTTTGAAAAACCTTGTTGATGAAGATATTGTCCAAACGGTAGTACCAAACCCTTGGAGCCTGTTTGAGACCATAGAGAGCCTTTTTTAGTCTGCATACAAGATTTGGATCATTCCCAAGAATGAAACCATCTGGTTGCTCAATGTACACTTCTTCTTCTAAGTCTCCATTCAGAAAGGCTGGTTTCGTGTCCATTTGAAATACTTTAAGCTTTTGAAAGTTTGAGAGAGCAAGGAACATTCGGATGGCCTCAAGTCTAGCAACAGGAGAAAAAGTTTCCTCAAAGTCTATACCTTCTTGTTGAGCATACCCTTTACAAATAAGTCTGGCCTTGTTTCTAATCACTTCCCCATTTTCATTCAACTTGTTTTTAAAAATCCATTTTGTCCCTATGACATTCTTATCTTTTGGTCTAGGAACTAACTCCCAAGTGTTATTCTTTTTGATTTTCTCAAGTTCTTCATCCATTGCCTTGACCCAGCATTCATCTTTGCATGCCTCTTTTACATTTTGTGGTTCAGTGGAGGAGAGCAATGCCAAATAGCTTGAGGCTTCTGCAATTGTTCTTCTTGTTTGTATACCTGCCTCTTTCTGCCCCAAAATTTGAGATTCTGGATGATTCTTCTGAACATACCTGGAAGGAGTCTTCTCTTCTATCCTTATTTGTTCCTCTGGTGCCATTTGAGGTTCTTCTTCATCATCAGTCTGATTTGAAGGGTAGTCTTCATCCTCTTCGATATTTTCATTATTTACTTGCCTAGGAACGTTTCCTTCTTCATCAATCACTACATCAATGTTGTTGACAATTCTTCCAAGTCTTTTATTGTAACACTTATATGCTTTGCGGTGGGGAGAATAACCAAGGAGAATGCCTTCATCCTCTCTAGGTTCAAGTTTGCCAAGTTGTTCATCATTTTTCTTAATATATCATTTACTTCCAAAAATTTTGAAATGTTTTATTGAAGGAGTCTCACCATACCAGAGCTCATGAGGAGTTTGAGTGTTGTTCACTCGGACATTTGTTTTGTTGAGAATAACAACTGCAGAAAATGCAGCTTCACCCCAGAAGGTTGCGGGAGTTCTAGACTCATCAAGCATAGCACGAGCCATTTGTTGAACCGTTCTGTTCATCCTTTCCACCACTCCATTTTGCTACAGAGTCCTAGCTATAGATAATTCCCTTCTTATTCCATGTTCTTCACAGAAATCGAAAAATTCATTTGAGGTAAACTCCCCACCTTTGTCAGACCTGAGGCACTTAATTTTGTGATCTGATTCGTTTTCATCCAAGGCTTTGAAAGATTTGAATTTTTCAAATGCTTCGTCTTTGTGCTTCATAAGTCCTATCCAAACCATCCTGGAGAAGTCGTCAATGAATAATATAAAGTATTCTTCTCCTCGAGGTGACCTTGTCCTAGATGGACCACATACATCTGTATGGACTAGTTCAAGAGGCCTACTAGCTGATCCTTCCTTCTCAGGGAAGTTAGTTTAGTTTGCTTACCAAACTGACATGATTTGCATATTGTATTGTCTGGAATTTTGATGTCTGTAAGACCACGAACTGCCTGTTATTTGCATGCTTTCCTTATCTGTGAAAAACTTAGATGCCCCAACCTTCGGTGCCATAACCAGTGTTCATTCTTGCTCAAATAGCATTGTTGTTGTCCTTCTTCAAATGTGTATAAATTATTTGGAGTTCTTATGCCTTTGATCACTATTTTTCCTGTATCAAGATCACGAACAATACATCCATTTGATCGAAATATTAATTCATTTCCTTGATCGCACATCTGACTGACACTTAGTAGATTATGCTTCAAGCCATCAACATACAAAACATTTCCAGCTTTGACCTTTTCTTTCAATTGAACAGTGCCTTTTTCTTTTATGATTGCAGGGGTATCATTTCCAAAAGAAACTTTCTTTCCCTTTTCTAAAGCACTATATGATTGAAGTTTTTCTTTATCACATGTCATATGCTTCGAACATCCACTATCGATGTACCATTGATTTTCTTATCTTTCTGCATAAAAATCTATCCCACATCTTTCTGGTTGTGGTTCCTTCATTATCCATGTTCTGGCACTTGAGGCTTGTTCTTTCTGAGTTGTCTGCCGAAACCTGCTCCTACATTCAGAATCTTCATGACCGAAGTTATTGCAAATACAACATTCAATTTCATTTTCAAGGGCAGAAAAATTGTTATAGGTCCTTTTCGTGATCCCAGTCATACTTCTTTGTTTTTGAGCTTCTCTAGTCATGATTGTCTTATAGGCAACACATTGAGCTTCTTTGTGGCCAAAGTTATGGCAAGAGAAACATTGGCCACTGAAGAAACTCCTGTGATTCGATAATCGACCGGCCAAATGATTGTAGTTTCTATTGTCATGCATTCTTGAGGAAAATTGAGAAGATTTTACCTGTGGCTGGTTGTAGCTTTGGTTCATCCTTAAGATGGATTTCCCCCGATTTACCTGGTAGTCTTTGTTTATTCTTGATGTAAACCATCCCTGTTTTACCTGGTGATCTCCATTAGTCTTTTGCTCATTCCTCCTTGCTGCATCAAGATAAATTTTTGAGGTGGATGGTTTCTGCGCTTGAGATGCTTCTTTATTATATCCTACACCTGTCTTGATTCGTGGGGAACGTTGCACATTGATAATCTCATCTAGAGTTTCAGATCCTTTAACAAATCTAAGATTACGAGCTTTAGTTTTCTCAATCTCTTTTCTAAGACCCACAATTTCACATTCCAATTTTTCATGATGTTTTTCCCTTTCAGCCAGTTGACATTGTAGAGAATCAATAATCACATTTTAATCTTCTAAACAAATTTTGAGATTAGAAATCTCTTCATAAATACCATCTGCATCTATAGCATCCATGTAATCATCATCTTTAAAAGCCATTAAAAGTTTATAATTATTACCTCGTTCATCTTCGTCACTATTTGATAGTCCATCACTGTCTTCATGAGTGTAGTAACTTTTCTTGGTTACATTCTGTTTCTTGTTTTATCTAACAGGTTCCTTCCCTTTGTCAATCTTATCCTTATGAGGACACTTGGCAGCATAGTGACCAAATCTTCCACAAGCAAAGCATTTGAAAGATAACTTACCACGGAATCTTCCAACACCCCGTTGAAGGTTTTTGACAAAATTTGACTCTTCCTCTTCTTCTGACACGTGTCCTGACTCATAGTAGTATCTTTTGCCTAAAGCCTTGAAGGTAGCTTCTCTTCTATCCGATGGTCCTCCTTTCCTCATTTCATAAGCAGTTAGAATCCCATGCAGCTGTGACATGGTAAGGTTTTGTAGATTCTCTTTTTCTTCTATTGCAGAAACATTAGATTCAAACCTAGGGGACAAAGATCTTAGAACTTTTTCAACCACAATAGGCTCTTTTATTTCTTCACCCAAGTTTTTCATACAATTAAGAATCTCATCTACATGGAGGAAATAGTTAGCCACACTTTCATCGCTGTGCATTCTAAGATTTTCATACTGAATTCTGAGGGTTTGAAGTTTTGCTCGTTTTACCTGTTCATCTCCTTCATAGCTCAAAACAATCTTGTCCCATATTTCTTTTGCGGATTTATACTGCATAACCTTGACGAATTCTGATTGAAATAAACATCCTAATAAGGTATTGATTGCCTTTGCATTTGTTTCATATTTCTTCTTCTCAGCCGGATCTGTAGGAGTTGCTGATGGAAAAGAGTACCCTGTATCTATGATATCCCAGACTTCTGTACCAAGAGATTGAAGATAGGCAGTAACTCTTACCTTCCAATATACGAAGTTTGTCCCATCAAAAATCAGTGGCCTGATAGATGCTTCTCTCTCGTAGTTGCTCATGATGATGGATCTTCCTCCAAGCGATCAAGCTTCTTCAGAAGTACCTCCTCTGATACCAATTGCTGGAAATAATACTGAGAGGGGGGGTGAATCAGTATTATCAAGTCAAATATTCCTTTTTCAAATCCAGATGACATACACTACTTCAGTTAATTAAAACCGCGTATATACGCAACTATGTAGAAGGAAACCCGCGTATACAATGCAAACTTATTATTTACTTTATCTTTCAGATGTTGATTATTAATCTGTGTATCAGAATCAAATAACCAGTAACCAGAAACAGTAAAACAGAGCAGAGGACAATCACACACAAGATATAAGGTGGAAACCCAATGTGAGTTAAAACCACCTATTGCAATTCGTCTCTATCTTCTTTTAATTAGAAACTTCCTTTTACAATGTACTGGTTCAGTCCTTTACCAGTACACAGGCTGCAACCTGCAGAGAGCTACAACCCTCTCTCGTTATCCAGCTTCTCCTGGAAGGGAGCTACAATCCCCTTAGCTCTTGTACTAGCCAAGATACTAGTATGTAGGTGCTGGCCTACTGAAAGGTACAACCTTCTCTTTCTTCCAGGGACCACGTTTCATAAATTTTCAGACTGGATCCATGAACATCAATCAATCATCAAGTATATCTGCATCAAACAATCTCTGTTTCCCAATTAGCACTGAATCAAGTAAACACTTCTCTGACAGCTGTACCCAGAACACAGTAGCAGTAACCACACACCAAATTCTGAACCTAGAATATTGCAGCAACAAACAGAGGTAGCTAGATCACAATTTAAAGATATATGTTACTTCAACAACCTGAAACCTACGTGCAGATCTATAAAGGATAATTCATTCTTTCAAATATTCAAACACTAATTAACCCAGATTGTCAGATTTATAGATCAAGCATGTGCCTCATATAACAGATCAAAATCATACAAAGATACTATTATTCAAGCTTAAAGATTATGACCCATCAATAGAACTTATCCTTCTTTATGCACTAAGGTTCCTCCTTCATTCAGATCCAGATCTGCACCATAACCCAATCACAAATATTTCAGATCTAGCACTTATTAGATATTCAATTCATTCGATGGTTCTTTGCCAAATGATCTCCTTCCTCTTTTATAGTCTTAGGCCTTCCACAATACCACGGTCCAAAACCATAGGATCAAAACATTGTTGGACTAATACGATGAACCAACCATGAAAGTGCATGAGATCAACACTTTTGGATGAAACACCATGGACCAAAACCATAGGATCAGAAACTGTTGGACTAATACCATGAAAGTGCGTGAGATCAACACTTTTGGATGCAATACCACGGACCAAAACCATAGGATCAAAAACTGTCAGACTAATACCATGAGCCAACCATGAAAGTGCGTGAGATCAACACTTTTGGATGCAATACCACGGACCAAAACCATAGGATCAAAAACTGTCGGACTAATACCATGAGCCAACCATGAAAGTGCGTGAACTTTTCTCTTCATGAAAGGAACTTTTCTCTGCATGAAAGTGCGTGAACTTTTCTCTACATGAAATAAACTTTTCTCTGCATGAAAGTGCGTGAACTTTTCTCTACATGAAATAAAATTTTCTTTGCATAAAAGTGCGTGAACTTTTCTCTACATGAAATAAAATTTTCTTTGCATAAAAGTGCGTGAACTTTTCTCTACATGAAATAAACTTTTCTCTGCATAAAAGTGCATGAAATTTTCTCTACATGAAAGAAACTTTTATCTTCATGAAAGTGCTTGAACTTTGCTGCACTATAATTTATCATCTGAGATGAGTGGGTTGCCATCAAGTACAACATATGTATCATAATGCCAACATAGGCTTCGGCCTAGGTGAGCTCGGCTCTGTAGGCACTGCAGCTAGAACCTCCATACTCATCACCTCTAGAGTAGCTCCCTCAGAGGTGATATCTCCCCCAGTACTAGCATTCTCTACTAGTGTGGATATTATGTTGTGGATAAACTGCTGGGTGTCTGCAGGCAACTTCTCAAATACAGAAGAAGCAACCAAATCTGCGTAAAATTGAGCATTCATACACACTTGATAGCTCAACACAAAATTTCTTAGGATGTAAAGTGTTTTTCACTAGACGGCCATGCATAATTTATAGGTGAATTCAAATTCAAATTCGACTGTTCCCCCCAAAATTCATCCATAAATTCTAGGCTGGCGGCAGATTTCCAAATATTTCACTCTTAAATTCAACCTTAAATGCTGCCCCCCACTCCTCTTAAACGTCTCCTCATTGTCAAATCATGAACAATGACGGTAACGATCACTTCCTAGTTGGACTGCGTGGTTTGTCCTCCTATAACGTAACTCCCTTCATGCTTCTTCTGGTACTGTGACATCGCTCTGTTGCGCACAGATCCCCTGTCCCTAGCTTTACAAATCAGGTAGTGTATTTTATAGTCCCGTGCCTCCTTTCAGCTACCTGGTGTGCTAAGACTGTGCTACCATCATGTAGTCATTGGGTCCGATCCCCGGTGTATGGCTTCGATCGGCTTCCATTTACCCTTCCCGAAATGGATCTAAATTTAATTTCACGAGCTGAACTGCTCCACCATTAGTAATCTCTTTGATAACATATGGCCATAGCCAATGCATCTGAAAATTTCCTAGAAACTTATCAAAATTGCTATCATATAATAAAACTAAATCATTTACCTTGAAGGTTTGCAATTTGATGTGTTGATTGTGCCATGCCTTTTCACGTTCCTTCTGAACCTGCTGATGGAATCCAACCAAAAATCTATCTCCCTTGAGCTCTAACAGTTGTGGGAACCTATCTTCTAAGGCTCAACTATCTGCCATTCCTATGAATGATGCTATGCATAGGCTAGGCACAATGTCCTCCATAGGCATTACAACCTCTACACCATAGACCAACCTAAAAGGTGTGTGACCAGTAAGCTTCTTACAACTAGTTCTGTAAGCCCATAATACTATTGGTATGCGACGTCCCAATCGTTCCTCTACGCATTGCAAACCTTTACCATTGCATACTCCAATATTTTATTAAATGCTTCAACTGTCCCATTGGCCTGAGGATGACATGGCATACTCTTTTGATGATAAACTTGGAATTCTTATGTCAGTGCGCTATTTGTTTCATTAAGGAAATACGTACCATGATCACTCATCAAAACATTTGAGCAACCGAACCTGGTCAACACATATTCAAATAAGAACTTCACTGTTGTTGCCCCTATACAATCCTTCATGGGATGTGCCTTCATCCATCTGGTCAAATACTCGGTCGCGGTGATGATATACCACACACCCATCTTCTTGCCTGAAGGTTGAATTGGTCCTACAAAATCAATTTCCCATTTCTCAAATGGTTGCAGTGAGACCTACAGATTCAAAGGTAGCTCATCCCTTCACGATGGCCTGTCAGTTTGCTGACATGCATCGCACGCCCTACAATATGCTTTGGAATCCTTATGCAACATTGACCACCACAACCTAGCGCGTAAAATATTTTCCGCTATTGCTTTTCTTGCATAATGGCCTCCCATAGCTCCTCCACGAGCTTCAACGAGGACATTGTTTCGTTCAAAATCATGCACATAATATCGTAGTATCTCGTCCGATCCCATATTATACAAATGGCCTGTAATAATAGAAAAGTCTACCGCGTGCACCACTAAGTCCTTCTTTTATTGACTAGTGTATCCCTCTGGAGTCGTTCCTATAGTCAAGAAGTGGATATGTCTAAAAAGTGATTGTCAGCTACGCACACCACAAAGAGCTGCATGTCAGGCAACCCATTCTCTAAATTGGTAGGCTCCTCTCCTGTTTCAATGCGTGATAGTGATTGGGCCTTGCATTCAATTGCCCTGAATTCACAATCACTTTGAAATCATACTCCTGAAACATAAACAACCATATGCATATTCCTCCCCCCCCACAAAACAAGCATGTTGACTAGGTACTTTAATGTAGAATGGTCTGTATACGTCTTAAAGTGTCCGACTAATTGGTAATGTCTGAACTTCTGGAGTGCGTACACCATAGCCAAACCTTCACTCTATGTCATTGAATAATTCTTTTCAGCCTTGGACAACTTCCTGCTTGAAAAAGCTATGGGGTGGTCCAATTCTCCTTCACCGACCCGTGTTAGCATTGCTCCTGGCACAATACATGACGTATCCACATGGACATGAAATTCCTTCTTCTAATCTGGAAATACTAGGATCGACACGGTGATCATTTTCTCCTTTAATACATCCAAACTCCGCTGACATTCTTCATCCCAACAGAATGTAACATCCTTCTTTAGTATCTTTTCCATCGATGTGGTAATATGGGCATAACTTTTGATGAACTTTCAATAGTACCCTGTATGACCTAACATTACGCGCAACTGTGTAAAACTCCTTGGCGCCTCCAAATTGATTATAACTGCAATCTTAGTAGAGTCCGCCATTAAGCCTTGTCTGCATACCACATGACCTAGCAATATTTGAAAGGGACACAAAAACAAATTTCTTCAAGTTTAGCGCGATCTGATACCTCGGCATGGATCCAGCATCAAGTGCAAATTACACCTCCAAAAACTTGTGAATGAACTCTTTGAACGCTGTGATGACTACACATGAGAAGATCTTCGACACATTATTAAGTCCAAAAGGAATTACAGTATATTGAAAGCATCCCCACTCAATCACGAAGGTCATCTTACTCCTGTATTATGGCACGATCTTAATCGATGGTATCCAGAGAACCCATCTGTGAATGAATATGCTTCATGTCCTCCAACATTGTCTAGTACCTCATCTGTGAATGGTGTCAAAAAAGTATCATGCAACATAAGCATTGTTAAGCTTCTTGAGATCAACACATATCATTATTTCATCCTTCTGCTTCTTTTCTTGAACTACCATTGGGATCACCCAATCAAATTCCTCCACTGGTTCAATAATACCTACTGAAAGCATATTGTCTAACTCCAAGCAGACCTTTTCTTTATACTTGGGATTAAGGTGATAGGGCCTTTGATTAATTAGCTTCGCATCTAGCTTCAAGGTAATCTTCATTACATCCAAGTCTCCTATTATTCCTTTCAAGTCTGAAAACTTTGTAGGGAACAAATCATGATACTTGCGAAGCAACTCAGTGACCTTATCTATTGTGGCATCACCCCAATAATCCCCAGTCTTCAAAACTTCGGCTCCGCTTCTGTGCCAATATTTACTTGCCTAGTCTTCAATGGCATGGTGATATCTTAATTCTCTATTTGTGGTCCCTACACTTCACGGTGGCCTTCTGCCGCTGGGATGTTAATGTTCCTTGGATCCTCATCTTATTCTTCAACAGTCACATTGTAGCACTCCAACGCATGGCGCAGCTAGGTGGTCCAATCTGGTTGAATAAAATCCAAGGGATCCTACAGTATTTTGAAGATCGCTGCCTTGAACTCTTGCAATGCCTCATCAATGCATTTGAATCCATACTTAAAGCTGAATGTCATAAAAAATATATGTCTCAAAACGTCCCATTCGTCAGTGTCGTGGCATAGCTCTGTTTCCAGGTACTAATTCATTGGTATTACATCCAAAGTATGACAAAATAAATGCACCCACTCAGGTTGCAGCTCTGCTCCATAAACTTTAGTCCATTTTTCCAATTGATTGCGCGGATCATACCTTCCATCATGTTTCTCTATTAGCCGAACTTTTGGGCGACCAAACCATAATCTCATAAATTTTATGTACTCATGCAATCCATCAAAACTTTCTTTATGCGCACCCCACCACCTTGCAAGCGTAGCACACTATGCCAAGTCCAAGGCTTGGAAGTGATGCTTCTCTAGTACTTCCCCTTCAAATGCATCAAAAAATTTATCCACATCAGTTAAACCATCATAATAAGGAAAACTTCCTACCTCCAATGATACACAGCACAATGATTCAGTCATCATGTTATAACGCAGTTTAGATAATTCGTGCAACCTATTCTACCAGTGTTCCAATTTCTCATATGAATCTGATGTATGAGAACTTTTGAGGTCCCAGGTGATGCACCCATCAACTGTCAGATTGATCCAATATTGGTCTTGCACTATTATTTTGTAGACATGGTCCAAATAATCGTTGCTTTTGTAATCTCGAACAGGTTCAGTATAGCACGACCCTTCTGCAGGAACCAATGGTAGTACCATGCAGAGTGATTTCATTTCAAATGACATTGTCCTCTTCTTCAAATTGATCACCCCATTTATGTCAATATCCTGATCGATCCCTAGGAGTGCAGGGTGGGGATTACTGTCATCAACAATCTCTATCACTTCAAAGTCAGCCAATGTGCTCGTGCCTTCAATATCTACTGTTACTCCCTGCTATATTCCCATGGGGATAATCTTATGTTGATTTTCCATCCTTAATTGAATTGGAGACCACTGCAGCATAGGTCTCCCCAATCTTTCCCATGTCTATTTAGGTGACACGTTCACATTCAACCCCAAGTCCAGAATAACTTGAACCATTTCATACTCTCCTATTTGTGCAGTGAGTCTCATCTCACGCCCTGTCCTTGCCATATGCTTACCAATATTTCTGACTATGCGAGGTCCTTTAGGAGCACTTTCTTTATTGACACACTTATTTATCAACTCCTGTAATCCTTTCACAACCTTGCTATCACGCAAAAACTCCATGCAGGTCTCTAAGAAGGTAGTAAGCATGGAGGGGTCCACTTATTCAGACAAATTATGATGACTTCCTGAGGTAGAGGCCTCAGTGAAGCTTTTCTTTTCTTCCATGAATGTTTCTTTTGTGTGCTCCAGATCAAACCCAACCTCCTTTTCTAGAGATTTACGGACCCACACACTTTCTTTAGGTTTCTTTCCTTTGTCATCACTAGTCGTCATTCTGCTTCACAACACAATATTCACATTAGGATTATCTTTGTGGGGTTCAACCCTCATCATCTATAGGTTCTGGGTAGGCTGCTGAGGCTATGCCCTCTTCTCATGCATCTTAGCTATTAATATAGGGCAATCTTTTATCGCGTGATAAAACTGAGTACAATATCAGAATGATAGGTGTGTTGGGCTTGTACACTCCTGCGAGTAGTGTCCTGACACTCTGCAGTTGTAGAAGATAACTTGTCCTTGACCTCTACAAGGTCCTCCTCCTCCTCAGCCTCATCCACGCCCCTAATATCCTCTACATGCTACCCCAGTGCCTTTATTCGGAGGCCGGGTTTCTATCTGCATTCAATACACAAATATTCTTTCCATCATTAACTCATAGCTACGACAGTTACACTCATTGTGACCTAGTAATTTACAGAATTTGCAGAAGAATTGTTGCGGTGTCTGCACAAATTTCTGTGGTAAGTGAAAATTTCCTATTACATTTTTTCCAACTACCTGACAGATAGTGCACCACATCCCAGGCCCTGTACTTGGCCCTACTTGAGCTTTCGGTTTTAGAGGAATCGACCCTCCTCCTACAACATAATTTGCGAAGACATGGCAATGATCTTTGTCATGCCCCTGGCTCTTGGATTTCAGGCACCAAACTTCTTTGCGCACCTCTGGCTGAGACGCTCTATCCTTATTCAAACTTTGAAACTCTAGGTAAAGATTCTGCAACTTTGTGTGAATCTGCTGAACTCCCAAAGAAGCATCTTGAATCGGTGTCTCATGCAATCTCATCGCAATTTTGAGGGCTTCTGCTTGGGTCCCAATCTTTTGTTGTGATAAAGCAACCCTTAGATGAGGTAAGAGTGAAGCTAAAACCGATTCGCGTGCTTCCCATTCGTCAGATTCATGTTAGCTTTGTGGATTTGGCATTTCAATCTTTGATCTAGCTCCCAAGGTGTTTCTCTAGGCCTCATCATGATTTTCTTCAGTCCAACGTCTGACTGTGATTCAAACTTGGGTCTATTGAATTCCTTATTCAGTGCAGTACTTAATGTACCATGTTAGCGCATGATCCTATAGAGAAGTAACCAATGTTTCTTTATTCATATGATCATCTTTAATATTTTGGGCTATCCACATGACCTTCACAATGAACCAAAACTGGTCCGGGTCCTCATTTCCTAGGCCCTTGAAAATAGGAAACTTCATTGTATTCGACATATCGAACAATGGTGAAGGTGGTGGCGGTGTGGGCGAAGGTGAGTGCTATGGAGGTGAAGGTGGAGGTGGTGTGGATGGATGTGGTTTCACATAAACCCTTATTGCATTAACTGGACAATGCTTTGCGATGAAGCATGCATTGCTCCTTTGTTATCGCTCAGATGAGGCTCAATCAGCGGGCTATATTCAAGGCTTGTTCTCCCTATATCCTTGAAGAACGTTTCACTTCATGTAGCTCCAAACATCAAGGTAATGGCATAACCTACTTTTCACACAAGAGCATATTAATCGAAGTATTCAAAGATCTTAAATACTTACCTCGAAGTCCTTTGAAGAAGCATCACTCTACTTCGCTTTAGTTGACCGAGGTATCAACCTTGAATTCTGTCTCAAATCCTCCTATGACACGATCAAGCCAATGATCGACAATGCACACGATCTTATCTTCAGAGGCTTCCAATATCCACAATAACTCCGGGGTCCACACTATTGGACTGTCAAGCCTCCACCTTCCTTGGACATATGCCAATTTAGTGATCCACTCATAGAGTTCAATCAGAAAGGAACATAAGAATATTTTGTGTATCTTTGTGTACCGATATCTTTGCAACCACTGTTCTTTTTTCAGGCGCAGATTTTTGTTTTCTTGCACCGCGAATTCATGGATCTTTCTTTCCAACCACTCCCCAATTTCTTTCTTTTTTGGATTCCAGTGATGCGACATCACACATCTCTTTATGTAGATACCGGTCCTTACAACTGAACCATTTGTTGGCTTAGTGCTTCTTGACTCAGGTTTACAGTTAGTTTTGCCAAACAAATCCCTAAACTACTAGCTCTTTCGGCATCAACCCGCGGAGTGCAGACTGAAGTCTCACCCGAAGCAGTATGGGGGGATGCCCTAAACCTGCCTTCATGAAGATCAATAATCCAAGTGAATCGACCACTTACGCGCCTCTGTGATTACTTCTAAAAACGTTCAATAACTTTAACATGCAACAGGTTATGCTTTGCGTAACAATTAATATTAAATGTGTTCATATAACAACATTAATTATGTAAAGTCATGCATCAATACAATATTAATTCATAAACCCATCATTCATCATAACATAATAGCACATTCATTCATAACATAGATAAATAGACAAAACACAGGATTTTCTGGAATAATCTCTTTATTAATACTTCAATTATGCTCACAAACTCAAGACTTCCCTTCACATTGAGCTGCAAACTCTACTCTAGGTCTTTGCGCACACAACTATAGAGCCTCTCTTCTACTCTAAGAATTCTTCTCACTTTCTTTTACTGACCCATTACATTCGTCTTCGTCATCGATCTACCATGCCTTAGACTCTTTAAGACTCTCCTACTTATACAATCCCATGGTCCATGAACCATGGGTAGATCTATAAAATCTAACACAACTTACATAAAAGAAGGGTAAAACCCTTTATGACACTTTACTATCTTCACGCTCCATGACCACAATTTGCATAGACTTTACATTTTATACAACAAAAACTTAGGCTTTTTCCCCAAAACTTGGGCTTTTCCCCCAAAATTGACCCTAGGGGACCCTGTCCCAACACCATGCAGCTCAGATTGAGCTCTGTTGGTGTGAGATTTTCTGCAATGTTGGATGTGTCCAACAATGGTGGAAAGTATGACTAAAGGTGGTCTACATTGAACACTGGGTGCAGGCCAAGAAAAAGTGGGATGCTGAGCTCGAAGGCATTGTCATCGAAAACCTTGGTGATGATCTATAACCCATATTAGAGCGGATGAAGCTTGCGGTAGGGTCCAATGAGGCACTCCTTCTGCGAATGTAGCCAAATTTTATCGCCCACCTGGAACTTGTGTGACACTCAATGCTGATCATGGCACTGCCTGTACTTAGCATTGGCTCTGTCCACTATATCAGGGACCTGCTGGAGGATGTGTTGAATGTGTTCAATGGAGATGTTTCCCATTTCAGCTATGGATTGGACATGAGCTGAATCTACCTGAGTGGCTGCAAATGGTATGGCCACATCAATGGGACATAATGGCTAAAATCTCAGCCCTACCTAAAAGGGGTTGTGTCCTGCTGAGCTGTGGAGAGCTTTGTTGTAGCTGTGTTGGACATGGCAAAGACTTTCATCCCATGTGTTGGAAATACCAAGAGGGGGGCTGAATCAATATTTCTCTTCAATTGTTACTTTTACCAGTTAGATCACTTATATTTAGAACACAAAATGAACAATAAGAATAAATGATTTATTAATTTCTTCTTTATAATAAATCAAGTACAATATATGTAGGGCTCCAACCCTAAATGAAGACATTGATCTTCAATCTCCTAGGATCCAAACTATATTTTCCAAGAACCGACTTGGACTTCCAAGGCTCCAACCTTGTCAATTTTGAGGCAACAACCTGAAAGGCGCAAACCCTATATCTGGTTTAGACTCTGACCTGGTTTCTTGAGGACTCCGATCCTTTAGAGCTCCAACCCTATCCTTCAAGGGACTAAACTTGTCTTTTTGAGGCTCCAACCTCTTGGGATCCAACCCTTACTTTACTTCGCCAAAATGTGTTTGGTTATACTTCACGACTCCTAATGTCTTCTTCAACAAGCCTTTACAATCTTCAGCTATGCCTTCCCTTAGTCTCCATTTCATGTCATCAATGACAACCTTGTCTTCTTAGAAGGTATTTCCAGTGCTCTTCATGTCACCCAAACAAAATAGCCAAGGTTACCTCATTATGGCTTCAACGCATCATGGTCTTCAATGATCTCCACAAATCTTCAATATGTTGCTTCACAAAGTTCTCCAACTCTACCATATTCTGTTCTCAAGAGAAGACTTTAACATTCTATATTTTTCCAATCCCAATAAATCAACACTTTGACCATGATAGATCAACCACAGAAACTATGGCAAGTTTGACCACAGTAGCTTCAACCACGACAACTATGACAACTTCAAAAACGATAGCTGCGACAACTTCGACTATGACAATTACGATAGTTTCAACCACGGTAGCTTCAACCACAACAAATGCGACAACTTCAACTATGACAACTATGACAACTTCTACCAAAACAACTACGATAGATTCAAATATGACATATGTGATAGATTCAACAATGGAACTATGGAAACTTCGACCATGGTAGCTTCAACCATGAAAACTTCAACTATGATAGCTACAACCACAACAACTACGACAAATTTAACCACAACAACTGTGAAAGCTTCGACCACGAAAACTAGGAAAACTTCGACCACAGAAACTATGGAAAATTTGACTACGGAAACTATGGCAACTTCAACCACGAAAACTACGACAACTTCTTTGCTCCTACCACCAACCTCTGGGAGACATTTTAACCCAAGAATAATTCGACAAACTTGTTTTCCTTGCTTTTATAGGCTGGGGTTGCGACTGCTTCTCTACCTCTTGTCTTGTCTCCACCGAAAAATATAAGCTTGAATGGATGAATTTAGGTTTATATTTATAATTGTTTTTCCATATTCTTAGGGACACATCTTTTTTCTAAGGGTTATGAGCCTACTCAAGTTGGCTTGGACAATTTGACAATTTTTGACATATTTTGATTTCAAAAATTGATTTCTCTTCAACGATAAGGAATTTGGGGGGTGTAATAGCTCATTAGAAAGAGGAAAAAATCCTATACACTCCTATGCTAATCCCATCCTTAAATAGGGTCATTTACCACCAATAAAATTATTCTTGTGAGATAGTCATTATTATTTTATTTATGGAAGCCATTAGGATTTTAGTTTTGGGCATCCAATGTTTAGGGCTCCTTATTTATAGAATTAGGTCATCAATCTGATTAGGATTAGAGATTATTTAAAGGTATCATGGGAATTAATAAGATTATGGTTCCTTTTCAATAGGTATTCATAGGCTTCGATTCATGTATATTAAGGGAATCATAAGTATTAGGAATTGAATCAATTATTTAGGGCTAAGTAATCTTATAGAGTATTGTAGGAATTTAGATCATGCATCACCAATCTAGGGCATAAATGTACTTAGGGTTTTGTCATGTAGTTAGGGAAACATCATGAAAGGGTTTAAGGCATGTATCACAAGAATAATTTCCAACTCCAGAAATTCCATATTGACATCAATGACAAACTTGACCAACACTCTCCCCCTTTGTCATTGATGTCAATATTCTTTCCCTTCCAACACTTTCTCCCCCTCCGACATCAATGGAAAACAGGGTGACCAAGTATTCCCCCTATTAAGTTGCTTCTCTTCATCATATCTCTTCATTAATAATAGATCTTCATAGGTATATTACTCCCCTTTTCATGATGCTCTTCCTTTTGGAAATGAGATCCATGATATATGTGTCAATATGTGATAAACCAACTCCCCCCTATTTGCATAAACTCCTCTATCTCAAGAAATATTACTTTCTTAGTGATCAAATGGAAGAAATCTTCAACAATAGTCCGTCAAATGAGTAAGGGATCATGTTCTTCAATGAGTATGTAAGGACCACATCTAGACTATATACATGTTTTTTTTTTAAATCACAACAAAATGCAACTATAACAGAAACACATTAGGATTTCATTTCAAGAAACATATCATAACATTTACATACATTTAACTAAGACCAAAATAGTATTGCAACACATATGTACCGTTCACCAGAAGACGAGACTCCGTTTGCTTTGCTGTTGCTAGTATTCCCTTGTTGTCGGTCACCTCCGTGAATGAATGGCGATGTACTTGATCTGAATGCAATGACCCACCGATTAACCTCCCAGCCTACTCCTTGGGTACTCTTCTTCCCCGCAGACCCCCGAGCTGCAATGGGGTTGTACAATGGAGAATTGCAATAGCTGGTAGAGGAGAGCACTCCTTGGCTCAAGAGTCCCCTCTCTAAAATCCTCTACCTCACCAAACTCACTATAGGATCGTAATCACTGCTTTGACATCATCTCATCCATCCAACAATAGGGTTCCCAAAAGTCCCTTCTCTCATGGCTTGCCCCTTCTTTTATAGGAGTCCTCATAGGTGACACTTGGCATGTCATGCATAAATAGTTATTTTTTTATAATTCAATATCTTGATTATTCACCCACCCAAGTGTCACTCTCTCATCAAGGGTCTTCCAAAATTATTTACTTAAATTTTAATTTAAAACTAATATTTTCCTCACCTCAACAAGATTCCTATTTCTTCTCCTAGTTGCCTCTTTATCCCCCTTTTTATTTCTTAAATTGGGTTCATTACTAAAGTCAATTAATGAGTCAATATTTGATCCCCTATCTACCCCCCTAATTTAACTCAAGTTATCTCTTAGATGGATATACTTATGTTGGTTGTTGCCACATGGAGGTTCTCTACATTTCTCTAAATTTAATTTATTATTCTTATTTTAATTCACCTTCCTCTTTTCTTAATTAGGTTTAATTAGTTTAGGATTAATCTTTATCCTTACAATTATATCCCTCTTTTCCCTTTTTACCTAATTAAACCACATAATCTACCTAGTATTTTCCAACACGGGAAGAGTAGAATTTTTAAGGTAATCTATTTTATTTCTTCCTATGATCCTCTTAACCCAAGTTTTATTTTTGATTTTATTACCTCGGTTTCTAACATCATTTACCCTTGATGTAAATTTACTTAGTTTTCATTTCTTGATTATATTTATTAATTTATTCATTTTTAATGATTCCAAGGTGCCAAGTTTGGGTCGTGCCCTTCAAGAACTTCCCTTGAAGCTCCAAGGGTGCCACGCCTAACAATTTATTTGTGATGTCAAGGGTGCAAAGTTGGTCGTGCCCTTCAAGGAAGTCCCTTGAAGTTCCAAGGGTGCCACGACTAACATTTTATTTGTGATGCCAAGGGTGCCGGTTGGTCGTGCCCTTCAAGAAATTCCCTTGAAGTTCCAAGGGTGCCACGCCACTTACCCTTCAAACATTCAGTGACTACGAGGGGAAAGTATAGGTGCAACATCATAGACCGCTATCATCTCTTATGTTGCCTGCTATAGTGAGACTAATGGTGTCGGGGATCAAGGAATCCGCCTTGATGCGCGCCCCCCGTTAAAATCCTCATGAGTGACCCAACTTGGGAACCTGCCCTCATGGCATCGTGATCTTCAAGGCGAAGGTGTTTCAACCCTTCCAGCCCAAGTCACGGCGGGAGTGCTAGTGGGTGAGATCAGGGACACTGTCCCACCCCTCCCATGTAGTTCCATCCACTTGTACAACCCCATCACCCATATGTGAGTCATTCGGCCAAGCAACTCATATGTGCCTGCAACCATTACCATATCATCAGAATATAGATAAACATATATAGCAGGTTTCAAAATCGATTAGAATTTCAAAGATAAAATAATATAGATTTTCATCAAACTAGGTGTCGTCAACTCGTCATGTGCGAGTGCCTCTGGTGGTTTCCTGCCATACTCAATAATAATCAGTAACCAGGTTTTTCAGTGTTAGTCATTGTCATAATAGCATTATTACCATCACCTGGTCATTCACATCATTGTTCATTGTGAACCAGAACTAATGTAAGTAGCTAATATAGGGGATACATCCATCATGGCTATCATCATCAAAACATCAATGGAAACCTACATATCCATCAAGTTATCAACATCGTAACATCAATAGAAATATACCTATCCATCAAATTTATCATCATCATGATATCAATAGAGAGCATACATATCCTTTATTGCCATCATTATCATAAGTTCAATAGAGACCAAACATAACCATTTATGCTACAATCACCATAATATCAATAGAGAACATGCATAACCATTAATGCTACAATCATCATAATACCAATAGATAACATACATAACCATTAATGTTATCTTTATCATAACATCAATGGAGAACATACATAAACGTCTCAACCACTAATAATAGAGTCATGTGCCTGGATCCTCAACCTGAGGTCCTCAAAGAATAATGAGTGGGCCTTAGGGCTAAATAAATGTTAGTGTCATATCATTGTTAGTCAACTAGAGCGGGGCACTACAGAGTATCTCCCGAGAGATGATCTATCAAAGGATTATTGTCCATGAGTGACTCTCATAGGGCCCTTTCACGTATATCTTCTACAAGAATGATCCTAAGCTCTCCCTAACTATATGAATGGTATCCCTTTTTGCATAGTGTCATCATCAAACACTTGGGATATCACATCTTGATGTCTTCATCAAATCAACAACATGTTGTGTTGGCTAGAGTGCCCAAGATACTTTCAAATCCAATTTGCTTCTTTCTCCATATTTTTATAACTTTCTTTTCTGGCTTGGTTGTCATGATTTTAGCTTGTGTAGGGACCCAATTCAAGTTACAATCACATGCCATATGTCCAATGTTATGGCAATTGAAGCACTCTTTTGTACATAGATGAAGAATCATGACTTATTCTTGCACAGTTACTTCTAGGGTGTTGATGTGGACCATTATATTTGTCCTTGTGGTATGCCCTACAATCTTTTTCCATGTGCCCAAATTTTTTACAAGAATAGCAATAACCAAAAAATATACGTTGGTACTCGGGTTATGGATATTGACTTGATGTAATTATGAAGTCTTTTTTCCTTGGGATTATTTGATGATATCCATTTCCTCTTGCATCCATGACACCATTTGTAGATATTCTTGGAGTAGGGTTGCTTCCAATGTCATCTTGACTCTTCTCCTTGCCTTTGCTAGAACTGGGAACATCAATATTTTTTCCTTGCTTCCTCACATCCTTGTTGTTTGAAGCATTATCATTCTTGCTTGAGGATTCACCTGCATAGCCAAGAGCTGATTTATCAAGGGGAGACCTTTGCTGACTTAGGATGTCATCTAGGGTTTGAGAGATTTTCAAGTTCTTATTCAGCATGTCAACTTCCTATTTAAGAAAGAAAATTTCTCCTTTAAACTTTTCACAATCCTCATCTTTCATAACTAGTTACTTCTTCATTTCTTCCATCATCATTTTTACTTCATGTGTTCCGATTTTTAGAGAGATGATATTTGATTTGATTAGGAAAATATCTTCATATTTTTCTTTTAGTTGACATGTCATAGCATTTATTTCCTTTTCTACTTCATCAAATTGTCCTTCTATGAATGTCAAAGCTTCCATTTCCTTCTCAGGTCCTTATTCTTGTTTCCTTGCTTCTTCTAATTGAGATCTAAGGGACGAGACCTCTTCCTTGTATTGACCAATCTCTTCTTCAAGTTTGTTTAAACCCTTGAGTCTTTTTTCAAGGAGGCTTGAAAAATTTCTTCCCTTTTCTTTGCCTTATCCAATTGATTTGTCATGTATATGACTTCTTCATGATGCTTTCTTTTGTTTTGATGAAATTCCTCATTAAGTTTGGTGAGATTCTCATCTCTTTCTAGTACGTGAAGCTTGAAAAGGTTAGCTTCCTTTCTTGTCATGGGTTGGTCACCATATTGCGCTTTCTTCTTAAGTTCCTCATTTTCCTTTTTTCAAACTATTAATCTCTTCCATGGCAGGTTTAAGTCTAGTCAGGAGATATTCTTCAAAGTATTCTTTGTTTTCTTCTTCTTTTAGGTCTTCTTTGGCCTTGATGTCATCATTCTTATTTTCATCTTCCTTGATGGGTTCTAGGTTTCCTTCTTACTTTCCATCATCTTCTTGACTAGTGGTCATGGTGAATACTTCTTTTGAGTGAAGGTAATGAAGTTTTTCCCATAGACCCTTTGATGACAAACATTTTTCCAAATTGGTCTTTATAGAACTTGGTAGCCCATTCAAGATTTCCTTCATCGCTTTTTCATTGTACTTCCTGGATTCTCCATTCATCATGTTATCAGTAATCACTGATTCCCATAATCCAATGCCTTGAGCCATTAAGAAATTTCCCATTCTTAAGTTTCCATTGAACATTGGAACATTCTCAACTTGACTGTCTTCAATTTCATGGTTGAGGAAGAGGCATCTTTCAAAGGATTGGAGGCTTTCTTCCTTGGATTTTCCATTTATGTTCTAAGGATCAACCTTCAAGCTATTAAGCTTTGAGTGAAGGTATTGGCTCTGATCTTCCTTGCTTAACTAGGTTGCGGCAGTGGCTGCTTCTCTACCTCTTGTCTTGTCTCCACTAAAAAATATGAGCTTGAATGGACAATTTTAGGTTTATATTTATAGTGATTTTTCCATATACTGAAGGGAAACATATTTTTTCCAAGGGTTATGAGCCTACTCAAGTCGGCTTCAGTTTGAAAATTTTTGACATATGTCGATTTCAAAAAATGATTTCTCTTCAACAGTAAGGAATTTGGTGGCGTGTAATAGCTCGTTAGAAAGAGGAAAAAATCCTGTAGACTCCTACGCCAACCCCATCCTTAAATAGGGTCAATTTACCACCAATAAAATTATTTTTTTGAGATTGTCATTATTATTTTATTAGGGCGCTGTTAGGATTTTAGTTTTAGGCATCCAATGTTTATGGCTCCTCATTTATAGAATTAGGTCATCAATATGATTAGGATTAGGGCTTCTTTAAAGGTATAATGGGAATCAAGAATATTAGGGTTCATTTTCAATATGTATTCATGGGAATCTTCTTTTAAGGCTTCATCTTCAATGATCTAAGGCTTTTCATGGACATTAGGGCAAGGGATTCTTCATTAGGATTAGGGCTTCATACACATAGGATTCCATTCATGTGTCTTAAGGCCATCATAATTATTAGGACTTGCATCAATGTGTTAGGACCAAGGCATCTTATAGGTTATTATGGGAATTTAGATCATGTGTCACCAATCTAGGGCATAAATGTACTTAGGGTTTTGTCATGTAGTTAGGGAACATCATGAAAGGGTTTAAGCCATGTATCACAAGAATATTTGACATCTCCAAGAATTCCATATTGAAATCAATGGAAACATTGACCAACACCACATACATGGATGCTTAGAGTTGTACATGCACAAAATGTGTACGATCATCCTATTGACAACCTATGTTTGGCCATAAATTCTGGGTTGGAAAGCCATGGACTTAGTAAGTTTTATATATAGCATCGACCATAGAATTGACCAAAATTCACTTAGAAATATATTGTCCCGATTTGATACAATGGACTGTGGGATCCAAAAGTGTACCCACACTCACTCAACGAAGATCTTACAAGTGGTATCTGCTATGATACTCTTCTTGCAGACCACCATGATGACCATATTAGAGAATCTATCGATGACCGCAAAAACACAATCATTGCCGTGATTAGTATAAGGAAGGCCCGACATGTAATCCAAGAAGATAGATTCTGAAGGTTGACTAAGAGTAGGTAGAGGAGTATACAACCCTTGCTTCTTGATGGTTGGTTTGGCAATGGCACAGGTGGTGCAGTATCTAATGTACTTCCCAACATCTTGATGAAGTTTCGGTCGATAAAAATACTTTTGCAATACCACCACTATTTTCTCTACTCTGAAATGTCCAACGAACCAACTGTAGTGTGCCTCCCAAATCATCTTGGCACACTCATCTAAAGGAACATAGATGTGTCCAAGGTGGCATAACAGTGCATCCCGAAGGTGAGAATTTGGAACTTTCTTCCCTTCTAGGAGTGTTTGGTATGTGCTGAAGAATTATGGATTTCTCTTGTAAAGATGTAGACACCACAAAATCTCATGCCCACAAGAGTTGAGCACAGTGATCAACGCCATGACTGGTGGCTGGTTGAGGCAATTAGTGACATTCTCGTCGTTGCCCTTCTTATACTTAACGTTCAAATGGGTTGAAGGTAGGTGGAACATTTTTATGGTGATCGTTTTGCAACTTCCCTTGTGTCTATATGAACTACAGGGATTGGTGGTCTATGTGGATGACTGTTTCCTTCCATAGAATGTAATGCTTCCATTGACTGCAGGCCTATACAATGGAATACATTTCTTTGTCATAAGTGGGATACTTTCAGACTGTGTCTGAAAGTGTCTCACTATGGTAAGCCACTTGATGCCCATGTTGAGTAAGAACCACACCAATAGCATAGTCGGAGGTGTCTGTCTCAATCTTAAATTGTTGTTGCAGGTCTAGTAATGTGAGCACTGGTGCAGAGCAGAGGAGATGATTCAACTTAGAAAACCCTTGTTGTTGGGTTTCAGACCAAAAAAACTTTGCTTTTTCTCTGCCCTTGGTGATTTGACTTAAAGGCCAAGTAATATGAGACAACCTCAACATGAACGTACGGTAGAAATTGGCAAGACCCATAAAGCCACAGAGCTCTATTAGAGTGGTTGGGGCTGGCCAATCCCGAGTGACTTGTATCTTGGCTGGGTCCACATGTACACCCTGCTCATCAATGATGTACCCCAGATATTGAACCTGGGTCATGCCAAAAGTGAATTTCTCCAAGTTAGCACACAACTTGTGTTTTCGTAGTGTTTGAAGGACTTCTGAAATATGGTGGAGGTGCGCTTACCAAATTTGGCTGAAGATCAAGATGTCATCTAAATACACCACCATGAATTCATTGGTGAAGGGTCACAAGATGTCGTCCATCAGTCTCATGAATGTTACAAGGGCATTCGTTAATCTAAACGACATTACCAACCATTTGAGAAGGCCCACGTTGGATTTGAAGGCAATATTCCACACATAAGAGGGTTTGATAAGAACATGGTGATAATTTGAACTCAATTCAATCTTGCTGAAATATGTGGCCCCCTTTAGCTGGTCCAGAAGGTCATCAATCTTCAGGGTTGGGTACCTATTCTAGAGAGCGATCTTATTCAATGCCCGATAGTCAACAAGTCTCCAGGTCCCATCCTTCCTATGTACCAATACAATTGAGCTCCCATAGGGTGATGAGCTTGACCTGATGTGCCATTTCTGTAATAGTTTCTAAATCTTCCCCTTGATATCATCATTATCCAAAACATAGCATTGATATATTGGTCCATTGGGAATTAGCGTGCCCAGGTTGAGGTCAATGGAGTGCTTGAGCTAACAATGTAGAGGTAACCCTGTAGGTGATGTGAAAATATCCATGTACTCCTCCAAAACCTTGTCCATCTATTATTGCTGTGTAGAGGAGCCTTTCCTAGAGTCGTGGCCACAACCTTTTTCCTTCCCTAAGGGAAAATCACAAGGAAAAAAAATGTTCTGGTCTGGTAAGTGATCTTACTGCATTGGTTTGTATGATCAAAGAGATGGCGGTAGGTAGGGCTACCTCTGGTATCCTATACAACTTATTGCCCAAAGTAATAATCACGGAGCAGGCCTAGACTCATATACATCATGTCACTTCCACAAGTATGGTTGTCCTAAAAATACATCACAAACTTCAAGAGGAGCAACATCACACAATACCTCATCCGTGAAGGGCTTAATGTTGTAGGGAAGGTGACAATGTTGGCTGACATAGAGATATCGTCCTTGGTGAAGCCACTCGATGGTGTATGATTGTAGATGTGTTGTAGCCTTTAGGCCCATCTTCTTAATGAAATCTACTAATATGAGGTTCTTTTTTCTCTTGCTACTGATAATGAATTGCAGTAGAGAAACCTTCACCCGCATATGTGAGTGGAAGTAGCGTTCTCCCTCCTCATGATTTTCAGGGTCAATCTTTTGGATCTTGGTGGTGGCCACAATAGCACTGGGCTCCACATCAATGATCTTCTTCCATTTTTCATTCTACTTATTAGGTTTTGATTTAGAGTCAGAACATGCATTTGATTTAGAGGCCTTCAACTCCGCCACTAGTGACTGCTTGGCCCGACACTCACTTGTGTTGTGAGTGGAGCTCTAATGGAAGTCATACCATTTTCCCATGTCCTTATTTGTGTTCGTGGTATTCTTATTTGTTTTTGGATTTGGTGGGTTGTCTTGGGTAGTGATGCCTTGGCTTTATCCTTTTCTATTTGGTTTGGGTATGCCTTTCCCTTGCTTTGGATTCGCAGATGCACAATATTGCTTCTTCTGTTTAAACTTATGCTCAATCTTGACAGTGTATTTGTACACTGTGCCGAGCGAGGAAATGTACAGGAACTCCATCTTGTCCTAGATGTACTTGTGTAGACAACCACCATACTTGAGTAGCAAATTCCACTTGGTATCCTTGATACCCTGCTTCGTGACAACAGTATGGAAAATATTTGTGAACTCTTGCACATATTGGTCCCTTCCCTATCATAGCGTGGTCCACTTTATGTATTTATCTTCATAGCTATCGACGGGGTAATATTGTCCCTTGTTGAAGTCTTGGAAGGAATCCCAAGTGGGTGCAGCTGAAAATAGCGAGGGTTCACTCTCGTCCTTTTGTTCATAGTAGGTTTCCCACTAGTCCTTGACGTGTGGGGCAACTTTGAGAAGTGCAAAAATAATCTTTTACCGATTGGAAAAGTCATGAACTCAAAAATATCCTTCTAATAGATTTAACCATTTACCTAAGGCGTCTGCATCTATGAGATCCTCAAATATGGGAATATTGAAGTTAACTTGTACTTTAAAAGGATTGGTGCCTCCAGAGTGGTAAATGGATGAAGATGCATCCCTTGTGGGTCGCCGTCGAAGGATCTAAGAAAAGTTATCCATGATTGCGTTCCTCTGTCACTCGAGGGCTTCCTCGATCAACATTTTGAAAGGATCTCCTACCCCTCATTTTTTGTTTCTTTCGCCATGGGAGGTAGTCGGGGTTTGCGAGGCTGATATTGCAACGGTTCAACCAGATTGATCCCTGAGTCCTTATACCCTGAACTCGTTGGGGACATACCTAGAAAAATAGAGAAAGAACAGACTGCTCTAATACCACTGATCCAAACTTAAATATGAACGCAAGAAATTACATATATAATACTAATTACAAAGATGCAAAAAAAAAAAAAAACAATTCATTTCATTAATATGCATTAGGGTATTTTGGAGGTCTAAAATGGACCTCCTAAGAAAAATGTACAACCAAAATAAACTTTATAAAGACCAATAGGATTCAATTTGATAGTTTCAACCATGGGGGATGATTCACCATTTTTGGAGTAAAAAAGTAAAAAGATTAAAAAAAATCAAATAATAAAACTACTTTTTCAACTCATATTTTGAACTTATCTCCCTTACGTTTTACTCAAATTTTGAGTGGGATTAATCGTTGGATGCAAAATTTAATTCCTCATCCAAGGAGTTTCGAGTGGGATTAATCGTTGGATGCAAAATTTAATTCCTCATCCAAGCAATACCCATATTGCAAACTTTTGATGGACCCTGTTACACGAAAAATGATAAATACATGAAAAGATATGATTGCAATTACGTTTGTCATGAATTTTTCATTTTTCATGTAGCAGGGTCCATCGAAAGTATGCAACATGGGTACTCCTTGGATGATGAATCAAATTATACATCCAATGAATGTTTCCACTCGAAATTTGAGTAAACCCATAGGGAGATAAGTTGATAATACGAGTTGTATTTTTTTAATTTTTTTTTTCTCCTCTAAAATTTGATGATGTAATATAATATTATTTTATTATTCCTATTATTATTTTATATTTTCCTTAGGAGGCCCATTTTAGACCTCAAAACTCCCTTAATGAAAATGATGAATTGTGCTTACAAACATAATGAAAATAAGAGAGCTCGGACGATGGTAGCTTATCTCTGAGAAGAGATGGCGTGGCTACATGCCTTTGAACTATGTTACAATGAAGCTCAAGGTACTATTTATTATTGAAAAACATGAGAGAATTGTAAACAAACAAAATCGTAACCCCAAGAGATGTAATGCCAAGAGTTTGTGGGCCCTATTGGGGTTAGTTGTGCAACTAACTTCCTGAGTTCCTAACTTGGTCATATTATCTCCATTTGGCATGTACTACACGTTGTTGGAAAAGTTTGTCCGAGTATTACAGGTGTCGTCACATGTCTCTTTCCATAATAATGGGCCATCAACAAACCTCAAAAAAACGTCGTTTAGGAGGTCAAAACTGCTTTAGAAGTTCAGGACCCAAAAAACTGCTAAAAATAATAAACGCTGAGATAAACAAGGAAACATATGAAACTGACTAGAGGATCTAGGTGGAATAGGTGAGTGGCCACCAATATCTACATGGATCATTACTCCCCCCTTAGGAAGTGTCGTAGTGGCTACAACCACCCTCCAAAACTTTGGCTCTCATGCAAATTTCAGAGCCTACCGTGGATCCTATGATCGATCGTTCCTTGGTCACTTCTTGGTAAGCTGATGATCTCAAGCCCCCTCCTTGATATTAAGGCTTATTCATGTTCTCATCTTTATTCAGTATATGTAATCTTTGGGCATCAAGATTACCATTTTTCATCCAAAGGGAAGTTTTTCTGCTTCAAGGGGAAATATTTGTACATATGGGTTGTTCTCATCACATAGACATCTTTCACACTCACTTTTGTCACGAAGGTTGTTGCATCAAGAAGAGTATGTTTTATATGTTCTGGATGGTCTATGTTGTACCACTAAGTGTTTGTGTGTGATCATAGTAAAGTCCTATCACTGCTTACACCAGTTTCACTAATATCACACTTAGCCAATTTCCTGAGCAACCTAATTGCATCCAACTTTTTGGAACTGCACAATTTTCTTCTGCGACCCTTAATATTTTTCCCTTGCCTCCTAGAACAATGCAATGCGTAGAGACCCCAGCCTCCCTTGACATCCAAAATTGCATAATGGTTTCCCTAGTGTCCTTCCCTAGCCGGAACCCATTGTCTTCAGAAACTACGCAGTGTTGTCCCTTAGCTGTCTAGTTTGTCTTGCAACTTGAAACAGCGTAGATGTGTCCTCCACGGACCCATCTTGCAGCGGTGCCTTGCATTTTGAAACTGCGCAGATGGGTTGTTATGAATAAATATATAGGAAATAATGTAAATAATAATAATTAATAATGATTAGTTAATTAGAAATTAGATTGAAGATTCATGTCTAAAGGAGACATGACTCGCCATGAAGAGACACCTACTTGGTATTTAAGCAAGCCTCTCACTTTCATTTTATCATCATTATTGTTCACACATTTAATATATAATATTTGTATCTTCATAGATATCTTTATATTCCAAGTCTTCTGGAGTAATTAATCTATAGAAGGAACTTTGTTTGCTTCATTTGGTATCGGAGCAGTCGATCTTCTAGTTGCTTCATTGTTGCACAAAGCCATGCTTGTCTAATCCGGCCTTTAGCCACGAACCTATCATCAATTGTATTGCCATAGTTATTATAGTGTTTCATTTCTAGTTTAAAGTTTCTCCAACTTGCTATTAGGCCGGCCTCTGATCATTAAAAAAACAAAATTAAAAAAGAAAAATAAAATTATATAAAGAAAATAAAAATTAAAAAAATATAGAAAAATTTTATTATAAAAATAATATATGTATAAGGAAAAAATTGAAAGTTAAAAAAAAATAAAACAAATTTATATTAAAAAATATATATAAAACAAAAATACATGACCTGCCTCTGTCTGGCGTAAGGAACAACAACCGATAATTAGACATAAGGGAAGATAAAATACATGACCCGTACCATTCTGTGCTTGTGACGATCTGTGCTTGTTCGTCACAGTCAATGAAAAGAAACAATGTTTCGGGTATGTATCTACTTAACTAGTCGAAATATTGCAGATGAGAGCACATAGAGGGGACACAACTATCCAAAAGGTCACACCCCAGCTAAAACACACATCGAAGTTAATTTTATAAACCATCATGCCCTATTGAAAAAGCATAAATTAAAAAAACGTGGGTGATGATTAAAAAGGAAAGGCATATCATTTAAGTAAAAAGGTGGGTTTATAAATGAAATAAAAGTAATAAAATATTATTATTTCAAGGTTATAAGATTTTTAAGTTTTATATATGCATATATCTAGGGGGAGACATGATAATCCATATAAAGGAAGAATTTGAATACTAAGGGAGACTACACGGTTATTAAAAGGAAATTAAAAACTATAACTTATAATTTAAGTCATTTAAGGAAAAAAATGTTGATCTATATATTAAAAACAAAAAAAACAAAAAAGAAACCGTTGAAGTTATAAAAAAATTATAAGAAAGCAACAAATTATAAAAAGGAAAAAGTATTATTATAATTATAAAAAAAAAAACACCTTAAGTTATCTAGGAAAAGCATAAAATTGATTCTAATTAGAAAATAAAATAAAGAAGGTTCTCCTGTAAATGTATTTCAATTGTAAATTTTAAATTATTTATATTAAAAGGGTATATCCAAAGGAAAGAGATTAACATTGCCATTAATTCAAACATTGAAGATAATTACATTAATATTAATTTGGCAAATCAAACATTAATTCTAGAGCCAAATATAGGCGAATGAGAAGGTTTTTTGGCGAAAAAGAATATGATTTTAATGATTTATAAGTGGCAATTGATCATTATGACTACATATCTCAATTCTATGTCGTAATTATGCTTGACAAAGAGGTTGACATAATTCTTGGTCGACCTTGGTTCAAGGAATTAGGTACGTCCATTCTAAACACATAAAACAAATTCTTAATGTTCCCTTACAAGAAGAAGATGGTCACATTTCAAGGCATGACAACAAAATCAAAACTAATAATGCCTCATCTAAAGATCTTAAGGATATTTCGAAATTAATTTTTCAAGAAAATCCACAAACAATATCAAAGAAGCAGAAAGAGCTTGAAGAAGTCATATCCAACAAAAATAAGGAAAATTCATGTTTGAAGGAGCATAATAAAAAGCTACTTACACAAGTAAGAAAATGTAAAGCTAAGGAACATCAGTTAGAACAAAAAAATGAAATTTCTGAAAAGAAATTCAACGAAAATCTAGCAGGAAAAGAAGAGGAAAGTTTATGCTTAAAGAACCTTAACCAAAGGTTATTAGAACAAATCAAGTGTTTAAAAACTGAGAAACTTGAATAGCAAAATAAAGTTGATTCAGAAGATGGGGAGCTTTTACGTCTCAGAAACCATAATCGAAGTCTACTCACTCAAATTAAAACACTTAAGGATGATAGGAAAACATTGGAAAGTAAGTTAGAAGAACTTATCACGAAAGAAATATCGAAGTTTTCAGTCCAAGTTGAAGGCAAAGGAACGAATACCGATCTAGTGAATATCATAACTCAAGAAGAATGCAAACTAGTTGAATAAAAGATGCACTTAGATGTTGCAGTTCAGATGATAAACACCCCAAGTGAAGGTCCTGTAACCAACTAAACAACATCATCACTTGAAGTAAATAAAAAAATTTCCACACACTTAATAAGGGAAATTCAAACCAAAAAATTTCCCTATCAGCATCCAAATCATGAAAGTAGACAACTCAACCATGCTATGCATTGGAACCATTTAGAGCAGAAACAACAAACTGATGTTCTAGAGAATAGTGATGTAATCTCAATCCAGTCCTATGATGACAAGTCGTTACAAAATTCCAACAATTAGAATATTCCACAGAAGATTAATCTAGGATGGTCTGATCCCTTCTTAGTGCGACAATTTTGTTTGTCACTTAGAGGATCATATCATCTTGCTTCAGCGAAGATGACAATTCCAAGACTAAAAGACATCCGAAACAGAAAAAAAAGAAAGAAGATCAAGTCTTTTATCAGTAAGCTTTGAGGACAAATATTTTTGAGGAGGAAGGCAATGTTATGAATAAATATATAGGAAATAACGTAAATAATAATAATTAATAATGATTAGTTAACTAATAATTAGGTTGAAGAGTCATGTCTAAATGAAGCATGACTCTCCATGAAGAGACACCTGCTTGGTATTTAAGCAATCTTCTCACTTTCATTGTATCATCATTATTATTCACACATTTAATATATAATATTTGTATGCTCATGGATATCTTTATATTCCAAGTCTTCTGGAGTAATTAATCTGTAGAAGGAACTTTGTTCACTTCATGGGCCTCTTAGGGCCCCATCCCAACAATAATCACTTCTCACTGAAACTACACAGATCTATCTTTCACTGACCACAAGGAAAGATGACATGCTATATGAATCTCAAGGAGTCGAGGAGAAAGACCAAGGAACCAATTTATGACAAAAGATCGAGACCACATGCAAAGTCCATCAGATGCATAACCATCTAGAGGGTAAGTATGGTAAGTAAAGTACATCTTTTGAAGTACATCTCTTAGCGTAGCTTGAATTACTATTGATCATCGTCATATCATTCTATCTTCAATGACATGCATGTTTTCAAGCGCTAAAATTCATCCCATGTGTTTCCTCTACGTGTCTTTCTTCTTTTTTGCTTGTTGGACCAATTGTCGTCTTTTGACATGTTGATTGATTTTTCACGCTTGCAGTCTCGTTTTGGTTATTTTGAAGGTTTGTCTTTGTGTGCATGAGTTCTCTTTGCTTTGTGAACATCATTCGTACTCACACATGAAGTTGTAAGCACTGTTGAACAAGTGTCGTCACGGTCGTTTGAAGGGCTATCTCAAGTGTCTCACTTGTCGCTCTTAGCCTTAAGATAGTCTCACTAAGAACATGCTTGTCTTGTTGGTTTACGGTGTCTTGTCATTGACTCATGCTAAGTGTGATCACAATTTCATGTCTACACAGGTTCACTTTCGTTCAACGCTTAACAATTTTTCCTGAACATTTTCTCGACCAGACAACCTCCTTAAACTAGACCCCGACTAAGCTGCATTGCACAGTATCAACTCTCACTGACCCTGATCTGCTTCCCATAACTGCACAGTGCTTGAGGCTTTCCTCCGGGGCAGTTGCATTGCACAATCCTCGAAGTAAACAAGTTGTCTTTCTCCCAAAACTGCGCAAAATTTTCCTCCCAGCCTAATCCAAACTGCGCTTCTTGCAAGATCAGTTATCAAGCCTCCCTCTGGACTGTCAAAAACCTACACTACACTGAGACCCAGGGCTGCATGGCTCTCCAAAATTGCAGAGACATGCCTAGATGATTCCCTATTTCTTGCCTCACACTTCCTTTAGAAACTACGCAGAAATAATCAATAAGGCCTATGCTGCCTTGCTCTACACTATCTCTAGAAATTGCGTAGTCTTGTCCAGCAGGTCCTCTGCTAGCTTGCTTTGCACTACCTTAGGAAACTGTGAAGAATTCACAGATGGTCTCCTTGTGGCATATCTTATCTTCCTCTTGAAAACTGCGCAGTAGTTCCCCTGCACTCTACCTTGTCTTCCTCCCAGGAATTGTGCAGAACTGACCAATATTTCCTCTGCAGGTCTGTTCTATCTTCCCTCCAGGAATTGCGCATAAATGACTGGACGAGTTTCTCAGTCCTCATCCTGAAAATTATGCAGAACTATCCAAGTGTTCACCCAAACACCTTGACTTGTCTTCCTCCCAGAAACTGCATAGTTCTGCTCAGCTGGGTTCCACCTTGCAACTATCCCTGCTATCCCGGATTACGAAAATATGATTCCCAGTGACCTCTACTTAGTTTGTCTCGATAGTACTCTGGAGCCCCTCATCCTGACTTGAGCTGTGCTCTATGAAATTTTAGTGTCTTGTCCTCTCTCTCCTAATCACCTGAACTCGAAACATGAGAGAAATGCATCATGCTAGACTAGGGAGTTTCGGATTTGATGTGTCCTATCATGAGTGAATTACATGAACAGGTACACTGACGAATCATGGTAAGACGACGAATAGGATCAAGAAGGAGCACACATGCTAGAAGATGTACTTGCATCTAGACGGATGGATGAAGCACATCAATCAGCAAGCGAAAGAAACAAATGTATGGAACCATCTTGCAAAGACCAAGACCATTGAAGACCCCATATCACCAACCTATGCAAAGGTGAAGACAAAGTACATACAAGGATACATCCATCACTTAGCAGCAAATCAGTTTGACATGGACACCATAGTCAACCAGTGCATGTCAATAGTGTCAGGTTTAGTTGCCTTTGAGTTGTCTCGACCACCTCACTACTATAAACCGTATTTGTTTTAATCAAATGTAATGTAAAGTGAAATTTCATGTGTCATTAGTGGAATGAAAACAATCATATGTAATGTGAAGAGCTATATGTAATGAGGTTGAAGAGTCATGAGGGTAGTCCAAGAGTCAAAGAGGAATGTCAAGGGTCACCCCACACTTTGCTATATATAGAATCTCATAACTCATAGTACATGTTTTTGGGAGCTAAGATTTTGCTAGGCATTGCTTAGAGGGGGCTTAGAGAGTATTGTGACGAGCCTTGGCTTTTCGACAGTGCAGAGCGAGTGTATCTCTTTGGAGGAGCAGGCAATGTTGACTGTAACATTCCACTATTGGGGCTAGTGGTTGTCATGGTTGTATGTATGGATGGAACTCTCAATTCACATAATGTAATAGAGCCAACACATTTTCATGCATATGTTGTTATTGTAGTTTGACTATTATGGTTTCTTTAACAATGTATTTTATTTAACTTATGCATTCATGTATGAACTACTTTGTATGCGATTGTATGAATCTTATTGGAATCGTGTTGTTGGTTTAATCCATCACCCTATATTGTGGACTATCCTACTTTGAACCCGTGATGTCATTTTTCTCTTGTGTTCCTTTCAAGATGCATACTATTACATGATTTTTAGGGACAAACTTCCTTTTCCCCTTCATGGGTTAGAACCTCCCCATGCATCTCTCTTGACTCACTGTAAGGTCAGACACTTGCTTCCAACAAAGATATATTTCTTACCTTTGCACACTGTCACAGTCAAGGCATTGCTTTACTACTCACTGCTGGGACTCCTACTCCAAACTGTCTAAGGTCTAGCTGGGACTTCTTACTGAGGAGATCCCCTAACATGTTAGCAGGTCCAACACCATCAACATTTATGGCACTAGAAGGAGGTCCAGATGACAAGCTGAGTCCTCAAAGCCTGTTTTGAATCTTTGCACATATTTCATGAATAACTATAATATTTATCCTTTGAGATGTCTGCCTTATGGAAATGAGTTTGAAGTCTAGGAGGATATCTAGAATGACTTGTCACATAACACATATGAAGGTGAAGACAGAACAACATGTCATAAACATAGAGTTGTCTTTGCAAGTATCTGTACCAGGTATGGAATCTATGAGGATTACATGGCCTACTCATTGTTTGCATTCACGCTTCGAGGGAATCCACTACAGTGGTGTGTCACACTGCCCAAATCATATATTCACTCTCTTCATTAGTTGGTTGTAGAGGTAGACCGTGCTTCCCATCATTATGACCCAACCCCACCTTCTCTAGATATCTGCACAGATTTGGCTTGCAAGACGGTGGGTTTTCACGTGAAATTGTTTCCTCAACCTCCCTCTCTCGGTTCCATTGATCCTTCGGATTGTACTGTGTTGTGTTCTCTTGCTCCAGACTCCACACTTGTTATTCACGAGGATCATGTTGTCGATGGAATTGATGTTGTGCAGCCAGTCTACACCTTCATTCATGATGAGTGTATGTGGGAATATGAAGAAGAACCCATGGTGAAGGATGACTTCCTTCCATCAGTGCCTCCTCCACTCTATCCTAACATCTTGTGTGATTCTTCTACTTTTGGTTTTCCTTATGAAAACTCATCGCTGGATGTTTCTACTTCCAATCATTCACATGACACATCGGGTGTTAGTCTGTTATTGCTTTGTAGAGAGGACAAAAATTTCTTTGAAAATACATGCAATCTTTCATCTATCATTTTCAGAAACACAGAGGGTGAACATTCTTGTTTTTCATGAACCCCTCTGCATGATTCGTCAGATCATGAGGATGTCGATGAAAATCTTGAATTTTCTTATCATGGCTATTGTGATCTCCTTATTCGTTCATTCAATCACGATGTCGTTTCATCCACCAATGATATTTATAATACACTAGCCTTTGATGATCCACCTACTGATAAAGTGGAAACCCCTCAAGTTGACGAGGCACTTCAGCCTGCATTGATGGCTATGTTAGGTCCTCACTATCTTGAGGTTAGTTCCACTTTTTATCAGAAATTTATTAAAACACCCAAGGCTCCTCATCAGTCTCCTGCTGTTTACATTGAAGATCATTTTAATTCATAGATGTAACATCCTCCACCTGAATCACATGATCCTATCGCTCATGCATTGGAGGAATCATACACAACACACACTGAAAGTTGTATTTATTTCTCATGTTTTGTCATTTTTCATGGTCAAAAGCGTGTGCACGATCATCGTTTGCACGCAATGTGTTGCAACGCTATGGTACGACTGCAAAATGTTTGTCCTGCACATTTACTATTTTCTTTTCTGTGGACGCTTTTAAACTCGAAGCGTGTTGGTCTTTGCTGTCTTATATTTTTTGTTTTCTAGTTTACATGATTATATTTCTTATTTACCTTGCCTTCACCAACATGGGCCAACCAATGCACTGATGGATGCATTCGAAATATCACTTTACGTGAGCAAGCCCATGCAATGTTTAGCGTAGGAGTAGGAGTAGTGTTTTATTTTTTTGTTGCTTTACTTTCTTTCTTTGTTTTGCTTGCATTTTTTTCTTTGCGTGCTTTTTTTATTTCACTTTACTTTTGCCCTTTGTTTTCTTGTTTATTTTTTTGTTTGCACCTGTAGTTTAGCTTCACATGAAACTGTGTTTGGATCTTGAGACAAGTCGGGAAAATATAAGAGGTCTTGTTCAACTATCGACACTTGGTTATTTGTTTCCCTCTCACTTTATGAATAGCTTGTTGTCTCTAGTTGATGATACCCTGATGGAAAATATGTTCTGTTCAGAGTGAGTCTTAGTGAAAACACAACATTTGCACTTTTAACTAGTACTACCTACTCTAATAAGTTTTTTTTGGGTTAACCCTAGTTAGCTCAGTCAAGTAGAGTAAGGTGGGGGGGAAAACCTTAACAAGTATGCCAGAGGTATAGATAACATACTTCTCTAAAGGGACAACCTCTTCTTCTGTCAATTAGTTAGGATCCATCTTCTGGCTCTGAAATAAATAAGTTCCTATGCACAGTTTGTTGAAAAAAAAATGAAAAATGAAAAATAAATAAGGCGAAAGAAGAGAAAGGCTTCTTGCTCAGAGAGATAATGCAAGTAACTTTGCTGAGGTACTCACCAGGCTTGCTAGCAGCGAAGCGATGCTTGTGTTCCTACGTGACTCCACCGGGGTACTTTCGAGGCCTACTAGCAGCAGGGAAACACCAGAGATTAAACTAATACTTACAATCATATTACTTGTGCATCAATATACCCCTCATCCCCAGTTGAAACAACTCAGCTGAATTTTCTTGGTATGTGTGTTGACTGATCAAGATAATGGTAGGGACCACATCTTTCACTCAAGCTAGTGAGGAAGCCATGACGATCAAATAATGGAACAATACTTTCAAAAGAGTTAGACTCACTTTCATGAAACAAGGTCCATATAGAGAGCTAGAGTTCTACCAATGTGTCACCAATGTGATAGCAGCTACAACCATCCTCCAAAATTTTGGATCACATGAAAATTTCAGAGCCTACCATGGATCCTATGATTGATCATTCCTTGGTCACTTATGGGTAATCTAATGATCTCAAGCCCCCTCCTTGATCTTAAGGGTTTTCGTGTTCTCATCTTTATGCAGTGTGTGTCATATTTGGGCATCAGAATTACTGTTTGTCATGCGAAGGGAAGTTTGTTTTGCTTCAAGGGGAAGTCTTTGTGCATATGGGTTTTTCTCATCACATAGACATGTTTCACACGCTTCGTGCACTCTTGTCACGAAGTTTTTTGCATCAAGCAGAGTATGTTTTATATGTTCTCGATGGTCTATGTTGTACTACTAAGTGTTCGTGTGTGATAATATTCAAGTCCTATCACTGTTTACACTAGTTTCACTAATCTCACACTTAGCCATTTTCCCAAGCAACCTAGCTTCATCCAACTTTCTAGAACTGCACACCTTGCTTCTAGAACCCTCAAGTATTTTCCCTTTCCTGCTATAACTACGCAATGCGTAGAGACCCTAGCCTCCCTTGGAATCCAAAACTACATAGTGGTTTCCCTAGTTGGAACTCACTGTCTTCAGAAATTGCGCAGTGTTGTCCCTCAGCTGTCCAGTCTGTCTTGCAACTTGAAACTGCGTAGATGTGTCTTCGGGGACCCATCCCATAGTGGTGACTTGAATTGTGAAACTACGCAGATGCGCCTCCCAGGGCCTCATCTTGGAAGCAATCACTGCTCGCTGAAACTACACAAATTTATCTTTCCGTGACCACAAGGAAAGATGACATGCTAGATGACTCTCAAGAAGTTGAGGAGAAAGACCAAGGAACTAAGTTATGACAAAATATCAGGATCACATGTAAATCCATTGGATGCATAACCATTTGGAGGGTAAGTATGGTAAGTAAAGTACATCTCTTAGTGTAGCTTGAATTACTTTTGATCATCATCATATCATTATGTCTTCAATGACATGCATGTTTGCAAGCTCTAAAAGTCATCCCATGTGTTTCCATTACATGTCTTGCTTCCTTTTCACTTGTTGGAACATCTGTTGCCTTTTGAAATGTTGATTGTTTTGTCATTCTTGCAGCCTTGTTCTGGTGATTTTAAAGGTTTGTGTTTGTGTGCATGAGTTGTCTTCACTCAGTAAACATTGGTCGTACACACACACAAAGTTGTAAGCATTGTCGCCCAAGTGTCGTCACGATCGTTCACACGTCTATTTCAAGTGTCACACTTGTCTTTCTTAACCTTAAGACAGTCTCACTGAGCACATGCTTGTCTTGTTAGTTTGTGGTGTCCTGTCATCGAGTCATGCTAAGTGTGATCACAGTGTCATGTCTACATAGGTTCACTTACTTTTGACACTTAACTATTTTTCTTGAACATATGCCCGAATGGACAATCTCCTTCAACCAAACCCTGATTGAGCTACACTGCGTAGTCTCAGCTCTTAGTGACCCTACTTTGCTACACTGAACTGCGCAATGCTTGAGGCTATCCTCTGAGGCAGTTGCACTGCCAAATCTTGGACATGAGAAAGTTGTATGTCTTCCAGAAATGCGAAGAATTTTCCTCCAAGCCTAATCCAAACTATGCTTCTCGCAAGATCAGTTATCGAACATCCCTCTGGATTGCTGGAAACTAGCACTGCACTGAGACTCGGGGATGCGCTGCTTTCCAAAATTGTGCAAACATGCTAAGATGATTCCCTGCCGCTTGCGTCGCATTGCCTTTAGAAACTGCCCAAAAATGATCAGAATGGCCGCTGTTGGCTTACTCTACAATCTCTCTAGAAATTAAACAGCCCTATACGAAAGGTCATCTATTGGCTTTCTCTACACTGCCTTAGGAAACTGCATAGAATTCACAGCTAGTCTCCCTGTGGCATGTCTTGTCTTCCTCTTGAAAACTGCGCAGTAGTTCCCCTTTACTCTGCCTTGTCTTCCTCCTAGGAACTGCACAGAACTGACCAACAATCCCTTTGCAGGTTTATTCTAGCTTGCCTCCAGGAATTGCATAGAAAAACCCAGATGACCTACTCAGTCCTCTTTCTAAAAATTGCATATAACTATCCAGCAGTTCCCTTGGACACCCTGCCTTGTCTTCCTCACAGGAACTGCGCAGTTCTGCCCAGCTCGGTTCCACCTTGCAGCTGTCACTGTGGTTCGGATTTAAACAGGAATGCAACAAATTACAATGATAACCATAAATACAGATATGTAGTGGAAATAATACTTCATTTCATTTCTGTAAAATACTGAAATATGCTTACAAATAGAAATGGAAATAAACCAGCTAGGGCATTGGTAGCGTATCTCTAAGAAGGGATGTAGTGACTACGTGCCTCTGAACTGTGTTACAATGAGGCTCAAAGGCCTATTTATTGTTGAGAAACAATGGAAAACCCTTAACATCCCAAAACCTAACCCTAGAAGATGAAATGCCAGATTGTGGGCCCCGTTTTGGGTAAGTTGGTACATCAACTTCCCAGGGTTGTAACTTTGGCACCCAATCTCCGTTTGATGCATAAAATAGCTCGTTAGAAAGATCTATCTGAGCACTACAACTTTGGGAAGAGAAACATTATTCCATGGACCCATGTTGCTCCCAGATTTCCCAAAAAATGTCATTTAGAACCTCAAAACGACTCTGAATGTTTAGGACCCGAAAAACTGCTAAAAATAGTAACTTGTGCTATAATTACGGAAACTAAAAATCTGAAAGAGATAGTTGTGGGGGTCCAAGTGGGACAGGTGGGTGGCCATCGACTTCCACCTAGATCACATTGCAGTCCCATATTGCACAAAGCTACCTCCCAATGACCTCTGCGTAGTTTGTCCTAAAAGTACTATGGAGCCCCTCATCCTAGCGTAAGCTATGCTCTGTGTAGTTTCAATGTATTTTCCTCTCTTTCCCAGTCCCCTAGAATCAAAACACGAGAACAATGGATCATGATAGACTTGGAGGTTTTGGATTTGATGTCATCTCATAATGAGTGAATTGCAAGAGCATGTACATCGATGAATCATGGCGAGATAACAAAGGAGAAGAAGAAGGAGCACACATGCTAGAAGACGTATTTTCAGCTTGATGGACGGACGAAGCATGTCCGGAAGCAAGTGAAATAAACACCTGCATGGAACTATCTTTCAAAGACAAATACCATTGAAGACCTCACATCACAAAGCTATGCAGAGGTGAAGACAAAGTACATACAAGGGCACATCCATCACTTAACTGCACAACAACTTGAAATGGACACCACAGTCAGCCAGTGCATGTTAACAATGTCATGTCGAGTTTTGCTATGAGTTGTCTCGACCACCTCACTACTATGAACCATATCTGTTGTAGTCAAATGTAATGTAAAGTGAAATTCCATGCGTCATTAGTGGAATGAAAATAATAATATGTAACATAAAGAGTTATATGTAATGAAGTTGAAGAGTCATGAGAGTTGTCCAAGAGTCAAAGGGGATTGTCAAGGGTCACCCCACCCTTTTCTATATATATAACCTCCTGAATCATAGTACAATGTTATGGGAGCCAAGATTTTTCTAGGCATTGCTTAGAGAGGGCTTGGAGAGTATTGTGACGAGCCTTGGCTTCTCCACAATGCAGAGTGAGTGCATCTCTTTGGAGGAGTAGGCAGTAACATTACACTATTGGGACTAGTAGCTGTCATGGTTGTATGTATGGATGGAACTCTCACTTTACATAATATAATAGAGGCAACATGTTTTCATTAATATGTTGTTATTGTAGTTGGAATATTCTGGTTGCTTTAACAATGTATGTTATTTAACTTACGCATTCATGTATGAACTACTTTTTATGTGATTATATGAATCTTGTTGGAATCGTGTTGTTGGTTTAATCCATCACCCTAGATTGTGGACTATTCTACTTCAAACCTGTGATGTAATTCTTCTCATGGTTCCTTTAAGGATGTGTACTATTACATGATTTTAAGGGACACACTTCCATGCAATATTTCATCTGTCATTTTCGGAAACGTAGAGGGTGAAAATTCTTGTTTCTCATCATCCCCTTTGCATGGTTTATTAGATAATGAGGATGTCAATGAACATATTGAATTTTCTGATCATGGTTGTCATTATCTCCTTAATTTTTCATTCGATCATGATGTCGATTCATTTGTTGATGATATTTCTAATCCATTGGTATTTGATGATCCACCTATTGATAAAGTGGAAACTCCTCAAGCTATTTGGGCACTTCAGCCTACGATGATGGTTATGTCAGGTCCTCATTGTCTTGAGGTCAGTTCCACTCCTGATCAGAAATTTGTTAAAAAATCCAAGGCTCCTCATCAGTGTCATGTTTACATTGAAGATCAGTCTAATTCACATATTTCACATCCTCCACTTGAATCACACGATTCTATCGCTCATGCATTGGAGGAATCATACACAATGAGCACCCTTGCTAAGCAAAAGTTATATTTTTTCTTATCTTTTTTGTTTGTTGGTTTGCATGCTTATCTTTCTTGCTTACAGGCTTCACCAACATGGTCCAACCAATGCACCGATGTCTGCATTTGAAATATCACTTTACGTGAGTAGGTCCCTGCACTGTTTAGCTTAGGAGTAGGAGTAGTGTTTTATTTTTTTGTTTCTTTGCATTCTTGATTTATTTTTCTTTCATGTTTTGCGTTGTGTGGTTGTTTTGATTTCACTTTACTTATGCTTTTTTCTTTCTTTTTTCTTTTCTTATTTGCACCCGTAGGTTAGCTTCACATGAAACCGTGTTTCGCTCTTGAGACAAGTCAGACAAATATAAGCGACTTTGTACAAATATCCACACTTGGTTATCTATTGTCCTCTCCCTTTATGAAGATCTTGTTGTCTTCAGTTGATGATACCCTAATGAAAAATATGTTTTGTTTAGAGTGAGTCTTGGTGAAAACACAACGCATGCACTTTTAACTAGTACTTCCTACTCTAATAAGTTTTATTTGGGTTAACCCTTGTTAGCTTAGTCAATTAGAGTAAGGTGAGCTGGAAAACCTTAACAAGTGTGTCAGAGGTATAAATAACATACTTCTTTGAGATACTGTCTAGGCATGGTGGCAGCGGGGCAACACCAGAGATAAAAATAAGACTCTGACAATTATATAACTTGTGCATCAATATAGCCCTCATCCCCAATCGACACAACTCAGTTGAATTGGCTGGGTATGGGTGCTAACCAATCAAGAGAATGGTAGGGACTAAAACTTTCACTCAAGCTATTGAGGAAGCCATGACAATAAAATAAGCGAAAAATACTTTCAGAAGAGTTAGAATCACTTTCACGAAACAAGGTCCATACAGAGAGCTAGAGTTCTACCAGTGTGTCACCAATGTTGTAGTGGCTACAACCACCCTCCAAAATTTTGGCTCACATGCAAATTTCAGTGCCTACCATGGATCCTATGATCGATCATTCCTTCGTCACTTATTGGTAAGCTGATGATCTCAAGCCCCCTCCATGATCCTAAGGGTTGTCACATTCTCATCTTTATGCAGTATGTGTCATCTTTGGGAATCAGGATTACCGTTTGTCATGCAAAGGGAAGTATTTCAACTTCAAGGGGAAATATTTGTGCGTATGGGTTTTTCTCATCACATAGACATGTTTCACACTCACTTCACACAATCTTGTCACAAAGCTTTTTGTATCAAGCAGAGTATGTTTTATATGTTCAAGATGGTTTATGTTGTACTAGTAAGTGTTTGTGTGTGATCATAGTCAAATCCTTTCACTGTTTACACCAATTTCACTAATCTCACACTTAGATAGTTTCCTGAGAAACCTAGCTTTATCTAGCTTTCCATAACTGCACACTTTGCTTCTGCAACCCTCAAGCGTTTTCTCTTACGTTATAGAACTACACAATGCGTAGAGATCCCAACCTCCCTTGGCATTCAAAACTGCATAGTGGTTTCCCCAGTGTACTTCCTAAACTGGAACCCACTATCTTAAAGAAATGTGCAGTGTTGTCCCTCACTTGCCCAGTCTATCTTGCAACTTGAAACTACATACATGTGTCCTCTTGTGACCCATCCCACAATGTTGCCTTGCATTCTGAAACTGCGAAGATGGGCCTCCTAGTGCCTCATCCCAACAACAGTCACTACCCATTGAAACTACATAGATCTATCTTTCAGTGACCATAAGGAAAGATGACATGCTAGATGACTCTCAAGGAGTCAAGGAGAAATTCCAAGGAACCAAGTTATGACAAAAGATCGGGACTGCATGCAAACTCCATCGGATGCATAACCATCTAGTGGGTAAGTATGGTAAGTAGAGTACATCTTTTGAAGTACATCTCTTACTGTAGCTTGAAGTAATGTTGATTATTGTAATATCATGTTGTCTTCAATGAAATGCATGTTTACAAGCGTGAAAAGTCATCCCATGTGTTTCCTCTATATTTGTTGTTTCCTTTTTTTTGTTGGACCAACTTTTGTCTTTTGACATGCTGATTTCTTTGTCACACTTGCAGTCTTGTTTTGGTGATTTTGAAGGTTTTTCCTTGTTTACATGAGTTTTTTTCCTCTATGAACATTCGTCATACTCGCACACGAAGTTATAAGAATTGTCGTGCAAGTGTCCTCATGGTCATTCGAAGGTCTATCTCAAGTGTTGCACTTGTCACTCTTAACCTTAAGATAGTCTCATTAAGCACATGATTGTCTTGTTGGTTTGTGGTGTCTTGTCATCGAGTCATTCTAAGTGTGATCACAAATTTTTGTCTACATAGGTTCACTTGCTTTCAACACTTTGCCATTTTTCCTGAGCATATACGCAATCAGACAACTTCCTTCAACCAAACCCTACTTGAGCTACACTATGCAATCTTAGCTCTTAGTGACCCCGCTCTGCTATCCAGAACTACGCAATGCTTGAGGCTGTCCTCCGGGGCAGTTTCATTGCACAATCTCGAAAGTGAGAAAGATGTCTGTCTCCCAGAACTACACAGAATTTGTCTCCAAGTTTGATCCAAAATGCACTTCTCGCAATATCAGTTATCAAGCCTCCCTCTGGATTACCAAAAACCTGCACTGCACTGAGACCGGGGGCTGCACTTTCCTCCAAATCTGTGTAGACGTGCCCAAGTGATTTTCTGCTGCCTACCTCACACTCCCTTCAGAAACTGTGCAAAAATGATTTGGAAGGCCTCTTCTACCTTGTTCTACACTGTCTCCAAAAATTATGTAGTCCTGCTTGGCAGGTCCTCTACTCGCTTGCTCTGCACTACCTTAAGAAATTGCACAAAATTCACAATTGGTCTCCTTGTGGCATTTTTTGTCTTCCTCTTGAAAACTGCGTGGCAATTTCCGATGCAATCTTCCTTGTATTCCTCCTAGGAACTATGAAAAATTGAATAGAAGTCCCTTTGCAGGCCTATTCTATCTTCCCTCTAGGAATTGCACATAAATTCTGGATGACCTGTTTAGTCCTCATCTTGAAAATTGCACAGAACTATCCAACAATTCCTTTGGACACCCTGCCATTTCTTCCTCCTAGGAGCTGCACAATTCTGCCCAGCTAGGTTCCACCTTGCAGCTATCACTGTTGTCCCAGATTGTGAAAATATGCCGTTCGATGACCTCTACACAGTTTGTCCTGATAATACTCCAGAGCTCCCCATCCTAGCCTGAGATGTGCTTTGCACAATTTCAGTGTCTTTTCCTCTCTCTCCTAGTCACTTGGACTCGAAACATGAGAAAAATGCATCATGCTAGACTAGGAGGTTTTGGATTTGATGTCCTCCCATCATGAGTGAATTGCAGGAACAATTACACTGATGAATAATGGCAAGATGATGAAAAAGATGAAGAAGGAGCGCACATGGTAGAAGATATACTTGCAGCTGGACGAACAGACGAAGCACATCAATCAACGAGTGAAAGAAACAAATGCATGTAATCATTTTGCAAAGACCAAGGCCATTGAAGACCCCACAACCTCAATCTATGTGGAGGTGAAGACAAAGTACATACAAGGACACATCCATCACTTAGCAGCACAACAGCTTGAGATGGACACCACAGTCAACCAGTGCGTGTCAATAGTGTCACTTTGAGTTGTGCTATGAGTTGTCTCGACCACCTCACTACTATGAACCATATCTATTGTAATCAAATGTATTGTAAAGTGAAATTGGTATAGCACTTCCAAACTTGACAAAAAAAATCATTAACTAAAATCACACTCCAAAGATTTAACTAAATCAAAACTATCAAACTTGATTTTCACAAAATATTACATGACTATTTATTTAGAGGAGAGAAGTCTCTCGAATCTCTTCTAGAGGAATTTCCTCCTACATATTTGGAGGAAGTTGAGAGCTATCCTCTCAATTTTAAAGTTCTATCCTAACTTCCATATCTCCTAATTAATTCTAGAATGACTCACTAATTCTAGAAAATCCTAGATTCTTCAATTAAATAATTACATAAAAATTAAATATGAGATGCTCCTGCATCATACTACCAGGGAAGAAAAAATACATTTGTATGCTTTGTTTTTTGAGTCCCTCTATATTGGTACCATATTTGAAATATTTTCTGCTATCATCCAAGTAGCATCTTCAACTGGTTGATTTATCCATTTAATTAAGTATTGAAAATACTATTTGTTTCTGGTTCTTTTAGCTACTCTTTGATCAATGATGGATTCAAGCTGCTTTGATGGTGCTGAAGGTAGCTACTTCTCCCACTGAATTTCATCATGAACAGGTGCATCTGTAGAGTTATCCATTGGTTCCTTAAAGGGGTATAGATCTGAAACATTAAATATTGGTGAAATACCAAAGTTTTTGGGCAGTTCTATTTCATAAGCATTTGAGGAAAATTTCCTCAAAGATTTTCATGGTCTAATCTTTTTCAATTTTAATTTATTATATTCTCCTTTAGGAAATATTTCTTTCTAAAGGTGTGCCATAACATCCAATATTAAATTCCATATGTCTTCTTTTGGAATCGCTATTTGTTTATACTTGCTGCTACTTTCTTGCAGTTGGTTTGACTCTGTCCTGTATTTCCTACATACTGGCTGCAATGTCTTCACCATCTACACTTTTAATTTTTTGTTTTCCCTGATCTAGGTGGACATTGGTGGCCACTTGCCAAGTCCACTGGGACTCCCACCATTGTTTCTCTTAGCATTTTCAATTTCCTTAATTGTAGCACAACTTACTATTTTTAGCAGTTTTTCGGGTCCTGAACTTCCGGAGCCATTTTGAGGCCCCAAATGATGTTTTTTGGGAAAACTGGGAGTAGCATGGGTCCATGGACTAATGTTTCTCTTCCCAAAGTTGTAGTTCTAGGATAGATCTTTCTAACAAGATATTGTGCATGTCAAACAAAGATCATATGCCAAAGTTACGACACTGGGTTATTGATGTACCAATTTACTCAAACAGGGCCCATAGTTTGGCGTTTCATCTTTTAGGGTTAGTTTTTTAGATGTTTAGGGTTTTCTAGTGTTTCTGAATAATAAATAGGCCTTCGAGCCTCATTGTAAGATAGTTTAGAGGCATGTAGCTGCCACATCTCTTCTCATAGATAAGCTACCATCGCCCTAGCTGGTTTATTTCTATTACTGTTTGCAAGCATATTTCAATATTTTACATTAATGAAATGAAGTATTATTTCCACTGCATATCTGTGTTTATGGTTATCTCTGTAATTTGTTGCATTCCTATTTAAATCTGGATAAGTGGTATCAGAGTGGTCTGCTCTTTCTTTGTTTTTCTTTGCATGTCCCCAACGAGGTCGAGATATAAGGAGTTAGGGATTGAACTGGTCGAACCTTTGCAAGAGTAGCCTCACAAATCCCGATGGCCTCCCATGGTGGATGAGAAGAAAGATGAGGGGGCAGGAGATCCTATCAAAATCTTTCTCGAAGAAGCCCTCGAGCGACAAAAGGATGCTATGATGGACAACTTTGCCCAAATCCTTCAGCGACTACCCAGAAGCGATGCATCGGCTTCCAGCAGCTACTCTGGAAATGCCACGCCCTTTAAGGTACAAGTTAATTACGAAATCCCCATATTTGAGGGTCAGATAGACACAGATGCCATAGATAAATGGTTAAATCTGCTAGAGGGTTATTTTTCTGTTCATGAATTTTCGAGTCGGGAAAAGATTGTTTTCGCTCTTCTCAAAGCAACCCCCCACGTCAAGGACTAGTGGGAAACCTACTGTGAGAAAAATGATGAAAATACTGGCTCAATATTTTCAGCCGCACCCACCTAGAATTCATTTCGAGATGCCATCAAGGAGAAGTACTACCTTGTCGGAAGCTATGAGGATCAATACATAAAGTGGACCACGCTACGGCAGGGAAGGGACCAAGACGTGCCAGAGTTTACCAATATTTTCCATACCCTTCGCACAAAGTTGGGTATCAAGGATTCAGAGTAGCATTTGATACTAAAATACCGTGGCTGCCTGTGTAAGTACATCCAGGAAGAAATAGAATTCCTGAACATCTTCTCGCTCGACACAACATACCGATATGCTGTCAAGGTCGAGCAAAAGTTTAAACAGAAGAAGCGAGACTTTGGATCTACGAATCTGAAGCAAGGGAAAGGTTCTCCTAAACCACAGAACAAAGGACAAAGCCAAGATGGAGCAGCCCAAGACAACCCACCAAAGTTGCAAGCAAAGAATAGTGCCGCGAAGCCAAAAAAGGACAAGAGAAAATGGTGTGAGTTCCATGAGAGCTCCACTCACAATACAAGTGAGTGTCGGGCCAAGTAGTCACTGGTGGCTGAGCTAAAGGTTTCAGAATCAGATGCATTTTCCGACTCTGAGTCAGAACCCGACAAGGGGAATGACAAAGGGAAGCAGATTATCGATGCGGATCCCAACACCACCGTTGCCACCATAAAGATACAGAAGGAGGAACCCAAAGGTCCAGAGGAGGAGGAGCGTCTCTTCCACTCCTAGATGTGGGTAAAGGGCTCCCCACTATAGTTCATTGTCGATAGCGGGAGCCAAAAGAACCTCATTTCAGCAGAGGTCATGAAGTGATTAGGCCTACCGACCACAGCACATCCAAAACCGTACACCATTAGGTGGCTTCACCAAGGACGAGATCTTCACGTGAGCCAGTAATGTCACCTTCCATACAACATCAAGCCCTTCATGGATGAGGTATTGTGTGACATTGCTCCCCTTAAAGTTTGTAATGTATTATTAGGACAACCATACTTGTGGAAGCGACATGCTGTGTATGAATCATGGCCCCGTGTTGTTATTGTTACATTGGGAAATAAGCTATACAGGATACTGGAGGTAACACTCCCTACCGCCATCTCTTTGGTTACTGCAAAACAATGCAGTACGTTCATTTTTAAAACCGGGAAATTTATTTTCCTGATGATACGCCCTCAAGGAAAGAAGAAGACGGTGGCCATGACCTCTAGACAGGGCCCCTCCGCACGATAACTGCAGATGGACAAGGTCATGGAGGAGTACGAGGACATCTTCACCTCCCCGCAGGGGTTCCTCTACACTACCAGGTCAACCACTCCATCGATCTGACCCCAGGTGCGCCGCCACCCAATGGACCAATCTATCGGCACTCCATTCTCGAGAACGATGAAATCAAGAGGCAGATTCAGGAGATGTTGCAGAAAGGTCACATTCGTCTAAGTTCATCGTATTGTGGGAGCCCGATCGTGTTGGTACAGAAGAAGGATGGGACTTGGAGACTAAGTATTGGCTATTTGGTGCTGAACAAGATCACTGTCCGTAATAGGTACCCGATCCCACGGATTGATGACCTCCTGGACCAACTAAAGGGGGCAAATTTTTTTAGTAAGATTGATATGAAGTTAGGATATCACCAGGTACCAATCGAATCCTTTGATGTGTGGAAGACTGCCTTCAAAGCCAAGGAGGGCCTTTTCGAATGGTTGGTTATGCCTTTCGGATTAACGGATGCTCCTGCAACCTTCATGAGGCTGATGGATGACATCTTGCGGCCATTCACCAACTCATTTGTAGTGGTATACTTGGATGACATTCTGATCTTCAGCCAAATTTGGGAAGAGCACCTCCACCAAATCCGATAGGTTCTCCAAACACTATGGCAACACAAGCTATGTGAAAATTTGGAGAAATGTACTTTTGGCATGACCCAAGTTCAGTATTTGGGATACATTATTGATGAACACGGGGTGCATGTGGATCCAACAAAGATCCAAGTCATTTGGGATTGGCCATCTCCAACCACTCTAACAGAGCTCTGCAACTTTCTAGGTCTTTCCAACTTCTACCGCAGGTTCGTGTTGGGGTTTTCTCATATCACTTGGCCCTTGAGTCAAGTCACCAAGGGAGGAACGAAAGCAAAATTATTTTGGTCTGAATCTCAACAGAAGGCATTCACAGAGTTGAAAGATTGCCTCTACATGGCACCAATGCTCGCGTTACCATATTTGCAACAACCATTTGAGGTCGAGGCAGATGCCTCTGACTATGCTATTGGGGTAGTCCTTACTCAACACGAGCATCCAGTGGCATATCACAGTGAGACACTTTCAGACACAGTTTGGAAGTATCCCACTTATTACAAAGAGATGTATTCCATTGTGCAGGCCTGCCGACAATGGAAGCATTACATTTTGGGGAAGGAAACTATCATCCACACAGACCACCGACCTCTGCAGTTCATACAGACCCAAGGGAAATTGTAGAATGATCGCCATCAAAAGTGGTCTACATACCTGCAACAGTTCCATTTGAATATCAAGTATAAGAAGGGAAACACCAATAATGTTACAGATTGCCTCAGTCAACCACCGATCATGGCGTTACCCACCGTGCTCAACTCTTGTGGGCACGAGACTTCTGATGGGCCACTTCTCTACAAAAGTGACCTAGAATTCGGCCACACATACCAGAGACTCTTGGAGGGTTGGCATGTTCTAGATTTTCACCTCCAGGATGCCCTGTTATGCCACCTGGGTCACCTTTGTGTTACTTCAAGCGAGCGTGCCAAGATGATTTGGGAAGCACACTACAGTCAGGCTGTTGGGCATTTCGGGGTCGAGAAAATGGTGGCAGTACTGTAAAAGTATTTCTATTGGCCGAATCTTCGACAGGATGTTGAGAAGTACATTAGATCATGTACTGCATGCGTCATTGCCAAACCGACCATCAAGAAGCAAGGCCTCTATATCCCACTACCTACCCCTAGTCGACCTTGGGAATCCATCTCCATGGATTACATGTCAGGCCTTCCTTCCACTAAGAATGGAAATGACTGTTTTTTTGTGGTCGTTGACAGGTTCTCAAAGATGGCCATTATGGCGGCCTGCAAGAAGAATATCACAGCAGAAGCCACTGCTAAACTCTTATTTGAACGAGTGTGGGTGCACTTTGGGATCCCACAGTATATCATCTCATATTAAGACAGTCAGTTCCTTAGTACATTTTGGTCTAGTCTCTAGTCAATGCTGGACACCAAACTCACTAAGTCCAAAACCTTCCATCCTCAAACTGATGACCAGACAGAGGTTGTCAACAGGATGATTGTACACATTCTGCACATGTACAACTCAAAACATCCACACACATGGGATGAGAGCCTCCCTTATGTTTAGCATAGCTACAACTGAGCTCTTCACAGCTCGACTGGCCACAACCCTTTTCAGGTGGGCTTGAGATTCCAACCACTATGCCCCATTGATGTGGCCATGCCACTTGCAGCTACTCACATAGATTCATCTCATGTCCAGTTCGAAACAGAAAAGGCAACCAGCTTCATTGAGCACATCCAACATATTCGCTAGGAGGTCCATGAAATTCTAGAGAAATCAAATGCCAAGTACAAGCAGCGACATGATCAACATCGGGTGCCACACAAGTTTCAGGTGTGCAACAAAGTACGGTTGCATTTGTAAAATGAACACCTTACTGGAGCCTATCAGAAACTGATATCACTCCGAAATGGTCCTTACACCATTACTAAGGTTGTGGGAAACAATGCATTTGAGCTCAGCATTCTCCCATTCCTTGGCCTGCACCCAGTGTTCAATGTGGACCGCCTTCGGCCATACCTTCCACCATTACTAGACACATCCGACATTGCAGAACAACTTACACCCATAGAATTAAATCCAGATTGCATGGAACAAGCTGCAACTGATCAGATAATGGACACACAGATCAAGAACACTTGCTAACAGAATATCCAACTGTATCGAGTTGTCAAAGTACGCCAACTCCTTCACCAGGGCAAGTGGCTCACCAGGGACCAAGTTCAGTAGAAGTTTCCTCATCTCATGGAGGAACTCAACACAATGGGGACCATTGCTTCATAAGGGGGGAGGAATGATCCAGGTGGACATTGGTGGCCACCTGCCAAGGCCACTTGGACCCCCACCATTGTTTCTCTCAGCATTTTCAGTTTCCTTAATTGTAGCACAACTTACTATTTTTACCAGTTTTTCGGGTCCTAAACTTCTGGAGCTGTTTTGAGGCCCTAAACGTAGTTTTTTGGGAAAACTGGGAGCAACATGGGTCCATGGATCGATGTTTCTCTTCCAAAATTTTTAGTTCTTGGATAGATCTTTCTAACAAGATATTGTGCACGTCAAACAGAGATCATATGCCAAAGTTACGAACCTCGGGAAGTTGATGTACCAATTTACCCAAACGGGGCCCATAGTTTGGTGTTTCATATTCTAGGGTTAGGTTTTTTGATGTTTAAGGTTTTCCAGTGTTTCTCAATAATAAATAGGCCTTCGCGCCTCATTGTATGATAGTTCAGAGGCATATAGCCGTGACATCTCTTCTCAGAGATAAGCTACCATCACCCTAGCTGGTTTATTTCCATTACTGTTTGCAAGCATATTTCAATATTTTACATTAATGAAATGAAGTATTATTTCGACTACATATCTCTGTAATTTTTTGCATTCTTATTTAAATCCGTATCATTCCCAGATTTCTTAATTCATAAATCCCTCTTGGATGCATTCCATAAATAATATGGAATGGGCTTAATCCTGTGCTTCTGTTAGGTGAATCATTATATGCAAATTCTGCCTAAGCAAGAACGTGATCCCATTGTTTCGGTTGTTCACTTACCAAACACCTCAAGATATTTCCAAGGATTCTATTTACCACCTCGGTCTGACCATCAATCTGGGGATGATACGTTGAGCAAAAAATGGGATTGGTTCCCAAATTTTTCCATAGAGTTCTCCAAAAATGACCCACAAACTTGGTGTCTCTATCAAAAATAATACTTGTAGGCAATCCATGCAATCTAACTATCTCTTTGAAGAATAAGTTTTCTATGTTAGTTGCATCATTTTTCTTTTTACAAGCTATAAAATGTGCCATCTTTGAGAATCTATCAACCACAACAAATATTGAATCATTTCCTTTTTGTGTTTTGGGCAAGCCTAATACAAAATTCATGTTGATGAAATCCCATGGTTGATTTGGTATTGGTAAAGGTTGATATAATCCAGTGTTCTAACTTTTTCCTTTTGCATATTGACATATCCCTAATCTTTCCATAAATTTTCTTATATCTGTTGACATGTGAGGCCAATAATAAAATGCTTGTAACTTTGCTAGAGTTTTATCTTTCTAGAAATGACTTGCTAAACCTCCACTATGTTATTCTTTCAACAAATTTTCTCTCATTGAACATATAGGAATGCACAATTTTTTCCCTTTAAATAGAAGTCCATCCTGTATCATATAATCTAGCCATGGAGTTCTGTCTCTACTGATAGGATTTTGAAAAGCTGTATAAGCTTCCTTAAAATTTGGATCATCTTGATACATATCTTTCAATTCATCAAGTCCCAAGACATTTACTTGAAATTTTTGCAAAATTAATATGATTCTGATTAATGCATCTGCCACTTTGTTTGATTGCCCACTTTTATGCTTGATGAAAAATGTGAAAATTTGTAAGAATTCAATACATTTAACATGTCTTTGACTCAATTTTGTTTGACTGTTGACATACTGTAAAGCATGATTATCTGTGTAGAGGATGAATTCTTTTGGCATAAGATATTGTCTCCATTTTTTTAAAGTTTGTATGATGGCATATAATTATTTATCATAAGAAGAATATTTTTGCTTGGCCTCATTAAGTTTTTCACTGAAGTAGGCAACTGGTTTTCCTTCTTGACTTAAGAAACTCCTATTGCAGTTCCATTGACATCAGTCTCAACCTAAAACAACTTATTAAAATATGGCAGTGATAAAATCTGTTGTTCTATGATCTTTTTCTTTAATAATTGGAAACTTTTATTAGTTGTTTTTGTCCAATGGAATGGTTGATTTTTCTCCTTAATAGTTTCTACAATTGGAGCACATATGCCACTGAAATTTTTAATGAATTTTCTATAGAAGCTTTCCAATCCATGAAAACTTCTTACCTCTGAAATGCTTTTTGGAATTGGCCAATTGATTATGGCCTTCACCTTCTCCTGGTCCATCTTTAGGCCTTTCCTTGAAATCACAAAGCCTAAGTAAAATAGTTCTGTCTTCATGAAACTACACTTCTTTAGATTGATTAACAATTTCTCCTATTGTAGCTTCATTAAAACCATCTTAAGATGTCTTAGGCTCTCTTCTTTGGATTGACTGTAGATTAAGATATCATCAAGGTAAACTATAACAATTTTTCCAATGAATTCTTTTAAAACTTTATTCATTATCCTCATAAAAGTGTTGGGAGCATTGGTAAGTCCAAAGGGCATTACCAACCATTCATATAAACCATTATTAGTTTTAAATGTTGTTTTCCATTCATCACCTTCTCTGACTTTGATTTGATGATATCCACTTTTAAAATCTATTTTAGAAAAATATGCAACACCACTTAGACAATATATAAGATCATCAATATGGGGTAATGTAAACTTCTACTTGATTGTGATTTTGTTGATTGCTCGAGAATATGTGCACATTCTCCATCCACCATCCTTCTTTGGAGTTAATACTGTTGGAATAACACACACACTTAAGCTTTCTCGAACAAGACCTTTATGCAACAATTCCTGCACTTGATTTCTAATCTCTTCGTTCTCTTTTGGAGTCATTCTGTAAGCTTCTTTGTTTGGAATGCTAGCACCTAGATGAGATCAACATGATGGCTAATTCTTCTAATGGGAGGTTATCCACTACAATATCAATAAATTCATTCAACATGTTTTTAATTTCTTCTCGAAGATCATTCAAATTTGTACTTTTGAGGACTACCTTTGGCTTACTGATCAAGGAGAAATTTATCTCCTCGTGCTTGACTACCTTGTGTAGGTATTTCCCCTTCCATCATGCATTTATTTCTTGTCATATTGCCATGGCCTTCCAAGAAAGATATGAGATACATCCATAGGCATAACATCACAAAGAACTTTATGCCTATAACTTCCTATTTGAAACTCCACTTCACATTGTTCATTAACTAGTATCTGATGTCCTTTTTGCAACCATGAAACTTTGTAAGGAGTAGGATGTTTAGTTTTTATTAAATTTAACTTTTCTACCATTTCATTAGATACTAAATTATCAGTACTCCCACTATTAATGATAACTTTACAGCATTTTCCTCCTGATTTATAAATAGTTTTGAACGATGTTTTTCTTTGTGTGGGTTCCTTTACTTCTCGATATTTTAATAAAGTTCTTTTCATCATTAGGGATTCACAACTTTCAGGTGCATTTTCATGTGTAGATGATTGTACAATTTCTATATCAGTTTTTATTATATGCGTTCTTCCTTCACTAGAAAATATTTTTGGACATTCATTAGCATTATGAACAACTTTGTTACATATATAACATCTTACCACAAAATATCGGCCTCTACCTCTCTGATATGGTCTTCATCCTCTGTAATCTCCTCTTGACGATTTTTCCCGTTGTGAACTACTACCATCTTCTCTTTGAAATCCTCCACTAAAACTTCCTCTGCTTGATTGTCCTTGGCTTGATGATCATCTCCTGAATTTTCCTCTTCTTCTTACTGTGCTTCATGCTCTTCCTCTTTGACTCTCCTTCTGTGATAGTTTTTCTTCAATTTTAAGAGCTATTTGATAAGATTCTTCAACTGTTTTTAGAGACAAAATATTCAATTTATCTTGTATTTCTAATTTCAACCCATTAACGTATATAGCTAAGTTTTCTTCTTTGGTTTCTAGATGACCAAATCTTATACTCAATCTATAAAACTCCTTTGTATATTCTTTTACATACATAAATTTTTGCTTAATATTTTGTATATGGAGAAAGAGATTTAATTGATAATATCAAGGAAGAAATTTACCTTTGAGTTTAGCCACCATCCGATCCCAAAGAGTGATATTTCCTTTGTTTTGATTTCTCCTTTCAGCTTGTACGTTGTCCCACCATAATGCAATATGTCCCTTTAATCAAGTCACTGCGAACTTAAATTTCTTCTCTTCCGCTACACCTTCATAATTAAAATATTTGTCGTTGGAATTGATCCAACCGATCAATTCTTCAAGAATTAAACTGCCTTCATACATAGGCACGTCCAATATTGGCTTGGAGCTTATTCCTGTAATCATCTTGACCATCTTCTCTTATGGAGTTTCTTCTTCAACTTCTTCTTTTGAGCTTTCTTCTGCTTCACTAATATCACCAATGTCGACATCTCTTTGACGTGTTGTCTCCAATGCATCCAATATGGTTCTAATATGTCTTACTTCATTAAATAGAACTTGATTTACAACTGGTCTTCCTCAACCAATTCTAGCTCCTCTAGCTCCTCTAGCTCTATGGGCCATCTTAATTGAAATAAAATATAATAATCCAGATCAAAACAAAATTCTTCTTTTACAAAAATCCTTTATTTTAAAATTACCCTTTCAAATACCAAATGATTTATCGTGCATATATTTATTATTATTTTTTCTTAATATGGAATATTTTCCATATATATTCCTTCCATTATACAATATATATGATTTTTTTGACACAACAATAGTGCTTGGTCAATATTGCACAAACTCCATCAATATTGTAAATACCTCCATGCATTAACCAATATTCCAATGTTGCATTACGTCCTTACAGAAACATTACACTTCAATCTATTAAATATTAAGGCCTCCAATGCTACATTATACTATTGCATCTATGTACATTACTTATGTTAAAAATCAAGCATATTAAACCAATGAAAAATCGATAGCTTCTAACTGTCACTAGTTTGTGGCATGGTCAATCATATATCTGTCAACAAGCCACACAAACCTATCCCTGTTCGAAAATTATATATTACAAAGCAATGGAACACATAAAATATTGTAAAAATATAAACACAGAAAACACATAAAACAAGAGAGACACATATATACGTGGTTCACCCAGTTTGGGCTACATCCATGGAGGAACAACCAGTCATTCCTTTTATATTATCCAGTAAACTGAAGAGATACAACCTATAGTAGATTCGATGTAATTCCCTCTTTTCTCTCAATCTCCTCTCTCTTCCTCACTCAGAATATAGATCTACATAGACACAATATAATTCCCTCATATATAGCGAGGGGTTCCTTCCAGGGAAAATAACCCTAAATTAAACATAACTTCTACCGTCATATCTTCGCCTAATGAACAACCCAGATTGACTACGAAATTACAACATTTTACAAGCCAATTTTATATCTATTCTTAGCTTCATGGGCACTGCCCCTGATCCCCCCGCCAGGGGGGGCTCCCAAAAGGTCGCAGTCGCCCCCCTAGACTCCCCCTACAACGAATATTTTACGGGCGATGTTGCTGCCCCATTTCGAACTGGGGTCCAATGTGGCGATACCTTTGAATATAGAAGATAACCAGGCTCCACACCCAACAATCTCCCACTTGGAGACTGATTATAGCAACTCCACCGTTGCTTCATTTTCTGGACAATTACTCCACTTTGGACCTGGTTGTTTCTCATCTTCTTCATCATACTTGAAGACCAATTGAAACTGAGCAAATTCTCAGTTTCTCCTTGGTTATAAATTTTGTTAACATATATGCATGATTCTAGCTAGTGTGTATCTTTTCCAGCTTCAACTTTCCATCTTCCAATGGTGACCATATGAAATGGTACTTGAGATGTATGTGCTTAGTCTTGGAATGAAATGCAGAGTTCTTTGCAAGATGTATTGCACTCTGGCTATCATTTTATAACATGCCCAACCCCTGCTTCTTACCCAATTCATCCAGAAACCTTTGTAACCAAATCATTTCTTTACTAGCCTCTGTAGCAGCAGCATACTCTGCTTCTGTTGTTGAGAGTGCAACAACACTTTGTAGTTTTGAGACCCAATTGACAGCTGTTCCACCTACAGTAAACACATACCCTGTTGTGCTCCTCTTGTTATCTCTATCACCCGCCATATCGACATCAACATATCCCTGTAGAGCAATGTTTGAACCGCCAAAGCATAACGCTTGATTTGTGGTACCTCTCAAATACCTGAGAATCCACTTCACTACCATCCAATGTTCTTTTCTTGGATTATTCATGTACCTGCTTACAACTCCCACTACATGTGCAATATCAAGCCTTGTACAGACCATTGCATACATTAGGCTTCCTACTGCTAATGCGTATGGAACTTTAGACATATGAGCCATTTCTTCCTGAGCCTTGGGACACTCCTCCTTACTTAATCTGAAATGGCTAGCCAAAGGTATACTAACTGGTTTTGCATTTTTCTTATTAAACCTTTTCAACACCTTTTCTATGTACTCACTTTGAGACAATGTTAATTTGCGATTCTTCCTGTCTCTAGTTATTCTCATACTAAGGATTTGTTTTGCAGCACCCAAATCCTTCATTGTAAATGAAATTGCCAATTTTCTTTTGAGCACATTTATTTCCTACATGTTAGAACTTGCAACAAGAATGTCATCTACATACAATAACAATATAATATAGCTACCATCATTTTTCCTTTTGAGATAAACAAAATGGTAAGAGTGACATCTAGTATAACCTTGTTCAGACATAAACCTGTCAAATTTTAGATACCACTGCCTTGGAGCCTGTTTTAAGCCATACAAGGTCTTCTTCAACCTGCATACTAGTTTCTCCTTCCCTTTTACCTCATATACTTGTGGCAGCTGCATATATATCTCTTCCTCCATATCCCCAAGGAGAAAGGTTGTCTTTACATCTAACTGCTCAAGATGCAAATCTTCAACTACAACTAGACTTAAAATAGTTTTGATTGAAGTCATTTTAACAACAGGAGAAAATATCTCATCAAAGTCTATACCCTTTTTCTGTGCAAATCCTTTCACCACAAGTCTAGCTTTATACCTTTTTCTACCTCCATATTCTTCCTTCAACTTGTAAACCCATTTATTCTGAAATGTTGTTTTACCTGCAAGCAACTTGACTATGCCCCAAGTCTGGTTATGTGCTAAGGAGTCCATCTCTTCTTTTATGGCTTGCTCCCACTTCTTCCTGATTTCTACCTGCACTACTTCTTTATAACATTCTGGTTCAATAGAATCAATCAATAATACATAATATAATGAAGGAGAGTATCGTTCAGGGGGTGTACTTATCCTAGTAGATCTTCTAACACCATCTTCAGGTGTCTGAGGTGCTTGTTGCTGTTGTGGTTGTTGACCATTATGATTTTCAGGCATCATCACATTTTTTGTGATCTTGTCAAGCACTGTGTATTCTCTGTTTTATTTTTCCTGTTTCTTTTCCTGCAGCTGATCCTTATACAAAACCTTTTCATTGAATATGACATCTCCGCTCCTAATGATTTTGTGTTTTTCATAATCATAAAAGTGATAACAAAAATCATTAACACCATATCCAATAAAGGTACATTTCTTTGATTTTGCCTCAATCTTTGTTCTATTTTCTTTATTAATGTGGAAAAAGGCTTCACAATCAAAGGTCTTTAAAAAGGAGTAGTTTACCCTTTTACTTGTCCATGCCTCCTCTGGAATACCTCCACCCAAGGAACTTGAAGGCCCTCTGTTTATTAGTAAACAACAGTATCTACAACATCTGCCCAAAATTGTAAAGGAAATCCTACATGCAATCTCATGCACCTTGCACGCTCCATGATTGTCTTGTTCATCCTTTCTGACACACCATTTTCATGTGGTGTTCCTGGAACTATCTTCTCTCTACGAATTCCATTCTCAGAACAGTACCTATCAAACTCTTTGCTACAATATTCACCTCCATTGTATGATCTGACACACTTCAACCTTTTTCCTGTCTCATTTTCAACCAAAGCTTTCCGTTTCTTGAAAGTATCAAATACATCAGATTTATTTCGAATACAATAAATCCGGGTTTTTCTGGTTGCATCATCGATAAAAGTAACATAATAATGAGAACCACCAAGAGATGATACCTGAGCAGGTTCCCATACATCTGTATGCACAAGTTCTAATTTTTCTCTCTTCTTTTCTTTCCCAACTCTAAGGAATCTGGCTCTCTTCTGTTTTCCATAAACACAATTCTCACAGAATTTTAAATCAACATGATTCAAACCTGGCAACAAATTTCTTGAGTGAAGAATCTGCATCCCCTTCTCAGTCATGTGCCCAAGCCTACAATTCCACAACGCCGTATCTTCTCTTGTAGAGGTTAAAGCATTAACATAATTAGAAATACCATTGCATAAGTACAATGTACCAACCTTTCCTCCTTTCACTATTATTAGGGATCCTTTAGTGACCTTCCAGGTTTTATCGGTGAAAGTAGTTACGCAACCTTCACCTCCCAACTGCCTTGTTGAAATTAGATTTTTCTTCAGATCTGGGACATGCCTTATGTCCTTTAATATCCATTGATTTCCATTCTGATGTTTTATGAAAACTGTACCCATTCCAACGATTTTACAGGGTTTATCATCACCCAATCGAACCTGTCCAAAATTACCTTGAACATAATCATGAAAATGTTTCCTATCAGCTGAGGCATGTAATGAGGCCCCCGAATCTACCACCAAAGCATCAATAATATTTTCTAAAGAGATAATCAAAGCATCTTGCAACACATCACCTGTGACATTCGCTTCATGATTGTTTTCTTGCTGCACGTCTCCTTCTTTTCCCTTCCGAGACTTGTATTATTTCTTCAGGTGTCATTTCTTCCCACATTTCCAGCACACTATCCCTGATCTGGACTTGGATCTTCATTTTCTTGACTTAATATGATATACTGGGCTCTTCCGTCTTTCCATTTTTCTTCCCCTAGTCTCTGCAGTCAAAGCATTACCTGATGTCTCACCAGAGCTTTTCTTTGCATTTCCTCGCTAAGGATTGCACTGACAACATCATCAAACTTTAAAGTACTAGATTTAGAGACAGAGTTATTAATGGTCATAACTAAACCATTCCAACTTTCTGGCAATGAGCACAGAACTAACAAAGCCCTAACTTCATCATCAAAATTTACCCCTACAGAACTTAACTGACTGGTAACTGTATTAAATTCATTTAAATGATCAGCAACAGATCCACCTTCTGACATCTTCATATTAAATAAACGCTTCATAAGAAATACCTTATTTGAGTACGAGGGTTTTTCATATAGTTTGGCCAATGTCGATATTAAACCCTCTGTTTTTGTTTCCTTTGAAACATTATATGCTACCGACGTCGCTAGGCATAGTTATATTGTTCCAAGTGCCTTTCTGTCGAGAATATCCCATTCTGTGTCTATCATACTTGTTGGCTTCTTTGACTTTCCGCTCAATGGTTGGTACAGATCTCTCTGATACAGATAATTTTCCATCTGCATCTTCCATAGCTGGTAGTTTTGGCCATTGAATTTTTCGACCCTAAACCTACCATCTTCCGCCATTGCTCCCACTTGAACCAGAACCCTCCTCTCTTGCGATTTTATCAACCAAATAGACCTTTGGCTCTGGTACCAGTTATTATAAAATTATATATCATAGAGAAATGGAACACATAAAATATTTCAGAAATATAAACACAGAAAACACATAAAACAAGAGAGACACAGATATACATGGTTCACCTAGTTTGGGCTACATCCACAAAGGAACAACTAGTCCTTCTTTTTATATTATCCAGCAAACTGAAGAGATACAACCTACAACAAATCCATTGTAATTCCCTCTTCACTCTCAATCTCCTCTCTCTTCCTCACTTAGAATATAGATCTACATAGACACAATATCAATTCCCTCATATATAGCGAGGGGTTGCCTTCTAGGGCAAAAAAACCCTAAATTAAACGTAACTTCTACCATCAGATCTTCGCCTAATGAACGACCTAGATTGACTAAGAAATTACAACATTTTACAAGGCAACTTTACATCTATTAGCAGCCACCCTCCCTAGACCCCCCTGCAGTGAATATTTTACGGGTGGCCCATTTCGAACTGGGGTCCAATGCGGCGATACCTTTGAATACAGAAGATAATTAGGCTCCAAACCCAACAATCTCTAGTAATAACAATGAGTAGACCAACAAGACATTTATGCTCTAGAGAAATCGAGTATTGGCCACAAAATGCCTCCTTTTCTACAAACTTACAGTAACACATCACCTTATGGCTTTATGGCTACGGATACCTCTGACTTCCTCACTTGGCAGGTCTGGGGTCATACTTGGAGCAAAGATAAGAATTTTCCACTAATTCAGTCACCATAAGAACGTTCTCCACCAACAAAATCATTCACCAACATTCCTCACATGCTGTTGAACTTCATTTATTTATGTGGCTTCTCATTTGCAGAACTTTTCCACCGACGGTTCCCTCTGATACTAACATTCTTCACTTCTGCAATAGAAATCAACACACCACAATCGATTTCATAATTAATTCAGCTTTTCCCATGTTCTGATACCAAAAATTGGTGTAGTGCTTCCAAACTTGAACAAAAAAAATTCATTAACTAAAATCACACTCCAAAGCTTTAATTAAATCAAAACTATCAAACTTGATTTTCACAAAATATTACATGACTATTTATTTAGAGGAGAGAAGCCTCTCGAATCTCTTCTAGAGAAACTTCCTTCTAGATATTTGGAGGAAGTTGAGAGCCATCCTCTCAATTTTAGAGTTCTATCCTAACTTCCCTATCTCCTAATTAATTCTATAATGACTCACTAATTCTAGAAAATCCTAGATTCTTCAATTAAATAATTACATAAAAATTAAATATGAGATGCTCCTGCATCAGAAATTTGATGTGTCTTTAGTGAAATGAAAATAGTCATATGTAATGTAAAGAGTTATATGTAATGAAGTTGAAGAGTCTTAAGGGTAGTCCAAGATTCAAAGGGGAATATCAAGGGTCACCACACCCTTTGTTATATATAGAACCTCATAACTCATAGTACAGGCTTTTGGGAGCCAAGATTTTGCTAGGCATTGCTTAGAGAGGGCTTGGAGAGTATTGTAATGAGCCTTGGCTTCTCCACAATATAGAGAGAGTGCATCTCTTTAGAGGAGCAAGTTGTGTTGACTATAATGCTCCACTATTGGGGCTAGTGGCTGTCATGGTTGTATGTATGGATGGAACTCTCACTTTACATAATATAATAGAGCCAACACATTTTCATGCATATTTTTTTATTTTAGTTGGACTATTCTATTTTCTTTAGAAATGTATGTTATTTAACTTACACATTCATGTATGAACTAATTTTTATGTGATTTTATGCATATTGTTGGAATTTTGTTGTTGGTTTAATTTGTCATGCTGGACTATGGACTATTCCGGTTCCAACCCGTGATGTCATTATGCTTGTGTGTTCCTTTCAAGCTGCATACTATTAAAATCTTCTAAGGGACACACTTTTGTTTCCCCTTTAGACCTCCCCATGCATCTCTCTTGACTCACCGCAAGGTCGTACACTTGCTTCTAACAAAGATATATTGCTTACCTCTGAGGCACTATCGCATTCAAGGCATTGCTTTACTACCCATTGCTGGGACTCCTACTCCAAACAGTCTAAGGTCTAGTTGGGACTTCTTTCTAGGGAGATATCCTAACATGTTGGTGGGTGTGGCATCATTGACAGGAAGAAATGGTCCCCATTGTGTGTAAAGCCTCCATTAGGTGAGGAAATTTTTGTTGAACCTAGTCCCTGGTGAACCACTTGCCTTAGTGAAGGAGTTGGCCTTCTTTGACAACTCGATATAGATGTATCCTCTCTTGATGAGTTTTCTTGATCTATGTGTCCATGATCTGATCAGTTCTCGCTTGCTCCATGTAGTCTGGGTTGAGCTCTGTTGGTGTGAGCTGTTCTACAGTGTCAGATGTGTCCAAGAATGGTGGAAAGTATGGCCAAAGGTGGTCTACACTGAACACTGGGTGTAGACCAAGGAACGGTGGGATGCTGAGATTGAAGGAATTGTCACAGATAAGCTTGGTGATGGTGTGTGGCCCATATTGGAGCAATAAAAGGTTGCAGTGGGGTCCAGCTAGATGCTCCTTCTGCAAATGTAGCCAAACTTTGTCGCCCACTTGGAACTTGTGCGAAACTCGATGTTGATCATGGCGTTGCTTGTACTTAGCGTTGGCTCTGTCCAATATATCATGGACCTACTAGAGGATGTGTTAAATGAGCTCAATGAAGCTGTTAGCCCTTTCGACTTCATACTAGACGTGAGCCGAATTTTCCTAAGTGGCTGCAAATGGTATGACCACATCAATGGGACATAGTGGATGAAATCCCAACTCTACCTGAAAGGGGCTATGACCTGTCAAGCTGTGCAGAGCTCTATTGTAGCTATGTTGGATATAGGGGATTCTTTCATCCCATGTGTGTGGATTATTTGAGTTTTACATGTTCAGAATGTGTATGATAATCTTGTTGACAAGCTCTCTTTGGCCATCAATTTGGGGATGGAAAGTTGTGGACTTAGTAAATTTTGTATCCAGCATCAACCAAAGACTTGAAGAAAATGAACTTAGGAATATACTGTCCCAATCTAAGACAATGGACTGTGGGATCCCAAAATGTACCCACACTCGCTCAAAGAAGCGATTAGCAGTGGCCTCTGTTGTGATACTCTTCTTGCAAGTCGCCATGATGGCCATATTAGAGAATTTGTTAATGCCCATGAAATAACAATCGTTGCCTTGCTTATTAGAAGGAAGGCTTGACATGTAATCCATGTAGATAGATTCCCAATACTGAGTAGGAGTAGGTAGATGCCTTACTTCCTGATGGTTGGTTTGGCAATGGTATAAGTGGTGGAGGATCTAATGTACTTCCCAACATCCTGACAAATATTCAACCAATAAAAATACTTCTGCAACACCGCCATTATTTTCTCTTCTCCAAAATGTCCAGCAACCCGACTATAGTGTGCCTCACATATCATCTTGGCAAGGTATCTTGAAGGAACATAGATGTGTCCTAGGTGGCATAAAAATGCATCCTAAAGGTGAAAATTTGGAACTTTCTTGCCTTCCAGGAGTGTCTTGTATGTGATACTTGAATTATGGATCACTCTTGTAAATATGTGGCCACTTCGAAGTTTTGTGTCCACAGGAGTCGAGCATAGTGATCAGCACCATGATGGGTGGTTGGCTAAGGCAATTAGCAACATTATTGGTGCTTCCCTTATTATACTTAATGTTCAAATGGAATTGTTTCAAGTAGGTGAACCGTTTCTAATGGCGATCATTCTACAACTTCCCTTTTGTTTGTATGAACTATAGGGGTTGGTGGTCTATGTGGATGACCGTTTCCTTTCCTAGAATGTAATGCTTCCATTGACTGTAGGCCTGCATAATGGAATACATTTCTTTGTAGCAAGTGGGATAATTTTAGATTGTTTCTGAAAGTGTCTTGTTGTGGTAAGCCACTGGATGCCCATGATGAGTAAGAACCGCACCAATAGCATAGTCAAAGGTGTATGTCTCAATCTCAAATGGTTGTTATAGGTATGGTAATGTTAGAACTGGTGCAACGCAGAGGCGATGATTCAACTTGGAAAATGCCCGTTATTGGGTTTTATACCAAAATAAATTTTCTTTCGCTTCACCCTTTGTGACTTGACTTAAAGGCCAAGTGATATGAGAGAACCCCAACATGAACCTGCAGTAGAAATTGGCAAGACCCAAAAAGTTACGGAGCTCTATTAGAGTGGTTGGGGCTGGAAAATACCTAATGAATTGTATCTTGGCTGGGTCCACATGTACACCCTACTCATCAATGATGTACCCAAGATATTGAACCTGGATTAGGCCAAAAGTGCATTTCTCCAAGTTAGCACAAAACTTGTGTTGTCAGAGGGTTTGAAGGACCTGCCGAATATGGTGGATGTGCTCTTCCCAACTCTCGATGAAAATAAGGATGTCACCTAAATATGCCACCATGAATGCATTGGTGAAGGCTTGCAAGATGTCATCCATCAGTCTCATGAAGGGGTTAGGGGCATTCGTTAATCTGAACATCATAATCAACCTTTCGAAAAGTCCCTCCTTGGATTTGAAGGTACTATTCAACACATTGGAGGGTTTGATAGGCACCTAGTGATATCCTGACTTCAAGTCAATCTTGGTGAAATATTTGGATCCCTTTAGCTGTTCTAGAAGGTCATCGATCTAAGGGATTAGATGCCTATTCTAGACAATGATCTTTTTCAGTGCCTGATAGCCAATAGAGAGTCTCTAGGTCCCATCCTTCTTCTGTACCAATAAAATTGGGGTCCCACAGGGTGATGAGCTTGGCCTGATGTGCCATTTATACAATAGTTCCTAAATCTTCCTCTTGATCTCATCGTTCTACATAACAGAGAATCGATAGATCATCCATTGGGTAGCGGTGCACCTGAGGTCAAATAGATGGAGTGCTTGACATGATAGTGCAGAGGTACCCTTTTAGGTGAGGTGAAAATATCCCTGTACTCCTCCATGACCTTGTCCGTCTTCTACTATTGTGCAGAGGAGCCCTGCCTAAAAGCCATGGCCACAACCTTCTTCTTTCCTTGAGGGAGAATCATAAGAAAAAAAAATTTCCTGGTCTTGGAAATGATCTTACTGTATTTTTTTGCACTGATCAAAGAGATGGTGGTAAGCAGGGCTACCTCGGTATCATGTAGAACATATTTTCCAAAGTAATAATCAAAGAGCGAGGTCTAGATTCATAAATGTTGCTTCCACAAGTATGGTTTTCCTAACAATACATCACAAAATTCAAGAGGATAAACATCACACGGTACCTCATCCATGATGGGATTGATGCCGTAGGGAAGGAAACACTGTTGGCTGATGCAAATATCTCATCCTTGGTGTCACCACCCGATGGTGTATGACTATGGATGTGTTATAGTCTTTAGGCACAACCACTTAATGAACTTAGCTGAGATGAGGTTCTTTTGGCTCCCGTTGTCAATAATGAACTGCAGCTGAGAACCCTTCACACACATCTATGAGTGGAAGAGGCGTTCCCCCTCCTCTAGATCTATAAGCTCAATCTTCTAGATCGTAGTGGTGGCCATGGTGGAACTGGGCTTGACATCAATTATTTTCTTCCCTTTTTCATTACCCTTATCGGGTTCTGATTCAGACGACTTCAGTGCAACCACTAGTGACTTCTTGGCCTTGTTAGAGCCTAAATCTATCTCAAGCTGAGAAAGGTAGGACCTAGGATAACATCAAACCACGCTTAACCTGGTAGCTAACCCTACCAGGTCGGGAGAGGGCTCTCTCCTTGTCAATCTCAGAAAAATATGGTCAATGAGGCTTGAGATGACTTGAATGAAGACTAATTTTAGGCTAGGTATGTGTGCAAAATGGTTTGATTGATTTTGATGAGGTTTTCTTGGCTCAAAGGGAAAGGCAGTTTTTGGGTCTGGGGAATGAGGCTCAATTTTGCAGAGATCTCAATGGGGAAAGGTAGGAAAATGATTTGATACTTTAGTTTTGAATGAGATGGAGAGCTTTAGACAGATGAAGAGTTGAAGAGGGCAAGAAAACCTCAAGGATCCTTTTCAAACAGCTGAAAACATAAATAATTAAGCAAACCCTAGGTAGAGCACTGCAATTTCAATGGATTCTACCTTTATCCTTGTTTTTTTAGTTAAGATGAAACAAGAGAGATAATGGCATACATAAAACACATATAAACTTACATTTACAGAAGGAAACACAATATCAAAGCAAAATTCCACATGAATCCTATAAAGTGTTGCAAACCCTGGTCTATTCCTTAGCCCAAACTGCTGAAAAATTTATACAATGAATCCCCAAGCTTTCTCAAAAGTCGATCTCATAAGATTAGGAGCTATTCCAACAAAATCTAAACTGAGAACTAAAAAGTAGGCAGTGGAACAACTTGCCTCTAAAAACTAGGAAACTGATTCATTTAGTTGCAAACTACCTTTCGATGGATGAATCTACCTCTATAAGTGAGAATTTAGCATAATTACATCAAAATCCACCATGTAAAATTAAATTACATCATGAGTTTGATGATTATAAGGAGAAAATTCAAACTGTGAAGAAACTAGGCGAAAAATAGAGTTTTTGACAAAAAATGAGCAAAATTCCTCCAATGCACCGCGTTGATTTCCCTATGCGTAGCGCCTTTTTGCAGCTACTTTTGGGGGCCTTCCTAGTGTCCAAATTTTCTACACGTATTATTTTTGGAAAGGTCTGCTTGTCTACTTTCCATAACAAGTGGATTTTTTTTAATTTTGCCTCCATTTTCCCCTCGAAAGTTGAGTTCTCCCAACACTGCTTCCTGTGTGTCCAAAAAGGGGCAGAAAGGTCATTTTTGGGGTGTTTTTGACCTTTTTGGGGGCTCAAAACCTGTCAAAATTTCTTGGCCATTTGTGAGCATGCATATTTTTTCATGAAAAATCCAAAAATGTTGAGTTTTCATCAAAAGGAGATCCCCATCAAAAGCGAGCGCCAGGTGGCGCGACGCATTGGGCAGAAAAACCTGTGTTTTGGCCCAAAAATTCCAAAATTGCAAAAAGTGTCCCAAATTTTTTGAAATTTGGGCTGAGTGTTCTCCATCAAGTTCTGTGTTGGGCCAATGAAGCCTCAGCCAAGATCTGAAGTATATCTTGCTCTTTTTGCTTCCTTGATGCTTTCTTCAACTTGGCCTTCAAGTTCCTGATTCTTGCCTTGCAACTTTTGTTTCTCGCCAAGTAATGGTAGGCCATGTGCCTCAGAATAGTTTTCTCCCTGTTGGATGTCTCTAGCAACCTTTCCCAAGTGCAATTTTTTTCTCTCAATCTAAGATTCCCGGTCATGTTCAATCTCTTTCTCATACCCATGATCACTGTCTCTTTCCATTGCTTTCCTTTGGTTTTGAAAAATGTGGTTGTATATGGATGGTTTTGTGGATAACAGTGTGAAAATATGGTGAAGGAATGAAATGGGTAGAGTGTATGGAAGAGAGTGTAAAAATGTATGTGTGAACAGAGTTTAGGGATGGGAGTAAGAGTTTTAGGGATGTGAGTAGGGTTTAGGGATATGGATAGGGTTGGGGAGTGTAGCGTTTGGGAAATTATATGTGGAGAATTGGGCAATGAGGAATTTACAATTTTGGGAGCTTTGGTGGAAGATTTGAATGGATTCCAAGCTTTGTAGCCCAATGCGCCGTGCTGCCCCAATGCGTAGCGCCAGTTATAAAATTACACTGTAAATCACTGCCCAATGCGTAGCGCCGACTCAATGCGTAGCGCCTTTTTGAAGGAGACTTTTGGAGGCCTTCGTGGTGTCCAAATTGGGCACGGGATAGCTCGTTGGAAATATTATTGAGTCTATTTTTAGCTCAACTAGAATTTTTCAGTTTGGAATTCATTTTCCCTGTCAAAAATCAAATCTGCCAAGACTGGTCAAAATGTGCAAAATGAGGCTGCCTCAAGGAAGAGTGCTATTGCAATCAACTGTTTAAGGTCTTAATCAACTTCAAAGTGAGCTCATGATAGCTCATTATAAAGATATTTGTGTCTAGTTATCATTTGACTCATCAATCAAGTCATTTGGCCAATCAAGCTAGGAGAAAACTTGATTTTCCCAACGTCACTTCAGAGGTGCACCTATTCTCATGAGGCAAATGTATTTTTGACATTTCTATAAAACCATGACACTTGTATAAAAAGTGAAGAAGGTTGTTCTTACTTGGCCTATTTTAGACAAAAACCTCTCTCATGTTTCCCAAAGTCATCTTTTCTTGCTCAGAAACATCATTGGAGTAAAACCTATCCCGATGTGTGGAACAGGGGATTTGTCTAAATGAAGTGAAATGAAGGGGATAAGGAGCTTCTAAATTCTTGAGAAAACTTTGGGAAGTAGGGAGGGATGTTAGAAAGCAGGGGAAAGTGGAATTTCAAATATTGAGTAAGGGGAAGGGGTCCAAAATGGCAAAACACAGGCCTAGCCTAGAAAATTGTCAAGTTGTAGCAAGAAACTAGGGTTTGTGCGAAAATGAGGAATTTGAGGGATATCAGTGATGGGAAGTGTTTAATAAGGTACATTAAGGATAGGGGAAGGTGTATGAACATCAGGATACAATTTTTTCTGATGTTTTGAAGCATGAACAAGGTGTAAAATGACTCAATGGAATTTGACATGATGATGACAACCCTCTAAATGATGGTACACTTAGCTGAATGGTGACAAGGATCGAAATTTGGACAACTTTTAAAGGAGTGAGAGAAAACCCTAGACCTAATACCTAGTGACCAAATTTTGCTTGAAGACTCACTGAAATGACAAAATTTGACCTTGACACCTTAAAATCACTTTGTAAGAGCATGTTTGATCACTGGAGGAAGGCTGCAAAGACTGACACTAACATTGGCTCCAATGGGGATGGTAGCTCCTTGGAGGTGCCAAGAACGACAGATCTTTGGGAGAGCAGACCAGTGCCTTATCCATTGGGCAATGGAATGAAAAACTCAAGCTGAAATGCATGATTGAAAACTGATGACTTGACGACACAATTTGACTCTCAGTCAACTAAAAAATGACTCGACACTTAAACACAACCGATAAACTGGAAATGATGCTCAAAGTAGATCTTATTCATCAAAACCTACTCTAACAGTTTCATTCATCACCTGATCAAGTGAAATGAAACAACCAATGCAACCAAGTAAGTATCCTAGCTGTTGTTTGAATTCTTTGCATGTGCTTGCTTATGAACAACAAGAGAGAACTACTGAAAGGCAACTCCCATGAAAACTTGTGAATAGATCCGTTGAATACTATGGATTCTCTATCTGCCTCCAAAAACACTACAATAAGGATCTCGAAATTCTTGCACACTGGGACTTAGCTCATCCAATGGATTACTTCTCTTCTCTTCATACCATGAATGCAAACTTTGATGTGAGCTTTGTGATGAGACTCCTGCTGAAAATGACAAAGAAACCGACTGTCGGATTGAGTTTGTATCAATACTTTTGTCAAGCTCACAGTAGGAGAAGGACTTTGACTACATACATCATCCAACACATCAGCTATTTGATCGTGAAAAACTTGAAAAAACTGCTGCAACCCATTTTTTATTGGTTCCGATGAGATTGTATGACTTTCTATAGGCTGCTCATTCTTTACTGAAGATGTACTATGCAATTTTCCCTTCAAAAACTGAAATGATTCAAAACAAAATGGTACAAAATCATCTTGTATCATTTGATCGTATGTGCCAACTTCCAAGTATTCATCTACAACTTGAAAATCAATGGCATTCTGGGGCTGCAAATCTGGATATGAGAAGTCTTGAACAAGGTTTTCATTGCCCTCAAGATGGTCCAAATCAAGACTTGTCAATAGTTGATTTCTGATTGCATGAATGTTGTCTCTAATGAACTGAAACGAAGCAAAACAAAAAGGCAAATATCCTTCACTTACTTCAAAATTTGCTACACTTTCCTCCTCACTTCCATAGTTGATATACAATAGCTGATCACTGTATTTGAACTGTTGAAAGTGAACTTCCTCCTCCCACAAACTATATGTTGATTTGTCTACAAGATTAACTTCTGTTTGGAGAACATAATCATCATCATACTAATAAAACTAAGGAAAATCATCAGTATAAAAGAAATCATCAAGCATACATGTCATATCAATAGATCTCTCTTCTCCAAGATGATTTATAAAACAATCATTATCAGATCGATGACAACTGGGATAAGAAAGAAAATGTTTTGGATCAACCACTTGTTCTTCTTCAATCAGCGAGCGATGGGCTTGAACATTATACTCATTCCTTGTGGTGATCCTTTACATCATCGCTTCCACTGCACTTGCCAAAATGTCAAGATTTACCTCTAGAGATGTCGATTCCTCTGGATTTGTGTTTTTCATCTCTTCTTCCTTCAACTTTTCCCTTCGATCAACAAATGAGCCTCTACATCTACTGCACTATTCTGCATCTCTTCAAGTGTTGCAAGATTCATTTCTCTTAGCTGAAACTCAATTTCCATATCAAAGGCACCAGGGTAGTGCAAGAGAGCGGATCCAAGACGAGGTCTTATATTAACTGGCATCAAATAATAAATTTGGTTAAATCTGGCATAAATCTGTTGTACTGTCTCCCTTGGCAGTCTTTTTAGCTGGTTATACTCTTCTATAATCAAGAAAGGGTTTTTTCTGATCATCCACCTGTCGAGGAAAACTTTGACGAACTGCTGGAAATCTGAGATGCTCGCATCAGGCAGGGTTTTGAACCAACACTTGACTTTACCTTGCAAAGAAAGAGACAAAAGCCTAATACTAACATCCTCTTCATCAACTTCAAAAAGGTCGAGAAAATACTCAAAATTCAATACATGTCTCTCAGCAGTGATTTTGTCGCGTTCACCATCAAATCTTGGTAGATATAGGTCATGATTTTTAGGGAAAGCATGGGATATAGGAGGTAAAATCAGAGGCTTGTATCAATTTGGAATTTTACAAGGTATAGGGGTATGTACAGAAGGTATAGAATCAGTCTTGGTCTCATTAGGCTCATTAGTTTGAAGATGGTCATCACAAAATTTGGGAAAAAGGTCTTGATCAAGCTCAAAGGCATGCAAATCTTTAGTATTCACAATCTTCAAAGGGAAGGAATCAAATGCAAGCTGAGGATCTCTTCTCAAACATAGTATACTTTGCAAAGCCTTCTTGACATTCTCAGGAAAAGAGAAGAAATAATTTATAACAAAGAACAAAATGTCTTGGATGAAATTCCAACTTGAATACCTGATCTTTCCATATTGTCCTTTCATGTTTCTGCTAGTCGGTTTCATCCTCTAGTGCAGTCTTTGGATATGATCTCGAAAATGATTTGGAATCGCCAGGTGGATGATTTCAGCCTTTCCGGTGTCTGATCATTGTCCACCATCAATGATCAGATCTAAAATTGATACATGTTACTAGGGCAATTTGCAAGTCAGATGTTCAGCTTATAAGACTAGACCGAAGATTCACTGAAGTAGCTTTTATCTACTTATGCACTCTCAAAGCAATGTGTAGTTTGAAGGCTTCCTGGCATAACTTTAGGCTCCATCTGTAGTTTATAAAGCAAAGAACACTAACCAAAAAATAAAACTTTTCCTCCCCAGTGGAGTCGCCACTATGTTAGAGCTTAAATCTACCTCAGGCTGAGAAAGGTAGGACCTAGGATAACATCAAACCACGCTTAACCTGGTAGCTAGCCCTACTAGGTCAGGAGAGGGATTTCTCCTTGTCAATCTCAGTAAAATATGATCAATGAGGCTTGAAATGACTTGAATGAACACTAATTTTAGGCTTGGTATGTGTGAAAAAGGGTTTGATTGAGTTTGATGATGTTTTGTTGGCTCAAAGGGAAAGGCAATTTTTGGGTCTGGGGAATGAGGCTCAGTTTTGCAGAGATCTCAATGGGGCAAGGTAGGAAAACGATTTGATACTTCAGATTTGAATGATATGGAGAGATTTAGACAAATGAGGAGTTGAAGAGGGCAAGAAAACCTCAGGGATCCTCTTCAAACAGCTGAAAACATAAATAACTAAGCAAACCCTAGGTAGAGCACTGCAATTTCAATGGATTCTACCTTTATCCTTGTTTGTTTTAGTTAAGATGAAACAAGAGAGAGAATGGCATACCTAAAACACATATAAACTTACATTTACAGAAGGAAACACAATATCAAAGCAAAAGGCCACATGAATCCCATAGAGTGCTACAAACCCTGGTCTATTCCTTAGCCAAAACTGCTAAAAAATGTATACAATGAAGCCCTAAGCTTTCTCAAAAGTCCAACCATGCTAATGACTGAAAAATTACAAGATATAGGCAACCAAAAACTCATCCTAGCCTCTAGGGGTCAAGATCATAAGATTAGGAGCTGTTCCAACAAAATCTAAACTGAGAACTAAAAAGTAGGCAGTGGAACATGATGCCTCTAAAAGCTAGGAAACTGAGTCATTCAGTTGCAAACTACCTTTTAATGGATGAATCTACCTCTATAAGTGAGAATTTAGCATAATTACATCAAAATACATCATGTCACATTAAATTACATCATGAGTTTGACAATTAGAAGGAGAAAGGTCAAACTATGAAGAAACTAGGTGAAAAACAGAGTTTTTTGACCAAAAATGAGCAAAATTCTTCCAATGTGCCATGCTGATTTCCCTATGCATAACACCCTTTTGCAGCTGCTTTTGGGGTCCTTCCTAGTGTCAAAATTTTCTCCAAGTGTGCTTGTTGGAAATTTTTTCTTGTCTACTTTCCAGAACAAGTGGAATTTTTGAATTTGGCCTCCATTTGCCCCTCCAAAATTGAGTTCTCCCAACACTACTTCCTATGTGTCCAAAAAGGGGCAGAAAGGTCATTTTTGGGGGCTCAAAACCTGTCAAAATTTCTTGGCCATTTGTGAGCATGCATATTTTTTCATGGAAAATCCAAAAATTCTGAGTTTTCATCAAAAGGAGACCCCCATCAAAAGCAAGCACCAGGCGGCGCGGCGCATCGGGAAGAAAAACCTGTGTTTTGGCCAAAAAATTCCAAAATTGAAAAAAGTGTCCCAAATTTTTTGAAATTTGGGCTGAGTGTTCTCCATCAAGTGCTGTGTTGGGCCAAGGAAGTCTCAGCCAAGATCTGAAGTCTATCTTTCTCTTTTTGCTTCCTCGATGCTTTCTTCAACTTGGCCTTCAAGTTCCTGAATCTTGCCTTGCAACTTTTGTTTATCGCCAAGTAATGGTAGGTCATGTGCCTCAGAATAGTTTTCTCCCTATTGGCCTTCTCTAGCAACCTTTCCCAAGTGCAAGTTTGTTCTCTCAAGCCAAGATTCCCCGTCATGTTCAATCTCTTGCTCATACCCATGATCACTATCTCTTTCCATTGTTTTCCTTTGGTTTTGAAAAATGTGGTTGTGGATAACAGTGTGAAAATATGGTGGAGGAATGAAATGGGTAGAGTGTATGGAAGAGAGTGTAAAAATGTATGTGTGAATAGAGTTTAGGGATGGGAGTAAGAGTTTTAGGGATGTGAGTAGGTTTTAGGGATATGGATAGGGTTGGGGAGTGTAACGTTTAGGAAATTATATGTGGAGTATTGGGCAATGAGGAATTTACAATTTTGGGAGCTTTGGTGGAATATTTGAATGAATTTCAGGCTTCGTAGCACAATGCACCACGCTGCCCCAATGCGTAGCGACAATTATAAAATTACACTGTAAAACACTGCCTAATGCATAGCGTCGACTCAATGCGTAGCGCCTTTTTGCAGGAGACTTTTGGAGGCCTTCGTGGTGTCCAAATTGGATGTGGGATAGCTCGTTGGAAATATTATTAATCTAATTTTCAAGAATTTTTCAATTTGGAGTTCATTTGCTCTGTCAAAAATCAAATCTCCCAAGACTGGTCAAGATGTGCAAAATGAGGCTGCCTCAAGGTAGAGTGCTGTTGCAATCAACTTTTGAAGGTCTTCTGCAACTCCAAATTGAGCCCACGATAGCTCATTGGAAAGATATTTGTGTCTAGTTATCATTTGACTCATCAAGCAAGTACTTTAGCCAACCAAGCGAGGAGAAAACTTGATTTTCCCAAGGTCACTTCAAAGGTGCACCAATTCTACTTAGGCAACTGTATTTTTGACATTTATCTAAAACCATGATACCTGTGTAAAAAGTGAAGGAGGTTGTTATTCCTTGGCCTATTTTGGACAAACTCCTCTCTCAGTTTTACCAAATTCATCTTTTATTGCTCAGAAACATCATTGGAGTAAAACCTATCCCGATGTGTGGAACAAGGGATTTGTCTAAATGAAGTGAAATGAAGGGGATAAGGAGCTTCTAAATTCTTGAGAAAATTTTCGAAAGTAGGGAGGGGTGTTAGAAAGTAGGGGAAAGTGTAATTTAAAATATTGTGTGAGGGGAAGGGGTCCAAAAGGGAAAAACACAGGCCTAGCCTAGAAAATTGTCAAGTTGTAGCAAGAAACTAGGATTTGTACGAAAATGAGGAATTTGAGGGATATCAGTGATGGAAGTGTTTAATAAGGTACATTAAGGATAGGGGAAGGTTTATGAACATCAGGATACAAGTTTTGCTGATGATTTGACCGTCCAAGAGAAATTACCTTCAAAACCCTAGGAGAGGGAAATGAACCTTACCTAGGCACAATTGAAGCATGAACAAGGTGTAAAATGACCCAGTGGAATTTGAAATGAGGATGAAAACCTTGTGAATGATGGTACACTCAGATTAATGGTGACAAGGACCAAAATTTGGACAACTTTGAAAGGAGTGAGAGCAAACCCTAGACCTAATACCTAGCGACCAAATTTTGCTTGAAGACTCACTGAAATGACAAAATTTGACCTTGACTTTGTAAGAGCATGTTTGAACACTGGAGGAAGGCTGCAAATACTAACACTAACAGGTTTGACACTCTCTTGTATTGTGAGTGTATCTCTTATGGAACTCACACCATTTTCTCATGTCCTTCTTTATCTTCGTGGAGTTTTTGTTTTCTTTTGGCTTTGACAGGCTGTCCTAGGTAGCCCCACCTTGGATATGACCTTTGCTTTATGGTTTGGGGGTGCCTTTTCCTTATGTAGATCCAAAGTCCCAATTCTTCTATTTAAAATTCTACTCAATCTTGACAGTGTATCGGTACGCCGTGCCGAGCGAGGAAATGTCCAGGAACTCCATCTCTTCCTGGATGTACTTATGTAGATAGCCGCGGTACTTGAGTACCAAATTTTGCTCAGTATCCTTGATACCCAACTTCATGCGAAGGGTATGGAAAATATTTGTGAACTCCAACACATCTTAGGCCCTTCCCTACCATAGGATGGTGCACTTTATGTATTTATCTTCATAGTTCTTGAAAGTGTAATATTGGCCCTTGATGGCATCTCAGAAAGAATCCCAAGTGGGTGCAGCTGAAAATAGCAAGGGTTCACTCTCAAAGTTTTGTTCATAGTAGATTTCCCACCAGTCCTTTATGTGTGGGGTGGCTTTGAGAAGTGCAAAAGTAATCTTTTCCTGATTGGAAAACTCATGAACCAAAAAATATCCTTCCAACAGATTTAACCATTTAACTAAAACATCTGCATCTATTAGGCCCTTAAATATAGTAATATCTAAGTTATCTTATACCTTAAAAGGAGTGGAGCCTCTAGAGTGGTTGCTAGATGAAGATGCGTCACTTGTGGGTAGCCGTTGAAGGATTTGGATAAATTTATCTATCATTGTGTTTCTCTGTCACTCAAGAGCTACCTCGAGAAATAATTTTGAAAGGATCTACAACCCCCTCATATTTATTTTCTTCCACCATGGGAGGTCTTCGGGGTTGGCAAGGCTGATCTTGCAATTCAACCAAATCGAGCCCTAACTCCTTATACCTTGACCTCGTTGGGGACATGCAAAGAAAAATAGAGAAACAACATAATTCTCTAATACCATTTATCTGAACTTAAGAAGGAACACAAAAAATTATAAATATACTCATATATACAAAAATGCAGCAAAAAAACACTTCATTTCATTAATAGGAAAATGTTGAACTATGCTTACAAATAGAATGGAAATAAGATAGCTCGAGCGATGGTAGATTATCTCTAAGAATAGATGTGGAAGCTACATGCCTTTGAACTATGTTATAATGAGGCTCAAGGGCCTATTTATTATTGGAAAACATGAGAAAACCCTAAGAAACCAAAACCCTAACCCCAGGAGAGTAACACCAAGAGTTTGTGGGCCCCACTGGGTTTAGTTGGGTAACCAACTTCCCGGGGTCATAACTTAGTCATATTATCTCTATTTGGTGCGTACGATACCTTGTTGGAAAGGTCTCTTTTTTAAATATAGGTTTCTCTGCAGGCCCATGCCCATGGTTATGAGCCTCCAACAGACCTCAAAAAAACATCATTTAGGGGGCCAAAACAACTTCGGAAGTTTAGGACCCCAAAAACTGCTAAAAATAGTAAATGCTAAAATAAACAAGGAAACAAATGAAATTGACTAAAGGGTCTAGGTGGGATAGGCGAGTGGTCGATAATCTCCAGTTGTATCATTCCTTCCCCTTTAGTAAGAAATGGTCCCCATTGTGTGCAAAGTCTCCATGAGGTGAGGAAACTTTTGTTGAGCTTGGTCCTTAGTGAACCACTTACCTTGGTGAAGGTGTTGGCCTGCTTTTACAACTTGATATAGATGTATCCTCTATTGAGGAGTTCTCTTGATATTTGTGTCCATGATTTGATCATTTCTAGTCTATTGCATGCAGTGTGGGTTGAGCTCTGTTGGTGTGAGTTGTTTGAAAATGTCAGATGTGTCAAACAATGGTGGAAAGTATGGCCGAAGGTGGTCTACATTGAACACTGGTGTAGGAATTTGCAGTGTAAGTTCCTTAGATAGAACACCACTCACAAACAAATCATAGATTAGTACACTAGTATTCTTGATGTGGTTAAAACCCTCGAAGAGGGAAATAGTGCAAAGGCCCGAGCCAACGCGGCCACTTTAGGAAATTTATTAATGTAAAAGAAATAAAATTACGGAAGCTTCACTCATGAACGGTCACCTAAAAAATGACCTTGCATGCTCTATAAATAGAGATCATGGAACAATCTAGTGTTAAGCCACAGATCAAGTGTCGGTAATACCTAGGAGAGAATGAACCATTAGATCACTTCACGTCGAGAACAAATCATGACTGTCAAATTGAAGTTACAAAAAGTACATACTAGAGAAGCACACTTTACCTAACTATACACTAGACCAAGTTGTACTTAATTATTTCCTATGTGTTACAGGTCTATTTGGGCACATCATTCCCATCATTCAGATCATTAATTTTAGGGCTCATCAAACCCTAATTCAGTTGCTACATGCCCTAGACAAGTCATCACATTGAATGCCTCCTTCCCTGAGAGATTCCTAGCTTGAAGCACTCTAGAAATGCCTCCTTGAGGGACCAGTGCAACCTTGGTCAGGGGTAAGTGCACTTCAGTGTAGGTAGGCCCATGTCAGAGTGCATTTTAGAGCACCTAGGCCCACTATGATCTGCGCTGGGTGAGATGGAGTGAAATACTTATAGGGTTTTGGGAATATTCTTATCTTATGGAGCCTTCTAGAAGATTCCCACACTTATCATCTCTTATGAGCTCAAAATTGGATAGGGGATGAGTTAACTAACCTCGTATCCTCTCATCCCTTCCTCCATGGAAACTAACTCTAAGTTTAGAAGGCCATTCAATACGCTCATTTATGACCAAACCTCCACCATTTTCCTATAAATTTAGCACTCATCTAAGTGATCAGGGGTTGGACTTTGAGAATTTGTAAGGAGATACTATTGGTGTGAGGTTTGAGATTGTAATCAAGTATTGTTATGCTACCAGAGTGTTGTGCTTTTGATGTGATGTTGGATGGAACTCAAGCTGGAGGAGTGACACTAGATCAGACTTCATGGTTGTAACTATTCCTTATACTTAATAAAGTTGTTTAAACCTTTTCCCATATTCAAGTTGTCTTTATGTATGATGATTATATGTGTAAATGCTTTCAATTCCATTTGCTTATAGTAGATATATCTCTTGCTTTTATTGGTTTTTTTCCTCTATTTATGATTGTAGGTACTTGTGAGTGGATTAAGTTTGAGAAGGAGCAACGAGACCTAAACAAAGGAGACAAAGGGAAAGTGAAAGATAACAAGCAGGTCCCTTGTCTTAGTTATCTTCTATAGAAAAAGGATAAAGACTTTAAATCTGTTGTTCTGGGTGTAGCTACCCACCTAGGGAAATTGTATTTATCCGTAGATGCAAAATTCCACATAACAAATTTGCGAACATACTTGGGAACGATCATCATTCCGAGTAGTTTACCTTCATTCTAGTACAGCCTAGTAGACTTTACTTGCTTCCATTGATCTTGTTTCAGCCTTTTGAATTGGTTTTGTAGAAATTACACACCTGTAGATCAAACTGATATATGCAATGTACTAAAGCATAGTACTTGATCTAGTTCTACAAAACATTAAGCAGAACCATAATCGAATTCATGAGAAACATCAAGCATAAACACATATAACTGATCAAGAGAAATAATCAACCATAACACAAGATATATCACTGGGGAAAGCACCAGCATAAAACCCCTATCTGTATTATCAATCAAGTGGAAATCCTCTCTTGTTTACAAAAAGAATAAGCTCAAGAGCTATCTTGTACCCTATGCAATCAAAAGATGAATATCATAGACTACCTAGGCCTCAATATATAGGCCACAAGTCCTCCAATCTCCTATATTACGAATTTCTCTTGGAAATAGATCCTTCTCCATGCAAGGAATACTGAATAGAAATATCCAAACATTTGATAGTACACTGTCCCTCATCTGAACTGACATGCATCCGTTATCCATGAGGGAATGCTCAATTATATGAAATAATAGTTGTCACATGCATGCAAGCATTAACAAACTATATCTCATTAATTTAACAACTTGTTAAATTAATATAACTGGACTTGACTAAGTAAAACTAAGTCAACTAATCCTTTCATTATAGAACTCATACTTGATTCCTCAATTAGCGGAGAAAATCAAGGATAAATTCCTCAATTAGTGGGACAACTAATTGCATGTTCTCACAAAGACTTCAAGTTTAATTTTCCATAATTAATTAACTCATGGAGATTAATTAATTAATATTTTAAATTGATGTTAAGACCAAATTCGTTTTTACTTCCTATAGTTAGACCAAGGACTGCTAAAAATAGGAAGGGACCCAGAAATGCTATTTTTAGAAGATTCTATTTTTATCAGTTTCACCTCTCACCCAAGGTGGCCAAAATGCTCATTGGCCAAACTACTATTTTTAGAAGAGCTATTTTTATGAGTTCTATTTTTAGCACATTCTAAATTTAGAATTTCTTGTTTCAAACTTTTCAATGCTTCCTCTCAACAAGAAAGGGATCAACAATCCCGATCCTGTCTCTATGGAACTCAAACTTTCCCTTTGACAATGCCTTTGTCAAAATAGCTGCATCTTGTTCCTTGGTCGAAATGTATAGCAACATCATGATCCTCTTGACCACACAATCCAACAGATGATCATAGAGGATAAATATATGCTTGGACCTGTCATGAAACACTGGATTCTCAGAGAGTTTAATGCAACTTTGATTATCACAATATATCATGGTAGGATCCATCATCTGACCAAACAATCCCACTAGAATCTTCCACATCCAGATGGCCTCACATGCAGCCTGACTAGCAGCCATGTATTCAGCCTCCGCTAAGCTAAGTGCAACTGATCTTTGTTTCCTGCTATACCAAGAAACCATAACTGACCCAAGGTTGAAGATTCCTCCAGAAGTGCTCTTCCTGTTTGATGGACTACTTGCCCAATCTGCATCCGTGAAGCCTTGGAGCTTCACTCCCTCTGTCTTCTTGTACCATAATCCATACTATGTAGTGCCTATGAGATATCTCACCACATGCTTTGCCACCTTCCAAAATAACTTGGTTGGTTGAACCATAGCTTGACTCAGCTGGTTCACCACAAAGCACAAATCCGGTCATGTGTTCACCAGATACATGAGTGAACCCACAAGTTGCTGATAAACAGTAGTAGCTACTACCTCACCTGAAGTAGCATCCTCCTTCCTCTAGTTACCTGCTAGAGGAGTCTCCATGGGCTTGGACATCTCCATGTGGAAGTGCCTGAGTATCTCATCGACATACTTGCCTTGAGACACAAATACTTCCCCATCTCTCTGGCACACCTCCATGCCTAGGAAGTAGTGCATGAGGCCCATGTCCTTCATCTCAAACTCTCTTGCAAGGTCCTCCTTACAAGACCTGATCAACTGATCATCACCTGTCAAAATCAGATCATTGACATAAAGTACAATAATCAATAACTTACCTTCTATGATGATGTGATAGAGGTTCACATCTGCTTCACTCTTGGTGAAGCCCAACCCGATGAAATAGCTGTTGATCTTGGTATACCAAGCACAAGGTGCTTGCTTCAGCCCATACAATGCTTGCTTAAGCTGGCACACATGCGACTCACGATCGAAGGTCTCAAATCCCTCAGGCTGCTCTATGTATACATCTTCCTCAATCTTCCCATTGAGGAAAGCTGTATTCACATCCATCTGTGTTGATAGTGCTAGAATCGATCTAATCGAAGAGTACCTTGTAATAGGAGCAAAGGTCTCATTATAGTCAAACCCCTCCACCTGTGAGAAACCATGGGCAACAAACCTTGCCTTGTGTTTCTCAATATTGCCATTAGCTACATGCTTTACCTTGTAAAGCCATCAGGAAGTAAACACTGACTTGTCCCCTGGTATAGGGACAACATTGCACACACTGATCCGCATGATAAAATCATACTCCTCTACCATCGCATCCACCCAAACTGGTTGCTACACTTCCTCCTCAAAAGAAGAAGGCTCGGTTGCTACACACTCCCCAACTAGGGCCATGTAGCCAGTGTATCTATCGGCAGATCTCCTCTGTCTGCACTGAGAGGATGGCTACCCCACATTCT